>CM029791.1:22443027-23643027 GCA_017562165.1 Ectropis grisescens
AACATTTCTATACTCTGTCTTACTGCTGGCCAAAGGTCTTCCTCCATTTCCACCGCTTTTTCAGTCTTGGGTAAGAATAGGAAATTGTAATTTGTTTAAAAACAATTAGAAATTATCACTTGCAAAGTTCTTATTCCATTATGAAGCTTATAGATACATTGGTGAGTCCACCATTACCTGTAAAATTTTGGCATGAGGCAGCATATGAATATACAAATGTAGATAAAACATCAGATCATTCAGAACTAGCATATTTGCGAAGCGAATAGGCGGATGACGCGTGTCCTCGAAAGATACCTAAAATTTCCTCACGATAATTTCCTTCTCCACAAACTAGTACTTGGAAAATACTCAAGAGGTACAGGAGTGACTTGAATCTACAACTTCACAATTTTGAAAACGGACGTTATCGCCACTAAGCCATCTCGGTTTCTTCGGCACCAAAATATTGAGTCAAATGTGATGAAATAAATACATTTCTTTTCACGAAATTATTTAGTGTTCTGTGATTGTATTCAGTGGTTAGTTCTGAGATAGCTTGATGATTTTTGGATGATATATGTCGACTGTCGATGTTAATGATGATGGCTCCGTGTCTATATATTACCTAGGATATGACGAGGACGCGACGCGGGTTAATCCCGTCGAAAGCTCAATAACGATCGGCTCGCAGCGATGACCGAACGAATTGTAATTTACAGTCTGGCTCGGTAATGGCGTCGCATCAGAGAGCAATTTATGCCCTTATAATAAATTCATTAGCTCGCGGCATCGCAGTCGACGTGTTAATAAACCACGGCGGGCGTGGTCGAAAGAATATCGTATCGTATCAATTAGTGAAATGCTGTGCGCCTGGTACTTTGCATTCCTCAAAGTCATGTTGTCCGCGTAATGAAAACGAATGCATATATGAACGTATGCTATATATAGTAAAATAAATGCTACTATAAATATTATAAATACCAAAGTTTGGATAGTTATTGCTCAATAACGTGGGTACACAGATAGATTATGATCTGGAATAGTACACAGTCTACTTTTTATCGCCAGAAAGGGAAATAAGCGTGTTAAATCTCGGGGCGTTGTTGTCTTAATCTTAATCTATAAATATAAATTACGCGTCACGTTTGTCCGCGATGGGCTCCTAAACTACTTAAAACCCGATTTTAATCAAATTTGCACACCGTGTGTCCAACACTGTGTACCTAGCGAAGTCGGAAAGGGCCAATAGTTAAAATATATATATGTAACTCCAACATTTATGTTTTATTCAATTGTAGAATTGAATTCATTTTTATCGCAATTAGAGAACACCTTTAACAATAACGTGTTTTCAGAAGACAGACAAAAAGAAAGAGTGATGTATGAGTTAAAAATAGTAAATTATTGAGATCGACGTATGTTTACAAAAATTCACTGACAAAATGAAACATTAACGCCACCTTTGGCGCTATTACGAAGTATTTTTGTCAGGTTTAATGCATTCTAAAAAGGTCACAATATTTAAGTGGCCAGTATCAAGTCATTCTTCATTAATAACATTGGGCCTCCTCAGTAGAACAAAGAGGATCGATCGCATCCACAGCTGCAGTGCGTGACTCTCCGCCCACTGAATACGTAAAGCGACCGCGTCCGGACGACAAATAATATAGTGATTGGAAAGCGCCTTTTGGCTTGACCGCAGGAAATGCGGTGGCCATTTTCTTTAGTCCATTGCCAAAACAATTTTCCATCTATCCGGGGTTTTTCCATTTTCCTACGTCGGCAAACTTGGCGGCGCGCTCTTCCGCCGGATTTGGAATGCTTGTTTTATGTCCGCGTGTCGTTTAGTACCTTTGTAAAGTTCTGACACCCTGGTACTGCTGCTCAAAAGGGCACATCCGATAAAATGCATTTGTGAAGTTTTCCTTATTTAGTATTTGGGCACATTATTAAAAACTGTGTTTGGGCTCACTTTAATGGTTACTTACTCAGGATAATTTTAGAACTCATTAGAGCCTATTTCACAAGAATAAAAAACAAAATACGAAAGATTCCCAGCGTTTGTTTTTTGTTAAAATATAAGAACATCGAATACTAAAACTTAAGTATTTTTTTAAATTAGTATTATTAAAGATTTCAAATTAATGTCATCATAAAATCATAAATTAAGTAATAGATCTTCGATTCTGAATTCTTTTGGCGTTAATAATCAACACAGACTAAATTCGGGTTAGGAATTCCATATTTCAGTCAAGCTCAAGGCAGGCTGGTTGTCACCAAATCCTCGGCCATCGACAAATCATGATTACTCGTCTCCTCGCCCTTCACACAATTCTCGTCCTGTCTCGTCCCAGAGCTGCACTAAATCATAGTTTCCTGGCAGCCCCGGGACACCGTTATTGCTTCCTGGGTCCCTGGTAGTCGAAGGATCAATTTTTGCTTTGTCTGCAGACGCTGAAATGGGAATATTTTTTAATTCGGTTGGTGAGCAATATAATAGCTTTTTTTTCATTTTTCCTTTGAATTCACTTTACAAATTTAGAAACCCAATTAAAATGTCTCGACTTTGTCAAATAGTCTGAAATAAGAAGACAGTATAATTAGTTTTGAATTTCGAAATGTGAGACATTTCGAAATTCATTCCGTCTCTCGTCTTTGTATTTAGCTATTTTGTATCTCTGGTAAATCTTGTATGTTGAGAGTTCTGCACGTCTGAATTCTGAAGACTCAAATCAATTAAGTATTCATCTATCTAATACATATTATGTATATCACAAGAAAAAGCCAAAACCTATTTGAATAGATCCACCAATTTGAATTTCTATGATAAAAGAAAGGTTTTCTTACATTTTTCGAACAATGTTTCTTTTCATTTTCTCTTTTCAGAGAGAGTTTCCTTTCTATGAAATACCGAAATAATCTAGACTATATATATTTTGCGCTTGTAAAGACATTTGTGATGATGTTGTGTGTGAAATGTCCACCAATGTTTATTTATTTATTATTTAATCATCAAGAGACACTTTAAGAACATTACTTATTTGCTAGGCGGTTTTTTTATTGCCAGTGTTGGCAACTACGAATGCTCTACATACTGCACTAACAAACAAAAAACAATAACTCCGATTGACGTTCCGCAATCAATTGGCAAGAGTCACAAAGAAAATCCGCTCAATTTTCCCGCAAACTGTTATGTCTTCCGAAAACGATATTTCCATGGATTATCAATAGTAAGTAATGGCGGCAAGCCATTACGACGGCCGGCTTCCGTTAGGGCTCCGGGGCTCCGCTGCCGGCCTTTATGGCGGCACGCGTCATTGCGTCTCGAGAGCGCCGCCCCGCATCCATCGATAATGGCATGTGTTTTGTACCAAATCCAAGATTCCTCACATTGTTTTGCTTTTGACCTGGCCCCGAATGGAGTGCAGTCATAGTGCGAGGAAATGGGTTTCGATGAATCTTCGGCCTTGCCGCAATTTACCGAAAAACAATTAATAAACACAATTTTTAGACGAATTGGACAATTAAGCTCAAGCTGGTATAGGCTGGTGTAACTCACTGATCATGCTTTAAAATTTAACTATTACTTAGTTGTATCCTAACAAAAACAGTGAAATTGTGTGTGAGCAAACGCTCCAAACTTGTATTAGAACGAAAGTAGTCAGATCGTTACCGGGCAAAAGTAAAATTGTATTCAAACAAAAATAGTGATGTTGTATATCTACTTATATTCGAAATAATCTGGTTATATCGTAACAAAAGTAGTAAAGTTGTACCTATACAAGTATAGACATGGTATATCTAGATAAAACTAGCTGATAGTGATCACTATGGCAAAAAAGGTTTCATTACTTTCGATTTAAATCGTTTCGAGAAGGTGTGGGATCCGGTGATTCCTCCTACAGCCAGCTTAATTAACCGTGCAGTGTTCTACCCCGCAGTGTTCCCGCACGCCGGCCCGAGCGGCGCGTACAGCCCGGAGGCCACCATGGGCTACATGATGGACGGCCAGCAGATGATGCACAGGCCGCCCACGGACCCCGCTTTCCACCAGGGGTATGCGCACTACCCCGCCGAGTACTACGGCCACCATCTCTAATGCACCCCACTACGCTCTACACTGTGAGTATTCACTTTTACATATATCTATAGGCTATTTTTATTGAATGAGTTATTATAATGGAGATCTAAATCCAATAGTAGACTAGTATTATAGACTAAATATGATTATAATGACGAACAATTTTCATCTTTCAAAGACTATTTTAATGAAAGCATCACCATCACAACAGTAACACTTTATTTAAGGTACTTTTTGCGTATTCATATTTTGAAGAAATCAAATAAGTCGTAAGGACTTGAATATTGCATTCCACCGCATGACATCATAATACGACAGCTATGATGAAATTACTGAAATCATTCTCCCATAAAGTTCCGCAAATCTGGCAATAAATAACTGCAACTTATGCTAAATAGTGACGCGGCAATAACAATAAAGATGTAAAATGACGTCTTTTAATTCCAGATATGAGTAGCAGTGACATCGTTCGGCCCGCGCGAGCTGAGGCCGACGCCTGGCCGCCGCGCCGCGCTCCCCACCCGCGCTGCGCACGCGCGGCCACGTGATATCACAGGAGAACGATGCTATGTACATACATACATAACGAAACATTTTGTAATATTTGAAACAGTATACGATCTCCTAAAATTAAGATTTAAAGTCAACTTTAATTATAAAATTAAATGTAAATGAAGTGACATGGACGCTGTAAAATAACCGGTACGATCGCCTGTTATAAATAATAATATTAATGAAGGTTTTATCACTCGGAACAATAGGAGCAAAGTTGATGAATGTAACAATAAAAAGTGGTTTGATAGTTATCTTATAAATATTTATAGCTAATTGTGTATTGTTATTACGTAAATATAAATAAATAATTGATTAGTTGTAAGTTGTAACTATCACTGGAAGTACTTGGGTCGTTGTCGACAGAAAGGTAATAGATTTGGGACGTTTCTTTGTAAAGGAGTTGTGTATTAATAAGTTTTAGGTATGATTTGAGAACAACTTTTTGTTATACGAGGTTTGAGGACCGCGCGTGACGTAAGATACGGACCAATTAAACTGCAGGTCAGTTAGGAGCGAGACCGGAAATGTGGCTTCGTCGCGTTTTCGGCCGATAATAAAATTTTCGGCACTGAGTTTTCGGTAACTCGCGCGTGTCTCATCCCTTGCTTCGTAAATATAACTGTAAATTACTTTGTTTGAATGTGTTGCGTCTGTACTCTTAAAATTAACCCACAAAGCTCAAACGTACTTCTAAAAATGTCAATTTCAATATTGTCCGCTTCTCCTAAGTTACAGGTAACTTTCGACATACATATCTTTGAATTTTATATATTTATTAATATTGATATTGTATCTAATATCGTTGTCTCACTTGCCTTGGTGTTCGATGGTGTAGCACAATTGTAACCGATGTATACGAATCACAGATTATATTTTACAATGTTATAAAAGAGATTTTTAGGTATATTTTGTCTTGTATGATACCTGATATAAACGCCTTCACGTTACCAGGAGACCATAATGATTAAGAGCTACAAATTCAAAATGAATAGTGTTCAGAGAATGGGAAGCGATAAAATGTTTTTTCAATTTGTAGCTTTTATTTTAAAATGTTTATTTATAATGAACATGGTATTGTGTGAATGACTGAAAACTTGAGAGCTTCTAGATCTTTATTTTAAAAGTTCTGTGGTTTTTAAACTTGTGTGAACCAATGTATACCAATGTATAACTATAATATTATGCCTAAACTATGTAAGGACTTGAGTGAGTGGCCACAGAACTTTACTGTGAGTGTTAAAATGTCCAACATAAAATACGAATTGATATAAAAGAAAAACTTAAAAATCATTTCATCAACATGAAAAGATTTATTTATGTTTATCGCTATCATGATTTCATATTAGTATTGTCTAAGCACAACAACAAAGTATACGTCTATCTTCTAAAGTATTCGAAATAATTTATAGATATAATTGTGAATAAATATTTTAACACTCACAGCTTTATAGTATACTTGAAAAAATCACGAGAACATTAAGTAATGCCTCGCATTACAGCCTTATATCATGTATACGATGGAAGCAGTAGTCGTCAGTGATTGGCCCTAGCTACGGTGATACGTCAGTGATTGGCCCTAGCTACGGTATTACGTCAGTGATTGGCCCTAGCTACGGTAATACGTAAGTGATTGACCCTAGCTACAGTAATACGGCAGTGATTGGCCTAGCTACGGCAATACGTCAGTAATTGGCCCTAGATAGGGTAGTACTTCAATTATGGGCCTGACTACGGTAAATTCTCAGCTAGCGATTGACCCTAGGTACAGTAAACCGTCTGTGATTGCCTCTAGCTACGGTAATACGTCAATGAACGGCCCTAGCTACGGTAATATGTCAGTGATTTGGCTTAGTTACTGTAATACGTCACTAATTTGCCTACGCTACGGACTTAACTTTGTGGGTCTAGCTACGGTAAATCCTCACCCAGTGATTGACCCTAGCTACGGTGAGTCGTCAGAGATTAGCCATAGCTACGTTAATTTGTCAGTAATTAACTTTAGCTACGGTCAGTGATACGGTCTGGTCAGTGATTGTAGCTACGGCAATATTCCAGTGATTGACCCTTGCTACGGCAATACATCAGTGTTATGGTCTGGCTACGGTAAGCTGTCAGTGAGTGACCGTAGCTACGTTAGGCCGTCAGTGATTAGCCCTAGTACGGTAATTTGTCAGTGATTTACCTTAGCTACGGCTACGGGTCAGTGATAGGCCATAATTTCGGTAAGATGTCAGTGATGGGCCCTAGCTACGGTATTGATAGTGGACGTTATCCGAACAAGCTTTATTCTAGAATAATTACCATCTACTTTTGGAAATTGAGGTGCGGTTGATTTCCATCAAAATACCCATTTTATACAATTTGTTTTTCATAATATCAGCAAAAATGTAATACCTACTACGTTTATACCTAATAAGTTATAAATGTATGTAGGATTAATGCCAGTTATGTTTATACCGAAACAACCGCACCGCAACCAAGCGCTTCATTTTTAGAAAAGGTTTGTTAACATTTTGTAAATAATTATCGTCATTTAAATGTACTTCGTCTTTACTTTGTATGATACAGTTTTTTTCAAAATCTCAGTATTAAACAAATCATTTTCTTGAATAATATACCATTTCTTTCGCAACACTTGATTTAGTTGTTCATCGCATATTGTTATCAGCATTGCGTGTAATATATTTTTATTAAGAGAAAAATCTTAAATAGTAGTTGTTAGGTATTAATGTATTAATTGAAGAATTTTATTTTGATTTTCTCTTTATTATATATGTACATTATTATGTAATGATTTTGAAGTCATCAAGTTATTGTAAATATAGTTACTAAAAATAACAAGCGTCAGTCAGCTGAGATTTCAATTGGAAAAATGTTAATTATATATTTGTATTGTATTATTTCGGTGAGGTTGGTGGGTGGACAAATTATATGCCTGTAGGTGACGCAAATATACAACATTTTGTAAAAAAAAACTCATAATTTAGATAATCATCATTCTTATTTTTGATATTCTTCTCGATTCCAATGCCTAATGGTATCTTTTTTGCCTTACCATCTGCTTAGGTCCCGTTCATATAGAGTTAATTTTTGACTTACAATAATTACTCGAATTACGTTTTTTAATTTAAATATCTCGCTAACTGACACAGTTTAAATGTAAATACTTTACAATAAACCTCAGGAAGTATGTTTAAAGAGTAAAATACTTTTTGTAGCAAAAAATTACATAAAAAAATAATTTTATCAATATATTTATTGCGTCACCTATAGGCATGATATATCTTGTCACCTACGTGAATATTATTCTTGAATAGCAGGTTTATATAATATGAATTATGAGTAACAACTAAAAGCTGACGAGACGAAGCGAATGGCGATACAGTGTCGGCATTATGAATGCTACGAATTGTGTAAAAAATATTAAAACCTAAAAAAACGTACTTGTTTTATTTCTACGCGACCTACAATATCAACTTTATAAAACAGTTTTTATTTCGATTAATGGTCTTTATATGACAATATCCGAACAAAACGGGAACGGACCGCTAGTCTTAAAATATATAAAAATCCCTAGACTTAAGATATAAAAATCCCTAGACTTAATATAAAAATCCCTAGTCTTAATATAGAAAAAGGTTGTTCCCGGACTCTAACTCTTGACTAATTTTACCAATATTTACGAAAGTTAGTAAGTTATGAGTAAATAACGGTCCGCCCCGGCTTCGCCCGTGGTAGATACAGAATATAGCCTACATCACCAATGGTGAATGAATTTTTGAAATCGGTCTAGCAGTTTCTGAGATTAACGCGTTTAAACAAACTCTTCAGCTTTATAATATGTTTGTATAGATTTAGTTAGGTAGACATACCATACCTCGCCGATAGCGGTTCTAGGGGTCAAGTAGATTGGTAGTTGTAAACCACTCACGCTACATACCGAGGCGCAAATCGTTAAGAATTTAAAGGTGCTCAGAGCTCATATTTTGATTGATATTGATGATCTAAACCACATTGTCTCATAACATTAGGCGAAATGGCAGTCTAGAGCAAACCTATTCTCAAAAATCAATAATAAATTAAAAAGGTTGACTTTAGCAAAATTATGTCTCTAAAAAGCAAAATATTTAAATTAATCAATACTTAGAAGAATACGACAGGTTTTTACACGAATTCAATCATATCCTATGCGCATCACGTAAACGACAAACAATAAAAACTTCAACATGATTATTTAATAGCGAAGTTTCGTCACTCGAACACTATTACTTCCCCAAAAATGAAAAACTCTCCCCAAGTGTAAACCATTCGGGCTTCCAAAAACAATAACTCAAACTACGAACTATTATAGAAAAACACGGGGAAGTTAGTTCCTACCCTCACTAGTGTTACCATTCTACTGTTATATGTGAAGGATTATATGTTGGTTGCTTAATCACAATAGAACGCTTTAATGAATAACCAAGGTTGCCTGGAAGAAATCGCTTTCAGCGATAAGACCGCCAGTTGTTTCGCTAGTTTTAATGTGTATATATATATTTTCTGTACTATTTTAAGGTGTGAGCAATAAAGAGTTTTCTACATTCATTCATTCATTCATAATGAGGCGAGTGCGAGGCAGTCACAACACCATCTTGAAAATAGTGGCCAAAGACCTGAGAGCTCTCTTCCTGAGGCGATTCGAGGGGATGGTGATCTCGAGTTAGTAGGAATCCGTCCACTCGGAATGCGTCGGAAAAATGGGAGGTCAAATGGTCACTATTCATATAATAATAATAATAAACGTTTATTTGTATAAAAAGAAACTAAACTAATACACTCACCGACCGATATAAAACAGGAAGGTAGACAAATAAACATAAACAAAGAACTGAGTCGGTAAACGCTGAATTCCCACACTAGGGTGACCTGTGTCGTGGGAGTTCACTAGTTATTACTATAATTATTTTAATAATTTGTTCTTTCTTTTTGTACTAACAATAGTTTATTAAGTATCTTTCTACGAACTCAATGGATTATGTTATCTGAAATTAAATATTTTTGGTTTTTGATTAACGGTCGAAAATTGGAATATGGATTATAATCTGGAATAGCACATAGGATATCTTTTATCGTGGGAAAATAGTGAGAACAAGAACTACGTGGGTAAAAATGTGGGATGCTGCAAATATACAAATAACTGTACAAAATCTTTTTACTAAATTATATTTTAAGAAAATTATTTCAAAATCAATAGTGTGAAATCCTGAGTTCTGAGATCTTCTTGAGGTCTCCCTAATGGAGTTTCTAGGTTTCTCAGTAAGCGCGTTTCGTCGTAGACCACATCGCTGTTTATCATCAACGTATGTAGATAAAATCTCAAAACATCTAAACAACTTTACCTTTAGCGGAAATTGGTAACTTTGGCATCGCACGATGTCACCACGACTACCGGCCCATAAAAAAGAGCTAAATATTTATAGCTCTTCAAATCTAGAGATCTTCTAGGGAAGCACGTTCCATCATAAACCACGTCGTCGCTTAACATCTGACCAGACGGCGGTCAACTGACAACCTATAAAATCTTAAAATAGGTGGAAAAATATTTTAAAATTGTTTTCAAATACTGGCATCACCATGGCGACCCTACTTAGCACTCGAAGGTGCCGGCCGTCTGGCGAACTTCGCGAGATTCGCGAATTTATTCACGAAGGAAAAACTTCATTGCGCAGTTCTGCATGAATGCGTCTTTCAAAACGGACGAACAGTTTTACACAATTGTGGGACTTGTGAGAACTTTCCTTTTACATCTCTGTATTGTGGAGAAGGGGTACAGGAATTTAGTATTTAAAAAATGGTAGTCATAGGAACTGCCGATAGAAGTGAAAACATATAACTCAGAAATTGATAGCTTACTTTGGGAACTACTTGTGTGAAACCGGAGGGTGCATCCTTGAGCATGGCCATGGCCCCGAGTTTTTTTTTAACTATAATAAGTTCGCAATTGACCACCATCTCGCCTGATGTTATGCGATGATGCGATCTACGATGGAGCGTGCTTACCTAGAAGAAACCCTTCACTCTCGATTTGAAAATACCAAGATTGTAACTATCGGGGAAAACCCACTCAGGCAACGCATCCACAACCTAGACGTTCTTATCACAAACGTGGAGTCAAATCTCTTCGTTCGTTCTTCTCACCAAAATCATAATTTGACGTTTTGGATTAGAGTGCATCAAAGACGTTGAATGTACAAAAAAAATCGAAATCTATGGAGTGTATGGAGGGATGACGAATGTCCTCAAAAGGTGTCGTCTGTCTTGAAACGTGTTGATTTCTTCACGATTATTTCCTTTACACTTAAGCCAAAGTAAAAAGTGAAAACAAATTTGTACATTCTCAGTTCAAGTATTCGAAGCTTCAAGCGGCACTTGAATCTACCTCTACAACCTCAAATACAAATACAAAAATCTTTATTGCTGTTTGCAGGTAAGATAAGGTGATACAAAACATTTTTAAAGTTGACCCATACAAACTGGCCTCTTCTTCTATGCATGCAATATGTCTGGCAACACAGTTTCTTTTGGTCTGAATTTATATAATGATATAATAGTCAGCTGATAAAGTCTTCTTCTCATGACTCTAAAGTCGTATATTTTGCTACTAGTACGTTAGTACGGCACAATCATTGCAAAAGCGCTCCTTAAGGACGTAAAAGGAATAGTGTTTTCTGTACATTAGCTAGCGTTCTCGTGACGCTAACGAACACACATTCGTATTTTGCATATTGATCTTATTATTATCGAGATTTGTATGAAAAAGGTGAAAATAGTAAAATAGCGGCATTATGGCGGTGCAGCGTAGCAGCGTAGCAGATCTCGTAGCTTCCTGGGCGGGGCGTAGCGGACAGTGAGTAATGGCGCTACGACGGGCCCGGTGACGCGCGGCTGCAGGGTTGTCAACGTGAACAAAATAACACAAAAAAACGACTAAACTAACAAACACTAATCTATATCTTAATTTGCAAAACGAATAACTCCATAGTAGCAAATTTCACAGGGCTCACACTAAATCACCACTAAAATCTATTGCGTAACTGGCATTTTCATTATTTTAAGTGTGTTATTTATTTATTTGAAACACAGTTTCCAAAAAGATGTTTGTTTTTTTTTCTTTTGATGCTTAATTTGTTAATTTGTTTTTAGTGGCCCCTGTGAAATTTGCTACTATGGAGTTATTCGTTTTGCAAATTAAGGTATCGAAATGCGTTTTCAGAACGAGTCACAAATATATCAAACATAGATAGATCGAATCACTTCATTATTCACAACAGAAAAATAAATCTAAAAACTTGTGGAACAAATGGCAACCTTAACGATAAAAGCGATCTTTTCCAGGCAACCGGACTTAATGAATCACCACAAAGCAATGTTCTGCACTCGTTAGAGATATATAAGATGATTTAGATCTTTGATCTATAAATTGTCTGGTTACTTTACTCTTTAAACTGGAACACAGTACCGTTTGTGTGTACATTACACTTTGGCTTTGGTTCCAGTGAACTCTTGACCAAGTTAACCATTATTCACGAAAGTACGTGGATATAACCGTAGACACTGCTAGCTAGTAATATTATATTAGAAGTAAAGTCTTAAAAACATAAGTCATACAACATAAGTCAAACAGAATCCACACGCGGTTTCCGTGCCAGCCCTATTTTTTTTTCTCTGAGGCAGTAAGCAACGCAGCGATTGTATCGCGACGCTGCGAGCGCCCATTTGTCAACCTTAGCCCCCTCCCCCCGGAGAGGGGTCACCCCGCTCCCCGCAGTTTTCACCAAACTGGATTGAAACAGCTGAGTTGTCGGTATACGTCATATTTAAATTTCGAATGACGTTTCAATTTTCGCAATGACAGACGTATAAGGTAATCTTTGACATTGGGGAATCATTTTTTTCAATCTGTTTTACTTTGGCCTAGTTGGTAATAAGCAAAGAGTTTACATATATTACGTATAGAGTTTGCACAAACGCTTTACACCGAAAGCACGGGTAGCATCTTTCTTACCTTGTTGCTCTTGTGGAAGTGTCTTATTTTTGTCGCAGCACATCATTCTGTTGACATAAAAAGTATGTAGGTAATCTGCTTACGATTGACACAAAGGGTGCAGAAAATCTAACTCTTTACGTAGTATATGTAAACTCTTTGGTAATAAGTATGTTTTGGTTGTGGGTTAAATTCTCCTTCTCTTAAGCGAACTAAAAATATAAAATGTTTGAATACTGAAGAAGTGTAGGAACAACGAGACTTTTGTGATGTCAAACTAACTTAGAGAGACAATATTGAGCATATCCTTAATATGTCATGTTTATATGGTACCTACGGGGCTTATTAATCACGAATACTTCATTGTTTAAATACCTCGACGTTTCGGCAGCGTTACAACCGCCGTGGTCACGAGAAGACTGTCTTCTCGTGACCACGGCGGTTGTAACGCTTTCACAGAAATGCTTAGAAGTGTTGGCAGGATTTGAACCTACAAATACCAATAAATACGAGTAAGATTCTTTTTCTCATCTAAAATCTAGAACTAAATAACCAGAATCAATTAGTTATGATCTAGTAAATCTCTGGTTCTCATTAAGGCTCCGCTGTCCGTTATTTCGTTAATTACAACACCAGGGGTGGAGGGTAGGTCGAGGGGATAGAGGGGGATCATGAGATAAATCGCGAACTTGGATTATTGTGCCGTTCAGGTGTTTTTGATGCTGTACTGATGGCAGCGAAGAAATGTCACAGAAACAAATTTGCTACAAAATATTTGTAGTGACGACTTCTTTAGCGGTGTTGAGCGATTTTTGGTTCAAGTTTCACGTCATCAACAGGCTAATGTAGTAGCGTAGCGTCTGAGCGGAGACGGAGCAGTGGAGATAAGGTTAGCGCCGCTTTACAACTCCGCTTCCAAATAAAATACACTCAAATATGGGCTTTATGACATGCTAGTTAAGCAATAGATTACATTGGCAACATAAATAGGCAGGCGGCTATTAGCGAGCGGTCCGCTAATTTGTGTTGCCAATGTAATATGTATCTTAACGTGCATGCATAAAGCCCATATTTTAGTATTTTTTTTAATTCTTCGGGTGGTAGCCGAGTCGTACAAGTTGGGGCAGACCTTTAGACATACACGTTAAATGTTTTTTAGGTGGGTGACATCTTGTAAGTGAGCATCAGTAACATGGAAATTTGTAGCTATGTATAAATAATGTATTCTGCAACAATATTGTTTTTTAAAACTGAAATCCTAAGTTATTACATTTTTATTTCTATTTGCAGTCCCTATGCCTATTTTTTTTCAATTACTTTTGACACACAAAGCGGAGGGCCTACAAAAACAGCTTTCTCCTCCTGCCAACCCACGTCTTATGTACAGAGTATAACTTACTTTGACTTAATAAAACTCTAAACCAAATATCTAGTATATCTAAAAAAAAGTTGGTAGAGAAGTTTTTTTTTGGTAGGTAGTTTGGTTAAGATCACCAAAGTGGTTGGTTCATTTTTTCTTTTAGTCTATGGTTTTATAGGTGAAATTTTATTGATTCATTACCGATACATAGAACTCCTTTTGGAAATCAACTTAATGCGCCCTTTTCTGACCCTTTGTTCCGGACCTGTTCTGCTGACGCTCCCGGCACTTGTTTGTGTAAAACTTTAATTAACCAATAAACATGCCGAGTGGCGCCCTCTTAAATTAGCCCCCTCTGAAAATTGCCGAGTCCCACCACCGTCATGATACCCTGGTACTTACTACTGCCCTACTGACTGTTAGCCTGGTAACAGAGCCTTGAATAGTTCAACATCAAAGTAATTTAATGATACTTCAATGATACTTTTATTCGTCTGTGTTTTGTTGTATTTAAATTCTTCCTAAGAAAAGAATAATGAAGAATAAAAGACAATTAATTTTTGACACTTATTTGTACGATACTTACTATCGTACAATATAATGTTCAATTTAAACTTTAAAAATGTATACTCTTTGTATGCTCATATCTTCTTCACCATCCTACGGTTGCCTGGAAGAAATCGCTCTTAGCGATAAGGACGCCAATTGTTACTTTGTTTTAAAGTGTTTCTGTATTTTGTTTTATTATTAAAGTGCAATAAAGAGTTTATCTATCTATCTATGCTCTTATTTTGTTTTTTTCTAAAATTGACGTGTAAATTGTACATTTCATCATTATCATCATCATCAGCCCACTAAATGTTCTCACTGCTGGAACTCGGGGCCTTCTCTCGCAAAGAGATAGTTTAGGACATAATCCACCACGCTGGCCCAGGGCGGGTTGGTACATTTATTGTACATTTATCAATAAAGAACTTTGACTTTGCTTTCCATCGTTTTGCTTACATTTAGGTACATACATGTTATTTAGTCAAGTAAATAATAAATAATTCCATTTATAATAAGTATGTATTTAAAACTATAAATGTATTTTATCAGCTATCTGGCCGCCATTGTACAGGCTTTGCTTAGTTTGGGGTCAGATGGTGTTGTGTGTGAAGTGTCCACCAATAAAAAAAATACCCCTTGCCTTTTTCAAGGAGAGTGCATACGCGTGACCGCTACTTGCGAAGCACTGAAACTTCAGTGAGACTGGACCAACTAGTATAGCTAACTACATGTTGTATATAAAGCTGCATTATTGTATATAATATCCTATCGGTACAAAAATGAATATTAATATACACAGATGCCTGGAATAGATCGCTCTAAGCTATAAGGCCGCCAATTAAATGTTTAGAATATAGTGTCCTTAATTCAGTTTCTCTTGTAATTTTATGTTTTAATGCGATTTTAATGAAGTGTTATCTTATTTTATAGCACACGTAATTTACACGTGAAATAATTTAAAATAATATTACTAAGACTCTTTTTATGTCTTTTCCTCCACAGCTTTCATAACTCATCCTCTCAATTCAGTTACATCACTTGTAAATCGAGTACACAGCTCCTTTCTTGTAACTCTCCATACAAATTGTAGCAACTTACAGATCGACTACTTATCATTTATTGTTTAGATGTATTTAACGATCTATCGACATGACTGCGATACGATTGTTGTCTCTAAACGAACTAATAATATCTTGCCCTAGGTGGATGATAAGCGATACGTAGGAGCTATAAAATATTACGCGACACTCATTTAATTTTCAGTTCATTTTCCTTTAATTTTAACTTTAATCAACTTTCGAGGCCATTAGCACAAAGGCAAACCTCTGCGAGGTTTGGTTGTGCCGATTATAGTACACATTAGTCATAATTTTTAAATAAAAATGGAAATTGTTTAGTCCACCAACATTTCTTGTCTTTAAAAAAGCAACAATATGGAATAGGTATAGGATAGGGCTCAGTGCTGCATAACAAAATTATACGTGACATGATATACATCAAATTTGAGTCGTAAATGAATTACATAAGATAAATTGGGTCAATTGTTATTAAATATGATTTTAACGTCAGGGGTCTAAGTAATCCGTTAATGCACACATCGAAACCCAATGGACGTCGCATATGCACTGAGGGAAATATACTCCGGTATGTACTCCTCAGCGTCCCGTATCCCTAATCAAAATCCCTAGAGCAGAGAAGATATAAGGGAGCGCAAATACCCAACACCCAACCAAACACCCTCTTTTTAGTTCACACTCAAGAGGAGAAGGAGACCCTGACAAACCAGGGTTATGCTACCCATGAAGCTCAGGGACTGACATACGAGTCGGTAATCGCAATCAAAACCAAGGCAAACTTGAAGCTGCACGAGAGCGTACTCCATGCGGTTGTTGCAATCTCACGGCACACGGGGACCTTCACATACTACGCTGACGACACCGACGACGCCATCGGTCGGTTCGTGCGGCGAGCGTGGGCTGCATCACCGAAGACCATCCGAGATTTCAACCTACAGATGGCCATCAGGGACAGAAATGCGGCCGTTGTGGAGGCTCTGGGCCGGGAGGAGGCAGCTTAGGCAAATGGCAAAAGGCAATTAGGCAAACACTCGATATCGAGTCGATTACTAGCGGAATCCCAACCGGTAGTGATCGGCTCTACAGACGAGCACTAGAATTAGATTTTAAATGTACCCAACTCCCTCCTATTTTCCTCTTCTTCTCCTTATCCAAGAAATGTGTAAAAAAATAAATATATAATTGTAACGACAAAGATCACGGACCCCGGAGTCTGTGGAGTGGCTAATATAAATAAAATAAAATAAAAAAGTAATCCGTTAGTTTGCAGCCTGAGATATCGATGGCGCATGTGCGAGACACCGTTTCGTATGATGCATTTCCTGGAAAGGTGCATTTCTAGGAACACCTATGTTTCTTATGATGTTAGTTTATACTACCAAAGACAGTAGTGACGACAAACTAGTACTCCTGCATTTAAAAAAAAGTGAAGTCAGAGCTGAAGAAGTGAAGGCTGGATCCGAATCTACGATCTTATGATTGTAGAATCGGACATACTCGCCACTTGGCCATCACGGCTGATATATAACGAGAGAGCCAGGCACTTTCATAATCCGCAATCTATACTTTTGTATCGCATAGCTTCGCGACAGGTAGGACAAGTTAGTATTAAGTATACCTACCTAAGACCGCTAAGTATAACGAGTATAACATGCGCATACGCATCACGAGCAGAACCCGGCTCCGAACAGTAACCGTGTACCGGCTCGGCCGCTAATGAATCATTTCTAAGCAACGGACTTATACAGGGCGGTATTAGTTGATACTCATTAGAATTTACCGACCGACACAGATTTGACAGTCTTTGTGTCATCAACCGACCGATTGTGTTTCGTGGTATAAAACGTCCATAACTTCGGCCGATATATCGTTTATTGGACTTCGTAATAGACCTGCTCACTGTTTCACTTCGACAGATTATATCGTTAAATTATCTGTTCAGCTAATATAAATTAGGAATCTAGCTTCACTAAAACGCAACTACACAATCTTCTCTTTCTCTCTTCGCTAACTAGCGACCCGGCCCGGCTTCGCCCGGGTGCAATGCTGATACTAAATATAAGTACTAATTGGTTATTCCTAAGAGATACGCATACTACTATTACATATTATACTATTACATATTACATATATACTATTACATATTACATACTATTATAGACTTTTTTGTAATCCTTTGGAAGGTCTACAATATTGCATTATTTTGATCTAGCTCAAAACTAATAAGAAATTCAGGCATTCAATGCAACACATTGTAAAGTTTAAAAGTACTTATAATGTGTGTTTTTCTATCTACAATTATGTAAGTATCAGCTACCTGTCTCCCATAGCACAAGCATTGCTTAGTTTCGATGATGTTGTGTGAGGAATGTCCACCAATGTTTTTGTTTGGACAAAAACTAAGTAAATTTCTTCGTAAAAAAAAAACGAATTAGTCATGGGTATTTAATGAAAATTCTAAATAAGAACAGCCTGTATATGTGAGCCGTGCACCATCTATCATCGACAGCCAATCAGCGCTCCCGGCGCGCGACAACGAGGCCGGCATCGAACCCGCACCCGGCCGGCACCGCGCGACCGCCGCGACATGCTGGGAACCAAACCTCTACTCTCTTTCTACGAAACACGTAAATTCGAAACTCGCGACTTTTCTACTCCGGTTCTTCTTCGTTTCGTCCGATCGAACACTGTTTGACTCTTGTTAGAGGAATCAAATAAAGCATTTACTCTAATTAGAGTATATAGGCTTAGAACATTTAAACGGATAATTCAAGTAATTTTAATTAGACTGCAGGCCCGTGATTAAAATTTATGGGTCATCTGATACAGCAGGAGACCTATGTAGGATGATAGAAGGGTATAAAGTAATATTGAGCACTATGCCGTCACTTGTAAGCTGTCCAACTGAGTGCAGTTGAAGAGGGGGTTCTAAACCTCGATCATTTCTCCTTGTCGCATGATTTTGTACGGCATTGCGAAATAATGTATTAGAAGAGGTATTGAAACTGTATGGAACCAAAGCCGAACATAATCAAATGACCAAACTTACTCTGTAAATCGTCGGGAAATCATGTTTTTTTTCACAAACTAACAATAAGAATTTTAAAATTTATCATTTTTATAGTTTCAATACCTCTTCTAATCTATTATTCCGCAACGCCGTATAAAAATCATGTGATAACGAGAAATGATCGAGGTTTAGAACCCCCCCTCTTCAACAGCACTCAGTTGGACAGCTTACAAGTGACGGCATAGTGCTCAATCTTACTTTATACCCTTCTATCATCCTACATAGGTCTCCTGCTGTATCAGATGACCCATAAATTTTGTTCACGGGCCTGCGGTCTAAATGTAATGTTTATTCTTTTTCCAAAAAAAAAATTCGTTAACTAATTTTTTTAAATAAACGCAGCCACCAACCAAAACATTAACTTTTTACACCTGGCTGCGAAGCTGTTGAAGCCGAGTCTGCAATGGCACCCGTCGATTTTCACATTCTTTACATACATTGCCATAGATCAGAAAATAGTTACTTCGTAACAGATGCATCACTGCCATACAAAAGCGCAAATACCTACACGATAATAACCTAAACTTTCGTAAACTACTTACCTACTGTTACTGGCAAGCAAAAATACACCTTTGCACAAGCTCGCAGAGTTGAGAATACCGTGCGCCCCGTGTGCCTTGTCTTCTGCTTACGTCACTGACCAAACGTGCTAGGGTTGTACGAAATATGATAAGATGAAAAAAAAACTAAACTGCAAATAGTAATTTTCTTTATTGTTTATTTAAAAGGAATAAAAATGTTTATTATCTCAATAACGAAAACCAAATCACAAGAAAAGCTACAAAAACTAACGAATACTTGCCACGAAATTGAGTTATCGCTATCTTAGTTTCATAAATTAATCAACGTGTGCGAGTGAAAGAGGAAGTGTTTGAAATAGTCGGAAAATTGTCTCATTCAGAGCTCAAGATCATGATGATGATGATCAGTTTGAGCTCTACGGTACCACAGATGGACAAACACAAACAGGGGGACAGACAGACAGACAAACATCGACGTCAAACTTATAACACCCCGCTATATATATTGAGTTAGTACCTAGTGAAAAAAAATATAATTTGCCATTTTGTAGTGACGGCCATCTTGGATTTGAAATTTATCATAGTGCCCTAGACAAGCCCTTTCATTTGATATCCATATCGAGGTAGGTTGTGAAGAAATATTTTGTCCGCAATTTTGTGGAGGGGACCATTTTGAATCGATATTATCCAAACATATCTAAGAACCACCGCACGAAAATAAACTTTTATAAAAAACGCATCGAAATCGGTCCGTTTGAGCTCTACGGTGCTACAGACAGACACACACACACAGACAGACATCGACGTCAAACATGTAACATCCCTTTTTTGGTCGGAGGTTAAAAATTAATTCACAATTAGCTGAGCTATCACGAAAAATCAAAACCAGAACCTCCTCCTTCTTTGAATTCGGTTAAAAAATCTATAGCTTTTCAGGTAGGTACGTATTATGATGCCGAAGTATATTTTAGTTATACAATGTAGCTAATTGTAAGTTGTTACAAATTAGTATCATTTAGTATGTACTTACATGAATATTCAAATAAAACCGGCCAAGTGCGAGTGGGACACCCGCACGAAGGGTTCCGTACCATCCCACTAATATTATAAATGTGAAAGTATGGATGTTTGGATATTTGGATGTTTGTTGCTCAATCACGCCGTAACGTATGAACGGATCGGGCGATAACGTATGAAATTTGGAATAAGTACAGTTAGATTATAATCTGGAAGAACACACAGGCTTTTTTTTTATCCCGGAAAATTACGGGAACGACGGGAACGGGAACTACGCGGGTAAAACTGCGGGGCACTGCTAGTTAGCAAGTAAACGGCGAAAACCTCTTTGGCATTATACGAAATTTCTTTTACATCGCAATTTCAAACAGGCGAAATTGTTATTAAAATATTGACTTTTCCCTCATGATTATCACAATGAAGTCTACATCGCGATCTATTTTTACTAGAGGTGCCATCTAGTTTATTTTCGACGGACTAATCGAGCAAAACCCTTTACCTTTTGGGTACGGAACGCTAATAAAAAGTATGTCTTCAAAAACTCATTTAAATTTAATGAGACATAATAAAGATGGGGTAAAAAGGTATTTCAGACAAAAAATGTTTACGCATAATCTCTATTGTATCTATTCTAAATAGATATTACCTATACAAAATACATATTACACACTACTGTTTCCATATTCTGTGCCATTGAAACCTACCAAAATGATGCTCAAAAATAAATATTAACAATAAAAACATTTACCTTCCTTCCTGTTTCGGCAATTTGAAATAAGATAAATTACTACATTTTAGTGTATTGCTATTGCAGCCATCCACAATATAATAACGCCTCGACATTATTTATGCGCGCACTCGGCGTTCGTACGCACACATCAACTCGGGCAAGCGGCTGGCGCCCCTGTGATTTTAGTACACCCGGGTGGACCCGAAAGTGTAGGTTAATATCTCGCGCCGTATAGCGAGTGGTGAGGGTGTGACATTGCTATGATGTGGATTTAATTATTATTTTTATATTTATTTTATAAAGTAAACGATTTTTTTCGGAAAATTAACTGATATTCATTTAATTAAGATTACTTGCGGCCACTTATTGGCTGGCAACCCATTTATTATCAATGTATTTTCCTAATCATTAATGTATGTTCAAATGTGAATTTGGTAACTACACGATGAACGTAGAGATTCTGCAGCCGGCTCTTAGAATAAAACGACGGATAAATAGAACCGGGGTAGGAAAGTCGCGAGTTCTTTCGAAATTACGTTTTTAGAAAAAAAAGGAAGAGAGTAGTCGTTCTGAACCTATTATACCAGTGATTGTGTTCTTGTGTGATTATTTCTGTGTGTGTTGATTTCTTGATTGTGTGATTGTGATCTTCTAGGTATACCAGCGATTGTGTTCCAAAATACACGAACGAGGAAGAGGAAATATTTTTTTACTAAGTAATTTAATAGTGACGTCATCATCATCATCAGCCGCAAGACGTCCACTGCTGAACATAGGCCTCCCCCTAGATTTCCACAACGATCGGTCCTGCGCAACCTGCAACCAGCGGTTTCCAGCGACCTTTGTGAGGACATCTGTCCATCTAGTGGGAGGCCGTCCAACACTGCGTATATAGTGCACTGCAATAGTGACGTAACGATGTTGATTATAAAATAGGAAATGTGCCTGAAGGTAAGAAACGCGTCTACCCATAACATCAGTGTCACGCAGCTATTGGAACATGAAGAGTCCAGATCATGACTTAGCAGTTCACATTGCGCTCACCACCCATAGAAACAAGATAATTAACTCTGCCCTGTTATTCCTATGGAAGACGAAGATTTTAGCCAGCGGGGAAAAACTTACCCAAACAACGCGATCCACATCTTTGTCAGTCATTCTATCGCCAAGTAGTAATATAAAAACATCATTGTATTCCGGTTTAGGGCAATGTTTTCAGATAAATTACAGTATAGGCATTTGGCGGTAAGCATGTTTCTTACCATCAGACACATATTATGTTTTTGTAGTCACTCTATTTTAAAAAAAAGTGTCTTTTACCGATGATTACAATCTTGGTGTCTTCAAATCGAGAGTGAATCGGTTTCTTCTAGGTAAACACTCTCCACCGTAGACCGCATCGCCGCTTAACGTCAGGCGAGACAGCGGTCAAGTGTGAAATTAAAATAGCTTAAATATCTGTTTGTCATGTAGATATCTGTTAAATGGTCCCGCTAAGTTCGACAGGTGAGTACTGCTAGCAGCGCCGCGCTGGTGGACTACATTTTCAGTCAGCCGTGCGGAAACCGAGCTAAATGCCTGCTGTAACGTACCGACAGCAAAACAGCGCATCAATTTCAAAAATAAAATAAAAAACAATTGGGTTTTGTTGTGATAAGATCACGGCTGTTTGTTGTACGTATATTAGAGTACTAAACGCTTCAGAAAACACATTAAGGGCGTGTGGGCCGTAATTTTGATTTTTTAAAACAACTTTAAGACCTTTAAAATAGTGTATTAAAGTCTGAAAAAATATATGTATTAGTTAAGGATCTAATCTAATGCAATTCGCAGTCAGTAACACGGTTTAATGAATTTTACTTGATAGAAAAAAATCCCAAAGTTACCCCTTTTCAAAAAGGTTTTTCAAGTTTATGACTAAACTAATTATTTTTTTTACTAAATTTTTGTACTCAACGAAAGCCACTAAAAAGTTATAGATGCATTCGCAGAGTTTGACTTGATAAAAAGTATCAGTTGTTCACTATGTTTTAATATCTACCATATATATAGCGCGCCGTTCGGCAAGCCTGATCAGTCGCGTTTCGGCGCTCACGGACGACGGGCCTGTGCTTGATTTTGCAATTTTGACAACCGATAAATTTTAAATATTACGATCATAATGCCACAGTATAACAATATCAGTAGGTATTACTAGTGAAGCACGCTATGATCTTGATTTTTGATACCGTTTTCATTGGAATTGCAAATAGACGCTGATACTAATTAGTACGCTGTTTACTTTATGTTGTAGACCAAAAGGGGAGTCTCAAAAAACTGACGTCGATAACACATCAGTAAAAAATTCAATGCGGATGCAATGGAAAATAGATAAGTATCGGTAAAATATTCGTCCGTTAAATCAGAGATCGGGATAAAGGAAATAATGAGAGGGCAGAAATCCCTGCGTAAATCCCTAATATAAATGCTATATAGTATCATTTATGATACCTAAACACATTTATATGCCATTTAAATAAATTCTTTGGTAGTAAGGTACTTAGTACTTGGAAGACAAGACCTCACATGCAGATTTTACCACTTTGGAAGAGACTTTCGCGCAAACTTTTCAGTTTAGAAAAAATAATGTTTGGAACTTCAATACAATTTTCAAACACCTTTCCATAGACACACGTATGTTTTTGTTAGAATTTTTAATTTTTTATACTTTTCCAAGTTTGTGACATCACCAAAATTTATTGTTTTTTTTTTGTATGAAAATATTAATATTGTTCATAGAAATTTAGACATTCGACCAAATTTGATAAGAAGCCTTTTAGGCAGTAAAATTACTCGTAGAATTTAACTCTGCACTAAATTTCCGATTCGTATTTTTTATATAAGGTTTAGAATAATTTCTTGAGCATAAAATCACAAAATAATAACAAATCCAGGTGGAGCTTCAAGCGCCAGCTCGAAAAAACGTTTTTGGCTGATATACTGAAAATGTTATAAAGCCTATTATTATTGTAGAAAATAAATTTTCCCATCTTGTGTTTCCAGTAAACTTTTTTTTCAAACTTACCGATTACGATTTATTATGTCAAATTTTATGATAACAATGTAAAAATAACAAGATGTGAATTCTGTTCCCAGTAGCATAAACATGTCCCTTTTTACCGGAATGGAAGAAGGGTTATGTTTTTCTCGCGTATCTTTTATGTTTGTAAATCTTTTATTTCCACATATCTTCCAAACGGCTGGATGGATTTTGGTAACAAAGATATTCTAAGACTAGTAGGCAATATTTTTTTACGTGTAGATTTTTTTGTAGTCGGGTCGGGACGACTGAAGAGTTGAATGAAGAGTTTGGTCTCCACTTTTGTAATAAGAACAACTAAGCTGTGAAACGCATTGCCAGAGTGGGTTTTGTCGAAGGTTCGAACCTTGGGGTTTGAGGTACACTGTGCTTGTTTCTATTAGAGAAACAAGTTCCATCGTAGAACCACATCATTTACATCCACTATTATCGGCATCATCGCAATCGTATCATTAAATGGGTTATAAATCGTAAACGGTAAGTTTTACAAAAAAAGTTTACTAGCAACAAAAGATGCAAAATTTAATTTCTACAATTATTGTCAAAATATATAGTTTCCAAAATATCGGCTAAAATAGTTTTTTTCCATTGGCGTTTGAAGCTCTACCTGGATCTGTGAGCATTTTGTAATTTTATGCTCAGTATGTGATCTTTACCTCATAGAAAAAAAATTGATTAGAAATTTAGTACAAAGTTGACCAAAAAACCTTGTATTTTTACTGGCCTTTCATTACGTTTCAGCACATTTATTTTAATTTTTGACGAACTTGTGAATTATTAGGAAACATTTTAAAAAGATGCATGAAATTGGAAAAGCCTTTCTCAACTTATAGTGTGACCAAAAAGAAAAGGTTGAGTTTTGTATATCTACGAGTATATAGATAAATTTAATATTTCTTTGTTTCACTTCACAATTCACAAAATTGTTATCACTAGTATAAACAGTATAAACAAATCTTGAACAAAAAATGAGTTTAAATTACACAGTCCAATATTTTAATGTTATTTCTGCACTGTGGCACCGATTCCGCGGTCGGTGACGGTCGCGAGAACAAGACAGCGTTAAATGCCTAATTTGACAGAACTACCTGGCCTTAAGCACGTAGTATTTTGCGACTCGCGCAGATACTTTGGAAAAGTTTTATTTCTACTAATTGGAAATCTCGATACACAACAAAAGAATTACAAGATGGTGGAGTTTTCACCATCGCAGTTTTAATAATCTTGGTGTCTTCCAGTTGAGAACAGATCGGTTTCTTCTAAGGAAACGAACTCCATCGTAGACCGCATCGTCGCTTTCCCTCCGGTAAGATGGCAGTCAAGCATAAGTCCACCAATAATTTACGAAAATGTGTGAATCACCATCAATAATACTTCATACACATGTGAAGCTGTCACGTCATTGCGGTGGTATAAATATGCCACCGCGATGTTAAGTTTGGATGATAAAGAATATATCAATCAATCAATCATTTATTGCATGATACAGAGGTGACAAAAGAGGCGGTGAGCACTTAAGCATGTTAGGGCATGGCAATACTACTTGCACAGTTACAATCTTAGCACAAGTAATGCTACAAAATATCTATACTAATGATTTAAATATTAAGAGTTTGATTGTTTGTTTGAACGCGCTCATCTCAGGAGATGCTGAATTATAAATGCAAAAACGTGAAAAAATATTCCTTTTTGAGAATTTTCGTTGCTTGTGCTGCGTTAACCGTTAAAATTACACAAAACATATGAGAATAATATTTTAGTAGGGGTTTTCCTCTAATTGATGCTGGTAAAACCGTAGGAGACAGCTAGTTTATAACATAGTAATGTTGTTGCTATCGGTAACCGCCAGCCACGGCGCGCGGGCACGCTGCGTGTCGCTGCGTCGAGCGTTTTTCACCCGCGTGACGGATCCGCGCGCAGAGCCCGCACGGTCGCAGTGCGGTGACGGACGCGGTGGCTTGCTGAATGGCGTCCGGCCCGCTACAGCCAGAACACAGCTAACAGACATTACGGATCATGTAGACTAGTGATAGCTACTATTGTAATGTTCAATGACAAACCTTAGTGCTACTTAACACGTTCCCTGTTTAAGCAGCCAACTACGAGTAAGTGGTGACACACAATCACTGCTGAGATTTGGAGCTTTCTCTTACTCAATACTCAATCGTTTATTGCTTCATTATGTTACAGATAGTATTAATTAGGTATACAGATAGAATTTTGTATAAAATTAAGACGCAACACAATATACCCAATCGGGCATTGCAATTCAATTATCGTTTTTGAGCGAAGTGCTATGTTTCACAGTCAATTACCAAGTTTTCATCCTCGAAGGTTCTCAGGTCGTCAGTTAAAAACTCGGATATACTATAACAGGCTTTGGACAGCAGCAGATTTCTCAAAGACCTAATAAATCTACGCTCATCTTCAATTTCCTTTAATTTGATGGGAAGCTTATTACATATTTTTATAGCCATCGCATGCGGACCGGTACTATGTAACGTAAGTTTTGATGTCGGTATGTTCAAATTATATTTATGGAATGTCCTAATAGAGTAGCGCCGGTTGTCTGCTACTTTGTCAAACAAAAGTGGATATTTCTTAACAAATTTGGAATTTTCCAATACATAAAGTGATGTCAGAGTTAAAATTTTGTAGTCAATAAAATAAGGTCTTACAGGTCTTACAAGGCGAGAGAGTCCTACCAACCACGCTGGCCAAGTGACGGTTGGCGGACTACACTTGACCTCGAAGGATTCTGGGAACATGGTGTTTTCCCACGATGTTTTCCTTCACCGTTTTTTAAGTGGACTTCGACACATGACTTCGTAGAGACAGTGGTATATGTGGGATCCGAAACAGGGGTTCTGGATTGGCAATTGGCATTCTCTCGACTAGACCAGCCATAACTTAAACGTTAGACGGCCATACATAACGTAACACATTATTCCCTATATAGCTGAAATTAAAACATATACAGCCACTTTTGAATTTCTGCCGAGAATATCTCTGGGGCTTCTGGTTTCCTGTATAAAAAATGAGTCAAGGAGTCCAAGTCATCCATTTATGAATCATAAATATGGATTTACGATCATATAGGTTATACTTTGTAGTTAAACTAGTTCTAATAGCACAGTGCTTGCAAGCTGCTGATTCGATCCTGCTTACGTAGATGTTTTGGGAACCTATCATGTTCCCAAAATGACATCTTTAGGAGACAAGTGACATCTACCAACCTACACTCGAGAGCATGGTTTGATTTTGGCCTTGGGTCCCGATTCCCCGCAACAGAAGCTTAAAAAAAAGCCTTTTTGTAAGTAAAGGAAAAATATTTACACATTACCTTCCGCTTGAAGAGCAGGCGCGGTCCCGTAGAAACACAATTAATCGATTTAAAAAAATCTTAGAGTCGCGCCACGCTTTTGCTTGCGTAGTTGCTATTCCAGTTTTTTTTTTTTTTTAACTTTAATAGGTTTACACTTGACCGCCGACTCACCTGATGTTAAGCGACGATGCGGTCTACGATGGAGCGTGTTTACCTAGAAGTTGTTTTCCCACGTAAAAGAAATAGTCTATGTACCATTAGACATTTTGAAATTTTTCCAATTTTTTAATTAATTCCCCTGTGACATGAACCCGCAAAATCGTATACGTTAAAGTTTGAATTGACATCACAAACATTGAAAAACTATATAACAAATTGATATTTCCAAAAAAATCACAGATTTTCGGCTCACGTAAGACTTGAGCTTAGAATACGATTTGTCACGTAAATAACTTTAATTAGGTACACAAATCACAATGGCAACATTTCAAGATGGCGATCGTAACCTCGAAACAATAACAATAATTCCCGCCAAAACGGAAATGGCCGCGAAAAATCGCTAAAACGGGCAAGTCCAGCCAGCAACCATCAGACCAGTTATTTGGTCCATTAAACGTGAAATAGTTGCAGTACCAGGCGCGCAGCGGGGCGGGGAGGTTTAAAATACGATTTATTAGGGCGCCAGCTAAAAGCCGTTTCGACGTTGATTTTTGATGTCCGGCAAGTAGGCACTATCTGTGTGTAGGTCCTGTTTGTTACTTTAGTATATAATACTAGCAGCGCCCCGTGGTTTCACTCGCGTAGTTCCCGTTCCTGTCAGTTTCCCGGGATAAAAAGTGTTATTCCAGTGTCTAGTCTAACCTATGTGTTCTTCCAGATCATAACCTAACTGTGATCTAAATTTCAGCCCAATCCGTTTATACGTTACGACGTGATTGAGCAACAAACATCCAAACATTGACATTTATAATATTAGTAGGATTAATAGGATGACAAGATAACTATGGACTTGATTATTGTCTTTAGACATTCATTGGTATATGGATAATTGAGATATGGTGTAAATCGTTAGATAGGTATGTAGTATAGGTATGTAGTATTGTTCTCATTGTAATTTAGTTTTGACAATTAAGGATCTGTTTGTTAAAAAATCTACTGTTACGTACTCTACAACTAAATTAATGTACATTGAGTATGAGTATGACATTTTTTTTTCAATATTGCAAATATCGTAAATGATGTTTTAATTGATAATAATTCTGGCATTCAAAAAATATTTGATAGGTACAACTCATACTCCGTTTACAGGTTTAAATCATTTTATTTACCTGGCAACTCTATGGTTACGTTACCTATTTCGAGACGCAATGTACCAGTCTTGCCAGAAAGTTACTTTTGTAACCTTTTAGGTGATTTTTGAACTGCTTTGGTTACTTTAAGGTTACTCAATTGAATGAATAGGTTACTTTTAGGTGTACGCCAACTGCATATAAATTCTTAATTCATCAATTTATATAGAATATATAGTTTTAAGAAACTCCGTTATTCGCTTGTACTTGTATTATCATTTATTTCCACAAACGTACATGGGTACAACATGATTTGACAAAGCCATCAATTATTGCTGCCGACCATCTTTCGGCCCTGATGAGAAGAAGAGAATTGAATCTTGTATGCCAACTACCAGACTATTTATATGAATGTTATTAAACTTCGTAGGTTGGTACACTGTAAAATAGCTGCTTGCAGGATGGTAGTTAAGAAACGAATAGTTGGTAGGTTGGCACTACCGGAATTCAACACAAGTGTTGCCATGTTTAATAATGTGAAATAATAAAATTCGACTAAATTACGAATCAAGACTAAAAATCATGACATTCGGCCATCCGACCACGTGTTGCCTCCCGGCATACACTAAATAATCTCATATTATAATTGTTTGTGAACTAGTGAATAATAAATACAATTTCAAATGTGCTAACTTACAAAAGTACTAAACATAACATAGGTACCTACATAATATATCAATGACAAGTACCTAAATAACAATGAATTATTGCTCAACTGTTCTTATCCCAAACTATTTTTTTATGTCTTATCAACACCATAAGTAATATATGTAATGTATAACAAATGATTCGACTATTATCCAAATATGTATCTTGAACATTTTATTAAACAATTGTATGGAAAACAAATGTAAGTTTTATTTTACATGAGGGAATTGCACATATATGTACCTATAAATAAACTAAAAATCATACATACGTACAGATTTATTACATTAGACTAGAAAACTTAGCATTCAATAAGTACACATAATGTATTGTGCAACAAGTAATTTGCTAAATAGTGTCCAAAGAGACATTACAAAAATATATTAAGTAGGTACAATAATTCAGCGAATTTAACAATATTTCAAGTAAGGCATAAATAATAACTAAGTTTCAAGCCGTTTAACGTCAAAATAAATTATAAACTTCTTTATTTGCGAAATTGGATAATTACAAGATCTGGAGTGTTCACATTAAGAACTCCATAATCAACAAAGAAGTTGGAAATCAACCTTAAGGCATGAAGACAAACGTCACTACTATAAAGCTGCCCATTCAAGGGCTATCAATTTTACATTATTATTATCTACATTCACATAATTATAAATTGTTAATTTATTTGTAACAAAACAATGATAATGAACGCATTGCAGCAATAACTTTAGCAATGACAGTAAGGATACAAATGTTCACGAATAAGTAAAAGCTTACAAATCTGAATCCAAGTTATTAATGTAACCAATGCCTATACTCCAGCAATAAAGATGATTTGATTAGAACTCTTATTGGAACAACCATCAGAACTATGATTAGTTGTAATTATCATTTACTACTACTACTCTAATCTCAGGGACAGACACATTTTAAATAAATTGCCAAACAAAAAGTTTGATTTGATCGTTTTGGATACCTATCAAGGCTTATTTGGTATTTAGTTTGCTGTAAATCTGAATTTGTTGCATTTGTTGACATATTACATTTCTTAAATAGCCGGGCATTTTAAACCCAAACAGTTTCTGTCGCCATTGTTTCAATGCGCTCTATCACGTTATTATTTACACTCACTGAATCTTGCTCAAGCACTTGCTCCAACCGCGCTCATGACTACCACTATTTTATCCAGTTAAATAGTTTAGTCTGATAGAGCCTTTCTGCTTGACAGTTTTGTTTTATCATCAAAATCTGGCTAGAGTAATAAGATTTTGGTTCCTAAATCTTCTAACCTGTTCCCGTTCAGCGTGAAAATGACTGTGGGAGGGGCAATAAGCTACGGATTTGTTATGTGTTAATCTTATCTTTATAGTCTGGTCTACGTCACCCTCTATTTCTCCTAAATTAGAGGATAAACAGTCACAATAATTCTGCAATAACTGATACAAATTTTTGAACTACTTAGCATTAAATCCAGGGCCTGTCTTTGTCCTTCCTGTTGAGAGGCTCTAGTTGATCTGGGTGTTTAATATGCTATTTACGTCACACTTTGTTCGGTAAACATAGCTAGTAAGCGTGATGACTCATTTTGATTTAATGTCAAAAAAAAGGCTACTCAATAAGTGAAATATAGGTGAAAGAATTACTTTGTTACCTATTTTAAAATGAAAACTTCCCATGATATCACGTTTTTTTTTTAAATCACAATTTTGGTATTTCCCAAAAACACTACTAAAACGTGACGTCACAGACCGGTACTTTCCATGCACCGCGCGCAAAGTTTCCATGTCAGCTATATCAAATGTTGCGTTTAGGAAACTGGTTTCATAACAAAGTCACTCTAAATTGAATGGTTTATCCAATGGTAAATACATTTTCTAATAATTTCCTACTTTTAAAACAGACCTCCCATTGCAACTTTGAATGATCATAAAATAAGTTAAACAAAAGACATCAAAATTAAAGTTGATACGTATCTTATTCTATTTACAGACGGTCATTACATCAAATAGTTCAACATAATTTCAGGATCAGTCATGTCTATTGTCAAGAGTGTTGTGTTAGTGTGCATCATGCGGAGATAAGTATTTTATCACGGCTGCTCTCTAGCCACCATGAACACTGAATCCGCCTAAAACAGACTACTCGTATTCCTTTCCAGGTTCAAAGTGTTCACCGGGGTGCACTGGAAAACTGCTCGGGTTTACCATACTATTAACGTGTGTACTATCAATATGAAGTTTTAAAGAGCTTGAGCATTGTCCGATAGAATATCCTTGTTCGGACATTTGTAAAACAAGAGCTTAGTCCAATTTTCAAATCAGTAACGCAAAGCAATGCCATAAAATGTTGGTCCATTAGCAAAAGTGTTTGGAGAACCATCAAAACCTCAATTGATTATTTAATTGATCTGAACATTTATGTACGTCCCACCGGTTGCAACGATTGCACTTAATTATTGGTCTAGAACATTTGAAGTATGAATGCCTTTGGAACAGCAACTATAGCATGCTATTATGTTAAATCTAGAGTTAATTATACTAAGACCAGGATCTGTTTATTTTCTTAATAATGGTTGTAGTGTTATATTATTTGAATAAGTTTGTAGTTTTTGAAATTAAAGAAAACAGAACACGTGTTTCGGCTTAAAATAATGAAGTACTTGTGCTCCGTTACTAATTGATCGATTGTATACTCCCTAAATTACATAATTATTAATGTACCGCTTTTTTTTTTGCCAGTAATCTCATCTGTGTACTACACTTCAGTTTGCCATAAAATACCTATTCGTGAAGATTCTTATCATTGCGTGAAGTTAGATATAGTAATTTTGTTTTCTTTCAAAGTTAACCACAATGTTCTTCACTTGGGAAGTTTTCAGCAGTTTATTCTGCCATTCCTCGCAAGTGAAAACAACTGTCGTCAGGACTCGAACCATTTCTTTGCTAATTCATCTAATTTTAATACCATGTTTTACGAGAAATGTATTTTATTTTGATTGTCATTTCAACCGTATACACTTGTTGACTTGACTTGTTCTTATCCAGAAATCAATGGTTTGAGCTCTGTTTTTGGCTCCAAGTGTGATGAAACACGATCACTTACAAGTTTTCTTGATTCAGACTTAACATATTAACATTTACAGCTTACTTGTTTTCTTCCGGATCTTTAGAGGTGGCGAGTTCATTACTAGAACAGGTCTGAAGAATATCATCAAAAAAATGGCATCAGAATCCTTCTCCTCTTCTTAGTCCACCGCCACCCATGTCGTGTACCCGGGGTGTAACCACATCGTCTTCAGGCATCCTTGTACTCACTGAAATTGAAACGTAATTTCCGACGTAATCTGTTTTCGGACTAACAGTAACACAGTCTGAGATATCTAATTATGCGATTCATTTTTTTTTTTATACGAACATTAAGATTTGGGCTAGTCTTAAAATTGTGTTTTCACGAGTTAAACCTTGGGATGCATATAATTGAAAATTACAGTTTACATGACAATAATGATTCTGTTTTTTTTTTTACATGAATATTAAACCGTTAACAACATAACATAAATGATTATTAAACCGTTCATAAACTAAAATAGAACTAGCTGCCTAATCAGTCGGCTCAGCTAGCTATCAAGCACTAGCGGTACCTACGCTTTCGCTTTTCATAGGTAAACATAATAGGTACATATAGTCAAGCTCAGACTTTTATGTAACCCTGTAGTACAACATTATTTATGTAGTGTCCGTTATTCGGAAAATGAAATATTAAAAATTCGATGCAACAAACAATCAAATCTTTCTCCTTATAATATTTGTAACCAGTATAGAAAATAATTTATTTTAATAAATTACCTGTATAACCAATCAGTAGATCTAAAAAAAAGTTCTAATTTTGGACTAATTACATTTGTTAATCTGTAATAAAATTTTTAGGCACATTAAGCATATATTTTACTCTGTTACATCATGTGGTAATATCGATTAGTCTTCTAGCGAGAAACATACAGCTCACAGTAAACTATCCAGCAAGGCACATATTCGCTCATAGTCAGTTACCCAGCGAGAAACATACTCGCTCATAGTCAATTATCCAGCGAGAAAATACTGGTTAATAGTCAATTATCCAGCGAGAAACATACTCGCTCATAGTCAATTATCCGGCGAGAAACATACTCGCTCATAGTCAAGTATCCGGCGAGAAACATACTCGCTCATCAGCTAACTATCCGCGCGAAACATGCTCGCTCCGCTAACTATCGGCGAAACTATCTATCCGGCGAAACATCCGGCGAAACGCTCGCTCGCTCGGCAGCTAACTATCCGGCGAAACATGCTCGCTCAGCTAACTAACTCGCTCAGCTAACTATCCGGCGAGCATACTCGCTCAGCTAACTATCCGCGCGAAACATACTCGCTCGGCTAACTATCCAGCGAAACATACTCGCTCAACTAACTATCCGGCGAAACATACTCGCTCAACTAACTATCCAGCGAGAAACATACTCGCTCAACTAACTATCCAGCGAGAAACATACTCGCTCAACTAACTATCCAGCGAGAAACATACTCGCTCAACTAACTATCCAGCGAGAAACATACTCGCTCAACTAACTATCCAGCGAGAAACATACTCGCGCGAAACATACTCGCTAACTATCCAGCGAGAAACATACTCGCTCAACTAACTATCCGGAGAACTCGCTCAACTAACTATCCAGCGAGAAACATACTCGCTCAACTAACTATCCAGCGAGAAACATACTCGCTCAACTAACTATCCGGCGAGAAAATACTCGCTCAACTAACTATCCAGCGAGAAACATACTCGCTCAACTAACTATCCAGCGAGAAACATACTCGCTCAACTAACTATCCAGCGAGAAACATACTCGCTCAACTAACTATCCAGCGAGAAACATACTACTCAACTCAGCTAACTATCAGCATAGACTAACATACCTCGCTCAACTAACTATCCAGCGAGAAACATACTCGCTCAACTAACTATCCAGCGAGAACCATACTCGCTCAAATCCAGCGAGAAACTATCCAGCGAGAAACATACTCGCTCAACTAACTATCCAGCGAAACATACTCGCTAACTCACTATCCAGCGAGAAACATACTCGCTCAACTAACTATCCAGCGAAACATACTCGCTCAACTATCCGCAATAGAAAAACAAACTCAAATTCAATTAACACAAATTAAAATAATAAAACAATTTATCAGGTTTTATATAATCAGGAGTCACGGGTAACATTCCAAAACATTACGAAGTAATTGACCACTTCGTAAAAAATGTAGGGATTTTTCTCTTTAAATAAAGTGTGAAATAATACTGGGTCCAATACAATTTTTAACGAGGGTAGTCATAAAATGTTGACGTGCCGATAAAACAAACTTTGGTAAAAGATAGGTGAGGTAGTAGAAAAATTAACAATCGCGATTTTCAATTGTGACGGGCAAATAACAGTAAATATCAAACATTCCAAGCCATCAGAGAGTAGCCCTGATCACGCAGTGAAATGCCCAATTTAATACGCATGCAAGTGTACGGCGAACACTGCCAAAGAGTAGCCTTGGCCGAGGATCAACGCACATCAAACACACAGTAATCTTACACATTATTACGCGTATCTCTTATCAAATCTCGATTTAAAAATTGACAATTAACTATACAAAATTGCAAAGAAAAACGACTAGCATAACACAGAACGTTTCAAACATTTTAGTGCTATCAGAGAGTAGCCCCGAACAAGCAATGAAATGTTCAATTCAAAACTGCATGCGAGTGCACGATGAATACTGCCAAAGAGTAGCCTTGGCCGAGGATCACCGCACATCAAACACACATTCATTTTGCACGCTATGTTACGCGTATCATTATCAATGCAATATTAAAAAGAAAATCAAATATCATCGTGGGCGTTGTATCAGCAATTCAACAAAGGAAAAATATGTTCACAAAGAATAACATTTTTTCAACATACCTTCGTTTCTGGTTTTGATCCCACTTCTGAGTTTTTAAGAAACTCCGTTATTCGCTTGTACTTGTATTATCATTTATTTCCACAAACGTACATGGGTACAACATGATTTGACAAAGCCATCAATTATTGCTGCCGACCATCTTTCGGCCCTGATGAGAAGAAGAGAATTGAATCTTGTATGCCAACTACCAGACTATTTATATGAATGTTATTAAACTTCGTAGGTTGGTACACTGTAAAATAGCTGCTTGCAGGATGGTAGTTAAGAAACGAATAGTTGGTAGGTTGGCACTACCGGAATTCAACACAAGTGTTGCCATGTTTAATAATGTGAAATAATAAAATTCGACTAAATTACGAATCAAGACTAAAAATCATGACAATAGAATTTATATAGAATCAATATTAAGAAATTACAAAATGCTCAAATACTCATCGATGTTTCTAGAAGTCAATACAAGTAATATTTATTCTATTCTATCAACTTTTAGTTACTTTCCAGTAAAACAATATGAAAGGTTACTTTTTACATAAAAAAGGTTAAATTTTTATATTTCAGGTAATTTCTGACAAGACCCGACTAGGAACACTGCAATGTAGGACACTACACTGTACGTCATGATTTTGCCTCGTCGCCTCAACGTCTCGCCTCCACTCATAAATCACAGCCAACGCCATATCTTTCAATAATCCAATCAGTCTGTATCCCAACTAATGTTATTGTCAAGCCGCCATTATCGGGACTCAAGCAACTATCCGAATGTCCAGGCACGTAACCGCGACAAAGACGACGCCATACAGACTAATCTAAGATCGATAGAGACAGACGATCGATGTAAACAATCGGTCAAAACAAAACCAATATGGCGTTAATTCGAAATGAGGAAGTATTGTTTCGACTCTGACGCTATGACAAACGTTTGAAAATGGAATGCATTGTTTTAAATTTTGGTAGTAAAGAACGCAACTCCTCAAAATACAAAGTTCCATTTGCACAGCATAATGAACTTTGTTTATAAGGTGTAAAAGCAGAAAATAGTTTGCGTGATTTGGAAGGTTGTGTTCAAATCTTACGTACCGTCTGTATTCATTAGTCAAGCGAGTCGAAGTGGTGACATCTATCTTCTGTTTCTTATTGACAAGGCCATCACTGGAATTGAAATGAGCTAATAAAGAAATTGCAATCCATATAAGTACACTGTTAGCATTGCTGATGTGATGCGACGTATAATGGATGCTATTTAATTGAATAATCCTTTGCAAGAGCCGCCCCATTTGTGGGCCATTGCTAGTGGACGTTTGGTCTCCATTTATATTTATTGTTGTTTTTAAGGTTCCATTATTACGTGCAAAGGTAGTTGCAAAGGTACATAATAAATGTAATAACGAAAGATAACCAACTACAGTCACATCGAGGTAAAAAAATTGAATTTTCTGGAAACTCTACCGGTTTGAAGGGTAATGTTTCCAGTGAAATTAAACGGTAAAGATATCTCATGATAGGTTATGAGCACAGTGCAAGCGGAGACAGATGCCTGTAGAAAAAATTAAAACAAGTGCAAGTTGGCATATGCCACATGTCCTCGAAAGCTGTCGTCTCTCTTGCAACACTCCGTTTTAATGGTGACGACAAAGTCATACAACTTGGAAAAATACTCAAAAGCGGCATTGGAACCCAGATCACCACGTCTTTCCGAATGTTCGAGCAGCCATTCTAATCCGGCTTTTCAGACGTTCAAGCCACTACGCCAGTCCGACTTATTCGGACGTTCTACTGACTAGGCCAGCACGGCCTTTTCGGACATTCTACTTACTAGGCAGCACGGTTTTTTGGTCGTTCGAAGCACCAAATCACAACAGCTTTTTCGGTTGTTCTATCAACCACGCCATCTTATTTTTTCCGACCGTTCTACCCACTACGCAAACGCGGCTTTTTTAAAGCTCTGCTGACTAGCCCACCCTAGATTTTCAGATGTTTCTTCACCACGGTTTTATCGAACATTCTAGCGACTAGACTAGGCACTAAGACTCTAAGTTTTAAATATTTATGTAATGTTTTGTAACACAGAGATGAGCTGGTGAGAAGATATGATTCATCCTTTGCTCAGTTTCGTTTGAAGATGAAAAGTGGAATAGCTTCATAGCATATTACAATTATGGAGTGCGCGGCCGCTTGAGTCGGAGAGTGTTTCCTTCATTTCGGCATACCCGCGCGCAATCATTGTAGCAATTTTCTGGAGCACCCGTAACGTGAGAGCGCGGGCTAGGCTCGGAGCTGGAATACAACGTAACAAGGTTATTCGCTGCACTTGTGTACAGCCTTATTTCTTACAAGCAACGCCCTGTGGCTTTGCCTGCGTATCTCCCGTTTCCACATATTTTCCTGCAAAGGAAAGTCTATTTGTTGTTCCAGTCTATAATCATAATCATAATCATATTTATTCATAAAAAATATTACACGTCACAAAATTCAATATAAAAGAATTACACAAAATGTTATTAATTAAGAATATATAACCCATAGTAGTAGGATAGTATCAATTAAAAAAAAAAACAAAAAATAAATAAATCAAAATGTCAGACAATAATTCAAATCACCATGTCATTAAATACAATAAATTAAAATAGATGTCAGACACATAAAGAATTAAAAAAACAATGTCATAAGTACTATAAGTACCTACACATAGTATAATTACATTAAGTATAATTGGACGTAGTTAAATGAAAAGGATCCAATCCACACAAAGTCATTTTCGAGATATTGACAATTGAAGTTCATAACATATTCCTTCATAGATATTCATTTTAAAATAAAATGTGAGTATGTTGTTAACGTGGAATATTATTGTTATTATTCATTGTTTATAGTACAATTATACACAATATTGTATTTAATTAGATATTTGTAAATATATGCGGTTGGATCCTTCTTGTTAATTAACAGTTTACATTGTGCATGCTCAAGACTTATTTCATTAAAACGATCCATGTGATAAATTCTTTAATAAATACCTAATTTCATAAATAAAACAACATTATCTTATTTATATAACTTCAATCAACCTTTAAGCATAAACATTTCTACACAACATTCAAAAAGATGAAGTTCTCTATCAACATCGTAGCCATCTATGTCTTCTGGGGAGTTAGAACCACCCTTTAGAGACTTATAAAAGTCTTGACAATCCTTTGGGATCAAATCTAACATTGACATAAGATCATCCAATATTGGTTGAGGATTTCCTTGCCGTTCGTCCGTCGGTCATCCGTCAAATATGACGAAGTCGAACAGTTTCTGGAGGACTTTAAGCACCGGTTTTCCTCCGCTCTCAGAAGCTCAGTCGTACCTAATTCCGTCGTCGCCAGGTGCTTTGTTGTTTTTAAGTCGTTTGAGGGCCATCCTAATCTCATACAGACTGACTTCCGCGATATCTTCGGTAAAGTATCGTGTTACCTTGACTCTGGGGTCTTTTGCCATGCTAAAGACAGCTTGTGCTTGCCTAGAGGTGTATAACTGTTCATAGAACCTCTCAATCTCCTCCAAAATCTCGGGCTTCGACGAGACGACGTTACCACTAGCGGTCTTCAGTTTGGTCAACTGACTTTGCCCAAGAGACAGATTTCCTGCGAACACTTTTGAGCCTTTGTTCTGCTTGATCGCTTCTTCAGTACTCGAAGTATTGAAGCAGCGTATGTCGCGTCGCGCACAAGTAGAGATCTGTCTATTGAGCCGTCTGCATACCGTCATGTCGACCGAAGACTGCAACCGCATATCTTGCTTGAGATTTAGAGTTTGATCGCAGAGTTTTTGAGTTCTATTTTGGCGTCGGCTCTTATAGAACTTTCTGCCAACAGCATTAACAGTTTCCACTAGCCTGTCGATTATTTCGTCCGCCGTTACGCACTCATCTAAGGACTCCAAGCGATTTTGAAGTTCGAGTTGAAAGTTATCAGGATTTTCGATCTGAGCATAATTTGGTCGGAGCGTGGACTTCATTAGACGTGATCTTTCGAACTTAATGTTTAGATTCAGCGTGCCTCTTATAATACGGTGATCGCTGCCGGTCTTGACCCTGCTGATCACAGAGACATCGCTGAATATTTGCCGTTTAGTCGTCATAATGAAGTTGATCTCATTTTTTGTGGAACCGTCTGGGCTAATCCAGATCCATTTTCTTTGTAGCTGTTTCTTGAAAAAAGAGTTAATCATAAAGAGGCTCTCCCTTTCCAAAAAAATCCACTAGACGTTGCCCTCTTGGGTTCCGCTGCCCATATGCCCATATCCGAATTTCCCCACTCTCAACTCATCACCGCTACGTTTGCCCAGTTTCGCGTTGAAGTCTCCCATCATAACTGTGAAATGTGTTGGCGAGACATGTAAGGCTTTAGAGATGTCCTCATACATGTTCTTAACCTCTTCGTCGGTGTGTATACTTGTATGACCTTCAATGAATACCGGTCGCTAATTTTAAGTACAAGGTATACAACCCTGTTCGACACACTCTCGATCGTTATCACGTTGTTGATGAGAGACTTCCGGACGATAAACCCGACACCCCCTTGGGATTGTTGATCTCCTTCCCGGTAGCAGAACAAGTTGCCAGATTCGAGGGTTATCCTGATGTCTTCGCCCTGTCTACGGACTTCGGATAACTCTATGATATCCCAGCACAACTTGTCCACTTCTTCTTTCAGCTCCACAATATTTTCGTCAACCCTCAGCGTCCGTGCGATAAACGTTGCCAGGTCGAGTCGTTGGGTTTGGTGGCGGGGCGTCTTCCGGGGATTCTTTGCACCCCATGCTCCGCCGGAACCAAGGCTGCTGCCAGCGCCTAGAAGAGCGGAGCCGCCGGGGACTAGGGGCCGTTTCTTTTTTGTGACCATCATATGGGGGGGTGTTTGCCATAGTCGCCACGCTTGGTAAGCTGATTGGTGACTGCGGAGCCAGTCCTTTGCACCGATGACGCCGCTGCCCGTCATCGGTCTAATCAATTTAGGACTAGCTTTTAAATGGATATACCGCCATTGGTTCGGTCGTCAGAGCCTCGTTAGTTGGCAGTAGGATGTACCACGCGCAGGAGATGTTGACATTTGGAGAGGCTAGATGTTTAGTCCTTCCCCCTTACACCCCATAAGTATTTATAAATATGGTTAAATCAACGAGTAACTTACCCGGCTTGAGATCTTCTTCACTGTTTTTATTTAATGATTGTTCAACAATCATTAAATTTTATCATATTATACATAATTCTATTTTTTCTCCTCATTTTGCGAACTATTCTCAACTCAACAGATTCACGACCAAAGCATGCGCATCTAAAGTCAAGTCATTTGAAGATTACTAAAAGACCAGTGCTAACATTTGAAAAAAGAAAATTAGAAATAACTGTTATTTTGTACAATTATTTTATTTCAATTATACATCCAAACACCGCGTTATATTCAAGTTTTAGTCAAAAGCTGATACCACTAAACTCGTATAAAAATAGGATACAATGAACATAAACTAAAGATTATTTTATAACTCTTCCGTGTATTCAATCATACATAGACAACTCGGCTTGGATTGTTTTTGTGAAATGATTGTTTACTTATTTTGAATAAATTATAATCAGTAAGGAAACACCAAGACCTATGGATCATTTTCGCTGACAGATTTATTAGAATAAAACATGAAAATGTATTTATCGAAAACGATCCAAGCACTATGGGTTGTTTTATTTATTTAATTATAATGCAAGTGATTCAGCAAAAAGTCCCAAGCAGAGTGGATCGTTTTTGAGTTTTTATCAAAGTGTAGGTGATGTAAATATTAAAATTACGCAAAAAGGATCCACACTCTTTGGTTCGTTTTACCGATTTAGTTTCTAATACTGGGTAAGAACCACGATGGTTGGATCGTGTTAGGTGAAAACAAATATATATGTGCCTATAGATGTGGATTGGTTCCGATGTTAATAATCAATGAAAAACAGCTGTTTTTACGTGGGTCTTTTTTACTGACCGGTAATATCGATATTTAACATCAGTTTGGTGCACTTAAGTCATTTTTGACAATATTGTGGATTGGATCCTTTTCGTGTAACTACGTCCAATTAGAGTTAAGTTAATTTCAACTTCATCATTTCCGAGTACTTGTAGAACGCCTGTTCGACAAGCCATTGCTTTACACTGCATTTATACGATCCCCTAGAGGACGCAGTTCTTACTTCCCTCGGAAGTCTGTTGTGCACCTCCGTGGCCGCCACATGCACAAGTTTGTCAGACTTGGCGAGGCGGTGAGGTACCGCGCACAGCCGGTGCGCGTGCCGCGCCGTGTCGCGCGCTCGCGTGTGCCCCAGGTTGGAGTACTCCTCCGGGTGGTCCCTGGCATACATCGCTGCCTGGAGACACACCACGCTCGTTAGTGTCATAATACCCATGGACCGGAAGTATGGCAAGACAGATGTGTCCTGTGGCACCTGCACAATCGCTCGTATGCTCTATATAGAGTATGTGTTCCAAATTTCAATCCAAACGTTTAAGGCGTTCCAAGACGCCCAACTTTTCCAGAGCATTTACAGATTTACAGAGCACAAGAGTTAAAATTATCTTATATCTCTGAGTGTCGATCACAATGGACTTGGATTGAATTGGAATGTTGAAATGTTTGTTGCTCAATCACGTCGCAACTCCTTAACGATTCAGTTTGAAATTTTAAATACAGTTAAATTATTATTTGAATTTGCACATAAAATTCTTTTCATTGCTGATACGAGAACGACTCGGGTAAAATCACGGAGTGGTGCTTGTAAATAAGAAATAAAATTTTTGGACATAATTCAACAACACTTTTTAACCGCAAACTAAGTAAAACTGAACCATACAGCGGATGTAATACTATTAGAAGTAGCATTAGCAGTAGTATATGTTCCTACTACTCAGGGCCTTCTCTCGCAAGGAGCGAGTCAAGGCCATAATCCACCACACTGGGCCAGTGCGGGATAGTAGATGACGCAAGACGTTGAAAGATTCTTGGGACACGCCGGCTTCCTGACGATGTTTTCTTCCGTCGTTTTTAAGTTAGCGGTATTACGCATATGATTTTGAAAAGACAGTAGTACGCCTAGCGTTCGAACAAGAGGCTCCGGATCGGCCGTCCGTAGCCGTTCTCTCGACTAGACCGGCTTTAACTTACTAAACCAGCCGTAACTTACTAGACCAGCCGTAACTTTCTAGACCAGCCGTAACACTAGACCAGCCGTAACACTAGACCGGCCGTAACTTACTAGACCAGCCGTAACTTACTAGACCAGCCGTAACTTACTAGACCGGCCGTAACTTACTAGTCCACCAGCATTGCAAGTACATACGTATAATACACAGAAACTCACAAATATTTGTACATGTAACACGAATATTTGTCCTGGGTGGTACCCGAACCCAACCTTACGTCTCTATGGGTAGACTCACTATGAATTGAGCCACGAAATCAGCTAAGTAAGTTCACCCCAGCCTCCTCAGCTACAAGCCAGGGGTGTAGCCACCCTCCTCCCCGTGACGTCGCCAGCGGCAGCGTGTGAAAATTACATTCCTGGCGCGGCTCGCATATCTATCACCAGCGAATTTAACTTCGCTTGCCGCTCGACAGCCGGCAGGAATGCCGCCCCCAGTTATAATAGTTACACTTGTCTTATAACAATATACCTACCTACTACCCACTATGTAATAAACCTTCACGCGTGCACTACGAGATTTTTTGAAGATCTATTTGCCGTATCTATATACAGGGTTATTGGTAATATAATCAGCCTGCATCCTTTTAGATTAATGTTGGTATGTACATTAAAAACTTCAACTTTGTTTAACAGATTAAAAAATAATTAAAAAGGTGTATTCGACGGGTCTAAAAACAACGAACTCTCGGTAGGAAAAGCGCATGCACTCTTTAACGCTCGATAAAAGAAGCGCCGACGCGAATAGTGTTAAAAAGTTTAGTGCTAGAGAGGACAGAAAAACTAAAAAAAAAACTAGGATATTTTGTATTGAGTTTTAACAAAGGTTGTAGATCAAGTATAGTTTAGTTTACAGCTACTTCCTTAAATTTATTAAATTTGCTTAGGTAAATGGATGGAGGCTAATTACCAGCAACCCTGTATATAAAATGAGTGTTGGTCTGTATGCCCTTTATGAAACCGTAAACAATGCATTTGATCGTGTGATGATCTGTGTCGAAGTTATTGTGCATTATGGTCAAAGAAGGTTTCTGGGTTGGTGCGATATTTGTCTTCGAGAGCTTTTTTATTATTATTTAATCCACAAAATATACAATAACATTTATCTAAATACAAGTCTGCCAAACTGCACGGCAGTTTGTAGGCAGCAATGCTCTCAGATCATTTGTTTAAATTAAATCTATCTTTGCATACTAACATTTTGATTTCAGAAATTAATTATATGTATACACACGGATATTGTGGTTTAGTTGCCTGAGACAGCACGTGCCTATATTTAAAGGTTGCGTCATTTAGGGTAATCAAATTTAAATACATAGCAAAATCTATGAGAATACCTATGTTTGGAAAACGGTCTATCCCATAAAAATATCGAAATAAGAAAAGATACTAATTTGAATTTGGGACTCGAATCATCGACCTGCAACGTCCTCAAAATGTAGTTTCCTACTACATGCATTTTAAACTCGGACGAAATCTAAAAAGAGCCTTCATTCATTGAACTGTCATATTTGATTTAAAAAATATAATTTCTATGATATTCAATTTTTTTAAGACGTAACAGAGAAACTCCAAAACGATTTTCCATCACAATTTTCTCTTCATTCTCTTTGACCACACTTCTTATATCATCTGGTTGTATCCGGTTTAAAAAGACGTCATGTTAGTTTTGATTGGCCAAGATGACTCCTTCCTTGCGTGTTACAGTCTGAAGCCTATTTAGGGATGGAGGTTCTTGCGGGTTTTGGTTTTAAAGTGTTTTTACGGGTGAGGGCTGAGGATCGCAACGTGTGGGGCTGTGGGCCTATCAATCCTATCACGTTCTGTTTGAGTCGCTTAACCTGCCGGTCCCACCACTATCTGGTGAGATGACATCAGATCCATAGCGGATGCGTAGATGAGATCAGCTCAAGACAGAGAACAATGATATTGGAACAGAAGCCAGTCGGTATACCTTACACATGCTGGAAGTTACGTGGAATCTGCCGAGATATCAGATGATTTTATCAAAGAATATCGAAGAAATAGACATGTTTCCATATATTTTCATTCATTTCATTCAGATATAATTAAAGAAACGAAGATGAGGTATGCTATAATCTAAAGACAACATAACGTGGCGAAAATTTGTTTGAAAAATTTGTAAATTGAATTGTCAGCGAACGTACACAATTGTCAGCGAACGAACACAACTCCTTGTTGCGACTGAGACTAAATCAGGAGACGTCACCTGAATTTGCATCGCCATAATAGAAGCGCGTTTGCCGCTTCTGCCGTTTTTAAGAGTTCGATGCATGTTTCTTAAAATTTTGAAGTCATGCATCAGTGCACTGGGTAAGCGTGGTTGGTTATGGCGTTGACTAATTTCTTGCAAGAGAAGGTCCCGAGTCCCAGCTGTGGAAACACTTAGTGAGCTGCTAATGCTATTCATTCACTACCTCTCCACACATTGCAAAAACTTTTTTTTAAACTTTTATAGGTTTACACTTGACCGCCATCTCGTCTGATGTTAAGCGGCTATGGGGTCTACGATGGAGCGTGTTTACCTAGAAGAAACCGATTAACTCTAATATGTGGTGGTCTAATACATCGACCAATTTCAATCTCAGTAGCTAGGTATATTTATTTACCTTGTCAGTTAGTATACGAGGGTCAAACTGAAAGTTCTTAGAAAATCAAAAACTGATTACATTAGCCAGTTATTCGTTTTATTATATCTTTTCAAAATATTGTCCATTCACGTCAATACACCGCTGCATGCGATGGAACCACTGGGAAAAGCACTTTGCCCACTCGTCCTTAGGGGTCTCTTCAATGGCATCGCGATACGCAGCCACCGCTTCTTCAGCATTCATAAACCGCTTTCTTTTAAGTTTTTCTTTAATTTTTGAAAATAAATAAAAATCACAAGGCGCGAGGTCGGGGCTATACGGCGGGTGACCCAGTAATTCAACGTTTGATGTCGCCAAATAGTCGATCGTTCGCTTGGCGGTGTGCGATGAGGCGTTGTCGTGGTGAAGGAGGATCCTACTGCGAGGTCGTTTCTCTCGAACTTTTTCCAAAACAAGTGGCAAACAATTGGTAGTGTACCATTCTGCAGAAACTGTTTTTTGATCCTCTAACACAATTGTTGCGAAATGACTTATCCTTTATAGAATTATTTTTTTATTATATTGTTTATAAGTGGCCAGTTCTAAGAACTTTCAGGTTGACCCTCGTATTTATGTATGTGTATTACCTATGTAATACTATTAGAATACTCATTTATCTCGTAGTCTTATTATTTAAATAGTTATTGTTGCACACTACGCTTTAAGTTTTCAAAGATCTGTCCATCCCAAGGTTGCCTGGAAGAAATCGCATTTAGCAATAACGCCACCAGTGGTGTCACTAGTCTTACTATTTTTCCTAAATTGTATGTATCCTGGATGGTGTAAACAATAAAGAATTTTCATTCATTAATGCATTTAATTTGCCCGACTCGAAGCTAAAATGCATTAGAATTAAAAGTAAAGCCGTTACATTATTTAAGTTGAATAGTTCCAGCTAAGTTAAGTACTATTTTAGTGCTAGTTATTGTCATATCAAAAAGGCATTAAATTACTTTAAGGTTAAGTAACACATGAACGTAACTACAAAAATAATTACCTATTATCAATTAATAGGCTCATTAAATTAACGCCTGCTAAGTTGTAACGCAAAGTAAATAAATAGACGGTCGGAGGGACATCATCGTTCGCGTAAAGGTTCAAACTAATAAAAAAATGTTGGTGTACATTTCACACATAACACCATCCAACCCTAAACTAAGCAAAGCTTGTACTATGGGAGCCAGAAAGCTGAAATAACACTTTTAAATACATACGTTTATAAAAAATATCCAGGCCGAGTACAAATATTTGTATTCATCACACAAATATTTATTTAAATAGTCTTGCAGAGTAAGGACGTGACCGAAAAGGCATGCAGTTGGCAGGGTGAGCTCGACTATCTTATTTGGACTCTGGTTGCACGTTAGGAAGCTACCAAGAGAGAGTCGATAGACCTCTCAGTAGAGGAGACAACTCAGGCCCAAAAGTGTTTAATACCAGAGCAGGAACAACGGGGCTACTGTCTTTGTAATATCTAGATTGTGTGGTACTTTAAGAATCTCTATTTGGCAAATGCGTATTTCCGACATTGAATAGGAGGTGTCGTGCTACCAGCATCTAACGCAAGATGCGAACAAGCTTGCCTTTCCCATAGCGGCGTGAGCCAGCGTCTCATCAGGTTTCAGCATTGGGGATTGTGAGCGAGGACCGACAGAAGTTAGATTCGGCTGATTTAGCTAGGAACCAAAACGCTTTGCTGCCCGCAGGGTACGAAGCTAGTTTGTACCATATTCGACTAATAATAAAATGGTTAAATTGAGAACTCTGAAGAATCTTTTTCATGCTTAAGCAGCCTTGTTAAACGTTTTCTTCTTCTGGTGTGTGTCCGTTGCCTTCTGCTACATAGCATCAGCCCGGGACAGGAAAGTCTCATATGCAAATGCTTCAGCAGTTTGCATTGAGAACCAAACCAAAGACGAGCTTTGGTGGGTAATGGAATGTCAAAATGGAGTGAAATACTCCATAGACGTTTCTATTTCATCTCCAGAAGAGAAGCATAATAATAGTTGAGATTTTTACAACGCTGAAAGTTTGAAATAATTAATATGGCTCGTTTTTATTACATAGGTGTAGCTTACTGATGTACGAGTATGTGTAGATAATAATATGATTACGTACTAGAAAATCTTGTGGCTTGTAGTAACTATTCAACTAAATAACATTTTTTTATCTTCTGTTTGTAAGTACATCTGGTTTCTTTATTATGTACCTGCTAGCACCTAAGCGGGACCTGGAGAACTGTTATATTTATTTTATGTACCACCCTTGTAACCCAGGACCACAGGCTCAATAAGTTGATCTTATAATGAAGACTTTAAGCGCGTTGAGCATATTTGAGACGGGAAAAAACAATTGAACTCGCGTCACCGCTACTGACATATGTATTTATTTACGTATACTGTAAATATACGTGTGTGTACGTAATAACTGCTCAAATTTTCTCTTCGTTTGGCAGCCCCGGAATTCCACGGTTTTTTTACGAGATCAAAATTAAGACAGAAGATAACTTTTTAAATTTTTTTAGAGTTGTTCTTATTCCACTGATTAATAAGTTTACTCAAACTACATATAATTATAATTAAAAAAATAACAATTATTGAATTAGTAAAATAAACAATTTATTGAGGAAGAGAAACTATTTCAAATCAATACTGGTATCGACATCTAGCGGGAAGTAGCAGGACTATCTAACGATGCTTAGAACCAACATTTAAGGGCTAAATAATGAGCACCTTGTTTGTATTGTTTGTAGTATTGCTGTATCTTAGACATTTTTACATATTTTATAACAGACAGAGCCTTTATTGATAAATCTAAATTATAGGGAGAACTACAGCACATAATACCTTATACTACTACTTACACTAAGCACATATTTTTGAATTATTCACCAATGAAAGTTCAGTAGATATTTAGTAGATATTTTATTATCGTGTTTTTCCACTTCCATCATTCCATGTGTACCTACATAATATATTTAAATAAATAGTTTCTGAAGTATGCAGGATAACAATTCTTGTAGCCATTTAGTTTAATGTTAAAAGCTCTGTTCTGTAACTGGCCCAGTGTAAGCGACTGTTAGAAAGTTATTAATTAATTTGAATTTGAGTATTATTTATTAAGATAATCGAAAACAATAGGAACAAAATCTTTATTTTTTACTATTATACGTTTACACATTACACTGGACCGCCATCTCGCCTGATGTTAAGCGACGATGCGGTTTACAATGGAATGTGCTTACGAGTACCTAGAAGAAATCGATTCACTCTCGATTTGAAGACACCAAGATTGTAACTGTGTTACAACTGTAATCTGAGAACCCCCACTCAGACACTTATCACAAAAGTAGAGTCAAACCTCTTCGTCCGTGTCTTTGGAATATCAACCATGAAACGGTGCCGCTTCTTCGAGCTACGAGAAGTCCCATAGATAAGAGGGCGAGGTGGTATTAGATTATGCAGAGCAGACACACTCTCCGAAGTGTATCCGATACAAAAACCGATAAGCTTTGTTCAAGACTTGATGTTCAAGACTTTGAAGTCTTTTTCGCATTAGAGTGTATTTGCCTATGAACTTTTTGGCACGCCTCTCGATCGATTCCAGAGCCTCAAGCTGATACATAGGCGATCCATACCAAAGCTGTGAACAGTACTCCATACAAGAGCGAATGGTTTAGGTTAGTTTATGATCTAACGTCATTAGTTAGATAGAAAATTAGTTTATGTTACACAAACAAATTTGAAAACATTTCAGTAAATGACTAATGAACTAACGCCACTAGTGGCGGCCTTTTTGTTGATAGCAAGCACTCTCTTCCAGAAAACCAAGCAGTTAGATTGTAAACTGACGATTTTTACAATTTTCCGGTGACATACAAAGGTTGGATAGCTATCGTGACACGAGTATACTGAGATATCTACATATAAACACACTGTCTGTCCGTACGTCCCTCAATGGGCGCATTAGCGTACAATGTAACAATACCGCCTTTCATCTCGCCGACGGATAAAAATGTTCACTGGAAGTTTTTGAGCACAGGGACGATCTAAAACGAGAGAAACAATAGATTTCCTACATATATTACTGTGGTTAAAAGTAGTTTTCCTACCATTGATGGAAGATTGATTTTGCATAAATTTATTCTGACAATTCATCTTATGCTATACTATACTAAGTACTTATGCCCGAGCGACACGAGGCTAGTTTTTCAAGCTAGTGTTAGTAAACTAGCAAACTAGTACTTACTAGCTTCGTGTAGACAAAACTAGCTTTGCGTAGCGTTATCTGCACGAAGCTAGAAGTAGGTGCTAGCTTGCTAACACTAGCTAGCTATCCTTGAAGCTTGAAAAACTACCCTCGTGTCGCTCGGGCATTACAAGAGGGATACAAATATTATAAAGCTGAAGAGTTTTTTGTTTGAACTCGGTAATCTCATACTGGACCGATTTCAAAAATGTATACTTCGTTATAAATATAGGTAAGTAATCCCTAAGTGCTATTTGCTACATAAGTAGGAGAAGCTGGGAATAGATTAAATTTAGATAATATTAGCATATTGTCTAAATTTAAACGGAAACAGCCATCTCGCAAGCAAGAGAAAAAACGGTTGCGCTAATAGTTTAAATTTAGACAATATGCTAATATTATCTAAATTTAAACTATTAGCTCAGCCGTTTCTCTTGCTTTAACATGCGAGATGGCTGTTTCCGTTATTTGCGCGGGATAAAAAGTAACCTGTCTTATTCCCTACTATAATCTCCATATCTACTAATAGACCTGATAGGGCACCGGTCCTCAACAAGGGAGAGGTTTAGGCCATAGTCCTCTACGGCTAGCTAAATAGATGTTTGCAGACTTAAGAGTTAACTGCTCCAACATTCAGATTTCCTCACGATGTATAATGTATTACATTTACATCCTTGAACGTAGTCAGCTTAACTACGTATAGCGGGGTGGCGGGTGTTGGAGGCCTTCGAAAGATTCTTGGAACATGCCAGTTTCCTCACGACGTTTACTTTCACCGTTAATGCCACTGGCTTTTGCATAACGTAACGTAACACAACGTAACGTTAGCGTTTCTAAACCCATAAACGTATATATTATATACTAGCAGCCCGCCCCGGCTTCGCACGGGTATTGTGGAAAATAAGCCTAAAACAAAATTATTAGACTTATAAATTTTAACACACTCTTGGCACACTTGCCATGCTTAGGACATACGACCAAAATAAAACAAACAATCCCAATCATCTGTTTATCATTTAAAACGCATATATTTTACCTACTTTACTTTATGAAAAAAATGCGGGAGCCAGAATCTCAAGAGAGGTTCTGAGAGGAGCGAGCCAAGCGAGGCCAAGCGTAGACCCCGGCGACCTCCGTAGCGGAGCGTATGTCGAGTATGGATAAGTGACACGCAGGGACATAGAGCTTCTGGCTCCGGGAGCCCACCCGGAGTCGAATCTCAGTGATAAGCCCTAATACTTCGATCAGGAATGTACGTTCGTGATCGAAGCCCTAATACGACCAATTCTTCTTTGATCATTATGTTTTGGTATTGCTATGCTTCTCTCAATGTGTGCCTTTAAACATTATGCTAAGTTATGTTTATGCTATACATGGTATGCTATGGTAGCAAAAATTATGCGAAAACAGTTATGCGTTAGTTGTTATGGTATATTATCATTAGCCCTAAAAACGTTATGTCTCCATGCACACGTTTTAGTTTTAGGCGTGTCTAGCGTCGTTTTTATTCCACTTTTACTTGGACGCATCAAATCAAATCAGTAAATATTTAATGGTTGTAATTTAGTGTTAAAACTCCGCTAATGCCACCTACAACGTAGTTTAGGGTATCTTTTAATAAAAAATGGTGGTTTCTATTAGTTCTAAATACGTGCTAAATAGTTACGGCTGATCTAGTCGGGAGACCGGTGGCAGCCGATCCGATCCGGAGCCCCGGGTTTAAATCCCACGTGCACCACTGTCTTTTTCGAGTCATGTGAGTAATGGTGCTACCTTAGGTGAAGGAAAACATCGTGAGGAAACCGCCATGTACTTAGAAACTTTTGAGGTCATGTGTCATCCAGCGTGGTGGATTATGGACTTGACTCTCTCCTTGCGAGAGAGGGCCCCGAGTCCCAGTAGTGGGAATATTTAGTGGGCTGCTTATTGTATCTATTGACACAGCTAGATGTCTGATCGTCACATCAACGTAGTCCTTAATGATCCGTTTTATTCTACTTTAGTAGGTAGGGTAAAGGGGACCTTTGGGGATGAGCTATATCCCTCATAAGTTTCGGCTGGTCTAGTCGGCAGAACGGCGACTGCCGATCCAGAGCCCCCCAGCTCAAATTACACACGCATCACTGTTTTTTCGAAGTCTTGTGCGTAATGCCTCTAATTTAAAACGGTGAAAGAAAACATCGTGAGGAAACAGAAATGGAATAAATTTGATGTACCTAATACTATGTAGAAAGTGCGAGAAAACTTAAACAATAACAGTAAAGGTAGAATAAACTTATTTAAAAGCAGTTCGGAAAAAACTTTTTGATTGGAACATAAAAAAGTGTTACGAAAAAATGTTTAATACTTATTTGATATTATCATTTGCGTTTCTTTTTAATAATATAATTATATAGAGTGACAAGACGAACAAGAGATGTGCCTGATGACACACCTGCTACATAACAGCACAGTATCATGCAGCTATTGGAACATGAAGAAGCCAAATCATAACCTAGCACTGCACTACGCTCGTCATCGAGAGATATAAGACGTTTTATCTCTAATCCTTGTAATTTCTCTGGAAACATTGTCCTTCAAACACACATTGATGTTTGCACATTGCTACTTGGCTGTAGAATTACTGGCAAGGGGGTGGTACCTACTTTCCCAGATGGGAATCAAATTGCTCTACCAGTACAGATTTCTTAAATTAATTATTTTAATGCCTGCCTTAAATTATACATTGATGAAACCAATGACTCACAAAGCTGGGGCTCTATCACATCCATTAGTTCAACGCAAACAAAACTTAAAAAGCACGCCATTTTAATTACCAAGGCGTCGCGTCGGGTCGACGAACGCAAGACAAAAGCCTGCCACGACCCGACGAACTCACTCGCGATACCTATGTAACTCATTATATCCGATTTAATTTTATATTTCCGAACCTCCATTACGCCTCCATTCACGCTGGCATTCAGACAACGCGTGCTATATTTAAAAATAATAATAAAAAGACACAAAAAGCGCGCGCTCGAGGTTAGTATTTCAATATTTTTAGTCTGTAAACTCTGTGGTCAGTTCGCTGTCCTTGTCCCTCGCGATGGTATACATTTCCTTTCCTTTTCATTCTGTAATAAAACATAATTGGTTTTAAATGTATAGGATTGGCGATGGGGAGAATAATAACCGAAGAAGCAATTTGCCGTCGGCCCAAGGAGCGCACCTCGCTTATTAACGTTCCGTTTTCAAAAATTACTCTATGCATATTTATAAGCTATCGTTTTGGTGACCATAGACGAGAGTTTAATTTTTTGCGGCACACTGCTAAAAGCTTTTGCGCAAAAATTAATTGGTTTTGTTTGCATGACTGTATAATTATCAGGCTCTTGGCATTAGAAAATACCTTAAAACTAATTATCTTTTGTATCACATAAAAAAAATCTGATTACCTAAGTATATCATTTTTATTTCAATTAAGTTAGATGTCGTTGGTTTAGATATAATCAAGATGTTTTCATTTTACTCCTCCGAAACGGTTTGACCGATTTTGATAATATTTAGAAAGTAATAGAAAAGCATTTTTCATCTTCCTGCCCCAACTGTTCATTTTACAATCGTGAAATTTGTAATACAGTGAGGGTATAGTTGCTATTATTAGCACACATTTAGGTTACTTTTTATCGCTAAAAGGTTACGGGAACGGTAAATACGCGGGTAAAACGCGGGACACTACTCGTGTTTCAATGATGATATTATTTAGTAGCAAGTATCTCAAGTACAGTTTGTGAGGTTCAAATACTAGCCTACCTACCTGATAAAATCGCTATTCGCGAGTGTGCTAGCCAATACAGGGGAATTTAGAACTGTCGCCCGAAGACCCGGCAGCACCCGCCGCCACTTGCGGGCGATAATCTCAACCGCGGCGGCTGCAAACCGCGAAAATAAGCGGTCTCGTGAGTTTTGAAATAAAACCGTACTTCCGCAACCGCGGTGGGCGCGGACGAATGTCGTTCCATGAGTTCTTAGCCTGACACGCAGCTAATGGAAGATGAAGAGTCCAAATCACTACCTCCCACCGCACTGCGCTCGTCACCCGAAGATACATATTTATAAGGTTAAAGTCTTAAGGTTTAAGGTCTTAATGTTTCCAAAGAAATGATTAGGCTCTTTACAACCGTAGAACAGTAATCTGACCAATCCATCATCCTATAAGATTTACCCCTTCCAAAAAATGCTCTAGAAACGGAGAAAAGTTTTGACTTTGAAAAAAAATGCGAAAAAGATGTGTCAACAAACGTGTCTCTACTTAATTATATTTTTACGAAATATTAAACTATTGGTTATATTATATTGCTGTTGTGTCTGAAATGTCGATAAATACAAATCTCTAGACACAAAGACTAATTTTACAGGCCAATAAAGATAACGATGATTTATTTCTTTATTTTAAAATATAAATACAATTTAAAGCAATTTGAAACTCGAAATTACGAAAAACTTCCCTCTACATTGGCGGCCATTGCAATATTTGTGACAAAAATGGCTACCACACGTGCGTAGATTGTGAAGATAGGAGCCTGATGCGTGAGGCGTGGCCGTGTAGACGTGCATTTGTATATTATTTCTGTAAAATCGAGCAGCAATCAGCTGTAATTGTACAGAACATGCCCTCCGGCTTGTGTGCTCAGAAATAAAGATACGCGATAAAAATCAACCATTAAAAGACTATGTCGTAATTTTTTTATACGTACTGAATATAAAATTACATTTAATTTCGCTTCACTTAAAATATCACGAAAAGGATAGTTTAAATATTTATCTAATAGCTATAAGCACTTAATTTTATATACTTCTACTATACTATTCGCAACACCCTAACAACTGGATATTAATGTGTAACACTATTTGTAGTGCATTTTAACTAAATGTATCTTACTCATATACATAATATTATGTGGCGATGTATACCACAAATAAATAAATTAATATAGAGTATAGACATGGTATTATGTAAGTGTATTATGCCTGAGAAGAAGATACCTACTTAATACTTATTTGTTTTTTGGTTAAAAGGGAATGAATCTCAACTTTTTTTAATAAAGAGTGACGAGACGAGCAAGATATGTTCTGATGGTAAGCAACATGCCTGACACATAACAGCACAGTGACACGCAGCTATTGGCACATGAAGGGTCCAAATCATTACCTAGCACTGCACTGCGCTCATCACCCAGATATCTAAGATGTTTTATCTCTAAGCCCTGTAATTTCTGTGGAAACATTGCCCTTCAAATCGGAACACAGTAATGTTTTCACATTACTGATTGTCAGTAGAATAACTAGCAAAGGTGTGGTACTTCGCCAGGCAGACTCTGCTTGGAGTCCTACCACTACAAATTACCTCCTACGTTTCTGTGTCTGTAGATTCTATATACCTTGATTCACAATCACAACATCACAACGCTAACGGATTGATCTCGATATGGAATCAAACCTCTCGGTCTTAGTAGCTATTTATCCGTTTTAAATAACAGAAACAAGCATTCTCATTCCGAATTTTAATCGTTCAGATAAATATTTAATAAATAATAATAAATATTAGTGGACATTTCACACACAACACTATCTGACCCCAAACTAAGCAAAGCTTGTATATGAAGCCAGAAAGCTGATATAATACTTATATTTTTTTAAATACATACTTATTATACATAGAAAACACCCAGGCACAGTACAAATATTTGAATTCATCACACAAACATTTGCACTGTGTGATCGAACCCACGACCCACGGCTTCCCAGGCAGACCTACTACCAACTAAGCCACTCGGCCGGCAGATTGCGTTGCGAATCAGTACCTTGTTCCAATTACTGACCATCTGAAGCTTTTAGGCGTTACTTTGACATCTACTTATTAGGCGGCCCCTAGACCTAGACGATCAATCATTTTGCGCAATGTTGCGCTTATTGACCGTTTAGGGTTAATGTTGAAGATTGCGCAATGGTTGAATTAAAGTTTGAGCGAGTGTAATTTTTATTGCTCTATATTTTTTTCATTGCGTCGTATAGGGTCATTATTGCGAGATATTTATCAGTCTGTTGCTCGTCTTGAGAAGGAGTACCTACACACATAACGAGAATGTAGGAAAGGAGTTTATCGATGATTATACCGGTATTCAATTGTACAGATAGAGAGAATTATCGTTTCTGTGAAATATCAAGAGCAAAGAATGTAATGACCGTGATAAATAAATGTTTAGTATTAGATACTGTTATCTAAATCCAAATGGATGTTTTTTTTTTAACTAACTTCAAAAAAGGAAAAGGTTCTCTATCTGGCTGTATTTTTTTTTATAGTATAAAGTGAAGAGACGAGCAAGACATGTGCCTGAAGGAAAACAACATGCCTGCCCATAACCATCCAATGAGACATACGCAGCTAATGATTTGGACTCTTCATGTTCCAATAGCTGTGTGTCACTTTGCTGTAATGTGGCAGGCATGTTGCTTACCATCAGGCACATGTCCAGCTCGTCTCCTCACTATTAATTTAAATAAAAAAAAGCTAAAAAAGCACTGCGCTCGTCACCCAGAGATATAAGACGCCCGGTAATCTCACTGGAAACAATGCCCTTCAAACCGGAACACAGTAGCGTTTGCACATTACATACATAGGCAAAGAAGGATTTCCAAATATATTTTTTTAATTGAATTGGTTTACGCTTGACCATCTCGCCTGATGTTAAGACGACGCCTTGAACTAAGAAACATGAAAACGAGTACTTTTGATTGCATAGTATGATAGCAACGAATGATATAATTCAAATTTTAAAAATATCGTAGATAAGGAGAACCCCTGTATAATTTTGTGAACCGGACAAATTTTTTGAAAATAGTCGAAATTATTAAAAAAAAAATGTACAAACTTTTCACCAAAAAAGTTCAAATGCTTGGAATTATCAGCGACAACACCCTATTATTTTTTACGAATAAAATAGCCCGACTGCTATTCTATTTCATAGGCCGAGCAGTTATTTTATGTCATGTTTACATTACGAGTAATTAAATAAAAACCCAGTCAAAAATTAGTGAAATTACGCTCACTGTTTTCAACATCATCCGCTGCGCCAGGCGATTATCAACTTTTAACCGATCCGCTAAGATCTAAAATAAATGCGATGCAGACAGGTTTCGCCGCGCACCGTCCGTCGCGCCACGTACGATAGACCAGCCATGCCGTCCGCCGCTGGTACGGCCGGTCAAGTTTATCAATGCGTCACCTTAAGCGACGATGCGGCCTACGATAGAGCGTGCTTACCTAGAAGAAACCGATTCACTCTCGATTTGAAGACACCAAGATTATAACTATCAGGGAAAACCCACTCAGGTAGCTCATTCCACAGCCTAGACATTCTTAACAAACAACACTACAGCTGCAGCTAAATTTTGTTGAGACATTTTGCTCGCGCGGGGTAATTATTTTCCGACTAAACGCGAAAACATTGAGCAGTTAGTATTTTTGTGCAATATAATTTGTCGTTTGGATGCAAGGTTCCTTTCAATCTTTTTGTACAATAAAACGTATTGCGCAAAGTTATTGTAGATCTAGGGGCCGCCTTACGCATAGCTTTGGCGGTTTTATCGAGTCCAAGGCTAAATTAGCTGCCAATAATAATAGGTCCCCTCAAAAGCGATCACGATGGTAGGTACTTTATGTCTGAACAGTTGCTCATGATACACCAAGCCCAGATTCACTGTTGGATGGAGTACTGTTCGCACCTTTAACCTTCAGCTGGAGACTCTAAACTTGATTAAAAGTCGTGTGTCAAAAAGCTCAATAAGTATTGACACACTTGTATTCTCCAATTAATATCTATAACATTTGAAAAGTTTATAAGTATAACGGCATTTATGTAGCCGATTTTTGAATTTCGTCATACTAAGGTTTTTAAATGAATTTTGCAACTTATTATGTAGAGGTAGAACTAGAGCTATACCTGCAGAAAATGCTGTTACTCTTTTTTTCTGTTGGATTTGTCTACAAGCCGTCTACACTACACTTATCACATTGATTACATTTCACTCTTATACTCTCTCGAACGACCGATTTTTTAAAAGCGGCAAAGCATTGATATAAATACATTTCTAAAAATAAGAGGTTCTAAGGTTTAAGAGTTCAATGTATAAATAATAAAAGGCTAAATTTAAGAGTTCAATGCGGCAAAGGCAATTTATGGAAGCCTGTCTTATCGTGTCTTGAAAAAATGAGTCAGATTTAATTAAATTTTTTTCTACATATTTTTTTTCGGTTATGTAATTATAATTTAGGCATCGTAACGCATTTCTCTTAGATTATGCAGCTCTTATAAATGTGTATTCAATTAAGATAACCAATAACCATCTAACAATGGCAAAGTGGATAAACTAATACGAATTTCGCGCTGGCGGGATAACGAAAAGTTTCGTTCAAAATCCATAAAGCCTAAGAAAATTCGCTCAGCTCCGGTGAATTTTGAAACAAAATTTATTTTCGCACTTTACCGCCGTAGACAAAATTTTGATGGATATACATTGAAAATAAGTGTTATAGATACCTATATGCTATATCATATAATCTTACGATTGTATTCGTATAATTATATTATATATTGCTATGTATTACAGCCAGCTGTACATAAAATTGAACTCTTGTGAGTAGTCCATAAGTCCATATACCCCTCATGCCTTATGACTGTTTTGTGTTTGTTTATTTATTCCTTTCTGGGTTATTTCGTTTTATGTAAATTATTTTGTCATAACATTTTCTAAAAGAAATTTGAATTAAATTAAAGTTAAAAATGAAGTACCATTTTTCGTATAGAGTTTTACAAGAAATTCACTACATTGAATTTTTGAACGAAAACTTTAAATGTCAAAACAAAATGACATAATCGCTGGAATCAAGAGTCTGCACGCACAGTGTTTTGATTTTCTAAAATTAATTAATAAACTGAATGTGAAAGTGTTGATAGTAAATGAAATAATTAAATTAGAAGGAATGTCGTACACTCTAATGCGACAGTTACGCCTTACAGCGGTCTTGTCCCAGCAAATTCGCACTGAGACTACCATGAGCATTTTATCTCAGGAAGACTTCGGATTTCGCCCTCCAGTAGCTCAATGGAGCAAAGTTATAAAAGATGCTGAAAAGATAGTCGGTTATCCGACCTCCTTCATGAACTTAAGATGGCTTTTGAGTGACGAATTCGCAAATTTAGCCATGCATTTGCGCAAAGTTGTGAGTACGAAAATATTTACTTCCGCATATATTTCCGTCAACAATTATTTTATTTTCACGTCTGTCCTCTCTCTCTACATGTCTAAATATGCAATTTACTATATATACTATCGTATAGTATTTCTGTAAAGCATTCAACTCGTTTGAGCATTAATTGTAATAATTAAAAGTATTATGTAATAAATAGGAAATTAGAGACCATGTGACATGCTAATAACACAAGGTTATTTAGTAGGTAGTAAAAAACATTTCCTCCTTGGAACTAGTTTTTGCTGATAGTTCCAATGCTATACACCAGTAATGTACAAATGATAAAACATAAAGTAATATCCTCTTCGTAGAGTACTTTTTTGATGATATATATATAAAAAATAATTTGTTTTAACTACATAATAAATGATTTATTTGTAATAGGTACAATTGTTTCAATTATATCACAAGAAACAATTCTTTCTTTAGTCTGAATATAAGTAAGTGTATTTTACATAAATTAAATGTAAAATGTGCTAGCTAATGTAATTATGCTATATGCTAGCTAATAAAAGTAACCCTTTGTTATTAATTATGATGACACAATTTTTATTTTTTTACATAATTACATCAATTACGTCATAATAAATTGATCTACAATGATTCTTTTTTACTGCCATTCCAGGTAGACAGCAACCATCCCATTATTAAAACTGTGAAAACCCTACTCTATGATGAACACAACACCCTCCAGCCATGGGGTCTCGTCATCCTCTTATTATCCAAAGCCGTCACACCTCACCACCCTTCCCTACAAGCCAACAAAACTGTGGAAAACCAAAGAATACTCGCAGAGCTCACGAAATGATACGAACAGGACATTACGTCCACCGAGGCTTACTCAACAAACCACCAAAGGAACGGAACCACAATGACACCGCCAACAAAATAGCAATACTAATTGGTGATTATTTACTTGTTACTGCCAATGGGATGTTAGCACGGTTGAAAAACCAAGACATGTCATATTTAGTATCAACAGCATTGAGAGATTTGAGTGAAGGAGAGTTTTTTGGACAGAGAGATGCTCAGAACTTGCCGCTGCCAGGAAAACCAAACAATAACAATGATCAGTATGTTATCAGTAGTGATACATTACCGTTAGATGTGGTAAACACTCTGGGGTCGCCAGTGAGAGAGTGGACGTTACGAACTATGTACGGTGGAGCATCGTTATTTGGCCGGGGCTGCCAGGGCTCAGTATTATTAGCCCATTTAAGTCGTGAAGAACAAGATAATGCTTACAAGTTTGGCTGCCATTTATGCTTAGCCTGGCAAGCTGCAACGGATTACCAGAAAATGACAGCAGACAACAATGAACCATTTTCATTAGTCAGTGCACCAGTCCTATTCGCACTTAATAAAAATGTAGATTTATACAATGTTATACAAAATGTAGAAAATGTTAAAGACATAGACTTTGAATATGTTAAAAGTGAAGTCTTGAAGACAGATGCAATGGAAAGAACTAAATTACTGTATGAGGAGAATGCAAACAAAGCAAGAGGCTATATAGATATGTTTGGAGCGAGTCAACCAATTGACACTATAAAACAGTTAATTAAGCCATTATAATGTTTAAGTTATTATAGTATTATTAGTCCAATGTAGGGTTTGTCGCATAAATTGCCAGTGGATGAAGATTTCCTCCTAATACATTCTTTCGGAATCTGGATTTTGGTGGAGGTCAGTGATTATAAGATATTGACGGTGAAGTTCGAATACCTCCTATCTAACATGCCACAAATTTTCCAGGAGATGAAAAAAATGTTTTATTTAGTTTATAATTATATGTTCAAATGATTTTAGGGGACATTTCTACTATCATTTGCACTTATTTGTGGTCCTATCATTTTAAAATTTTCCTAGTACATGCAAAACTGAATTATTCTATTTTGCATAACTGTTATTAAGAGGTATTTGGACTTTACCGTTGACATGTTTTTATGTTAATTTGTTCCTATTTCATTTAGATCTTGCTGGTATGGCCCTGAGCAAAACACCAGCCGAAGAACCTAATGGATGGCAGATGTAGCGAAACCAGAGCACACTATATAAAACAGCTTATTATGACCATTACATATAACGTTTTTGATAAATTTGAATCAGCAATACCACTGATGGTACAATAATTTTTACTTTAAACTTGTTGCAAATGCTACTACTGATTCAAAATAAAGTGTCCAAGTGTGAAATAAAATGTACCATTCATAATACAAACTGCCATGTTAGTACAAATTCCAATCTGCAATAATTAAAATGTAAAACCATCAATCATTAGTAGTAATGACAATAATAGTACCATTGATGGTACTATGATGGAATATCAATGATACTAGAGACGTTTTCTTCAGTAATTGTGTCACTAGTAACACTGATAATAATAGTACAGTCAATGGTTTTGGTGTTACTTTATTTAGTAGTAAAGTGGCACTAGTACCATCAATGGTATTAGAGATATGTTAATTAGTAAAAAAAATTATTAAAATAACACCAACAATGATTTATTTATATTCGAGTAAGTAGTATTATCTGCATACACTTGTACACACAGTGACACTTATGTAATTTCAGTAACACCATTTGCAAATCAATTGCCGTGACTTGTGCCCTCGATGGAACAATTGACACTATGTATGATTAGACATCTGCCGCATCATAAGGAAAAGAGATGCATCTAATATTTTTTGTTTCCAATACGAGTTTCATACATTTCTTGAAGCAGTTTGAGTTACATATATTCTGCTACTCAAACTTAGGTTCTAAAGACAAATTGTATTGGCCCTTTTTCTCTCTGCCGGCAGACACATTCAATGGCATACCATAGTCACTGTTGTTTTCCAAAAAACTAAATATTTTGTAACACAACAAATTGAGCAGTATGTGCCATAAATATTATAATTTATTTCCTATTCTCGCTACAACTTTTTGTTAGGAAAAAACAGCAGGCATTTATAAAACTGTACATTTATGCACCAAATAATTTTACCTGATTTTTGCCCTTGTTATTTTTGTAGTTCTTTTTGTAAGTAGATTACTGTATAATTTTACTTAGTGTTACAAAAAGTTAATTCTATACCAGGTATGGGTTAGCTTAATTAGCTAAAAGGTGTACTAAAGTGCTATGAAAACAGTAGCCTATCACAGTAATATAACAGTATTTTTTTAAATTTTGTAATGAGCCTTTTAAAAAAAAAAAAAGAAAAACCTAATTATAGTGTCACCGACTTATCCGTAAAACGGTCAAAAGTGGAACTACTAACGCCCCTAATAAGTAACAACACTTTTCAATCGTGGCGCCATCGCTACATTCTACAGATAAAGTGGTTGTACTGTACTGTACTGTACCTACATTTTTGTCTTATCTGAAAATGGCTCATTAGAAAATTAGTTTTAAAAAATCATGAATGTTTTAATTTAATTTTTTTCGCTAATGTGCTGACGAAACTTTAGTATAACTACATGTTTCTAGTGCATATATTTATTATGAAATCCTTATTAAGGATCACCCTAATCATACCCAGTTGAAATAATTGTAATTTTTATACATTTTAAGTGATATTGTTGTTACCTATAGTTTGTAAGTTGATTTGTATGGATTAAATATTGTGATGCTAAAACGTTTTTATATCTGTAGTTTATCATTGCACAAAATTTAGCCGTATAAATTATGCTATAATTTAGGTGGTTACCTTCGGGCGTTTCGGCAGTTAGTGCGGCCGTGGTGACGAAAATTTTGACGAAGACTGAAGAAATTTCTATACATAGTTCTTAAACAGCGAGATAATTCATTACCTTCGAATACGTAGCCGGGGTAAAATGTTATATGTCTTTGATATATTATGCAAAGAGAATGTAAATTACTTTTTTTTAAATAAAGAGTGACGAGACGAGCATTGCATGTACCTGATGGTAAGCAACATATCTGCCACATAACAGCACAGTGACACGCAGCTATTGGAACATGAAGAGTTCAAATCATTACCTAGCCCTGCACTGCGCTCGTCACCCAGAGATCTAAGATGTTATATCTCTAAGCCCTGTAATTTATCCGGAAACATTAGCGTTCAAACCGGAACACAGTACCTAATCTTTGCACATTAGGTACTGCTTGGCGCTAGAATAACTGGCAAATGTGTGAGACTTTCCCAGGCGGACTCTGGCAAGAGTCCTACCACTGCTTACCTACTACCGACCCAAAAAACCAAAAAACCGGGTTTCAAGAAAAAATACCCCCAAAATTGATAAACTTTTCCTAACTCTTAAAACACAATACAACGCTATTTCATAAATAGCTTATGTTACTCCATAAAGTGTTTCGACAAGTTCCCATAAGAAAAGGTGGTTAAGTTTTTGTACTAATTTCACTTGGATAATTCGCTAAAAAACTGCAAAACTTGGCAATGAAAAATCCCCAATTTCCCCCCACAAGTAATTTTTTAACCCGTAAATCCCCCCAAATTTCCCACCATGGCTATTAAAACCCCCCAAATTTGGGGGGAATCCCCCCAATCTGGCAACAGTGCCGCTACACTGTCTTGGTAAAATTTACATGGGACCTCCTTTGAGAACTCAATTTTTTTTGTTTGGTAGATCATATTTAAAATCTACCCCATTTGAAATATGATCTACCAAACAAAAAAATAATCATCAAAATTGATTCACAATTAAATATTGGTGGACAATTCACACACAACACCATCTGACCCCAAACTAAGCAAAGCTTGTGTGATGGCAGCCAGATAGCTGATATAATACTTATATAGTTTTAAATACATACTTATTATACATAGAAACACCCAGACACAGTGCAAACATTTGAATTCATCACACAAATATTTGCACTGGGTGGGGATCGAACCCACGACCCTCGGCTTCGCAGGCAGAGCTACTACCAACTAAGCCACTAGGGCAGTCAAATTAGCGGAGCTATGTATAGCAAAACATACAAATAGTGCTACCAGGGTATTATGGCTCATGGCCAAAATGGGAACTAACGCCTCCGTCAAGCCACAATAGAGTAAGATCCCAGGGCCGCCAGACGTCACGTATTTTCTGATGAACTAAATGTGTACCAATAAGTAGACTTAGCACGTACTAAGAACACATGCTTACCCGCTAACTTGCTTAGACGGCCAATTTTGAAATATGAGGTCCAAAAGGTACATAAAAACATTTATGTACGAGATTATGAGTTTAGGGTATGACTGGCCCCTTAGATCAGTTTGTCTTTTCGGAAAAAGCTTTAAAATAGGTGTCTGATAAACATATATACAAAGGTACCTAGTATGAGAATTTAAGTGAAGTTAAGTAATTATTTTGGGAGTTTTAAAGCGTCTGTTAAGCAAAGCGGCCGACGGAAAGTGTCTGGTAGTATTGGGGCCTTATTTCTAAAGATATCACCTATAACATACGTGAAAATCAGTTATTAGAAAATACGTGAAGTAAGTAATATTATATCTTCTGGACCCCATATTTCAAAATTGGCCGTCTAAGCAAGTTAGCGGGTAAGCATGTGTTCTTAGTACGTACTAACTCTACTCATTCGTCCACATTTCGTTCATCAGAAAATAATTGACGTCTTGCAGCTCTGGGATCTTGGACTACAAAGGATTGCCAATATACCCCATTTCTCGACACCAACGCCCCCCCTGACAACGTCAGCCAAATGCCAAATAAGCTTTCTACAACAATATAATCGAATTGAAAATCTTCTTTATTGAAGACGCCTAAAAAACTGGCAACTAGGCGATGTTGAAGACATTGTAGTCTTGTTTGAACATGGGGATTGTTTTTCGTTCGTACGTCGATTTAATTCAAAGGCTTAGCCACCAAGCCACCATTAATATAATACATCTATCTAGTATTAAAAACTCTGTACAACCACCGTTAATATAATACGTCTATCTAGTACTAAAAAAACTCTGTACAATAGCGAATTTGGAAATCAAAAGCACAAATACAAGCAAAATCATTTAATCCTCAATGTATTGCACCGCCTCATCGTGAATCGTAAGCGCCATTTTCCTCAAGGCAGACTTCGCCTCCCCATCAGGGAACATATCGATATACTTCAGCACTGCATTCAGCTCGTCATTCATGAACAGCGTCAAATATTCTATAGACCTCGTCCCCCTCACCGCGTAATGGAGCTCTCTGCAGTCGACTGGCTTGCCTTCGACTCTGGGCTCAAAGATATGGCCGTACAACGGAGGGTACTCCCAGAGAGCTAATGTAACAGGCGCGCCAACTAAAGAGAACGCATAAGGGTGTGTGAAAAAGTCTTTAACATCGAGGTATAACTGCCAAAGCAAAGCGAGGTGTCCACCAAGTCTGTATGCGTTCTTCTCTATCTCCTCTCCCCGCTTTGCAAGCTTCATGGCTCCCTGACATCCCTTCCCCAGCATACTGCCTGACTGGAGGATGGTGCGAAGGATCCACTCGTCCTTGCCTTGGCCGAGGAACTCGTTGGAGCCCAGGGTCTGCAGGTTGTCTTCGTTCTCCCAGTCGTAGTGGTGCGATATTATATCGTTAGTACCTATAAGAATATTTTTGAATGGTAAATTAAAAAGGCATCTCAAGTAGAATTTGAATGCAAGGAATTTGGTACTGGTAGGACTCTTGGCAGAGTCCGCCTGGGGAAGTAGGTACCTACCACACCTTTTCCAGTTATTCTACCGCCAAGCAGTAATGTACATTAGGTACTGTGTTCCTGTTTGAATGGCAATGTTTCCAGAGAAATTACAGGTCTTAGAGATATAATATCTTAGATCTCTGCGTTGCGTGTCACTGTGTTGTTATGTGGCTGGCATGTTGCTGCTAGTACTTTCAGGCACATGTATTGCTGGTCATGTCACTCTATATTATAAAAAAAAGATAGTTGATGATTGATAGATGATTCATCTACAGTTTCAGCCACTTTAGTGTAGCGATTCTGAACCCAGTCGGATTGATGTCGACACGGAATCAAACCTCTGGATATTTGTCAGGAGGTCTGGAGGATTGTCATTCCAAAATTGAATCGTTCAGAATCGTTTATTGCTCAATCACGTCTTAATAACTGAACAAAACAAACCGATATTCGAATATTTTATAGCCTGGAACAGCTTTACATCCTTAAAATGTAATTCCTTATCCTTAGTAGGTATATAGGTACCTCCTAGTCTTTTTCTAATCATACGCGAACGAAGTTGCGGGGTTTTACTAGAACAAACACATCAGCAATGACCTTTGGGTGGTGTCGGCAGGGGGTTGTTATCCTTGTCCCGTTCCCCGATAGCGTCACCCTCGACCAGGTCGCGCAGGCCGGTGGAGATCAGCTCCGTCACTTCGTTGTTCCGGAGACCCCCCAGGTGCTGGAGACAGGTGGCTAGCAAGAAGTCACCTGGTGTAATGAGAATACAATTATTTTACTTCAACAGGAAGAAGTTGGTTACCAAGATTGTAACTACATTTTCTATCGGACTGCTCGTAGCTCGAAAAAACGACATCGTTTCATGGTTGATGTTTCAAAGACACGAACAGAGATTTGACTCTACTTTTTGTGAAATAACGTTTAGGCTGCGGAATGTGGTGCCTGTGTGGATTTTCCCTGATGTTTACGATCTTGGTGTCTTCAAGTCGAGATGGAATCGCTTTTTTCTAGGTGAATACGCTCCATCGTAGACCACATCGTCGTTTAACATCAGTGTAAGCCTATAAATTTATAACACACTTAAGCACAGTGTACCGTGTACAGTGTAAAATGTTTCCCTTCTAACACTCACAAGTGTCACATACTATGCTGACGACACCAACGACGCCATTGGTCGATTGGTACGGTGACGGTTGGATGCACCACCGGAAACCATCCGAGATCCGAGAGTAGATACAACTTACAGATAGCCATGAAGGACAGAAATGTGGTCGTGGTGGAGGCTCTAAGCCGGGAAGAAGTGTCTTAAAAATCTAACCGACCGATGGCATCGCCAGGTCCAATGTTCTCCTACACCTCCTGTAGTACTTTCTCAGGCCAATCCTGCAAGGAGGCCGAACACTACAAATAAAATGTGTATTACATAATATTTTAAATACATCCAGTTTTCAGGCTCACCAGTCAACAACACGATCTTGTTCCCGTAAAGCAGATCCTTAAACTTGTTCCCCTTCTTGTTCTCCCCGCAGAGGTTGACCATGGTCTTGTGCACCATGTGCCCAGTCCGCTTCATCTCCACGATCTCAGCCAGCGCGCGCTGCGAGTGGAGCACGCCCGAGTCGTACTGGTCCCTGGTTGACAATGGCGTAGCTAGCAGAAAAACGCTTGTTATACTTGGCTAAATTTGACGGCTGAATTTAGTTGCTATCGAAATCAGTGAAGTAAAATTCATTCAGTAATCTAGCAACATGGACAGTGGCGGCGAAAGCCCTGTTCGCGACCTAGGGGGTGGCGAACAGGGCAATCCCACGGGGCCTCGCTTTTGCAGGGGCCTCGCGTCAAGCAAATTTAGAGAAAATATCATTTAGCTGGAACCATCGCTGGAATCGAATACAAATCGAAATTAAATAAGCCTAAAGGAGCTAGGTACATTAAATGTAGTCGCACCTGGTTAACCCATCAGTGCTGAAACCAGCTGCTTTGGAGACGAGAAGGATGATCAGCCCCACCGATTGCAGGTTACTCTTCGAACCGATGAGCAGGTTCTTCGCAGACTTCAGGAGGGGATGGTTGGTACCCACCTGGGACAAGCCGGAGGAGTTCGTCAAGAAATATTTACGAGTATCTGAATCTAACTAATTTCTGGAGGTGTATTGCGGTGTTAGCGATCTAGTTTTGGAATCTAATCAGTTTCTTTACCACATGGTCTGGGTCTAACCAGTTTCCGGAGGTGTATGGCGGTGTTCGCGATCTCGTCGTTGAGCAGCCAGCGCAGACTGAGGAAAGAAGGCGGGTAGCCCACGATCTGCTCCGCCTCGGACACCACCGAGCGCCAGCCGCGCTCCTCGCCGCGACCGAACCAGCTCCCCACACCACTGCCGACGACGCACCAGGCAGATAATCAGAACTATTCTCTCAATCAATCGAATAAATATGTGTTTAAAATTATACAAGCATTATATCAGCTCCCATAGCTTTGCTAAGTTCGGGGCTAGATGGTATTGTGTGTAAAATGTCCACCAATATTTAAAAAAAAAGCATTTTTTTCATGGGCTCCAGGGCGGATTCAGCTTTGGCGCGAGGGGTGAGGTCCTGAGGTGTTATTATCGTGGTCAAGTCACAAAACCCTGCGTGCGTTTTAATTAGTGGCCTAACTGCCCTAACTAGGTTCTGGACTCAGCCCAGAGTTCAAGGGCTAGGGGGTCGTGACGATGGGGGCATCGTGACTTCTCGTCCTTGAATCCGCCGTTGCTTAAGCTGCTCAATAAAGGTTTCCTACAGGAACTCTGGGCCTTCTCTAGAAAAATAACAATTTACGTACTCTCAATCACTAAATGTATGTTAACTGACGTGGTTGTAACACATTTTTAACTAAGTGGGCGCGGAAAGATTGCGCAGGCATACACTCTACACTCGAACTCTACGTCACTGGTAAGCTACGTGTCGGGAATGTCGAAGCACACTGAGCTCATTGTGCCTTCACCGATACTACGAAGACACTGCCAAGACCTATGCAGGCCCAGTTTCCAAGCGGACTGCACAATACAAGTGGTCATTCCTTGCTCCATCTCTATTAAACGCGGATGCTTACGAATTTCGTCAGTTTCATTTCACTTGTCGTTATGTTATAGATAGAAAATATAACATAAACAGATAAGTTGTAACTTGTACCACAGCGGACCCCAATAGAGTATTGCAATGCAACAATCACGAAGCGGAATGTTTTATTCTTTTTTTTAAGTGAAAACTTCTTTTGACGCGCCACACACAGATTTTTCGTGGGCTGTGAAATGAATTCTAGCATCGTTCGGGAATGATAAGAAATCTTCGGATAAACTCGGGACCATAGCCATTGGCCATCTGGAAATGTGTCAGCCAGTCAGCATTTCCCTTTGCTAGCGCATTTCTAGATGGCCATTCTCATGGCCACGCCTTCTGGTTTCACCCGCGTAGTTTCCAAAGTAAGCTATCAAATGCTGAATTCAAATTCACTTCTATCGGCAGTTCCTATGACTGCCATTTTTTTTTCTTAGCAGCGTCAGCGGTTTTAGGTACCCCGCAGTACCCGGTGTATTCCCGTGATAAAAAGTAGGCTGTATTTTATCGGAATACAATCTAATTTTATAAATGTGAAAAGTTTGATATTTATTGCTCAAACCCGTCGGAACGTCTGCACGGATCGGGTTGAAATCTGAAACAAAGTTCGCGCGGAGACCGCGAAGCGAGACCGCGACAGACACTTGACATTATGGAATTGTATTTAGCGCCAGTTAGCGCCGAAACCACGACAGGAGACCGAGACACGAGGCGAGGTCTCGGCGCGAACTAGCACCCATACCGCCCATACAATTCTATAGTGTCAAGTGCCTGTCGCGGTCTCAGCGCGAACTTGCAACTTTATATTTAAGCTGGATCTCTTTATTATGGTATCCCTTTGTTATGGTGCCTGTCTTGTCCCAATGTTGGGCAAAGGCCTCCCCACCCTCCTTCCAGTTTTCCCTATCTACGGCTAATTCAGTCCGGTTTTCCGATATTCGTCGAGGTCGTCTTGCCATTCATCGTTTCATTTGGTCTGCCGCGTCGTCGTTTGCGATCTGGATCTTTCTGGATCTGGATTTCTTTATCGCGGGAAAATAAACCGTTATTTTCCCGAACTGGCCTACGCGGGTATAACAAATAGCGGGTATAATAAATAGCGGGTAGTACAAATAAGATTCAATCTTCCAGCTTTTAAAATTGACTCATTATTAATTATTTGACAAAGCTTCCTTACAAACTTATCTTTTTTACCCGCGACGGAACGTAGACGGTATATGCATTTGGAGTGAGATGATTGTGCAAACACATATGGCCATTTTCTCCAAAACTACTTGTCCGATTTTGATGTAGTTTTCATTTGGGTAGCAGAAATGCGTCTGCATAGATTATAATTATTTTTTGCTATATCATTCAATGTCTCTGAACGTCTGTAAAGTACATGACTGCCTGATGGTAATTGGTCTAATGCTGGCTCTCATAATAAAACCAAACACACAGAACGTACAGAATAGGTAAAATTAACAGTAAACAGTAGACTCACTGTGAAGTTGTTACAAATCTTAACTGGTTTACTGAATGAAATTTCGTCGCGCTTGCAGATTCACACACACATTTCTTTGATATATTCCTTTCTCTCAGCAAATAACGCCTGAGAAAATGTAAAGATTTTGATGAAAACATTACCTATTTTTTATTTATCAATAAAACAATTAAAGAGAGTGTTATGAAAAATGAAAACAACCATAGACTAAGTAGGTAGAGAGTGTTAAAGGTTAAAACAATCTACTGATACGAGCAAAGAGAATATATCTACCTAATAAAACGAAGTAGTTACATTATTTTTTAAAATAATATTTAAATCACAGCAACAACTACATTTTTAACTCATAGACAACAAAAGATTCCATATAATACAAAAAAAGAAGTGTGGCACTCGGGGACTGCCGCGGTAAAGCTATTGCATGTTGCATGCATTTTTATCAACATAAGTGACATTTGTTTACCATAAAAAATGTCACGGGAAATCCGTTAAGTTGGCAGCACTGCTAAGAGCATTTTGTCTGTAAAGTTAATACAAATAAGATTCAAAGTCGAATGACCGAGTGGGGAGGACGGCGTTACGGTCTTCCATCCCTCTTTCTTGTGAACATAAGAAAGAGATGCACGATCACTAAAATTCGGCCGCGATAAAAGCTATGCAATAGCTTAAAAATTGGCAGTCATAGGAACTACCGATAGAAGCGAAAACTTATAACCAAAATTTTATAGCTTAGGTACGTTGGAAACTACGGAGACCGGAACGTGAAACCGGAGGGCGTGGCCGTGAGCATGGCCAGGGTCCCGAGTTTACCCGAAGCTTCGAAGATTTCTTGTCATTCCCGAACGTCACGCTAGAATTCAATTCACAGCTTACGAAAAATCTGTCTGTGCCGCGCAAAAGAAGTTTTCACTTCAAAAATAGTTTTGTTATTAAAAATAAGTTCTACGTTTCCAAGCGTAAAACTAGGTAGGTAGGTGTGTGTGTGTTAACCCCTGCACGTCTACTCTTTTTCTACGAAACACTTAATTTCGAAGTAGAGTATGCTTGGAACATTAAACGTCAATGTTCGATCGGACGAAACGAAACGGAGTAGGAAAGTCGCGAGTTTATTTCGAAATCACGTTTTTTGTAGAAAAAGAATCTTTGTGTCTTCAAATCGAGAGTGAATCGGTTTCTTCTAGGTAAACACGCTCCATCGTAGACCGCATCGTCGCTTAACATCAGGCGAGATGGCGGTCAAGTGTAAACCTATAAAAGTTAAAAAAAAAACGTCCAGGGGTACACACACACAGCCTCTAGCCATCATACACAGTTATTGCATCACAAAAATTTAAATTAATTAAGTAGCTTACGGTAGGTAGGTACTGTAAACTTGATTTAATGCGCATGCTAGCATGCTACCTGTATCTACACAGTGCCAATTCTATCTGCATAATTATGGTTTATCTGGAAGCGGAAGTCAAAAGCGGTTATTTTTCACACCTTTGGCCTTTCGAGTGTTTCATATTCGCTGTTCGCATGTATCTTATCTATGCAAAAGACTTTCAAAAGCATTAATTAAAGGGTGGAAGCAATTAAGTTGCAATTCGATAAATTATAAATATGCACCTGTGGTCGACAACATGTTAATAGTGCAACTAGGTGGCCGCCATGTTTTATATACTCATATTTATGTCGTGGGCCGATCATTGGATTGGCCAGATCACGGTATGGCTAGAGTTCCTGAAACGCCGGCTCTTCAAGATTTGACCGGCTTTATCACGCTCATTTGCTGTGCGTAAAATGGAATTTCGGGGACGATATTGAGATCACAGTAATTCAGTGCGTAAATTTAAATTGTATTTCGAGCAAGAATTATTAGAATTTTTGTAAATATGAAAACTAACGTGGTTATTACACATTTTAAATAAATACACGGGTAATGTGATAAGAAATGCGAACACGCGCGCGCACTCTCCTTGAAAAAGATCGCCGGACGCGATCGAAACTTGAGTCTTGAACTATCTGACTAAGTAGGATATCAAACGTGAGCTGCCCGTGTATTTATTTAAAACATTGTATGTATTTTAAATCCATTTATTTTCCTTTTTATCTTGAGAAGAACTTATACAATAAGTAAACTTGACATTTAGCATCATCATTATTCCAATTTTCTATATTTTTTAACCCCCGACCAAAAAAAGGAGTGTTATAAGTTTGACGTCGATGTATGTCTGTCTGTCTGCCTGTGTGTGTGTCTGTCTGTGGCACCGTAGAGCTCAAACGAATGGGCCGATTTCGATGCGGTTTTTTTATTTGAAAGTTAATATCCGTGCGAATGTTCTTAGCTATGTTTGGTTAACATCGATTCAAAATGGCCGCCTGCACAAAATGGCGGATAAAATATTTCGTTACAACCTACCTCAATATGGGTATCAAATGAAAGGGCTTAACTAGTAGAATGTTGTACAGATAACAAATCTAAAGTAGTCGGGGGTTAATCAAAATTTTTTATTTTGTTCTTGTTTCTGATTGATGTCGGTTGTATAATTATTGGAATATTGGATTTAAAACTGATGGCATATCGTCCTCTGATTTATTATTGCAGAGAGATTTAAGGGAAGATAGAAAGAACACTTCCATTAAAAATATCATTTACGATTACTGGAAGCTGAGAACTTTTTCGAGAGAGCTTTATCCGACTTTATCATAATTTAAATATAATATGTTTACGAACCTAGGTAAGTTTATTATTCCCAATTCATTCAGGTCATTATATACAAATAGACACAGAACAAATACCTTCATCCATTTTGCACACATTTTTCCTGTAAGTATAGGAATCGATCTCAGCCTACGGCTAGGCGCGCAGGCTTACTATCTATCTACGGAGTCACGACGCCAGTCAGGTTTTGCGTTAATTAAATCCTACTTATACCTATTTACTATAATGCTAAAGTTTGTGAGTTTCTTTTATATAGAGTAGAGTGACGAGACGAGCAGGCTATGTGCGTGATGGTAAGCAACATGCCTACCACATAACAGCACAGTGACACGCAGCTATTGAAACATGAAGTGTTCAAATCGTTACCTACCACCGCACTGCGCTCGTCACCCGGAGATACCTATAAGGTGTGTTATCTCTTAACCCAGTAATTTGATTTGTCTAGACACAATGCCCTTCAAACCGGAACACAGTAACGTTTGCACACTTCTGCTTGGCAGCAGAATAACTGGCAAAGGTGTGGTATTTCCCAAGGCGGACTCGGCAAAGAACTCTACCACTAGGTACTACAAAGTTCTGAGTGTAACTACTGTTATGAGTTTACATGAATGTCTCTATGATATGAATTTGCTCTTTCACTCAAAACAACTACTGAATACATCTCGATGAAATTTAGCACATAGATAAGCTGGCCTAGAATAACACTTAGGCCATTTTTTTCCAGGGGAAAATAACGGTACCTACCAGAAACTACGCGGGTTAGACCAAGTGGCTCTGCTAGTGATCATTAACTGACAAATACATATTATTTTCAAGATACGGATATAGGTACGTAGGTACAGACGTATATTTATGTTCATCCGCCATCCGCCAATCAAAGAGAAAAAATATTTATAGCTTTTTAATAGCCATAATCTACGGTCAGTGTTCGAGTTAGGAATATGTTCGAAATATAAAATTTGGGATAATAGGTGGGCGGGGCCGCGCGCCTACTGGGCAGTGCGCTCGTAAATCGTAAGGCTCGTTCCAATTTCAAAATTACGTTTTTGTAAACCACAACGGCGCGTAGGTGGGTACCAAAGAGTTTACGTGTGGGTACAAATTATAGTGATTGTAATGGAGATAGGCGTGATGTTAGATCCGGTACACTTACCTACTTGTATAGTGTTTGAGTATGTTTATTGTAGATAGGTGTTACTGTTAATGCAAATACATAAATCATTTTATACCGTGAAAACTTGGCCGTAGAAAACGTATTTGGCCGTGATGAATAGGTAGGATGATATGAACAAGATGTAAGTTTAAGGACAGCCTAGCGTGTAACAAGGGCGTAGCTATCGCCGAATCAGCCGTATCAATTTTACCGTAAGGAAAAATTAGTACCTAAATGTTATCTCTAATCTTTACTTTACTCTTTACCCTTCATTTGGGAAATAATTTTAGAACAGGGCCCTCCTCTAAGGTCACTAGAATGCAGGTATGTAGGTACATGCAAATCAGTCTCAGTGCGGTAGGTCAGCGACCGCAGTTTTCGCTGCTTTGCATGGAACAGACGAGCCTATCAATAAGTGCATCTCTTCAACATGAAACAGGCATTAAACCTCCGCTATTTACGCTTCCATAGTTCTTTCACAATGGCGTGCGGCCGGTAAATAGAGCAAAACTCGGCCGCTCCGTCTCCGGATCACATCTCGCGACATTTAAATGTGCCGGCGGTGCTTTTGCGCCCACCATTTGCATCCGAGATCGCGTTGATCGGCCATCTTTGTTTTTTTGGCGCCAAGCGGAGTTGAGGTGTGGATACATTGAAGTAGAAAAAATGTAGTTATATTATATTATAAGCCTTTATTGCCAAACTAAACAAATTTGAAACTTAACCTAATTACAATCTATCACATCGGAATTTTCGGGTTTAGTGATCGGCGTGTCTTGCGACACATAGGCCTCTTCCAGCTTTTTCCATGTTGTTCTCTTGTTAGCCTTTCTAATCCAAAATGCTCCACCAGTTTTTCTAATGTCGTCCATCCATCTTTTTATTTGTCTTCCCCTTCTTCTTTTACAATTTTTTTTTAGAAAAAATGTAGTTAACACCTACTGCTGTTAACAAGAACAAAATTAAAAATTTTAATTAACCCCCGACTACTTTGGATTTGTTATCTGTACAACATTCTACTAGTCAATCCCTTTCATTTATTTGATACCCATATTGAGGGAATTGTGAAAAAAGAAATGTAATTCGCCATTTTGTGGTAGCGGCCATCTTGGATTTGAAATTTGTCATAGTGCAAAGTATTCTACTAGTCAAGCCCTTTCGTTTGATACCCATATTGAGGTAGTAGTGAACAAAATTATATAATTCGCCATTTTGTGGTGGCGGCCATCTTGGATTTGAAATTTGTTATAGTGTATAGTATTCTACTAGTCAAGCCCTTTCATTTGATACCCATATTGTGATAGGTTGTGAAGAAATATTTTGTCCTCCATTTTGCGGAGGCGGCCATCTTGAATCGATATTAACCAAACATAGCTAAGAACATCCGCACGAATATTATCATCATCATCATCATCATCAGCCGCAAGACGTCCACTGCTGAACATAGGCCTCCCCCCTAGATTTCCACAACGATCGGTCCTGCGCAACCTGCAACCAGCGGTTTCCAGCGACCTTTGTGAGGTCATCTGTCCATCTAGTGGGAGGCCGTCCAACACGGCGTCTTCCGGTTCGTGGTCGCCACTCGAGAACCTTTCTTCCCCATCGGTTGTCAGTTCTGCGAGCGATGTGGCCTGCCCATTGCCACTTCAGCTTGCTTACTCTTTGAGCTATGTCGGCCACTTTCGTTCTTTTGCGAATATCCTCATTACGGATTCTGTCGCGCAAAGAGACTCCGAGCATAGCTCTCTCCATAGCTCGCTGTGTGACTTTGAGCTTCGTTATGAGGCCCACAGTTAAGGACCACGTCTCAGTTCCATAAGCCATCACTGGAAACACGCACTGGTTAAAGACTTTCGTCTTTAGGCATTGGGGTATTCTGGACTCAAAGATGTGCCGAAGTTTCCCGAACGCTGCCCATCCGAGTTGGATCCTTCGCTGGACCTCTTTGTCGAAGTTGGATCTACCTAATTGGATCTTTTGACCCAGGTAGACGTATTCGTCAACAACTTCGAGTGTGGTATTCCCAACAATAACCGGTACAGGTGAGACATGAACATTTGACATGACTTTCGTCTTGTCCATATTCATCCTCAAACCTACCTGTTGGGATACTCTACTGAGGTCCCTGAGCATAGCACCGAGGTCCTCCAGCGACTCCGCCACAATGACTATGTCGTCGGCAAACCGAAGGTGAGTGATGTATTCGCCGGTGATATTGATGCCATATCCGTTCCAGTCCAGTAGCTTAAAAACATCTTCCAGCGCGGCAGTGAACAGTTTCGGAGATATAACATCTCCCTGTCTCACGCCTTTCTGTAGCTGGATATGTTTTGTGCACCGGTCCTGTAATCGGACAGACATTGTGGCTTTACTGTAGATACACTTCAACACTTCGATATAGCGATAGTCAATGCGGCATCGCTGGAGAGACTGAAGCACTGCCCAGGTCTCGATGGAATCGAAGGCTTTCTCATAGTCCACATACGCTATACATAGTGGCCGATTATACTCCTCGGTTTTCTGTATAATCTGCCGAAGCGTATGGATGTGGTCTATGGTACTATAGCCTTTTCGGAAACCGGCTTGTTCGGGTGGCTGGAAGTCGTCAAACCTGCGTGCGAGACGATTCGTGATGACCCTCGAAAACAACTTATAAACGTGGCTCAGAAGTGAGATGGGTCTGTAGTTCTTCAACAAGGTGTTGTCACCTTTTTGAAGAAGAGCACCACCACACTTCTGCTCCACGCTTCTGGCGTATTACCGTTAAGTATGACGGAGTCGAACAGCTTCTGGAGGACTTTAAGTACCGGTTTTCCACCCGCTCTCAGAAGCTCCGTCGTAATTCCGTCGTCGCCAGGTGCCTTGTTGTTTTAAGTTGTTTGAGGGCCATCCTAATCTCATACAGGCTGACTTCCGGGATATCTTCGGTAAAGTGTCGGGTCAGCTTGGCTCTGGGGTCTTTTGCCATGCTAACGACAGGTTGTGATTGCGTAGAGGTGTATAACTGTTCATAGAACCTCTCAATCTCCTCCAAAATCTCGGGCTTCGACGAGACGATACTACCACTATCGGTCTTCAGTTTGGTCAGCTGACTTTGCCCAAGAGACAGATTTCTTGCGAACACTTTCGAGCCTTTGTTCTGCTTGATTGCTTCTTCAATACGCGAAGTATTGAAGCAGCGTATGTCGCGTCGCACACAAGTAGAGATCTGTCTATTGAGCCGTCTGTATACCGTCATGTCGACCGAAGACTGTAACCGCATATCTCGTCTGACTGCCATGAGATCTAGAGTTTGATCAGAGAGTTTTTGGGTTCTATTTTGGCGTCGGCTCTTATAAAATTTCCTGCCAACAGCATGTACAGTTTCCACTAGCCTGTCATTTATTTCGTCCGCCGTTACGCACTCATCTAAGGATTCGAAGCGATTTTGAAGTTCGAGTTGAAAGTTATCGGGATCTTCGATCTGAGCATAATTTGGTCGGAGCGTGGACTTCATTAGACGTGATCTTTCGAACTTAATGTTTAGATTCAGCGTGCCTCTTACAATACGGTGATCGCTGCCGGTCTTAACCTTGCTGATCACAGAGACATCGCTGAATATTTGCCGTTTAGTCGTCATAATGAAGTCGATCTCATTTTTGTGGAACCATCTGGGCTAATCAGGTCCACTTTCTTTGTGTTTGTTTCTTGAAAAGGAGTTCATCATAAAGAGGCTCTCCTTTCCAAGAAATCCGCTAGACGTTGCCCTCTTAGGTTCCGCTGCCCATATCCGAAATTCCCCTCTCAACTCATCATCGCTACGTTTGCCCAGTTTCGCGTTGAAGTCTCCCATCACAACTGTGAAATGTGTTGGCGAGACATGTATGGCTTTGGAGATGTCCTCATACATGGCCTCAACCTCTTCGTCGGGATGTGTCGAGGTCGGTGCGTATACTTGTATGACCTTTAATGAATACCGGTCGCTAATTTTAAGTACAAGGTATACAACCCTATTCGACACACTCTCGATCATTATCACGTTGTTGACGAGAGACTTGCGGACGATAAACCCGACACCCCTGGGATTGTTGATCTCCTCCCGGTAGTAGAACAAGTTGCCGGATTCAAGGATTATCCTGTCCTCGCCCTGTCTACGGACTTCTGATAACCCTATGATATCCCAGCGCAACTTGTGCACTTCTTCTTCCAGCTCCACAATCTTTTCGTCAGCCCTCAGCGTCCGTGCGTTAAATGTTGCCAGGTCGAGTCGTTGGGTTTGGTGGCGGGGCGTCTGCCGGGATTCTTAGCACCCCATGCTCCGCCGGAACCAAGGCTGCCACCAGCGCCTGGAATAGCGGAGCCGCCGGGGACTAGGGGCCGTTTCTTTTTGTGCCTATCATATGGGGGGGTATTTGCCATAGTCACCACGCTTGGCAGGCGGGTTGGTGACCGCGGAACCAGCCCTTCGCATCGATGACGCCGCTGCCCGTCAACGGCCTGGTTAATTTAGGACTGGTTTTTAATGGATATACCGCCATTGGTTCGGTCGTCAGAGCCTCGTTAGTTGGCAGCAGGGTGTACCACGCGCAGGAGAGGTTGACATTTGGGGAAGCTAGATGTTAAGCGCTTCCCCCTTACACACGAATATTAACTTTCAAATAAAAAAAAACGCATCGAAATCGGCCCATCCGTTTGAGCTCTACGGTGCCACAGACAGACACACACAGACAGACAGACAGACAGACAGACATCGTCGTCAAACTTATAACACCCCTTTTTTTGGTCGGGGGTTAAAAAAGGCTTCTAGAAAGTGAGGTAATCAATGATATTGTCATCAAATGCTACTTTATTTTGTGTAATGAAATGAAATTAATTAAATTCAGATTATAAATCCCTATCTAACAGAAAAATACCAAAGCCAAAGCCGATTTAGTTAGGTAGAAGGGCGATTGGTGGCGGCTCCGACTAAATAAAATTGTTTTGGATTTGGTATTTCTCTCTTTTTTCTTTTCGCTTGAAATTATAGAGATAGCAACAGCAAAGACAAAGCAAATTTAGTTAAGACGGTAGACCAGCAGGAAGGCACGGCGCACGCAAAAACTGCCGCCACGCGTCTTTTTACGCATCGTGCTCGCTTCTCTGGCTCATGGTGGCCTGAGTAACTATAGGTACCTACCTACTTGGTCCAGACAGTCGCGGTCGCAGCCTGAAATTATAGTCGCAGTAATGTTAAAATATTTTCATATCTCCTGCTCGACAAAGTCCAATATATGTCATGAAACGTCAAAACAAAGCACGTGATTTTGACCTTTCAAAATGCAGAGGTAAGTAATATTGAGAAGATTCCTAGGGATTAAAATTATTTGATTCGGAACGTTAAAATTCGTATGAAAATTCTTACCCATAGTACCATTGTAAAAAGACTTTATTAAAAACTCGAACTTTTTTTCCAAATACCGAACTGGCCACCCGCACGCACATAAACAAAACACAAAAAAAGAAAATATAAAAAGGCGCCATTGAGTCGAATTTTGTTAGTTTTGAATTGTATCACTTTAATTTTTAATTCTTAAAAAACACCAAAATGTCTTCAAGCGATAGTGTTCCCGGAGTTCATCAAATTGGACGCTTTAGGGATTATTAATAATCTACTTCCGGAAAAATCTAAAGATAACATATTTTACATAGCCCTTTGTTTTAATCGCCTCGCAGAAGATATGAAAAGTAGCCTCCAGGCCACGTGGTTCGACAGCGTAGTTCGATCAATCGGACCACGTGAACTTTTTTTTCCTCTTGGTGCTTTTGAAGTTCCATGTGCTTTTGAAGTTCCTGAAAGTTCGATCAATCGGACCACGTGAACTTTTTTTTCCAGCTGGTTCGATCAATAGAACCATGTGTTTTTAAGACTCCTGATAGTTCGATTTATCTGACTATGTGGACTTTTTTCAATAGGTTTGGTTAATCGAACTTAGTGAACCCTTGTAAAATTGCTGAACTTAGATGAATACAACAACACAATAAGCATATTTTAAACTTCATTTAACCATGTTACATTTTTACTTTACTTCGTAACGTTTCCAAGGGCATTATAACTTTATATACAGTAACTAACATTAATAAACTCTTTTTGTACAAAAAATTAAAACCGTCTTCAAAACCACAAACAGGCACATACTTAATCCCAAGTTTTCTTAGTCCGAGTTAATTGTGCCTGTGAGTATACGTCGATGAATCGAACCAGATGAACTTGTCATAGTGGTTCGACAATGGAGTCGAACCACGAGGTCCCAAGAATTAGTAGTTCACGTGGTGCGATTCTAAAATCGAACCAAGAGGAAAAAAAAGTTCACGTGGTCCGATTGATCGAACTACGCTGTCGAACCACGTGGCCTTGAGGAAAAGTAGAGTATTCACCTCTGAAGTAAAAAACTGTCGTGTCATAGGCGGCTTGGATCCCTCGCTTCACTCGGGACACCCCTCGCTGCGCTAAGGATCCAATATGATGCCCATGACACAAGACAGTGCTTTACTCCCTTGGTGAATAATCTACTATAATGTCGAGTAAGTTAGCCTTTGTTACACTATACAACTATGAAATATACGGAACACAAACGCACCGTGATATCAAGAAACCATAAAATGCATCGCAAAATTATTTTTTATTTGTAAGTTTACAGAATATTTGAACAAAAACATCCAATATTTGTCTATCTATCTATGTACCTGCGCAGATGATGATACATGAGACTTAACGCCTCAGTGTGCCCCAGCCCTTGTCACAAAAACATTATACTTTTTACCTTTATATTCGGTAGCGGCTCCGCAAAGAAATGCATTCAATTATTTCTGTTATTTTTTTAATGTCCTGGCTCGAGTGATGGCAATCATACAGCCAAATATGTGGCTAATTGGTACAACTGCACTGATAAAGGCAATTACGATCGAAAATGTTTGTGGTCGTTATTTTAATCTTAATTCAGTGAGGATTGCTGTTTTAAACGTGTATATTGAGATAATCAATCTATGAAACAGATTGATTATCACTATTCGTATACCTAGATTTTAACATTTATTTACAGTTTACAGCAAAAGCAGCCCACTTAATTAAACTGCTGAGACTCGGGGCCTTATCTCGCAAGGATAGTCTATACCATAATCCACTCCGCTGGCCCAGTGCGGGTTGGTGGATGGTTTATGATATCGAAAGCTTCTAGGTACGGTTTCCTTATGATATTTTACTGCGCCGTTTTTTTAATTTAGCGGTATTCCGCACATGACTTCGTAAAGAGAGTGGTGCGCGTGGGGTTTGAACTCAGGGCTCCGGATCAACAGTCGCCGTTCTCGACTAGACCAGCCGTAACATCCGTAACAGTTATTTCCGCCTAACGTTGAGTCGTTGAGTGGTAAATAACTATATTTAACACTTAAATTATTATTTGTTCTGTGTTTTTTCAATTTCAAATTTCAGCCAGATTATTTCAATTTAATACTGGATTAGGAGAGGTAATGCAAGTATAAAATTTTTAATTTTTAATTGTAATTTTTGTAGGAAAAATTATGAGACGATTTCAGGATAAATTTGGGTTTTTTGATTATGTACGGCATTGGTTCCATGCAGTTTCAATAACTCTTATAATCCATTATTCTGTAATCCCGTACAAAAATCATATGACAAGGAGAAATGATCGAGATTTGCAACCCCCTTCTTCACCTGCAAGCAGTTGGACAGCTTACAAGTGACGGCATAGTGCTGAATCTTATTATTGTATACCCTTCTATCACCATACATAGGTCTCCTGGTGGTTAATTGGTTCAATGGTTGACCTATACATTTTGTTCACAGGCCTGTAGTCTATTCATCATCACCCTTGGGAGCTAACAAAGGGAAATAAGACCAAGATAGGATTCATTATAATCCATATATTATCATAAAACATTAGCGTATTTCCTGACGACACTCCTGTAGAAGGCGAACACGAGGTCGCTGGCGGCGCGAGACCGCTCCAACGCCTCCTTGTAGGCCGCCTCGCTGAACTTGCCCTCCGTGAAACCTGAGAAAAGAGGAAACAACCGGTCATCATCATTCGAGGATGGCCGCTTTCTGCATCTGACTCTTGATCCAACCGTCTAGCGAAAGTCTCTTAAGATGTTGGTCGAGACTTTTCGCTACAAGGCCGTTTGCCGACACGACTATTGGGACTATGATCGTGGAATCAACATCCCACAAGGCGGTAACCTCGTGAGCCAAGTCAAGGTACTTGCTAAGCTTGTCCTTCTCAGCTTTCACGAGGTTTTCGTCATATGGTATGGTGATATCGACGATCACAGCCCGGCGCTGAGCGCTGAGACTGGTCTACAGGCTTATTGGCGATAATAGTCCTGTCCGTGATGATAGAGCGGTCCCAGTAGAGCAACGCACGACCATTCTCGAGAACTGGCAGAGGTGCGTACTTATAGTACGGCACCTCGGACTCGACGAGGCCGTATCAAGTTACTGGTGGATGGTCCTGGCTACTAGGTTATGGGTGTAAAGTACTCGCCGTTAGCAAGATGCGAACAACCGGAAATAACATGACGAAGAGATTCCCTTGGACGGCGGCATGTCCCACAAATGTGGTATCGCAAAAGTTTTAGACTAGGAAATATGAGACGGCTCTATGGAGACTACGAGTAACTAAAATCTTCCTTTTCCCAATATTTATTTATGTACATATTAAAATTCAGTTGCCGTATCTGCTTACAGTACATATAGACCAAAGCGCACAAAAAGTCAGTACAATAAATGTTGTTGTTGTCGTGTTGTAAAACAAATACCTACCGACTTCATTAAATTCAGACGCTCGATCAAATATAAAAAGCTATCACTAAAGGTGCAAGTGCGCGCTGAGACCGCGACAGGCACTTGACTCTATAGAACTGTATGGGCGCCAGTTCGCGCCGAGACCGCGACACATGTCTCGGACTCCTGTCGCGGTCTCGACGCGAACTGACGCCCATACAATGCCATAGTGTCAAGTGCCTGTCGCGGTCGCGGTCTCGTGTCGCGGTCTCCGGGCGAACCGCTACCTTAAGTCATTCAAATAAACAAAAAGTAAATTTTAGTTTTTTGTTCTTATTTCAAAAACCACTAAGCCGATTTCAATAAAATGTATATGGGGCCACCTCTGAGCTATGATCTCTATAATCGGTTAAAAATATAACACAAGTCGAAGGCCAAGTTGCGCATCAGATAATCTTCTAATATACCAGTGAAGAAACTGTGGATGTAATGTGTCGATGAGAACAACGTAGTAATTCCTCTGATATCCGTTCCGGTGTAGACAGAGTATCGCAGAATTCGCAGATACGTACTTCAACATGTGACGCTACCACGGTATCTTGTCAGAAGGAACGATCTTCACTGACACAGCTTTGAGTCATGAATTAAAAAAAGGCTTCATGATAATAGATTTCAGTTGGGATAAGATAAATAATACCCATGACGTGACTTTCACGGCTATCGAATTTCAGTGTAAAGACAAGCAAGGTGTGCTCATGATGGTAAGCAAAACACCTACAATGCCAGGGAATTATTTTAACACTAGCAACCCGCCCCGGCTTCGCACGGGTGCAAAAGTATAAGTACCTACTAATATAAATCCGGTCCGGCGGCAAGACGTTTCGTTTTACGTAATCACATAAGTCACAGTTTTTTGTGATGTATACTTTTTTTTGGCGCGACAGACGCAAGCAATGTGTTGATTGATGGAACGAAACGTGCTCCACACCAAATATGGCGACAACAGTTTGTTTGTCAGTGCCATCAGAATTTAACGAAATTCTCCATAATCCAAATTTTGTGGACATATGTTGCCGACTCAAAATCAATATTTTTTTATGTTTTGTTATTCATATAAGGTTTCGATTAAGTCTACCCTTATCCCTTGACGAAATTATTAATATAGATAGGGTAAAGCATCAAATGCATAGTTTACGATCATAGAAACAAACATTCATTATTAAGATAAAAAAATTAAAGGCAGAAATGACTAAGTGACGTGTTGGGCGATATTCAAACTGGTAATCAGCCTGTATCCGTTTAAGGGCTAATGTTCTGTATACATATTTAAACAAACAACTTTTGTTAAATCTCAGTACATAGCCAAAAAAGTGTATGTTGTCATTTCTAGCACTATGTAGCTGCTGTTTAGTGTTTATTCACTTCGGCACATCATTTATCGAGCGTTATCGCGCGCACTCTTGTCACAAATAGTTCGATGCTTTTAGACCCGGGGATCTACCGCCGAACGGAAAATGTCTAAACTTTGATATTTCTCTTTATTTTATTTCCGCTTGAAATGATAGGAGACCGCAATAGCAAGGCGAAAGCCGATTTCGTTAGGCGGTAGAAGGGCACGACCTTCTTCTTCTTCAGATACTTTTTTATTTTGTACGGGAAAAAAATACGAATTTTTAAAAACTGTAAAACAAAAGTTAGCGTTAGTGTCCATGAAATCCCCTTAAAAGGATGCAGGCTAATTATCAATAACCCTGAATATGTTACCGGAAATTTATAAAATGTAGGAATTGTATACAACTCCTAGGAAATGTACACAATTCCGAAGTTATTTAGGTAAAGTATAAAATATGGTTTTAAAAATTATTTAAGACAAACATATCCTGGAAAATGTATACATTGCCTAGGAATTGTATATAATTCCAATAATGCATTAGGAAATGTATAAAAATAATGTTTTTTGTAATAAAACACGTTGTTAGCATGTCCAATTCGGGTCTATCACTGAGATTTCACTCTGAGTGAGCTCCCGCCAGAAGTTCTGCGTTCAACCCTAAGTGTCGCTTCTCCACTCAGGGCCTCCCTTGAGGTTCTGGTTCCCGCATTTGTTTACACTCATGGGGGTAGTAGCGACAAGACTAGGCGGAGTCGGGGTGCTCCTAGTCAGGCTATCTTGAATCTTTTACTACATTTCCTATTGCCATTTAGGAAACGTATTGATTGCATAGGAAATGTGTATAATCTAATTTATTTCACGCATTTCCGCGCGATTTAATGAATTAAGTACATACATTTCCTGGGAATTGTATACAATGACGGAGTACGTACATTTCCGTTAACATTTACATCATTGAAATCAGTAAAAAATCCGCGTTGATTGGTTTTACTCTCGTCTCGCTAGGGCTAAAATATTTTCGCAGTTTTCGACGACCAAGCGACAAGAATTTTAGCTATTTATGAATAGCTTTTATTTAGCATGTCCCAATTTCATACAAGAATCAATTAGTTATGACTAATGGGCTATTTTTTTTTCTCACAATACGCATAAACTTAAAAATGATCTGGTGTAAAGTTGTCAAAGAGTCGTTTGAAGCGACACTTAAAATGCCGCTTGAACCAGACCAGAAATTACCAATCGACTCGCTTGACAATTTCTGTGTTTCAAGCATCGATTTATATAACGTACGTACTTGTGACGAGGCTCTTATCCCGGCTATCGAAGACGAAGTTGATGAGGGCCTGTGCCTGTTCGAGCTGGTCCCCGGCCGGCTCCAGCACCACGTTCCCCGCCGCGTCCACCGCGCACGCGACGGCCGCGAACGTGCTCCTCATCGACACGCCGGAGTTCACCAGCGCCAGGCAGCAGGCGTTCACGCAGCACGACAACAGCTGATGAAGATCACCTCCTATTAGCGTGGAAGGTGTGGCGTGGAAGACATGGTGGCTTACTGGTTAGAACATACCATTTTTTAAAGTGAAAACTTCTTTTGGCACGCCTCGACGACAGATTTTACGTGGGATGTGAATTGAATTCTAGCGTCACGCTCGGGAATGGTAAAAACTCTTTGGGTGAACTCAGAACCATGACCATTGGCCATCTAGAAACGCGGCAGCATTTCCCATTGGCCAATGCTGACGCATTTCTAGATGGCAATGCCAAGACCTCCGGTTTCACCCGCGTAGTTTCCAAAATAAGCTATCAAATTCTGAGTTATAAGTTTTCACTTCTATGGGCAGTTCCTATGACTGCCAATTTTTTTTTTTTACCATGCTTATATTAAACACCCAATTCGTTATTTCAGTATGTTAAAAATGTGCAGTTAGCGTGGCGCAATATAAAGCGATATCATAGATAAGATGAAACCTAAATTAAGATAAGGGATAAAAATTTGGACGTCTAACGACTAATCTTCCGTGATAAATTCTATCACATTCTTTGACCGCGGCACTTCAACGCGTCAGTCACGTCAGTTCGTCAGTCAGCTCTAGCGTCGTCTGTCAGACTTACATCTCCAAAATAAATTAGGAAAATTACAAATAAACTCAAAACGTGAAAGCAAAAGTTCAATTTCGATTAAACACAAAATTAATGTCGTGAACTCTTGTCAACGATACGGGTAAGGTTATAAGGCATATTACATTGCCGTTATGTGAAATGCCATTTGTTTTTTTATCGATAAATAGTTTTGCACTTGACCGCCATCTCGCCTGATGTTAAGCGACGATGCGGTCTACGATGGAGCATGATTACCTAGAAGCCCAAGAAGAAACCTATTCACTGTCGACTGGAAGACATCACGATTGTGGTCACTGGAGGTAACCTATTCAGGCAACGCATTCCACAGCAGTGTGTGAACATCATCTGTGTTCCGGCTTGACAGGCAATGTTTCCACATAAATTACAGGTAATAGAGATAAATCATCTTATATCTCTGGGTGACAAGCACAGTGCAGTGTTAGGTCATGATTTGGACTCTTGAATGTTCCAATAGCAGCGTGATACTGTGCTGTTATGAGCAGACGTGATGTTTACCATCAGGCACATGTCTTGCTTCTCCTGTCACTATACATAATATAAAAATTGAAGAAAACTGTTTTTTTCATCTCTCCTCCACGGATCCTCTTGCCTCATCTTCTGATCCTAAGCACCTATCTACCACCTAATTAAATCGGCTTTGGCTTTGCTATTGTCTCTATCATTTCAAGCGAAAATAAAAGACAGAGCAAGATCTAAGCTAAGACAATTTTACTTGGGCGGTTGTCCCTCCGGATTGCCTAATACCAGTGGATGATTATCGAACCTACGCACAAATAAACACAAGCTTTAGCTTGTGTTCGCTTCTTCGTCTTACCTAAAGTAAGACGAAGAAGGTAGGTAGTAAGAGAAGGTAACTTAATAATAATAATATCCAATACGATATTTTTAAGAAAATCACCTATACCCTCAGATGACCTCTACTGCCTACCGATAAATGCTTACTTAAAATAACATTCCGAGTATAATTATTATTTAAACATTTTCAGAAATAGCAAACCGGTTTCACACGATCACAATGACATAAACTTCAGACCGTCAGTACCATGCGGCACCTGGTTTTGTACACATGTGTACTGCTGGCTCGGTGCGTGGAGAGCCAGGGGGTCTTCGACCAGTTCCACAAGGATGTGGAGCTGCACTCTGGGACGGTCAGGGGATTCCTGGCAGAAGACGGAGAGTATTTCGCGTATTTGGGGATACCGTACGCCGCGCCACCACTTGCTGGTCTACGATTCAAGGTATCATTTTTTTATTGTTTCATTTAGCCACTCCTTAGACTCCTGAGTCCGCCACAGTCATTTGGGTTCTTTTTTTTTACATATTTCGTGGATTAGGAGAAGAAAAGGAAAAGAGGGGGAAGTTGGGAACATTTTAAACCTAATTCTAATGCTAGTCCGATTTTGTCTGTTGAGCGGATCACTTCGGATTGGGATTCCGCTAATAATCGACTCGGTTGAATCATCAGTTGCTATTTTTACGCCGCCTCCGTCCAGCCCAGAGCCTCCACCGGATACAAGTCAAGAAAGCTGACTCGCGTTATAAGACCTCAAGTACTTACAAGTACAGTCTTACTGTAACAACTAATTTGGCCCAAATTAAAATCGATCGATCGCTTATCGACCACACTGTTTGTAGTTTCAGCAAGCTCAAGAAAGTAACGGTAACGCTGTTATGGACTGTCGACAATCGCACCGAATATGAGACCTGGTTAAGCTTAATAACCGTAATTTTTAAGGTTTTAGGGAACCATGCAGTCGGGAAATATACTAAAACAACATTTATCTATTGTGTTTTTTTCTTTGACGTAACTTTGCCAATGTTTCATCGTAGCACTGTCGCCAATTGTCTACAGGTAACATTTTGTTCCAGGCGCCATTTCCTCCGATACCGTGGAATAACGTGTTAATCGCTAACCGCACAGTGGTCTGCCCACAGCGGGGCATCGGAGACGAGGACTGTCTCATCGTCAACGTCTTCACTCCCACCAGAATCTTTGACAGCCCTTTACCAGTCCTCGTGTACATCCACGGAGGATCCTTCTTATTAGGCTCCGGACAGACAAAAGGGTTTGAACCCTTGATCAAAAATAACGTGATCGTCGTCACGTTAAACTACAGATTGGGGGCATTGGGATTCCTCTGTCTTGGAACGAAAGAAGCACCAGGAAACGCAGGCTTAAAGGACCAAGTGGAAGCACTTAAATGGGTGCAGAGAAACATCAACAAGTTTGGAGGGGATCCCAATCAAGTTACGATCTATGGAATGAGTGCTGGTGGAGCATCAGTTGAAATGCTGGTCTCATCGAAAATGGCCCAAGGGCTGTTCCATAGAGCAATTATAGAATCTGGAACTGCGTCAGCGGTCTGGCCTATAGACCGTGACCCTATGAAAACTGCTGAGCAATTTGTTTCATCTTCAGACTTCGCAGACCAATTCCATAACTGGCTACTATATTTCTACCAAAACGAACCAGCGAAACAGTTAAGCGAAAGAAACTACGAATTTTATCAGAATTATACAGACGGAAGGTTTGGCTTCGTGCCGTGTTTCGAGAATAAACTTTCCGGAGTCCATCCTTTCCAATGGATGGATCCCAAGGAAATACTGAGGAAGGGGTTGTAGAATAAGGTTCCTTTGATGTTTGTATTTGTTACTTTAGAAGGGATGTTCCTTAGAAGCTCAGATTATTACGAGCTGAATTACAGAGACAGAATGAACGAAAGATTCGACTTATTCATGCCAGCCGATCTCGTCTTCGATAAGCACGAGACAAAGATGGTCGTGACGGAAAGTGTGAAACAATTTTACTTTAAAGATAAACCAATCGATGAGACCACTTTGAAAGAATATTTTGACTATTTTGGAGACCATCTTATTATGAATGGTCTTTTGAATTCTGCTATAGACCATTCGGCCAAAGGCGACGTGGTTTATTTGATGGAATTTGCTTACAAAGGTCAGCTAGGAGGTGACGACAAGTTTTTTGATAACGTGAAAAGCGCAGGGCATGGAGACGCGGTTAAGTATACGATTATAAACAGAGCAGCTACCAACTTTAAATTGTTGCCCAAAGATGACAAATTAACAGTATTGAGGATGACAAAGATTATGGCCAATTTTATGAAACATGGGTGAGTTTCAACTTGGAACTACTATTGGCTTCAGTCGTGGGTATCTCTTACGAAAGTAAATGAATCTACCGCCTAAATAAACGGTAATATCTGTGATTTTGCTCTCTCTCTCTCTTTCTATTTTCTTTTCGCTACAAATTATGGAGACAGCAATAGCTAAAGCAAAACGCCAAACCCGATTTAGTTAGGCTACCGCCTACCGATTTTTACCGCCTAACTAACTAACCTCTACCGATGCTCCCCTCCACGTTACAACCGGGGATCACACAACTTTTTGAAAAAAAATGACAAGACGTAAGATTTTTTTTTACTTTTTCAGAAACCCAAATCCACAACATAGTGAGCTGCTCCCAATCCACTGGCCGCCAGTCCAGCCAGAGAGCGTCACGTATTTACGTCTCGACAAAGATCTCCAGGTCTTGGATCAGCCTTATTGGGACAGGAAGGTGTTCTGTGATAAACTATACAAGAAATACGGAAGACCTTTAAAACCTGTTGAACCAAGTGACTGCAAATAATAGTTTAAATAATATTTTTTGTGAAAATGTCGTATTTAAGTACTCCATTACAGAAAATTTTACAAATTTTCTATTTCTTTGGTACTCATACTTTACAGTAATGAGTGAAGTGATGATACTCGTAGTTCAAATGTATGTGTGAATGAATTATAATCTACATACATCATACATATGACATGGCCGTCAGCACCAACAGCCGGAATAAAAAAATCCCCAAAAAACAAAACCTCTAACTTCAATTTCAAGACTCACACTAAATACACAGCAGAAATAAGATGGCGAGCGGAGCAGTTTCTCAGTAGACAAAAATATCATTGAAGTATAAGATAAGCAGCCCACTAAATGTTCCCACTGCTGGGACTAGGGCTCTTCTGTCGTAAGGAGACTTAAATCCATAATTCACCACACTGACTGGATAACGCATGACGTATTAATATTCTAGGAACGTATTGGTTTCTTCACAATCTTTTCCTTCACAGTATTTAAGGGTATCAGCATTACTTAATAATCACTCACCCCTCCGAAGTCTTCCAGCTCCTGAACAGTGACTGTGATACCGGAGCGAGGATACACGCTACTCAGTATTGCCGTTTCACAGTTCTGTTTTATGACATGCTCTTTGTATCTGCAATCATAACAATATCACTATTAACATTACTAAACTAACTGACATTACTAAAGTCAAAGCACAATAAGTTTATAATTCATTGAAACACAGGTCATTTTTAACTTAACTATCCAGGGTAAGTCAAACATAGAGCAACAAAGTTTTTAATTCAGAATTTGTTTTTCTGAATATGTCTCATTTGGACTAGACTTGACTTAGAAGTAGGAGCGAGAGGTGTACCAGCAAAATCTCTCTATAACCAGCTGAAAGACCTTGGCTTATCCAGAAGTGCAGTAAGTTCTATACTAGAACGAGTATCTAAAGCTGCACTAGTAGGTTCATATTAGATTTGGCTGGGCAGGGAGAGAAAACCGAGTAGTGAAGGTGAGTGTTGATGTACGTCAGAAAGGGGCCCCTTAAACCTACGCCCGAGTCACAAGTCTCGGGATCTACTCGGGTTTTCTCTCTCTGCCACTCGATGGACCCGGCACTCGCACGGTGAATCCATGGAATGCTAAGAAGATCGTCTCTTGGAGCAAGCCCAAGACCCTATTATTGCCATATTATTATAATAGACTATTGTACAGTAAATTATATCACAGATGTAGTGAATAGCTATGGTAGCTAAAAAAAACTATGGATGCTTAATATTTTCATGATGAACCATTTTTAGAACGGCACTATAATAACAAATGCAGTTGTTGCACATTTTTAATTGATTAACAGATCACATAGATATAATCAACCCAGCCCTATCTAAGTTTAGAGACACATCTGGAGGGTTTGTCAAGTGGAGTGACCCATTAATTAAACATCATTCATCTACTCTTATCCTACTTTTATGTGATTAGTTCAACATGTATGTACAAATAAAATGCAAATAATTAAACATAAAGATAAAGATAGCCTTTATTTCTAGAGTATTGAATACATTTTTACAGTATATATTTATTTTATTCAAATTCTATAATTTACACCCCAGGTTGTCTTTCGACATAGGCCTCCTCCCAGTTCTTCCATTCCTCTCTGTTACCCGCCGTCTTCTTCACATCATCCTCCCATCTGCGTATTTGTCTCCCTCTTTTCCTCTTTTCTCTTCGAGGATACCAGTGTGTTACCTTTTGAGACCACTTTTGTATGCCTCTTACCATATGGCAATTAAACATAACTAACTTTAAAGTCTAAACAAATTACATCTATTCAAAGTTTTTGTTAAGTTGACAAAGACTTTGTAATAAAAACATTAAAAACATATTGTTGGACATTTTTCATTCAACCCACAATTGATCAATGATGCTTTATTTTAAGGGTATCTATAACATCGATTTGAATCATCTTACCGATCGGCTACAGATGGTTTCCCACTTTTAGTAGTGAACAATACTTCTAAAGTTGCTTTATCCATACACTGGTTACCCATCTTGATATCTAACGGACCATTCACACTGACCAGTGCCACTGTGTCTCCTGAAACATTGAGTATAGTTGACATTAACATGGTCTTATTTATTTCCATCTCCTAATCCAGTGTTTTCATGCCCCAATTCAGTTCTATCCCCTAAAATTTCTATGATTTTGATTGAATATTCATACTTAAGTAAGATTAGACATAGTAATGTAGGTGGTCTATTGGTGGGAAAGTCCAATTTCAAAATTGTGAGGCAGCAAGTTTGAATCTCTCTCTCACTGAAGAGATGCTCTTCAGTTTTTTTCCAAGTTCATGGACATCATGGACAAATTTGCCATCCAAATTTTATCGGAAAACAAAAAACATTGCACATGTGCCAAGAAGACACTTGTGTTCGTAAAAAACTTCAAAGTCTTGATCATCGCCGCAAAATTGCTAGTTTATCAGTTTTTTATTTATTTATTTAAGAGCACACAAAACAGAATGTAATAAACACAAACTATAACATAAGAGTTTACTGTACAGAACTTTTTTATCGGATACACTTCGGAGAGTATGCAACTGATCTGCATGATCTAATACCACCTTGAACTTTCTTTTATCGGACTTCTCATATCTCAATAAAGCGACATCGTTTCATGGTTGATGTTCTAAAAACACGAACAAATAGATTTGACTCTAAGTCTGTGATAAGAATGTCTAGGTTGTGGAATGCGTTGCCTGAGTGGGTTTTCCCCAATAGTTACCATCTTGGTGTCTAGATCGCATCATCGCTTAACATCAGGCGAGATGGCGGTCAAGTTAGAATCTATTACAGTTAAAAAAAAGATCTTCTGAGGACATTTATCATCCTCTCAACCCGCACTTGGCCATGTGCTAAATTACGCCTTGACTCACTACTTGTGAGAGAGGGCCCCGAGTTCCGGCAATAATAATGTTAAGTGGGCCGCTAACACATAAATACTTATAAATATAACTTGCGGCAGTTTGTTTACATACATGTAGGTTATGTTTGCTAAACTTGTATTTAGGGTTAAAAAGTGACTAAAACATTACTGCTGAAGGGGCGTATTGATCCACTATATATGGTTATTTATAATTAAATAATTAATTCAAAAATAAATACATGAAAACCTGGAAATGTAACGCGTTTCTAACCTTGTGATAATATTGCTGAACCGTCTGATCTATTAAGGTAACCCATCTCACATCTCATGGGTTTTAATTTAAAATCTTTTAAATCTTCGTCTACAATCATTTTGTATAAAAAAATATATGGTTTGAAATTCAATTTCTTTATTTTTTGTTGTTGTGTTGACCTGTCTGAAAAGGTGAAAAGTGTTTACATTAGTACATTACGGCTGCGGCTATTTGTATGCAGTAGACAGATAAAAAATAATACAGATAATAAACTTATCGTTCATTCATTCGTTCAATGTTGCCATGCAAAACGTTAAATAAACAACACTAATGTGACAATGTGTATAACGAAAAAGTCATGAATAGGATCTTAATGGATGAAATGTCACTGTCATATGTCATTGAGCAAATCAGAGTAGATGACGGTTCTATCGAGGTTTTCCCAGTGTTGCCTACTGAACGAAATTTTCGTCATACCTAGCGAATTTGAGTACGTTGAGAAAGGGCGAATAACTTTCTAACGGCTAAGGATATAAATGTATAACGGAAATAAAAACTACACATTTTCATCCATCAGCGTTTATTGCGTTTTTCAAACCGTAAGGTAGGTAAGTACCTAATAGGAACGAATTATTTTAAATTATGATAACTACGTCGATTAAAGACTTCTTTTGTAGTCCAGGCGCAAACATTTCTTTAATTGGATAACGAGACACTCACGTATGTACGCACGTATGCACGCGCCCGCCTTGGGCTAAACGGGCAGCCATCGCGCGCGTTCACTCTCCTTGAAAAAGGCCGCCAGATGCGGCCGAAACTCGAGTCGGATTGACCGATCATATTATACGTGAGTGTCCCGATATCCAATGAAATATATGTAACAACCACGTTAATTTAAATACTAACATTTCTTTATTTATGAGTGGGACTTACCTCTACTGACTACTGCTAAACAGTGGAGCCTGATCACGCGATTTTAACACCCATGTTAAAGGTCACGTCCGTAAGACGCGGCTCGACAATTTCAACTTGCAGATGGATATCAAGGATAGAAATGCGGCTGTGGTGGAGGCTCTGGGCCGGTAGGAGGCGGCTTAGGCAAAAGGCGATGTCGAGTCAATTACTATTGGTATCCCAACCGGTAGTGATCGGCTCAACAGACGAAATCCGACTAAAATGTTCACAACACCCCCCTGTTTTCTCCTTCTTCTCCTAATCCAAGAAATATGTAAAAAAAAATTGAAACGTAATGGCAATGGTCACGGTCTGTGGAGTTTTTTTTTTTTTTTAAATATAGACTGACGAGACGATCAGGTCATGTGCCTGATGGTAAGCAACATGCCTGACACATAACAGCACAGTGACAAGCAGCTATTGGAACATGAAGAGTCCAAATCATTACCTAGCACTGCACTGCGCTCGTCACCCAGAGATCTAAGATCTTATATCTCTAAGCCTTGTAATTTCTCTGGAAACATTGCCCTTCAAACCGGAACACAGTAATGTTTGCACATTACTGCTTGGCGGTAGAATAACTGGCAAAGGTGTGGTACTTCCCCAGGCGGACTCTGCCAAGAGTCCTACCACTACTGATACTACTGGAGTGGCTAAAATTAATAAAAAAAATCGTGTGGTATGACTTCACTGCTGCTAAATAATTGGAAACCAATATATATCTAGCACCGCCTTGCTATATTACCTGCGTAGTTCACATTCCCTTTGTTTTCCTGGGATAAAATGTAGCATATGTGTTCTTCCAAACTATAATCGGTGTTTCAAATATTATGACTATTAAAAAAATGGACAGTCATAGGAACTCCCGATAGAACTGAAAACTTGTTATTCAGAATTTGATAGCTTACTTTGGAAACTACTCGGCTGAAACTGGAGGACGTGACCATAAGCATGACTATCTAGAAATTCTGACGCATTTCCAGATGGCCAATGGCCATAAACCCGCGATTGCCCGAAGATTTCAAATCAAACTCGAACGTGACGGTAGAATTCCATCCACATCCCACGAAAATTCTGGCTGTGGCGTGCCAAAACAAGTTTTCATTACAAAAATGCCAACATTAGAGCCATTGAAAGCATTCATACATGCTAGAGTAAAATACAGCAAGGATAATGATGATGATGATAGTGAAAGCCGGTACTGACTGCTTGATCTTATTGTTTCACAAACTGGCAATTTTTTTTCGAGAGAGAATATTATCGAAAGTTTAATTTGAAATGCAGAAAAAGAATATGATTTGAAAATTTCAGACGCTGCCGCTGATGCACTCTCTTCACTCATATATTCATCGGTCACCAATTTCATTTTATAAAAATAATTATAATTATCTTATTCTCACTTTTAGGGGTGGGTTATTCGGAGATTAGTTTTTTATTTCTCTTTTCCATTTTATTTTCACTTCTTAATTATTTTCTTTTTGTTTTTATTTATTGAAGGCCTTATCTTACCTGCAAACAGCAATAAAGATTTTTGTATTTGTATTTGACAAACTATAGAGAATAGCGGACTTTGTACTAAAATCCGTTATTATACCTACCTACTTAATAGTTATACCTATGGTGCAAACAAACATACAGGTAATACTCGGTATAAAAATATTTGCAGATGCTACAAATTCACAAATTTTAATATAGAAATCTTAAATTGTAGACTATATTGTACGTACTCGTATATATTATTTTTATTTGTATATCTCAGGTTCACTAGTTGTTTATACAAAATATAAATTTTGGAAGTATGACAACTAATAAAGAAATTAAAATTCATAAATATGTAGTATGTAGTGTATTTAAAATTCATAAAACGCGCACATACGCGCGCATTTACAGGACCAAATTTTTGCGATATTTCGATATACGTTTGACTTAATGTATCAATTTTATTGTAAATTAACAATAATTTACAAATAGCGGGCAAGTGCTCAAATACTCAACGATTTCTGCAAGTCAATACAACTAATATTCTATTCTATCAACTTTTTGTACCTTTCCAGTAAAACAATGAAAAGGTAATTTCTTAAACAACAAGAACAAAATTAAAAAAATTGACTAGCCCCCGACTACCTCAGATTTGTTATCCGTACAATATTCTACTAGTCAAGTCCTTTCATTTGATACCCATAAGGGAGTTGTGAAAAAAAGAAATGTATTTCGCCATTTTGTGGAAGTGGCCATCTTGGATTTGAAATTTGTCATAGTTCTACTAGTCAAGCCCTTTCGTTTGATACCCATATTGAGGTAGTAGTGAAAAAATAATATAATTCGCCATTTTGTAGTGGCGGCCATCTTGGATTAGATTTTTTTATAGTGTATAGTATTCTATTAGTCAAGCCCTTTCATTTGATACCCATATTGAGGTAGGTTGTGAAGAAATATTTTGTCTACCATTTTGAGGTGGCGGCCATCTTGAATCTATGTTAACCAAACATAGCTAAGAACATCCGCACGGATATTAACTTTCAAATATAAAAAACCGCATTGAAATCGGCTCATCCGTTTGAGCTCTACGGTGACAGACAGACAGACAGACATTGACGTCAAACTGATGACTTCTGGTCGGGGGTTAAAAAATTTACATTTTTTATATTTCAGCAAATTTTTGACAAGACCCGACTGGCAGCACTGGTCTTGTTTCTTGTTTTTGTTTGCTTACATTTACAATTTTCAAATACATTTAAGATCTGTTTTAGTGGTAAACTTTGTAATAAATGGAAACATGTCATATTATTCAACAAGAGAACGAGCTCGGTGGCAAGAAGTATGAGAATCCTGCCCGGAAAGGTTCAAGAATAGCAATGCGAAAACTAACCTCTCCTAGCCGTGTAATCAATACAGTAAAACAGAACCTCTTATATAATTTGAAACGGACATTCTCTTTGCAATGCAAGCAAAGTAAGATTTGGGATGTATTATGTCATACTGCAAAGACGACTGATGGATATACAAAGTGACCAAACCACGAAGACGATAATTCAGACCATAACAATACAATACATGAAAGTAATGCCCCCAACATAGTGTCTGTATAGTTAAATACAAAGGTTAATTGAAAGTAATGAAATATATAACTGCTATCAAAAGTTTTGTAATTGAAAGTGGTACAGAGTTCATTGAATCTAGACTAATATTATAAAATTGAAGAAAATTTATTGGAAAACACTTATCTCAGGAATCACAAAGTAAGATAAATTGCAACTTTGAAATGTATGTGGTCTCCGAGCATCGATATAAACCAATCAATGTGCCCTGAGTACTTTGGAATTGGTAATAAACTGTCTCTTTGTGTAGCGTAAGTGGCACACACAACCAATCTACTTGATCCCTAGAATCGCTAGCGGTGAGATATGCTGTGATTCTACTTATTTTGGTTGTTGACAACAACAAATAGTGTTGAGTAAAAATAGGTACACCGCTTCCTGCAACCGACTAGAATGGAAATAGTGAGCTCACTCTTCCCAATGATGACATAAATCCATGCACCTGAAATTTTAAAGGGCATATCTAGTGGTTTTATAGACGTCTCCGAGTGCTATAGGGTATATTTTATATGTACCATGGGTGAAGCAGGGCAGAGCTAAGTTTTGTAATAATTTAAGAATGGATATGAAGTATTATGCAAACTGACGGAATGTCATAAGTCATTGTCTACCTATACATCACAATCAAGGTGTAAATTTAATGTTTGCTTCGTGCTCGACTTGGCGAAGCACTACCGTGCCCCCAGACTAAATAAATTATTTCCTTCAATAATAAATACTAAATGCAGCCGTAAATTGTGTTTTTATTTTGTACCCCATTCTCTGATGTTATGACATATGTTTAAACGAAAATGAATTGTAATGTAATTTACCTACTTGATCTTTTAAAATCTCATGTTTGGTCGTAGGACTCTTTAATTAAATCCAGTATACAGAATGCTAGTACTATGATATTTAAATCTTTGTATGGATTAAATAGATCATAGTTTACTTGAAAAAATCTTAATTACACTGTAGTCTTGGGAGGCTCGCTTCCTGGTGAAATTATGGATTGATATTATAATATGGATACATAGACAAGAAAGGAGAAGACAATTATGTTTGATGATCTTCATCCCAATTAAACCTCTCAACCATAAACTTGAATATGTACACTACATATTTATGTTTTGTTTAAGATAGTGTTAATTAACTTTTATATCATAGGTAGGTACTCTTTCTCTCTAAACTAGTACAAATTTGTATTTTATTGACATCCTGATTTCGAGGATTGATTGTTGTCATAGAGAGGTAGCTGTAAAATCCGTTTAATTTACAGCAAACTAATTAATTATTGACTAATAATGACAGTTTTCTGAAGGTAGTGTGCAATGTACATACAGATTAAACACCTTAATGTACATTTTGAATTACAATGAGTGACAAAACGAAGTTATGTAAATATAGTAGGTACTTATCAATTGTATTAAGTATTTTATATTTGTACTGTTCATATGATTAGACTTTTTAGGTAAGATCTCAATTCAATTAAAAATGAAATACAATTATTTACTATTACCAACTTAATTTTTATTTGTTGAATTCTGATACCTTGCTACAACATACTTATGTGCCAAACCATTATCTTAGTATTAAATAAATAACAAACCAATTTCTCATCCAAGTATCGCAAGAATAGTTCGACTTTTCTCATACAACACAAGTATTGTTTATTAAAGTATTATAATATATAAGTATATAACATAAATATGACAATACTGTACACATTGCGATATAAAATCAAAATACTGTAGTATGTGGGAACCGTCAACATACATAATAAATTGATACTAACCACATACCTACCTAGTAAGTTACTAACAATGTAAATACTTGTTTTGAGTTAACAGTCAACAGGGATGTCCTTTGCTTGATTGCTGGAGACATTTTCTCAATAATTAATTAGATGATTAACATCAAAAAGTTGTGATGTATCTACATAGTAACATTTTAAATTGTGATTGTGTGACACAATATAAATATGAAAACAGATTATCTTACAAATTGATTGGTTCATATAAATATAGAAACTCTGAAGCCTCTGTGGATTTTGTCCTCGAGAGATCTCCGTTGATTATAATTAGAATCATAGAATGCTACTTTACTTAACATTTTTTTGTGTTTGTTTCATTGGATGAGCTCGTAACTTCCTGGTATGATTGAGTACTTGTTGGGATAGTATAATTTTTAAGTCTCAGGTTATCATCAATATTCAAGGCAGCAGCTAGTTTTCAACACTATTCTGTGTAGGTATATCTAGATTATTTGTGTGTTCGCCTTGAAAATGACCAGGAAACCCTAATTTCCAATCATTATTTGGTACCATTGGAACAAAGCAGACAATTAACTAGAGCGATAAGCTTTTAGGTTCGGATTCTATTCTAAGTACTAACTACTACTAACTGTTTACCACAAATGCAAATATCCTAGTGTTAATTTAATTACTATCGTGTAAATCAGTCGGCGATCACAGCGTATGGCGGAAGAATGCGAAGGCCGAGGTAGGTAACGTGTGGAAGAGCTCCTTTTTCACACTGTGGATGCGGCAGTGTTGATTTCTTGGAATCCTTTATTTCGACGGTGTTGGTGCTGTTTGATAAGACGACGATTCAAAGTTAGGCTCCGAGTAATTACTGCTTTTTGAAATCCCAATATTTATCCAAGATGAAATAACTGCTGCAACCACGGCGATTTTAACAATAATGGCGATTGGCACCTCACGCTCCTCACGACAGTTGGACAGTCCTCAATATTGTTGTTGAACAATTGTTGAAATACAACAGCCTGACAGTTATCACAGTGGCGTTTATTTCCAACTTGAGAAATTTCGGTATTTCACATACCTAATTCATGTTCGAATTCAATGATTTCTGATTTGATTTCACTACTCGTCCTTTAACCTATTATTACCGTACACATCATAGCATCGAAAAGCCAGTTTCTGCGTATTATGGAACGTTAAATGTGTCTTTACACAGCAGCTCACAGAAACGTTTATGTCGTGCTCACGCAGTAGGATTACCAAGCACAATTACAGTTATACACGGGACAGTGTGCTCTATTTCATGACCATAAGGGTCAAATCGCATGCACTACCCGACGTGGTACTGCGTGCAAATAGCCACAAAGAAGCCGATTGAGGTTGACCTATCTTTGTGGTTATAATGATCGCGACTTGTCAAAAGCACTCGCACCTAGGAAGAAGTGGCCAGCGGAGTGAGTGAGACCAAACATAATCATGTCTGGTTACACCTCCATGAACAAATCCTCTTGACATACATGCGCAGTTTCCATATTAACGATTGCCAGTGTGGGCAACAGTTCTTTAATTTTTTATACGTAACTTACGAAAGTCATTAAATCCTAATTAATTCTTGAGTCAAAAACACGAATTCGCTAACAATATATACAGGGTTACTGGTAATCGGCCTGCATCCATTTAGGGTATGTTCTGTATGTTTAAAAAATTGGCAGTCATAGGAACTGCGGATATAATGAAATGCGGTTATAAGTGAAAACTTATAACTCAGAATTAGATAGTTCACTTTGGAAACTACGGGGGTGAAACCAGAGGGAGAGGTTATGACTGAATGAATGCTGACGCATTTCTAGATGTCCATAGCCATGCTCTCCGGTTTCACCCGCGTAATTTCCAAAGAAGTTTTCACTTTTACCGGCAATTCCTACCTATGACTGCCAATTTTTGAAGTGAAAATTCATTTGGCGCGGCTCAGACAGATCTTTCGTGGGCTGTGAATTAAATTCTAGCGTCATGCTCGGAATGATAAGAATTCTTCGGGTAAACTCGGGACCATGGCCACACCCTCCGGTTTCCGTAGTTTCCGAAGTAAGCTATCAAATTCGGAGTTAGATAGATAGATAGTCTTTATTGCGACACAAACAAATTGAGATATTACAAATAATATAGTTTATAAGTTTTCACTTCTATCGGCAATTCCTATGACTGCCAATTTTTTTACTATGTACGGTGAATGCGCGAATATCGCGATCCCCAAGTTAATCTTACACGTAAAATCCAACAGACAAATTCATAAGCAGGAAAAAGAATAGGAGGAAATGGGACTCACGAAATCTAGGTCGTAGCTCGGGAACATCCAGTAGGCGGCTGCCCAAGTATAGGCTAGCAAGCCTGGTCTCCTCAAATACGTCACAAATAGCACAGAACAATGCAGTTTCTGTAGTTTTTTCAATTAAATAACATAGAGCACGTCACACCCCCGTAACAAATATCAACACACACCTTCTTCAAGTAAAAGTTCTTCGCACAATGCTCGTGCGACGGGTCAATTCGTCAATGAGATAAGGACGGATAGGGGGTGAAATATGGTAGGAAAAGGAGACGGAACATATGAAATGTCTGCTCATTCAATAATAGCTATTTAGTGCTAACATACGGGGAAAAAATACGAATTTATATAAACTGTCGAGTTGGTGTAGATATTTAATTTAACCTAACATCCCATATAGGATGGAGGCTGATTACCAATAACGATGTATAATGCAAAGAAAGAAGATGTAAAATATATTTCAAAAGTAATCTAAAAGAAATACTGATATACAAATGCTATGTATGATACAATAAATTAATTTTTAAATAATACCTAAGGAAATTAATTGGAATATTAATATTAAAGATATTGCTTAACATGAAATTTGACATTCCATTAATGTCTATTATTCATTATGATATTTAACTAACATAACACCAAGTAGTACAAAAAACTACCACCAAGTAGTAACTGACATGTTGAATTAGATAGCACTGTATACATTCTATGACTTTGACATGATCAAACAAAAAACAGCATCCTGCTGAAACACAAGACATTGGTGTAATTCAAGAAGGGGAAGAAGCTATTACATTAATCAGCTATTTTCTTTTTCATTGTATAAATTAAGACTAAAACAAATTTGTCCTGCCATACATATTGCATGCCTCTCGAAGAGGCCAGTTTGTCTGGGTCAACTTTTGTTGGGTGGAACAACAGGTGTTGTATCATCTTATTATACCTGCAGAAAAAAAGATTTTTGTATGAATGCATGTGTATTTGTAAAACTTAGTTAAAGGAATATTTGCTTGTACGGTTGTAATTATTGTTACAAATCACAGTTCACGTTTTGGAAAGAGCCTTTATTAACAAAACTAAAATATAATGAGAACTACTACACTACACTACAAACCTACTTAACTAACTATTTACACTAAGCACACCTGAATTATCCATAGACTGCTGTAGTTCTACAGATAATCAAGATGTTCAAGCCCACTACCAATCGGAAGCGTACCCAGCATGCTGGCGGCATTACCACGCTGAATGGCAAAGGCTCTGCCCAGATTAAGAAAAAATGTTTTGGAACCATTTGATTTCAAAAACTACCTTTAAGTTGGAGCTGTCGAGTTACATTTTCTGTTGAGATTAGTCCAACACAATAACGTGACGCACGTGGAAGACTACTCTCTTCGGACGCGGACACAGCCCGAACGGTCTAACTTTTGGTACACTATTAGATATTAAGCATGTTAGCGACGCCGTACCCTTGTTGTCCCTTTAGATTTTTAACTTTAGGTTACAAATACTGTTCGAATATCTAATGATATAATAGGGCCTAAAACGTAAATTGTATAAAGCTTGCTGTTCAAGGAAACGGCTTTTTATACTCCACAGAATATAAAACAATTACTGTACTGTCAAATACCATTTACTGTCACTGTCAATGTCATTTAAATGTTACTGTCAGATCATCAAAACTGCGTGAAAATAATTGTTCCGGTACATTACACTTTACATTACAGCACAGAGCAGGAGCAGGAGCACAGATCAGAGATCACTTTACAGTTACAGCATACACGTGAAAATGTCATTGTCAAAAAATTTACGATTAGATTAAGGGTAAACTTATTTTTTTATGTTATCAAACATTATGTATGCAGATGAATGTTTCGCATCAATAGCCAACAATCAAAAATATAAAATATGGTATCCGTTCTCTTCACAAATTGACATGTGTATAATATAACATAAGACAAACTCATGTTCTAGTGAAATGATTAATACCTATACAAAAAAATTGGCAGTCATGGGAACTGCCGATTGGTAAAACTATCCGCTGATGTATTGTTTGATCAAAGTATGTCTAGTGTCCACTGGTGAACAATGACAGCTGACAGCACAGTATCCTTCTATACACGTCAAATCAAATCAGCTGTGCATCGTTATTCAGTGCGCATTTTGTTGAATTTTCATCAAAAAATTCGATATATTTACTCATATGCTTTTGTTTTGACATCCTACTACTATTTTTTATCATAATATAATAAATACCAGTGCACATAGTTCCTTATTCAACACTCAAGCAAACGCGTTTGCGTTTGCAGATCAAGCACAAACTGTTTTGGTCGTAATATTATTACTAAATTATATCAGATGCTAATAGAAAATAAGCTGAAAGAATCAAAATGAAGACACGTTTTAATACATACGATATAGTATGTATGGTCACGGAGCTTCAGAGGTAAGCTATGGCACTTTTTATATAACTCGAAATTATTGGATGGAAAATTTTATTTCATAGTCCAATAATCAATAATCCATGTTAGGCCCGAAACTGCGTGACGCTGGCGCAGGCGCGGTTCCATACAAAAACGAAAACACGCGCGGTCGAGTTTTCTTTGGAACGACTAGTCTTGGGCATTAATAGGTCACAACAGAGATCGGTCATTTTAGTTCGGCGCTCCTACGCACTAACGCATTAGGTCGCTCTTCTGGTTCGCTAGTTTGCAGTTCGAATAAGACCAAATAAGACTGATCAGCCAACCCTTTGTCAATCAATCGCTTGTTATAGTACCGCTCCTGCTGTATAATTATGAAATGCAATGTGTTTTTACTTCTAAAAATAGAAAAAAAGTTTTAAGTAATACAAAATATTTCTTATATAAAATAGGAAACAATTAATACCTTAGGTTATTGGCACAATAAAAGTAATCATATATATATGATTACTTTTTTGTTTTTTACCTTTTTATATTTTTATTAATTTCAGAAAATAAACAACAACGAATACAGACACAGGTTCTGATCCTTGACAGAATAAGCCGTAAACAAATTGTCTTGCCTACATTATAGCATGCAAGAAGAGGCCAATTTGTATGGGTCAATTTTTAAAATGTAGTGTTTAATATCTTATCTTCATCTGCAAACAGCAATAAATATTTTTGTATTTATAAGACAGTGTATTAAAACTGTCACTTGTATTTTTAAAGTATCTCATTACTGTGACAAAACTCATTGTATAGTCTGCCTGGAGAAATACCACTCTTATCAGAAAATCTACTGTCAACATGTAAATACTACTCCTGTTCTATGAAATTACGGGATGTATTGCAAATCAAATTATATCTCTGGGTGACAAACACAGTGATGTGTTAGGCAGTGATTCAGTGTCTTTATATCAATAACTAGCGGAATCCTGCGAGAAAAAAATTGGTCGAACCAACTCAGATTTAGAACAAATTTGGTTAGCTTAGGTTATAATGATGCAATCTTAAAAGATAGACACATACTGTCATGGACTATGGTGCACGTCAGAGTGGAATGAAATCAAAAGGATTATTTTCTCCTGTTTTTGTAACATTTTTCATTTATGCATTTTTCCGCTCCTATAATTATAGCGTAATGTTATTTGCCCTATAGCCTTCCCAGCCCAGCGGTCCGCGGTCCGGTCCCAGCCTCGAATTTCATCTCACCATCACTTACTTCTTCATCTCGGATCACCAATACGCCGCCTCCAATATTTGCCTTAATATTTTACTTGCCGCAAGATTAATTATGAAGTTCTCAATGTAAATATTTATTAAGATATTGTTGAATCTTTGCGAATAAAATATATTTTTTAAATATATTTATAGATTATCAGTGTTAAGGCAGTTGTTGATGCTTAGTTCCATCAACGGCCACTAGATGACATTAGCCATCTCTAAATCGCGCAAACGATATGTTAGTTGGAAATTTTTATTTTTTTTATAAAGAGTCACGAGACAAGCAGGACATGTGCATGATGGTAATCAACATGCCTGCCACATAACAGCACAGTGAGACGCAGCTATTGGAACATGAAAAGTCCAAATTTACCTTCTTTTATTATATGTATATTTAGCTCTCGACTCTTTACGAAAACTCTTAAATCTGTGGGGTCACCCACAGAGTTTTCGTTCGACGCCATGGTTTGTTGTGCGTGTGATTGGCTGACAGGACAGACGCAGAAATAAATCAGCTGACGATACGGCGCCATTTTGTCGATCGTTCATGGCTCGACCCAAGGTAGGTTGCCTCAGCATGTTGTTTAAATTACCTGCCGAGGCAGCCTCGACACGAGCCGTGCGTGCCGAGGATGCTCAACCTGATGCTGGATTGTGATTACGAGAATAACATTTAGAATGCTTTCAATATGATTGCAAATATCAAAATGACAAAAGTAAATAAAAAAAACTCGTAGTGATTAATGCCTGTTATAAAATAAACACATACATGTACTTATATCTCGTTGTAAGAAGACCGACTAATCACGACTGATCACGGTTTCAAGCATTTCCGTGACGTTCCGTATGCAGCTGATTGACAAGCTGCAACCGCGGCGCCTGCGAAGGAGCAAATGTTTACCTCTTTTTAACTTCTATAGGTTACACTTGACCGCCATCTCACCTGATGTTTAGCGACGATGCCGTCTACGATAGAACGTGCTTACCCAAAAGTGCCCTAAGGTGCGAACAGCAATCCATACAAGAGCGGATCTGACCTTGGTATAACGTTAGCATTAGCAACTCTGTTCAGGCTTGAAGTGTCTTCGCACCTTTGGAAGGACACTTAGTTTTTTTTATGTACCTAGATATTGTTTTCTTTACGAGAAAGTAATATTCCTTGCATATGTACATCGTATTCAGAAATAGATACGAGGTAACATCAAGCCGGATAGTCGGGGCTTTTTTACCGATTAGTCGCGGACTATGATTGTGGCCGAATGTGGCCCGCAACCACGCGGGACCAGTGCAGGTAGGTAGATGACACATGATCTCGAACGTTTCTAAGTACATGTCGGTTTCCTCACGATGTTTTTCTTCGCCGTGTTAAGTTAACGGCGTTGACTACGAAAATACAGTAGTGCGCGTGGGGTTTGAACCCTGGGTTTTTTATTCACGGCGATGCCATCGGTCGATTGGTACGGCGAGCGTTGGCGGCGACACATAAGACCATCAGAGAGTTCAATTAGTAGACTGCCATCAGGGACAGAAATGCAGTCGTGGTGGAGGCACTGAGCCGGGAGGATGCGACTTAGAAAATAAAAGAGCCCTATTGAATTAGAATTAAATTGTTCCCTACCCCCTATTTTCCTTTCTTCTCCTAATCCAAGATTCATGTAAAAAAAAAGAAAACAAATGACATAGGTCACGGTCCCCGGAGTCTGTGGAGTTGATAAATAATGAAGTTATAACAGTGTAAAAAAAATTTATGATGACAAAATTTGATCTCATTGTTTTTATTACATAAAGTCTTTAAATAATTTCATTTAGAGGTATATCTTCAGATAAATTATTAGTTATGTTTTGAGCTTATGCTCAAAGTTACAATTATTTGTATTTTTGTAAAGATTTTCAAAATTGTGTTATAAGCAATTTGTTTCTAGTATTAGAACACGCACATCGCAAAACTGCAACGCCCTCAATACAGGGCTAAGGCGTTATTGTGACCTAAAACCTAGTTTTTAGTCAAATGATGTATTGAATAGCAATAAAGCAGTAAATAAATAGATTGAAATAAAAATGAATAAAGATCCCTGGGACTCCGTATCGGCAGTCGCCATCCTCCCGACTAGATCAGCCGTAAATTCTGGTACATATAATTCTGTAATAAAGAGTTCTCCATCTCTCCCGTCCAGGCTCGTGGGGATGCGTGTCAACCAAGTGTATGACATAGACAACCGCACCTATGTGATCCGGCTGCAGCAGTCCGAAGAGAAGAGCATCCTGCTGCTGGAGTCAGGGAACCGGTTCCACACCACTCACTTCGAGTGGCCCAAGAATGTGGCGCCATCAGGGTTTACTATGAAGGTAGAATTAGTCAAAAACAATAGTAAATTATTTATTGAAATCTTTGTTGGGTCAAACAACAGAGTATGTATGAAAGTTTGTATGTAGTAGTTAGGACTCTTGGCAGAGTCCGCCTGGGGAAGTACCACACCTTTGCCAGTTATTCTGCCGCCAAGCAATAATGTGCAAACATTACTGTGTTCCGGCATTGTTTCCAGAGAAATAACAGGGCTTAGAGATATAAGATCTTTAGATCTCTGGGTGACGAGCGCAGTGCAGTGCTAGGTAATGATTTGGACTCTTCGTGTTCCAATAGCTGCGTGTCGCTGTGGTGTTATGTGTCAGGCATGTTGCTTACCATCAGGCACATATCATTTTCGTCTCGTCACTCTTAATTAAAAAAAAACAAATAGTATAATACTAGAGGCCAGTTCCGGCTTCGCTCGGATATTGTCATATAAAGACTATTATCGAAATAAAAACTATCCTATCCTTCAAGTTTAACTTTGCACATCGTGTGCAGTGACTGACATGACATCACAAACCGCAAAACATTGGTCGCGATTCATGACTGTACATACAGTTACTAGTTAAAGTGTTTTATTTATTTTACTTGAATAGGTAGAAACAATCAAAATCATCGTCGCTAAGATCGCAAACTATAATAAAAATGCAGAGAAGTAAACAGTCTAAGTCAGCTGCTTTTGCGGTTAATGACGTAATAAGCCATATTGGTGTTTGCAGTCACGTGACAACAGATAAAAAATATAGCATTTAAAATCATTTATTACAAATTTACCATGTAATAATAAAAATTATAACAGAAATGTGATTTTCGATATTCTATTAGAACAAATTCTATCATAAAATTAACACTAAATATTAATTTGTGATTAATGATAACATACCTGTTGTAGAATTACTATTTATATATGTAGTACCTGGTTTACTTAGATACATACTGATTTTCTCCAAAAAAATGAGCTTGAAAAAAGAAAGGTGGCCGGTTGGATTCGAACCCGGACCTACCATATTACGACCGCCCATCTTCCCGACTGAGCTAATATACTGCGAAATTTACCCTCGCATTCTAATCTTTATGTGACAGTTTTTCATTGTCTAAAAACGCGCATAAAATTATGTTTTAAAAAAAATAAAACCTAGCTAGATCGATTTATCGTCCCCGAAACCCCCTGTATACATAATTTCATGAAAATCGTTCGAGCCGTTTCCGAGATTCAGATTCTATATATACAAATATACCTACAAGAATAGCTCGTTTAAAGGTATAAGATTTATTTATTTCCTTAAGTCCTAAGTTTTTATAATATTTATATAAAATAACATAAAAACATCATAAAAACTTAAACCTAGATAGCCGCCAGCAGCGAAGCAGGGCCCTAGCTACCGGTGGTTAGGGCTGCAGACTGAGGAACCTCCTGACGATGCGCGCTGTGTCAAGGATGACTGCCTTCTGCATCTGGCCCTTAACCCAACCGTCTAGCGAAGGTCTCTTGAGATGGTTACTACGATTATTATACGTTTTCAGCTCCGCAAACACCTGAAGAACAAGCGTCTGGAGAAGCTCTCCCAGCTGGGTATCGATCGTATCGTGGACCTGCAGTTCGGCAGCGGCGAGGCGGCCTACCACGTCATACTGGAGCTGTACGACCGCGGGAACATCGTGCTCACCGACTACGAGTGGACCATCCTGAACGTGCTGCGCCCGCACGTCGAAGGGGATAAAGTCAGGTCGGCCATACACATGCACACATATTTTTTTCATTTTTTTTTTATGGATAATTTGTGACGAGACGAGCAGGACATATGACACAATAGGGATGTTAACACTTATCACAAATTAATTTTATAATAATTGTAGTTTTTATAATACCTACTATAGATAAGTAAACTCTTTATTGCACTTATTTCGAAAACGAAACAACAAAAATATTCAAAAACTTAAAAAAGCAATTGGCGTCCTTATGGCTAAGAGCGATCTCTTCCACGCAACCGCAGTATGGAAATGAAGAATAAGAAGACGGGGAAGTACAAATGATGAGTGGAGGATACTTATAATTCTACATTTTGGAAAATTAACTATACTACTAATAATATATAATTAAACTACAATACCTACATATACTTAAATATTAATGACTGTACACTCTAATACATAAATACAAATATAACATACACTAATAGATACATAAATATCATGTTTTACCGATGGAGATTTATAATAGAGGAGGTGTATTTCAGCGTACGAGATTATTAAAGACAAGATTATTAGCCCTGCCCCGGGGCCTCCACACCTCTTAATCCGGCCCTGGGCAAGGGTCAGGATGGTTGACGGGAGTGCGAAAAGTGACAATGCGACCTTGACCCCTGACCATGCAGGAGAAATCTGTGGAGGTTTTAGTTGGTAGAGGCACCATGTCTGTCGTCATGGTATCGAGCCCGACGCTCCTACCGTGCCCCTCCACGGTGGACGGTGCGTAAAGGCATTACCCCCATAAAAAAAAGCTTCCGGTAACAACAACTTTTAAATCTCCCATATTAAAAAAACCCTATTGTTTTGTCAAAGCTTAGTTTAGTTTGTAACTAGGAAATGTGTAAGTTGTCCATCAATATTTATTTTAATTTAATCTGTGTAGGTTCGCCGTGAAAGAGAAGTATCCACTAGACCGAGCAAAGACAAGCTATGAGGCACCGTCGGCAGATGCGCTCAAAGAGATGCTGTCCAACAGCCGGCCAGGAGACAATCTGAAAAAGATACTTAATCCCAACTTAGGTAAGAAACATTAAATCCTACAACTCAAATTTAGAGCCTCCTCTTTTTTTGAAGTTGGTTAAAAAACGTACTGTTTGCGCGGTGCGTTGAATTTGGTGTTTATAAGCTGAGCTTTGCATTAGTGTGAGTGATCACCAATCAGGCAGGAGCTTGAAATTTTGTCCGCGAGGTATAGGCTGAGCTTTGCATTAGTGTGGTGATCACCAATCAGGCAGGAGCTTGAAATTTTGCCCGCGAGGTATAAGCTGAGCTTTGCATTAGTGTGAGTGATCACCAATCAGGCAGGAGCTTGAGATTTTGTCCGCGAGGTATAAGCTGAGCTTTGCATTAGTGTGAGTGATCACCAATCAGGCAGGAGCTTGAGATTTTGTCCGCGAGGTATAAGCTGAGCTTTGCATTAGTGTGAGTGATCACCAATCAGGCAGGAGCTTGAGATTTTGTCCGCGTGGTATAAGCTGAGCTTTGCATTAGTGTGAGTGATCACCAATCAGGCAGGAGCTTGAGATTTTGTCCGCGAGGTATAAGCTGAGCTTTGCATTAGTGTGAGTGATCACCAATCAGGCAGGAGCTTGAGATTTTGTCCGCGAGGTATAAGCTGAGCTTTGCATTAGTGTGAGTGATCACCAATCAGGCAGGAGCTTGAGATTTTGTCCGCGAGGTATAGGCTGAGCTTTGCATTAGTGTGAGTGATCACCAATCAGGCAGGAGCGCGGCGAGACAGAATGGCGCCGCGCCTAAGGCCGGTTGTCACACCTACACTATCCATGTACACTCACAAAAATGCAAAGCTCAGCTTATGCCTCGCGGAGTGTATCACATATAAAATTTGCTGTCATGTAGTATGTAAGTAGATCAAAATTACAACCTTTTTAGAATTAAATATAGATTTTTTCTTTTACACTATATTGACTATTTCTATTTAGATGTATAATTTATTAATTTAAGATCATTTCAACATGAATTTAATTTGTGTGCAGAATATGGGGCCTCGATAATCGACCACGTCCTCCTAGAGAACGGTCTCTCGGGCAACATGAAAATAGCCAAAGAGCCGGGCAAAGGATTCAATGTAGAGGCTGATTTGGATCGCCTCGCGACTGCGCTCAAACAGGCCGAGAAACTTCTAGATGATGCTAGAAATCAATCTGCTAAGGTAATATCATCTCTATAGTCAAGCTCTATAATCAATAAGACTTATGCTTTTTAGGTCAAACTACAAAACTTGTTCATCCTCCGAAAATTATGATTCAAAATAGCGTGCACATACTTTTTGAAAGAATTCAAGGGCAGCTCACAAAAATTCCAAAAGTTATTAAGCAAGTAAATAAAAAAGGGGTTTGATTTCTCGCAAACATCTCATAAATGATATGTAGAGACGAGGACGTCATTGCCCAAAGAAAAGTCAAAAAACAAACAAACTCAACTTAATAATTCATATAATCCACAATAACCATTATATTTAGTATCACCCGTATACCCCATAGTATTGAACCGGTGCGAACCGCTCCGGTTCGCTAGTACGTAATAAAAATCAAAGATTGTCATTGCTTATGGTGACTGTGATATTTTTGCTTCTAAATAGATATTGATGGACTTTTCACACAACACCATCTGACCCCAAACTAAGCAAAGCTTGCTACGGCGTCCAGATAGATAGCTGATACAATTAATAGAAACACAGACTTTTTCGCTAATGGTGTGACGACGTTACCAGGGCTACATAACTCAGAAGAGGCAGGAGCGGCCGAGCGCGTCGGGCGCGGAGCCCTCGTTCCTGCTCACCAACGAGGAGTTCCACCCGCGCCTGTACCGCCAGCTCGCCGGCCAACCGAGCCAGGAGTACGACTCCTTCGACCGCGCCGTCGACGAGTTCTTCTCCGCTCTCGAGGGGCAGAAGATTGATATGAAGGTAACAACGACATCAACAACCCACTAAATCTTCCCACTGCTGGGACACGGGTCTTCTCTCGCAAGGAGAGAGTTAAGGCCACGCTGGCCCAGGGCAGGTCGTGGATGACACATGTCTTCGAAAGTATCTAAGTACATGTCGGTTTCCTCACAACGTTTTCCTTCATCGTTTTAAGTTAGCGGATTTACGGACATTACTTCGAAAAGACAGTGCTGCGTGTGGAGTTTGTACCCGGGGTCTCCGGATCGGCAGGTGCCATTCTCCCGACTAGACCAGCCGTAACTTAGAACAACATAGACTTACATACAAATGACAACATTAAAAACTATCAGTCATAGGGAGTAGTCGATAGAAATGACTCATAATTTCTCATAATTTGATAGCTCACTTTGGAAACTACGCGGGTGACACCGGAACGCGTGGCCATAAGCATAGCCATCTAGAAACGCGTCAGAAATGGCAATACAAAAATCTTTATTGCTGTTTGCAGGTAAGATAAGGTGATACAAAACATTTAAATACTGGCCTCTTCTTCTAGAGCCATGCAATATGTCTGGCAACACAGTTTCCATTGGTTTGAATTTATACAATGAAAATAATAGTCAGCTAATAAAGTCTGCTCCTTTTTTCATTTTTAACTTTTAATCGGTTGTATCATATATGTCATCTGATTCATCATGTATTAATTTCTGGCTTCTATCCCGTTGTGCTATGTTAGTGTGAAATGTTTGGTGAGCACAATTATGCCAACGTCTTGTGCTTCAGCAGGATACTGTTATGGACTTTGACAAGTATGTAGTTTCATGTAGAATCCAAGGTCTTGCAGTAGTAGCTCTTGCAGTTCAGCGGTGTGAGCAATGTCAAAGAATGTCATTATGTATAGAACAAGAACAAAATTAGAAATTTTGATTAACCCCCGACTACCTCAGATTTGTTATCTGTACAACATTCTACTAGTCAAGCCCTTTCATTTGATACCCATATTAAGGGAGTTGTGAAAAAAGAAATGTATTTCGTCATTTTGTGGAAGCGGCCATCTTGGATTTGAAATTTGTCATAGTGCAATGTATTCTACTAGACAAGCCCTTTCATTTGATACCCATATTGAGGTAGTATTGAAAAAAAGAATATAATTCGCCATTTTGTGGTGGCGGCCATCTTGGATTTTAAATTTGTTATAGTGAATAGTGTTCTACTCGTCAAGACCTTTCATTTGATACCCATATTGAGGTAGGTCGTGAAGAAATATTTTGTCCGCCATTTTGTGGAGGCGGCCATTTTGAATCGATTTTTTTTTTAACTTTTATAGGTTTACACTTGGCCGCCATCTGGCCTGATGTTAAGCGACGATGCGGTCTACGATGGAGCGTGTTTACCTAGAAAAAACCGATTCACTCTCGATTTGAAGACACAAAGATTGTAACCAATAGGGAAAACCCACTCAGGCAACGTATTCCACAGCCTAGACGTTCTTATCACAAAAGTAGAGTCAAATCTCTTCGTTCGTGTCTTTGGATCATCAACCATGAAACGATGTCGCTTTTTCGAGCTACGAACATTCCGATAGAAAAAAAGGGCAAGGTGGTATTAGATCATGTAAATCAGTCGCACACTCTCCGACGTGTACCCGATAAAAAACCGATAGGCTAGCAATTTTTCGGCGATGTTCAATACTTTGAAGTCTTTTTCGCACAAGAGTGTCGTTGCCTATGAGCCTTTTGGCACGTCTCTCGATCGTTTCCAAAGTCTCTAGCTGATACTTAGCCGAACCATCCCAAAGCTGCGAACAGTACTCCATACAAGAGCGAATTTGTGCAGGATATAAAGTGAGCAACTGTTCAGACTTGAAGTATCTTCGCACCCTTGAGAGGACACCTAGTTTTTTTGGCAGCTAATTTAGCTTTGGACTCGATAAACGAACCAAAGTTGAGCGTAGATGTCAATGTAACGCCCAAAAGCTCAAGACGGTCAGAAATCGGTACGGATACACCTCTAAAAGTTGGAGTCAGATGAAATGGACTCCTTTTAGCGGAGAACAGACACGCCTGCGTCTTATTCTCGTTGAAATTGACCAGATTGGCATCGCCCCATTGAGACACCGCCTCAAGGGTCAAGTTCAAACGCTCGATCAGACCCTCTCTCAGCACCTGAGTTTGCTGCCCACTGGCTCTCGCACTAGATATGTAACTCTCTACAACGGTGCTATCATCTGCGTACCCAAAGATACCGGGCTTCAACAGATCGTTGATATGTAGCAAGAAGAGCGTTGCAGAGAGTACCGACCCTTGAGGGACTCCGGCATTGATAGCCATTTGATCGGACGAGCAGCCATCAATGACGACTCGTATGGATCGATCCCTCAAGAAGTCCGATATCCATGCAATAAACTCAGGAGACAAGCCATAACCAGAAAGCTTGCTTAAAAGGCCGTCATGCCAAACCCTGTCAAAAGCCTTCGAGATATCCAGGGAGACTGCAAGTGCATCCCCGTGTTTCTCAATAGCTTCACTCCAGATGTGAGTGACGTACGCTAGAATATCCCCGGTGGACCGGTTTCGGCGAAATCCGTATTGCCGGTCACTGAGGAGGTCATTTGATTCTAGGTACGTCAGGAGCCTGTGGTTTAAGACACGTTCCATAGTCTTGCAGAGTATGGACGTGACTGAGATGGGCCTATAGTTGGCAGGGTCAGCACGACTACCCTTCTTGGGCACTGGTTGCACATTGGCAAGCTTCCAAGACTTCGGCACTAGCCCAGTTTGGAGAGAGAGTCTAAACAGACGCGTCAGTATCGAGGACAACTCTGGCGCACAAGCCTTCAAAAAGTGGCCCAGATGGTATTCCTGCCCTAGTAGGAATACCATCTGGGCCACTGGCTTTGTTCACGTCTAGATTACGTAGCACTTTGCGAACCTCCATTTGGCGAATGTGTATCTCTGACATGAAAGTCGGACAGCCAGGTGGAGTAGGAGGAATCGCGCTACCAGCATCTAGACGCGAACATTCCGCAAATTGAGATGCAAACAAGTTTTCCTTCTCGATTGCGGTGTGAGCAAGTGTCCCATCAAGTTTCAGAATTGGAGGAAGTGAGGGGCGACAGAAGTTCGATTCGACCGATTTAGCTAGGGACCAAAACGCTTTGCTGCCCGCAGGGTACGAAGCTAGCTTGTTCCCTATTCGACTAATGTGGTCAAAACGAGCCCTCTGAAGAACCTTTTTGCATGCCTTAGCAGCCTTGTTGAACGCTTTCTTCTTCTGGCGTACATCCCTTGCCTTACGCTGTCAAGCATCAACCCAGGCTAGGAAGGTCTCATGTTTAAATGCTTCAGCACTTTTACATTGCGGACCAAACCAAGGACGAGCTTTGCTGGATAATGAGACATCGGGTATGGAATGAAATATTCCATAGCCGTTCGTATTACATTAGTCACAGCTCACAGCATCCGCGCAGACTGAGGGATCACCAGAAGTGAAGCACAATGGCTGCCATGCGTAAGATGCAAAGAAAGAGCGCATCTCGTCCCAATCTGCTGACTTGTATCGCCACATCCGCCGGCTGCCTCTAGGGCTGGGATCAGGCGGATGGTAGACAGATACTGACTTCACCAGACAGTGGTCGGAACTTCCTAACGGCGAAGATACCACCACGGAATAACGGTCTGGATCTGTTGTCAGCAGGAGGTCTAAACAATAAGGTGTATGCGACTCAACGTCGGGTACTCTTGTGGCCTCTTGGACCAGCTGGGTTAGGTCTAACGATAAAGCTAGCTTTTTCGTTTCCTGCCCAGCATGGTCAGTGTCCCGGTATGGGTACAGCCATTCTTTATGATGGCCGTTGAAATCCCCCCAGTAACACTAATTGGGCAGAAGGGTACTTCTGCTGAGCCGCGTCCGCCGCCTCACTTAAATAGTCCGTGAGCCTAGTCGTCTCCTGGTCTCCGCTGTGCGACCGATACACACAGGCATAGATAATTTTGTCAATGCCTGTGTCCATCAGTGCCCAAAGAACAGAAAATCTAGTGTCCTCAAGGTTACGGAGACGCCGACAGCAGATGTCGTCACGTACGTACAGGCACACTCCAGCACGAGGCCGGAATTTGTGCTCCAGGGTATAACCTGGGTACGTTAGGTACGCCACGTCTGACGGACAACCTATCTGCGTCTCCGAAAAAACAAAAGCGACGGCTGATCAGTCTCAAGATGGTGATGGACTGCCGTGAGATTGGAGTGCAATCCTCTGATATTAGTGAGGTGCACTTTTATGGTCAAGGAGTGCAGCCGCTGTAATACCTTGTTTCGTTTTCTGACTTTCATATTTTGTTGTGAGAGAAGATCGGTGGGAAAACGGAAGTAGAACGAGGCAGCATACCACTCACCAATGGTCACAACACACAACACAAATACATCTATGGAAAACTAGCCTGGAGACTGCGGGGACGCCCGAGCCCCCCCCCGGGGATGTCTATCTGGCCTTGAGTTCCGGTCGCCAACCGGCAGGATAGCGCATCCCGGGATTTTTCGCTAGATGGCGGGGCAGCCTATCATGAGTGGCTAGCTCACTACTTGGGCCCCCAACTATCTGCGGTCGTTCGCGGCAACCGTGCCTCGGATCCCGCTACCCTCCATGATTAGCCTTCCCATGCAATGTATCAAGTGTGCGACAATCTGGTCTCGTAGTTATGCAGCAACTGTTCTGACCCGTTTTCCCCTAATGGCGTCACCAGACAACATGCCGGAACACGGCTGGGACGCTTGGCGGCATGACTTAGTCTGGTGGGTGGTCACCAGCCACGGCCGAAGCCTACTACCGGTATTTTGGTCACCTGATTGGCACCACCCAGGGACCACGTGTAGGGTTTCTATTTACAGGTGTTTCCCCACGGACGTAGGTGACTCGATCCCCAAAAATATATTAAGCAAACATAGCTAAGAACATCCGCACGGATATTAACCTTCAAATAAAAAAAACGCATCGAAATCGGCCCATCCGTTTGAGCTCTACGGTGCCACAGACAGACACACACACACACACACACAGACAGACAGACAGACAGACAGACAGACAGTCAGACAGACATCGACGTCAAACTTATAACACCCCTTTTTTTGGTCGGGGGTTAAAAATCAAAATATAATATTTCAATATGTATATAATATAACAATATGTGTATAAAAGAATGTCAACATGTATAAAATGTAATATTTGTATACCTACTCAAAGAACTCTCACAATTTATACAGAGTAATCTGATTCAACCTGTCAGTTGCTTCTTGCGTTCTAACATTACTTAAAGTTAAAGTTTCATAAAATATAGACAGTGGACACTAATGTGGCTAATGGAATTTAATGTGGAAGTTAATGGAATGCAACATTTCATGTTATACAAAATCTATACATCAGTATTCCAATTAATTTCCTATCATTTAAAAAATTCTTTCACAGTGTAATAGCATTTGCATACCAGTATCTTTTTTAATATACTATTGAACATGGATAAGTTAAGTTTTTTAATTGCATTTGGCAGCTTTTTATATAGAAGAGGAGCCAGACAAAAAATGCTGTCACTCATAATCTTTTTCTTGCGTTTGCCTATGAGCAGCCTACACTTATCACGTCAGTTCCGTTCCACTTTGTCACTCAAGAGAGGAAAATAATGGGGGTTATTCTTTACAAAACACATAACTTCAAAACCAATGACCATTTTACCCGAAGATTTCATTCATTTACGAAGGTGACGCTTGAGCTCCATTTATAGCCCACGTATAATCTGTCTGTGGTGCTTCAAAAGAAAATTTCGCTTCAAAAATAGCATTCTGCATTCCTCTGGGTAAATTTTAAGTGTGCGAAATTTCGTAAAAAATTGGGTACAAAGTCTTTGCTTCGCGTATTAATATAGAGATTTAAATATAGTGAAAAATTGATTAAATGTGTTTCACTGCGGCCACAGTTAGTCTCAATATCATTCCAAATTATTTTCAACCATAGATCGTACAACTCAAGATTAGCCCTCCCAAACTTCAGGGCGCACGGAATCATGTTATCGTTGGGAAGAGTGAGCTCATTCTTTCCGTTCTGATCACTGATTTTGATCATTTTGAACAGAAATATAAAAGATTATGTCTTGCTGTGCGTTCAAAAGTGTTCTTATAATTCTGAGTAAATCTAATGGAATTACATTTCATGCATAAGTACTGCATTTAAAATAGTTTTAAATATTTTCTAATTACATACCTATTAAAATTTTAAAATGGTTACCATCGCCGGTTACACATCACCGTGTGACAGATAGAGAACAATACCAATTATAGCAACATAGATATCTTACGGGAGATGTTAAGACATTCACAGACGCAGTTTATTACTAATGTCCAAATGTTCAGGGCTAATCTTGAGTTCTACAATCTTTGTTTTCAACTAGTAAAGTAAAGTAAAGTAATTATTTATTTGCGTAGTATGGGTACATTTACAGATGGAATGGTTACAAGAAGCAGTTCGCCATACACTGCCTTTCGGCATGCAAACACATACAACAAATGGAAAAAATAACTGAAACTACAACACTTCAACAGATCAATCAAATTACAATATAAAATACAAAAAATAGTCAAATAATATTAACAAAGAAATTGGAAAATTAAGATAATAACTTTTGGTTTATATTAATTAAGAATTTAAAATAATATTTAACTAAATATTTCACAAATCACAATCATGTCAATGTCAAGTCATGTTATGTCAATGTCACTACATATTATAATTAATGAATCATTATTGTTCCAGACTGTTCACATCGAACGCGAAGCCATGAAGAAGCTAAGCAACGTCCGCACCGACCACGACAAGCGCGTGAGCTCGCTCGCGGCCACGCAGGTGCACGACCAGCGCGCCGCCGAGCTCGTCGCCAGGAACGACACGCTGGTGGAGCAGGCCAGGACCGCGGTGCAGGCCGCCATCGCCCACCAGGTACCGGAGGGGACCGGGGACCAGCGGGGCCGGGGACCAGTGGGGACTGGGTAGCGGTGGAGACCGGGGACCAGCGGGGACTGGGTAACGGTGGAGACCGGGGACCGGGGACCAGAGGAACTGGGGACCGGGGACTGGCTACCAGTGGATACCGGGGACTGGGTACCAGTGGAGGCTGGGGACCGGGGACTGGGTACCAGTGGAGACCGGGGACCAGCGGGAACTGGGTACCGGTAGAGACCGGAGACCAGCAGGGACTGTCTGCCCCTGACTGCAGGCAGGGTCTGGCACGACGTGGGATACTGCGAATATTAAATAAATGCTTTTTAGGCAAAACAGGAATATGTCCTACTCGTCACTCTATACCAGGGGTCACCAATTAGTTTCGCTCCGGGTCCAATTTAAGAAATGAAATTACTTTCGCGGTCCACTCATTTAAAAAAATAATTAACAGAGGAAATTACAAAGGTATTTATTAAGTTATCTATGAGAAAAGTTACATTTTTGTTGCTGATTATTTTTCTGTCTGAAGTTTGGAGTGGAATTGGCGCAAGCTATTGACATTACGTCAACAAAAATACTGCGGGAGAAACCTATATTTTTTCGGTCCGTACACAATGGGTCGGCGTTCCGGATAAGGACCGCGGTCCGCCATTTCCTGTTCTATACTTTTAAAAAAGGTGTGGTGTCATGGAGATCGGAACGAACTTCCTGCGGATAATATAGCAGCAACAGTAGCCGTACCTATAATGTTTATATAGTGCACTAGATGCCCGCCCCGGCTTCGCCCGTGGTATATTATATAGCACTCATCGGGATCCCGTACATATCCAACGGTGAAAGAACGACTGAAATCGGTTCACTCATTCCTGAGAATATCGATTTCAAACAAAAACCTCTTCAGCTACCTGCTACGCCACCTATCGGAAATTGGTCGTACCAACTCAGATTTAGAAAAAAAATTAGCAAAGGTTTATATTCAAGGCACAGATTACTGAAATTCAATGACGCAATCGTTGACACATGCTGTCATGTGTCATGTCAAAGCACGAAACGTACGAAAACTCTCAAAAGGGGAATATTTTTTCCCGATTTTGTTACATTCTTGTTTCAAGCTCCGCTTCAATTAATAGTAGAGTTATTTTCTATAGCCTAAAGCCTTCCTCGATAAATGGACTATCCAATAGAAAAAGAATCTTTCAATTCGGACCAGTACTTCCCGAGATCCTAGCGTTCAAGCAAACAAACAAACAAACAAACAAACAAACAAACAAACTCTTCAGCTTTATAATATTAGTATAGATTTAATAGGTTAATTAAATAGGAGAGATGTACGTTGGAAAGGGTTTCATAAACCTACATTCGTGTCACAAGTCTCGGTATTTCTCTCTCTGCCACACGATGGACCCGGCACCCGCACGGCGAATCCATGGAATGCTAAGAAGATCGTCTCTTGTTTAAATACCTCGAATACTAAATAATGAATCATTCGTGATTAATCCCCATATTATATAAACAATATGTGTTCAAATCGCGAAAATTTAAAAACAATAAAAGCCGTACCGTACCGTATAGCCCTACTTACCGCCGTAAGGAGCTTCGTCCCAAAAATATCAAAAAAAAAAATTGTGTCGGGTTTTTATTGAAATGTTCAAAATTGTATTTGTTAGATGTCATGGGACGACATCAACCTGCTGGTGAAGACAGCCCAAGACAACAACGACCCAGTGGCCTCGTGCATCAAGCAGCTGAAGCTCAGCACCAATCACATCACGCTGCTCCTCACCGACCCCTACTACGATGGAGACGACGGCGACGAGGAGGGGAAGGAGAGGCTGGAGCCGATGACCGTGGATATCGATCTGTCGTTGACTGCCTTCGCTAATGCTAGGAAGTGAGTCTTGTGACGTGTAAAAAACTTACAAACTCAGAATTGGATAGCTCACTTTGGAAATACGGAATTACGGAAATCGGAACGTGAAACCGGAGGGCGTGGCTATGAGCATGGCCATATTACATATGCTGACGCATTTCTAGATAACCAATGGGAAATGCTGACGCATTTATACATTTATAGATGGCCAATGACCATGGTCCCGTATTTACACGGAGATTTCTCATCATTCCCGCCCTGACGCTAGAATTTAATTCACGGCCCACGACAAATCTGTCTAGACGCGCCAAAAGAAGTTTTCACTTCAAAATCTAAGCCAAGCTTACTTTCATAATATGGAGTGCTGGAAGAACAGAACATGTGCCTGATGGTAAGCAACATGCCTGCGCATAAAAGCACAGTGTCACGCATCTATTGGAACACGATCACGAAGAGATCAAATCATAACCGTTTGTTGTGTTGTAATATATGATATTGAATTACAGGATGATATGGTCACTTAGCGACAAAGTTCTTTCAATAAAAAAAAAATAAGAAAAAAAAACATAACCGAGCATTGCACTGCACTTGTCACCCAGATATATAAAATGTTTTGTCTCTATGCCGTATCATTTCTCTGGAAACTGTAATTGTACTGAAACTTGTTTTCCCCCGATCCTTTTTCCGGCGAACTTCGACAAGGATCAGTTTGAAAAGTATATCTTCATAACATCACTGTGTTCTGGTTGAAATGGTATCGTTTGCTGTTATGGACAGGCGTGCTTTTTACCTTCAGACCCATGTCTTGCTCGACCTGTCTTTGGATGCCCGATAGAGTGACAACTTAAACTTATCTAATGTTGGACTATACATTGAGTAGAGAGAGGGAGAAGCGTCTGTCCGAAATACGGCTAGCTAGCGCTTTGGGTAAGAGTGAGAGAAGAGGAGCCTGTCTGCCGCTGTCGTATGCGTGAGAGAAAAGGAAGCCAGACAGACTGGCGCCTTGTTACGTAACGAAGCCTTGCCCTCCCATAAGAAGATAGACAGAGATAAACTATTTATTATGCACACCACACAGTTAATTACAATCACACAAACTATAAAAAACAATAACTTAATATCTAGTGCCATAAATGGCGGTCTTATCGCTAAAAGCGATCTCATAAGAAGCAATTACTTCAAAACAAAAAGAAAACAAAAAAAAACTAATTGCTGTGCGCCTGTTAGCATACTTAACAATTGCTTTAATAAATAAAATAAAAATCCATTATTTCTCGTACAGGTTCTACGACCAGAGACGCAACGCCGCCAAGAAGCAGCAGAAGACGCTGGAGTCAGTGGACAAGGCGCTGAAGTCGGCCGAGCGGAAGACCAAGCAGACCCTGAAGGAGGCCCACACCGTCAGCAACATCATCAAGGCGCGGAGGACCTACTGGTTCGAGAAGTTCTTCTGGTTCATCTCCTCTGATAACTACTTGGTGAGTGGTTTTATATACGTTATTCAGAGTGGACCTGCTCATAGTATAATAGGCATGACGACTCATTTTTGATTTAATGTGCCATCAAAAGGCTTCTCAATAACTGAAACATAGGTGAAAGAACTACTTTGTTCTCTTAAAAACTTCCCGTGGTATCACGATATTAAAATCACAATTTTGGACTCTCCCGAAAACGCTTCATACAGAAACACTATTGAAGCGTGACGTCACTGTGTTGTAATTTTTATGCGTCGCGCGTAAATTATACAAACTTTAGTTATATTACACATATAGGACGACATCGTAATTATGGCAGAATCGCTGGAGGACTTACAGTGGATGCTGGACAGCTTAGCTAAAGCTTCTCAAGGCATCGGGCTCCGGATGAATTTGGATAAAACCAAAGTCATGTGCAACGAGTTCGTTGCTCCGGGACCGATTGCCGTTAGTGGAACCATTCTTGAAATTGTACTGAAATACGTTTACCTAGGGCAGACGCTCGAACTAGGTAGAGGCAATTTTGAGAGTGAGGCTATGAGAAGAATACAGTTCGTCGAGTCTTCTCGTCACCCATCCCACAAAGTCTCAAGACAAAAATGTACAATCAGTGCGTCCTACCCGTTATGACCTACGGTGCTGAAACGTGGACACTTACAGTCAAAATGATCCGTAAGCTCAAAGTCGCCCAGCGAGCTATGGAAAGAGCTATGCTTGGAGTTTCTCTGAGGGATTGCATTCGCAATGAAGTAATTCGTCAGAGAACTAAAGTGACCGACATAGCTCACCGTATTAGTAAGCTGAAGTGGCAGTGGGCCGGACACATCTGTCGCAGACCTGATAACCGTTGGGGTAAACGGGTTCTGGAGTGGAGACCGCGAATCGGTAAACGTAGTGTAGGACGCCCTGAGACTAGATGGAGTGACGAAATTCGAAAGGCAGCTGGTGGCGGTTGGAGACGGAAGACCGAGGATCGGGCTGAGTGGCGTATCTTGGGAGAGGCCTATGTCCAGCAGTGGACAAGTACAGGCTGATGATGATAGTTATATTAAATATTGTTAGTTATATTTAGTTAGTTATATTAAACATTGCGTTTAGGAAACTGGTTTCATAACAAAATTCACTTGAAATTGATTGGGTTATCCAATGTGAAATACATTTTCTAATAATTTCGTACTTTTAAAATGGGCTTGCCCATCCAGCTTTGAATGTCATAAAGTAAGTTAAACAATATCAAAATTAAAGTTGGTACATATTTTATTCTATTTAAATACTGTAATTGTATCAAATCTAATATATAAAATTCTCGTGTCACAGTTTTTGTTGCCATACTCCTCCGAAACGGCTTGACCGATTTTGATGAATTTTTTTGTACTTATCCGGTATCTATGAGAATCGGCCAACATCTATTTTTTATCCCCCTAAATGTTAGGGGTAGTCCACCCCTAAATTTTTTATTTTATTTTTTAGACAAAATTTTTAATTTCTATTATTTTATGATACAACATACAAAAATACATACAATGCTCAATTTTACCATTCTACGATCAACCCTTATTTTTAATAGCCATTTTAGTAATTTAATCATTTTTCCTCTCCGGTCGAAAACTGATCAATCGTCATTTAATTAGTCATCCCCGCCAGTTGTCTACAGGTGTCACTTCTGACCCAGTAAACAGCACGATAATTTGGGGATCAAAAGTAGTCTATAGCATATATATAGTTAGTACACGGTAATCTCGGGAACTATCGGACCGATTTAAAAAAATCATTCACCGTTCTTTCATATGTACGTAATCCTTGAATGATGTAGGTTATATATATGTACCACGGGCGAAGCCGGGGCGGGCCGCTAGTAACTTAATAAAATTCAAGGATCAGTCGGCATATTGGGCATGTCACACACATCACCATCTAACCTCAAACTAAGCGAAGCTTGCAAGGTGGAAGATATCTGATATAATAATACTTATAAAATTGTAAATACATACTTATTATACATAGAAAACACTCAGGCACCGTACAAATATTTGAATAATTCACACAAACATTTGCACTGGATGGGGATTGAACCCACGACCCACGACTTCGCAGACTTGCTGCCAACTAAGCCACCAGGCCAGCCATTCCTTTTGGACACACACCATCTGACTAACCCCAAACCACGGTAATATTAACTACCAGTATTTCGACTTCATACAAATAGACGAAACGCGGGCTGTACCTACGCGCCTCGATCTCGGGGCGCGCTCGGTACGTGTTGCCAATGTAATCTCAATCTTAACGTGCATGACATAAGGTAGCCGAGTCGTGTAAGTCGCATAAGCCTTCTTATCGTTTGTTTACGTGCTTGGAGCTGTCGGTATGAATTTCAAAGAAACGACCCAGTTAAATTACTGATAGATAATATTACCGTGCCCAAACTAAGCAAAGCTTGATCCATGCTATATAGAATAATAACTGTAATCACACACTTATTTTACATAGAAAAACAACAGCTCTGGAATCGATCGAGAGACGTGCCAAAAGGCTCATAGGCAATGACATTCTCGTGCGAAAAAGACTGCAAAGTCTCGAACATCGCCGGAAAATTGCTAGCTTATCGGTTTTTTATCGGATACACTTCGGAGAGTATGCGACTGATTTGTATGATCTAATACCACCTTGCCCTTTTTTCTATCGGAATGCTCGTAGCTCGAAAAAGCGACATCGTTTCATGGTTGATGTTCCAAAGACACGAACGAAGAGATTTGACTCTACTTTTGTGATAAGAACGTCTAGGCTGTGGAATACGTTGCCTGAGAGGGTTTTTCCCGATAGTTACAATCTTTGTGTCTTCAAATCGAGAGTGAATCGGTTTCTTCTAGGTAAACACGCTTCATCGTAGACCGCACCATCGTTTAACATCAGGCGAGATGGCGGTCAAGTGTAGGTAAACCTATAAAAGCTAAAAAAAAATGATTTAACTCTACGTTATTTTGTATTCTGACTTTTTTTGTGTTAAATTTATATTGGAACAAAGTTCCTTATAGCCGACTTGGAGGAAATAGGGAGTTTACTGCGCGATCAAATTGAGCAAATGTAAGACAAAAACCGTAAGAAAAACATATAACGGAAGTGACGCGTAAAAACTGCCCTCGACCAGTGTTGCCAACGTAGTTGTTACTGGTACTGGAGATGGAAATGAAACCACGTCACTGTATAAACTGCTGATTAAATTTATTTTAATTGTAGTGACGCGGGGCGAGAGACTAGCTCGCTCTCCGCTGCCATCCACTTATATACTACATCTGTCACGTACACATACGTGCTCCTACACCAACTTTATTTGTCAGATAATAGTTACTAAAACAATATAATTAAGCATATTTGTTTCAAATTGTGTTGCTTCTGTATTATTAGAAAGATCTTTGTTCCAAAATCCTGTCTTCGTCCCATTATGATGCATATAATCAATGGAATACTATATTATTTGTTAGTTCATATGTTTAACGAGATATATAAACGAGCGTTTATAAATAAGCAATATAAAAACCATTGTAATTTAAACCTTATTCCCCAGGTGATACACATTTTATAACACAATAAACCAAGTCTAAAAAGCCACTCCGATTTCAATCTTATTCCCCAGGTAATATTTTTAACACCAAATAAATCAAAAAGCCACTTCAATTTCAACCTTATTCCCCTGGTGATACACATTTATAACACCAAATAAGTCTAAAAGCCAGTTAAATTTGAACCTTATTCCCCAGGTGATACACATTTATAACACCAAGTAAGTCTAAAAGCCAGTTGAGTTTGAACCTTATCCCCTAGGTGATAGCGGGCCGCGACCAGCAGCAGAACGAGCTGCTAGTGAAGCGCTACATGCGCGCGGCCGACGTGTACGTGCACGCCGAGGTGTCGGGCGCGTCGTCGGTCATCGTGAAGAACCCCGGCGGCGGGCCCGTGCCGCCGAGGACGCTCAACGAGGCCGGACAGGCGGCCGTGGCTTACAGGTACACTCCGCGAGGCATAAGCTGAGCTTTGCATTTGTGTGAGTGTACATGGATAGTGTAGGTGTGACAACCGGCCTTAGGCGCGGCGCCATTCTGTCTCGCCGCGCTCCTGCCTGATTGGTGATCACTCACACTAATGCAAAGCTAGCTCAGCCTATACCTCGCGGACAAAATTTCAAGCTCCTGCCTGATTGGTGATCACTCACACTAATGAAAAGCTCAGCTTATACCTCGCGGAGTGTACGACGTTTTAAAAAAAAAAACCTTTTTTTAAGGAGTGACGAGACAGCAAGTCATGTGCCTGATGTTAAGCAACATGCCTGCCACATAACAGTACTGTGACACGCAGCTATTGGAACATGGAGAGTCCAAATCATTACCTAGCACTGCACTGCGCTCGTCACCCAGAGATCTAAGATGTTAAATCTCCTACTTTGCCCTTCAAATCGGAGCATAGTAATGTGTGCACATTGCTGCTTGGCGGTAGACTAACTGGCAAAGGTGTGATACTTCCCCTGGTGGCTGCTAAGAGTCCTACCACTACACCTAAAGTTGATTTAAACCTCCGACAGGTGTTCGGTACGCAGCGGAACTGAAAGCAGATGTAGTAGTGTGCTTTCATCATTTATCAAATTCGCCGATGACATCACACATCAAAGCTTACCAGAAATCAGGAGAGTTAGGCGGTAGAGATACAAAAATATAATGAAACAAGTTTTGTTGAAAATAAAAGAATATTACAACAAAAACCTTTTTGCAATGGATGTGAATGGCATATTAAATATTTCGTGACAAGTTCAATTAATGTGGTAAGTAACTAGAAGTTATAGTCGCGATAAAAAGACACGAATATAATAAACACAGGGACTATATTATTATCTTTCTCGCTCTGACTTGTTTGTCCTCTGTATTTTGTTTCTCGCTCTGGCAACCCGAGTTTTATCCTAAAATCTCTCATCATACCCGAATGTGACGCTAAAATTAAATTCTCAGCCCACGAAAAATCTCTCTAAGCCCGCACTTTAAAAAAAACATCGAAATCAATTCACAATGGGGCGTTTTCAGGAGGCAAAAATACCTGTCAAAGACTGTTCCCACATTCGGCGTAGGTGGCGCCACTGTTTTAGTTTGTTTGAAATTTCACAAAAACCAACAGTGGTGCCACACTTGGCAATATTTAGAACTATCTTTGACAAGACTTTTTGCGTCTGGAGAACGCGTCATTGGCGGAGCTATCGCGTATTAAACAAGAACAAAATTGAAAATTTTGATTAACCCCCGACTACCTCGGATTTGTTATCAGTACAACATTCTACTAGTCAAGCCCTATCATTTGATACCCATATTAAGGGAGTTGTGAAAAAAGAAATGTATTTCGCCATTTTGTGGTAGCGGCCATCTTGGATTTGGAATTTGCTATAGTTGAAAGACCGTTTTTTGAAGTCGATTAAAAACTTGATTCAGACATCCGGGGGTCTATCGCCTAAGAAAAACTGTCAGAGCACTGATATCGCTCGCTCTTTCTTTTTCGCTTGAAAAATTAGAGACAACAACAGCCAAAGCCAATGTCGATTTAGTTAGGCAGTAGAAAAGCGGGGGTAGTCTGTATGAAGGCAAAAATGTAGGCGATAAACTATTTTTTCACATGAAAAACTAAAACTATATTCGCAAAAAATGTGTTTGTTTATGGCATCACATTAGAAACCTTTAAAATTATCATTGTTTCTGATTTTATGCACGATATTATATATATTAAACCTTCTCCTTGAATCACACTATCTAAAAAACATCGCATCGAGATCTGTTTGGTTGTTTTAAAGATTTAAGCATACAGTACCTGGGTGACCGAGCTTTGCTCGGTGACATAAATACATACAGATTTTCTCAAAAAAATAAAAAATAAATAAAGGCGGTCGATTGGATTGGAACCCGGACCTACTGAGCTAATATACTGTCGCGCGACGTCGAGAAATACCGTCGCATTCTAATCTTTATGTAACAGTCTTTCATTGTCTAAAAACGCGCATAAAACGCCGTTAAAATAAAACCTGGCTAGATCGATTTATCGTCCGCGAAACCCCCTGTGTACATGATTTCATGAAAATCGTTCGAGCCGTTTCCGACATTCAGATTCTATATATATATAAATATACTGAAGACCTACAAGAATTGCTCGTTTAAAGGTATAAGATAAGATAGGGACAGTCAGGTAGACGGCGGGCAGTGACTTTGTTTTATGCTATGTAGTGATACCATTAAATAATGATGAGTGTGATAGTTTAAAAGATGATTTCCCGCTCAGCGTCGCGTGGGAAGCCAAGGTGGTGACGCGCGCGTGGTGGGTGCACGCCAGCCAGGTGTCCAAGTCGGCGCCCACGGGCGAGTACCTCACCACCGGCTCCTTCATGATCCGCGGCAAGAAGAACTACCTGCTGCAGCATCAGCTACACTTCGGTTTCAGCTTCATGTTCCGCGTGAGTTCCACTTACAGATTTTGGTAGTGCTTGAGTTCTCTGCAGAGTAAGCCTGGGGAAGTACCACACTTTTGCCAGTTGCCAGGACCGCGCATGACCTTCACACAGTTTATTAATAACATGAACAAAATTAAAAATTTTGATTAACCCCCGACTGCCTCGGATTTGGTAACTGTGCAACATTCTACTAGCCCTTTAATTTGATACCCATATTGAAGTAGGAGTGAAAAAATAATATAATTCGCTATTTTTTTGGTTGCGGCCATTTTGGATTTGTAATTTGTTATAGTGTATAGGTAGTAAAAAGCAAAAACAATCCGTCCAAGTGCGAGTGGGACTCGCGCACGAAATGTTCTGAACCATTACTTGTAACGTAATCTTGCAAGTTATAGACACATAATTGTAAAAATATGAAGTTTGTTGTATGAGAGTCCCCTTAAATGTATATTTTTATTTTTAGTATTTGTTGTAATAGTGGCAATAAAAATACATCATCTGTGATAATCATCAACTGTCTAGCTATCACCGTTCTTGAGATACAGCCTGGTTACAGACGGACGACAGTGAAGTCCCAGTAATAGGTCCCGTTTTTACCCTTAGGGTACGAAACCCTAAAAATTGTTCTTGAACTTTGGTTTATGGAAGTGAAACAGAAGTTGTAATATTATTTTTTAATGTGAATTAATGTTGGATTGAACCATCAATCTCTAATATGAAAGCCGAGGTTATATTCCTCGGCTATGATATTATATTATATGCTGCGTATGGAGTGACTACCACCTCGAAAATGTCGTTATGACGTCGTTGGAATGCGTCAAAAAAAATTGGTTCAATTTACTGGGAATGAATGCTTAAATATCTTGTTACCTTACATTTTCCGTACGGTTCCTTTGTACCAATCGTAGGCAGATGACGTGCATACGAGGGTCAAACTGAAAGTTCTTAGAACTGGCCACTTATAAACAATATAATAAAAAAAAATCTATAATTTGAAAATAGAACTCTTTGCCAATATTACTGAGTATATACTTCATTCATTTGTCATTTGTTTTACGATTTGGCGGCAAATTGAAAATTGTCTGTGTCACGTCAACATGAATTTAACACGAGAAAATTTTCGTGCAATGATTTTTATGACTTTCGATGTCATTTAAGTCAACAAGAAAGTTATGATAGACTACGATTGGCCTTTCACGATGAAGCCCCATCTCGTGCGACTGTTTACAACTGGTTTAATGAGTTTAAACGTGGTCGCACTAATCTCACTGATGATTTACGTGAGGACGGCCTTCTACGGCGACGACTGAAGATAACATCTGTGTTGTGCGGCGTATGATAGAGACTGACAAAAGAGTGACCTATCAGCAGATTCGGACAAGCTTAGGCATCGGTATGAGTCAAGTGCACAAAATCCTACACGAACATTTAGCGGTCAGGAAGCTTTGCGCCCGGTGGATACCTCATAATTTGACTGAGGCTCAAAAACTCCATCGTGTGGATTGGTGCCGTAAAATGATTGAAAGATTTAACGGAGGTGACTCAAATGCTGTGTTCGACATACTAACAGGTGACGAAAGCTGGATTTACTGTTATGATCCTGAAACCAAAAGACAATCTGCTCAGTGGGTGTTTCCTTTCGAGGAGTTGCCAACTAAAGTGAAGAGAGATCGAAGTGCGGGAAAAAAATGGTGGCCTCGTTCTTTGGAAGGATAGGTAATTTCGCAACAATTGTGTTAGAGGATCAAAAACAGTTTCTGCAGAATGGTACACTACCAATTGTTTGCCACTTGTCTTGGAAAAGTTCGAGAGAAACGCACCTCGCAGTAGGATCCTCCTTCACCACGACAACGCCTCATCGCACACCGCCAAGCGAACGATCGACTATTTGGCGAAATCAAACGTTGAATTACTGGGTCACCCACCGTATAGCCCCGACCTCGCACCTTGTGATTTTTATTTATTTTCAAAAATTAAAGAAAAACTTAAAGGAAAGCGGTTTATGAATGCTGAAGAAGCGGTGGCTGCGTATCGCGATGCCATTGAAGAGACCCCTAAGGACGAGTGGGCAAAGTGCTTTTCCCAGTGGTTCCATCGCATGCAGCGGTGTATTGACGTGAATGGACAATATTTTGAAAAGATATAATAAAACTAATAACTGGCTAATGTAATCAGTTTTTGATTTTCTAAGAACTTTCAGTTTGACCCTCGTATTTGCTACGGCGACATAGTTATGTGCCGCGACAAAAGTATGACACTTCCATAAGAGCGACAAGACAAGAGCGATCAGACGTGCTTTCGGTGTAAAGCGTTTGTTAGAACTCTATATGTGGTATAATATATGTAAACTCTTTGCTTGGTACCAATACTGTTTTTTAGGGTTCCGTAGCCAAATGGCAAAATACGGTACACTCCGCGAGGTATAAGCTGAGCTTTGCATTAGTGTGAGTGATCACCAATCAGGCAGGTGCTTGAAATTTTGTCCGCGAGGTATAGGCTGAGCTTTGCATTACTGTGAGTGATCACCAATCAGGCAGGAGCGCGGCGAGACAGAATGGCGCCGCGCCTAAGGCCGGTTGTCACACCTACACTATCCATGTACACTCACACAAATGCAAAGCTCAGCTTATGCCTCGCGGAGTGTACCCTTATAGATTCGTCATGTCTGTCTGTCCGTCCGTCCGTCCGTATGTCACAGCCACTTTTCACCGAAACTATAAGAGCTATATAGCTATATTGAAACATGGTAAGTCTTCCAAAGTGGTATAAAGTGTGTGTGTGTGTGTCCCTGTAACTTCTAAAATAAGAGAATGACAAAAATAACAAAAAAAGTGTATGATGTATACTATGTAAACTATCAACGAAAATTGGTTTGAATAATATCTAGTAAAGAGTTTTATTTTAATACGTCATAAATTGACTATTGATAAAACACTGATTAAAGTAACAATGAACTACAAGAACTTTTGTATTATGTTACTTGTTGCTACGGAAGCCTTCGTGGGCGAGTCCAACTCGCACTTGACCACTTTTTTGTGTTTAGTTGGAGGACAGCTGTATCGAGCGGCACCGAGACGAGCGGAAGCCAATCGCAGTAGAGGACAACGCGTCGTCTGATGCCACATCCTCCCAGGATCAAGAGGAGGAGCAGGAAATACTGGTGTCGGATGACGGTAATACTGTTCTGGTGATCTAGGATTTTGACAATTAAGATATCATTAGATTTGTCTCAACCACCCAAGTATATTGTATTTTACATAACGTTTTTTTATCTGTTGTCATTTAGCAGTCGGGTTTTTTAAATTAAAATTATTTATTTTTGGCATTTTGGGGAGTATTTTCGCTATTTTAATTACCTGTTATAAAATATTTTTAGTTAGTACAGCAAACTCCATTCGGTTACACATTTGGAACTAAATTGTTTACATTGTATATTTAATTATTGATTTTGTCCAACAGACGAATCTGAGAAGGGAGACAAACCTGAACCCGAACTACCGGCAATCCCGGAGGTAGTGCGCCCGCGCAGACCAAGACTGCCGAGAGACGTCAAGCTCCGTAACCATGTCAATTCACTTCAACTAGAAGAACTATACCCGAACGAGTCAGACAATTTATTTAACAAATTAAAAGAATTGAACGTACAGGTCCACTCACTAATGAGTGACGACGAGACAGAAGAAGAAGATGATGATGATGATGGAAAGAAAGAGACGGGAGATGAGAGCGATTCGTCAGAGCACGAGTTTCCAGACACTCATGTAAAGGTGGACCACCGCACGGGAGAGGTCACCCTGCAGTCAAAAGTGAGGACATTGTCCGAAGCTTCTGGTGGCAGTAAGTATAACTTGTTGCAACTTTTGTTCTCTCTATATTCACCACCAAAGAGTATACACATGCTACGTATAGAGTTAGAGCGAACGCTTTACACCGAAAGCACTGGTCTGATCGCTCTCGCGGCACATCACTATATTGCCATAGCTAACATACACCTCACCTGCTTACGATTGGTACAAAGGAACCGTGCGGAAAAACCTGGTCTATTTACTTTTTTTTTTATTTAAATTAGCCACTCCACAGACTCCGGGGTCCGTGATCTTTGTCATTACAATTATATATTATTATTTTTACACATATTTTGGATAAGGAGAAGAAGAGGAAAATAGGAGGGAGTTGGGTACATTTAAAATCTAATTCTAGTGCTCGTCTGTAGAGCCGATCACTACCGGTTGGGATTCCGCTAGTAATCGACTCGACATCGAGTGTTTGCCTATTTGCGTTTTGCCATTTGCCTAAGCTGCCTCCTCCCGGCCCAGAGCCTCCACAACGGCCGCATTTCTGTCCCTGATGGCCATCTGTAGGTTGAAATCGCGGATGGTCTTCGGTGATGCAGCCCACGCTCGCCGCACGAACCGACCGATGGCGTCGTCGGTGTCGTCAGCGTAGTATGTGAAGGTCCCCGTGTGCCGTGAGATTGCAGATCTATTTACTTATTCATTATAAATTGTCTAAGGTATTCACCTTTTTTTCGTTTTTTATCCGTGAACATTGCGTTTGGCTTTAATGTTTCTACTCTTTATCTCAATCTCAATTAATTGATTGTGTAGTGTTTGTTTTCCATTTAAAATAATGGAAATAAATAACTGTAAACGTCAGAGAAACATCTCAGAGTGATGTTATTGTTTGTAAGTTATGTTATGTTATTGTTTTTAAACTTTCACTATTGGAAAACATAATTTAAACATTTTACAGGACTCAAATCACAATCAAAACGGTCATATAATTACCTCGACGTTTTGGCAGCGTTACAACCGCCGTGGTCACTAAAACACTTGATCGTGGGTAACTCCTGTAAAGTGTGTAAATTATGTTAAATTAACTGATGTTACGATACGGTCTATGATGAGTGTATGGTATTCTACTATTCAAGACCTTTTTGAGAGACGAATTTGATACCCATTGAAGGGGGTTGTGAAATAATATTTTATCCCCCATTTTGTGGAGGTGGCCAACTTGAATCGATGTGAACCTAACCAAAACCATAAATGACCACAAAATAACCAAATATACCAATATAAAATAAACGACATCGAAGTTTTTTTTTTTATATATTGGTGGACAATTCACACACAACACCATCTGACCCCAAACTAAGCAAAGCTTGTGTGATGGCAGCCAGATAGCTGATATAATACTTATATAGTTTTAAATACATACTTATTATACATAGAAACACCCAGACACAGTGCAAACATTTGAATTCATCAAATCATAACAAGTTGGTGCATCCGTTTGAGCTTTACGGTGCCTCTGACAGACAGACGAACAGACAGACGTCAACGTCAAACTTATAACACCCCTTTTTTGGTCGGGGGGGGGGAAAACTGATTCCCTCTCAATTTGAAGACACCAAGATTGTAACCATCGGTAAAACTCCACTCACGCGTGGGATTTTTACCACTAAGGCGTCGCATTCCACAGCCTAAACGTAACACTAGTATTAATTAACGTCATCTGCTAAATCTATATTACGAACTATCTTCCCAGGCGATGACAAACCCCTCTCCTTCCCCGCGCTACCAAAGAAAGGCGGGAAGAAGCCGCCACAGAAGCAAGAGCAAAAGAAGAAGGAAGCAGAGAAGAAACCGCAGAGCAAGCGCGGTCGCCACGGGAAGATGAAGAAGATTAAAGAGAAGTACAAAGACCAGGACGACGAGGACCGGGCTCTGGCGATGTTGGCATCACAGGTACCAAAATAAAAATAATTTTGGTTCAAACACTTTTTGATTCAAAGATTTTACAAACACTTTTGACACGATTGTTTTTTATAAATAAACTTGCCTTACCACTGCTACGGCACCTGCCGAAAATTGATCGTACCAAACCAGAAACCTCTTTGGCGCATGGACAACAACTTTGCTAAAGATGATGATCACTTGATCAAATATATAGCTTATAAAGATATACAAACATTCCTTTTAAATATGTTTATATATGACCAGCAGTAAAAAATGCCTATGTTCTATAATCAGACTTTCAGAGATTTTCTAAATTATAAGCCCGATCCGTTAAATCGTCCCGAAGTGAAACATCAAATTCAACAAACATCCAATCTTTTAACATTTATAATATTAGTAGGCTTCGATTTGGAAGTATAGTTAATGAATTCAAAAATATCTATTGTTATTGTAGGCAGCGAAAGAAGAGAAAGAATCAAAGAAGGCTCTGAAGAAAGCGTCGAACAAGGGCAAGAGCAAGGCGAGCCAACGCGGGCCCAAGATCCCCCAACCCGCGCCCGTCCTGCTGGAAGCGGAGTCTGACGGAGAGGAACCCGACGCCGAGGTAATAGCGCTGTCTCATTCTTACATACAAGTAGGCGCCCTACTGCCTCACTCTTACCTATAAGAAGGCACCTTGCTGCCTCACTGTTACCTACTAGTAGTATTCTTACTATATCACCGTGGTCCCCTTACTTCTTCGGTGATCTTCCTCTCTCCCCTGTAGGGGGAGGCTGGTCCGGGTTGAGGAGTCCCTCTTTCCCCGGGGAAGGACTCAGGGGTACGCCGACTCGAGAGCGGGGGGGGGGACGTCGCCCTTTGTAACCATCCCGGCATCATAGGTCCTCTCCGCTTCTGGGGCACCTGGTCTACTACACCTACTTGCAGTTACCTTACTGTCTCACTCTTACCTACAAGTGGGCACCTTGCTGTCTTACTTTAAACACTTGACTTGACTGTATCACTCTTATCTACTTGTAATCACCCTACTGTATCACTCTTACCGACTCGTAGTCACCCTACTGTATCACTCTTATATACTTGTAGTCACCCTACTGTATTACTCTTACCTACTCGTAGTCACCCTACTGTATCACTCTTATCTACACGTAGTTACCCTACAGTATCACTCTTACCTACTCGTAGTCACCCTATTGTATCACTCTTACCTACTCGTAGTCAACCTACTGTATCACTCTTACCTACTCGTAGTCACCCTACTGTATCACTCTTACCTACTCGTAGTCAACCTACTGTATCACTTTTACTTAGTCGTAGTCACCCTACTGTATCACTCTTATCTACTCGTAGTCACCCTACTGTATCTTCTCTCTTACCTCTTCGTGATTAACCCACTGTGTCACCCTAATAGTTGTATGGAGCGATGTGTAACTAAAATTAAAAAAAACTTGGCAGTTATAGGGATAATGGCGATAGAACTCAAACCTATATTCCTTTATTGCTTAATTTGTGTATAACAATGTGGATCCACCGCCTCTGAACTAGTTAAAAACTGTATTTCGGAGTCCGGTTAAAAGTGTAGTGTGCGTGAAGTGAAGACTAATAACCCAGAATTTGATGGCTCACTTTAGAAACTACGCGGGTGAAACGGGAGAACGTGGCCATGACCATGGCCATCTTAGATTATTCGAAATTACCTAAAGATTTCTTTCATTACGAACGTGACGCTTGAGGTCAATTCACACATTTAAACAGCTCACTAAATGTTCCCATTGCTGGGACTCGGGCCTTCTCTCGCAAGCAGAGAGAGTAAACGCCATGATCCACCACGCTGGCCCAGTGCTGGTTGGTGGATGACACAAGAATTTCGAAATTCGAAAGATTCTAAGTAAATGTCGGTTTCATTTACATACGTAACGCTTGAGTTCAATTCACAAGTCACGAAAAATCTATATGTGGTGCACCAAAAAAAGTATTAACTCCGAAATTGTTTTTGTAACGTTGCCGTTAGTAAACTTATCTACTTGTAGTCACCCTACTGTATCACTCTTCTCTACTCGTAACAAACTTATTGTGTCACTATTACCTCTTCGTGGTCACTCTACTGTGGCACCCTTATAGTTTAAGAGCTGTTTACCTAATGTTTAAAATACTAGCGACCCGACCCGGCTTCGGGTGCAATGCTGATACTAAATATAAGTACCTACTAATAAAATTCCGGTCCGGCGGCAAGACGTTTCGTTTTACGTAGTCACATAAGTCACAGTTTTTTGTGATGGATACTTTTTTGGCGCGACGGACGCACGCAATGTGTTGATTGATGGAACGAATCGCGCTTCACACCAAATATGGCGATTGCGGTTTGTTTGTCAGTACATATCAGACATATGTTGTCATATTTTTTTATGTTTTGTTATTCATATAAGGTTTCGATCAAGTCTACCGTACCCCTTGACGAAATTATTAATATAGATAAATGTTTGTGTTGTCGTATCCCAGGCGGAGCAGAGCGAGCAGGCAGGGCCGGACGCGGACGCGGAGCTCCTGTCGCAGCTGACGGGGCTCCCGCTGCCCGAGGACGAGCTGCTCTTCGCCGTGCCCGTGGTGGCGCCCTACTCCGCGCTACACAACTACAAGTCAGTACCCATAGCAGTAGCTGGAGATTAGCTGAAGTTTCTGGAATCCGTCGAGAGACGTGCCTTGAAGGCTCACAGCCAACGATACTGTTGAAGCTAAAGAATAAATAAATATTGGTGGACACTTCACACACAATACCATCCGACTCCAAACTAAGCAAAGCTTGTACTATGGAAGCCAAATAGCGAATATAATCTATACTATTAATATTATAAAGCTGAAAAGTTTGTTTTTTTGGACGCTAGGATCTCGGGAAGTACTGGTCTGAATTGAAAGATTCTTTTTCTATTGGATAGTCCATTTATCGAGGAATATATATAGAACATAACGCTACTATCAATAGATGCGGAGCATGAATCAAGAATGTAACAAAAACGGGAAAAAATATTCCTTTTTGAGAGTTTTCGTGCCGTGCTTTGACATGACAGCATGTGTCTAAGATTGCGTCATTGAATATATAATAAACCTTTGCCAACTTCTTTGACCTTTGCTAATCAAATTTGTTTCTAAATCTGAGTTGGTACGACCAATTTCCAACAGGTGGGGTAGCAGGTAGCTAAAGAGGTTTTTTGTTTGAAAGCTATATTCTAAGGAATGACTGAACCGATTTCAGTCATTTTTTCATCGTTGGATACGTACAGGATCCCGAGTGATGCTATATATATACTACGGGCGAAGCCGGGGCGCACATCTAGTAAATAAATAAATATGGGTGGATACTTCACACACAACACCATCTGACTCTAAACTAAGCAAAGCTTGTACTATGGAAGCCAGATAGCTGATATAATACTTATATATTTTTGAATACATACTTATAATATTTAGAAAACACCCCGGCACAGTACAAATATTTGAATTCATCACACAAATATTTGCACTGGGTGGGGACCGAACCCACGACCCACGGCTTCGCAGGCAGACTTACTACCAACTAAGCCAAAGTTAAAAGTTTACATATACTACGTTTAGATTTAGAACAAACGCTTTACACCGAATCCACGGGTCTGATCGCTCTTGTGGAAGTGTCATACTTAGTAACGGCACTATGTCGCCATAGCTAACCAACACCTCATCTGCTTACGATTGGTACAAAGGAACCGTGCGGAAAACCTGATCTATTTACTTATTCTTTATCTAAGTTTGAAGCTATCGAGAAGCACGAGGAAGTAATTGCAGTCTCTCGGGACATTTCATTTTTAGCAGTGGTAGGACTCTCGGTAGATTCAGCCTGGGGATTTTATTTAAAATAAAAACTGACGAGACGAGCAGGACATGTGCCTGATGGTAAGCAACATGCCTGCCACATAACAGCACAATGACACGCAACTATTGGAACATGAAGAGTCCAAATCATTACCTAGCACTGCACTGCGCTCGTCACCCAGAGATCTGAGATGTTATATCTCTAAACCCTGTAATTTCTGGAAACATTGTCTTCAAACCGGAACAGAGATGTTTGCTTGTTACTGCTTGGCGATAGAATAACTGGTAAAGGTGTGGTACTTCCCCAGGCGGTCTCTGCCAAGCCAAGAGTCCTACCACTACAACCACACCTAAGTACCACACCTTTGCCAGTTATTCTACCGCCAAGCAGCAATGTGCAAACTTGATTCTGTTCCTGTTTGAAGGGCAATGTTTTCAGAGAAATTACAGGGTTTGGATATATGATATCTGGGTGACGAGCGCAGTGCAGTGCTAGTAGGATACATGTGTGATGAATTCAAATATTTGACTGTGTCTGGGTGTGTTCTATGAACAATAAGTATATATTTAAAACATTTTAAGTATTATATCAGCTATCTGGCCGCCATAGTACAAGCTTTGCTTAGTCTGGGATCAGATGGCGTAGTGTGTGATTTTTTTTTTTTTAAATAAAAAGTGACGAGACGTGCAGGACATGTGCCTGCCACATAACAGCACAGTGACACGCAGCTATTGGAACATGAAGAGTTCAAATCATTACCTAGCACTGCACTCCGCTCGCCACCCAGAGATCTAAGATGTTATATCTCTAAGCCCTGTCATTTCCACCAATGTTCACAGCCCACGGAAAATGTGTTTGCGGTGCGCCGAAATAAGTTTTCACTTCAAAATTGAGAACCTCCTCCTTTTGTGAAGTCGGTTAAAAAAGGAAACATCTGTCTGTAGGTACAAAGTGAAGCTGACGCCGGGGACCGGCAAGCGCGGGAAGGCTGCCAAGACCGCCGTGCAGGTGTTCCTGAAAGACAAGGCCGCCTCGCCCAGGGAGAAGGACCTACTGAAGGCTGTCAAGGTAACATTTTACACCTACTATATTTTGCCGTATAATCCGTATAAACCTATCCTTTTTCTTGTGTTTTTACTCAATATTATTGTTTTAATTTTGTTTTTTATTGGTTTTTTATCGGATGCACTTCGGAGAGTATGCGACTGATGCCTTGCCCTTTTTTCTATCGGAATGCTCGTAGCTCTTCTAGGTAAACACGCTCCATCGTAGACCGCATCATCGTTTAACATCAGGTCAAGTGTAAACCTATAAAAGTAATATATATAAATCATCATCATCATCATCATCAGCCAATAGACGTCCACTGTTGAACATAGGCCTCCCACTAGATTTCCACAACGAACGGTCCTGCGCAACCTGAAACCAGCGGTTTCCAGCGACCTTTGTGAGGTCATCTGTCCATCTAGTGGGAGGTCCTCCAACACTGCGTCTCCCGGTTCGTGGTCGCCACTCAAGAACCTTTTTTCCCCATCGGTTGTCAGTTCTGCGAGCGATGTGGCCTGCCCAATGCCACTTCAGCTTGCTTACTCTTTGAGCTATGTCGGCCACTTTCGTTCTTTTGCGAATATCCTCATTACCGATTCTGTCGCGCAAAGAGACTCCGAGCATAGCTCTCTCCATAGCTCGCTGTGTGACTTTGAGCTTCGTTATGAGACCAACAGTGAAGGACCACGTCTCAGTTCCATAAGACATCACTGGCAACACGCACTGGTAAAGACTTTCGTCTTTAGGCATTGGGGTATTTTGGACTCAAAGATGTGCCGAAGTTTCCCGAACGCTGCCCTTCCGAGTTGGATCCTTCGCTGGACCTCTTTGTCGAAGTTGGATCTACCTAATTGGATCTTTTGTAGACGTATTCGTCAACAACTTCGAGTGTGGTATTCCCAACAATAACCGGTACAGGTGAAACATGAACATTTGACATGACCTTCGTCTTGTCCATATTCATCCTCAAACCTACCTGTTGGGATACTCTACTGAGGTCCCTGAGCATAGCACCGAGGTCCTCCATATATAAATATATAGGTATATATATTGACACAATAAACGTTTTCATTATTCTGTAATATACAAAAACTAGCTATGCCTCACGGCTTTGCTTACATAGTTCCCGTTGTTTTACCCCAATACAAATATGAAAATCCTATCGTCTTATTAATATAATAAATGTCAATGTTTGTTGCTCAATCACGTCGTCGTGACGCTGCTACTTTTAAAAATTATTTAATTCTGTAATATCTCATTTCAGGAGGAGAACGTGGCCAGGAACTTCCCCGGGAAAGTGAAGCTGTCCGCTCCGCAACTGCACAAACACAAGAAGTGAATCCACTCGACACGACACACATACGACACCTTAGGCTATGCAGTTTAATAGTATATAGTGAAGAGCAGGACGTGTGCCTGATGGTAAGCAATACGCCTGCCACATAACAGCACAGTGACACGCAGCTGTAATGTGCAAACATTATTATGTTCCAGTTTGAAGGATCTGCACGATCTCATACCACCTTGCCCTTTTTACTATCGTACTTCTCGTGACTCGAAGAAGCGGCACCGTTTCATGGTGGATATTCCAAAGACACGGACAAAGAGGTTTGACTCTACGTTTGTGATAAGAACGTCTAGGCTGTGGAATGAGTTGCCTGAGTGGGTTTTCCCGATAGTTATAATCTTGGTGTCTTCAAATCGAGAGTGAATCGGTTTGTTCTATGTAAACACGCTTCATCGTAGACCGCATCGTCGCTTAACATCAGGCGAGATGGCGGTCAAGTGTAAACCTATTAAAGTTAAAAAAAAAGGGGCAATGTTTCCAGTGAAATTACGGGCCGTAGAGATAAAACATCTTGTATCTCTGGGTGACGAGCGCAGTGCAGTCCTATATAATGATTTGCGCTCTTCCTGTTCAAAAGCTGTATGTCGCGGTTATAGGCAAGCTTGGTGCTTGTCATATATAACGTGTAATGTCTTGCTCGAAGATTTAAAAAAAAACATCGTCGATATCAAAGAATATTATTTTGAACAGTGAATTTTTTTCGCTAGGTATCAGGGTGTGTCCCGTAAAGAAATTGACTCTTGTTCATAATTATCATCATCATAATCATTCTCGACTTGTCACTGTCACCCTCCTGATACCGTTGCGATGTATATTATGACAGTAAGTAATTTTTTTTTCGATGTTCAATTCCTTTTTTATTTGCATTAATAACGAAAAATCTTACTTATATTGTTTTCTCTCGACAAACTATTCTTGTACGCCTAGTTCTAACATACCCCGTTCGTGCCCATATGATCTGTATTGTCAAAAATGGCCAATTGCGTTGTATAAAGATCGCTTCGGGTTTGCGGCCATTTCGCACCAGATATTGTCAGCGTAAAAAGCTCCGAGAAAAAGGTTTCTTGCGTCGTAACCAGAGTTTACACATACTACGTATAGAGTTGGCACAAACTCTTTACACCGCAATCACGGGTAGCATCTTTCTTACCTTGTCGCTCTTGTGGAAGTGTCATACTTTTGTCGCGGCACATCACTCTGTAGCCATAGAAAGTATGCACGTCATCTGCTTACGATTGACACAAAGGAACCGTGCGGAAAATCTAAGTCTATACCTAGCATACTTAGTAATTGTAAACTCTTTGGTCGTAACGAAAGGCGAGAAAAATCTCAAACCTCTAATTATTACAAATCACGATACTTACTATCAAAAGCATGTATAACTTCTATAACATGTAACTACTATAACATGTATAACTTTTATAGCATGTAGGTATAACTTTAAGCAAAATCTAAAATATTTGTGTTATTTCGATCGAACATTTTCAATGTTTTCCTAGAATACGTCATAGTACTTAGACTTTGATTTTCGTGTTTTGGTTAGTGCGAGGACAAGCTGAACGAGATTGAAGTAATGTTATTTTTTTTTTTACTATAATAGGTTTGCACTTGACCACCATCTCGCCTGATGTTAAGCGATGATGAGATCTACGATGGAGCGTGCTTACCTAGAATAAACCGATTCACTCTCGATTTGAAGACTAAAATGAATGTTTTTTTTTCGCAAAACGAAATCGTTAAATTTATAAATAAACGTTTTAAACTAAAATAACCGTCTTTTTCGCAAAACGAAACCGTTAAATTTATAAATAAACGTTAAAACTAAAATAACCGTCTTTTTCGCAAAACGAAACCGTTAAATTTATAAATAAACGTTAAAACTAAAATAACCGTCTTTTTCGCAAAACGAAACCGTTAAATTTATAAATAAACGTTTTAAACTAAAATAACCGTCTTTTTCGCAAAACGAAACCGTGAAAGTACTTTTTCATCCCACCAGCTCGGAAAGAGTACTTTTGCTCCTCGATATCAGGGCGCAAAAGTCGTTTTTACCCTCTAGAGGTTAAAGTATATTTGAATTTAGAACATCGTGTGTACTGAGGTTTTGAATTCAAAACATAATTCAACCTATTTATTTCTACCTCCTTGGTGCCGAATGCATCATACATTTTTTTAATATGTTTAAAACTCAGACTAAGAACCTCCTTGGTGTACTTACTTTTTTTTAATTTGCTTAGCGCGAAAACATTCAAAAATTTGCATTTAGTAATTTCCTTGCTGAGGTGGAATGAAAAGTTACGTGTTCCACTCGAGTGCAAAAATGTTTCACCTTGTGCTCTTTTGATTCCCTTGCTACGCTCAGGATTCTAATTTTGAATAACTCGCTGCGCTCGTGATTCAATTTTAGAATCCTTCGCTTGCTCGGTCTTCAAAATTGAGCACGCGGTTAAAAATCAACTTTGCACTCTTGTATAACAAATAACTATTCTAAGTCACGGGACATAGTGTCCGATTTTATTTATTATTTAGTTGTGCCCCGCAGTTTTTCCTAGGATTTCAGATTTTTACATTTTTTGGAGCCGAATCCTCAATATTTGTATACCTAACTGAGGGGCTCTGCTAGGGTTTAAAAAAGTAAAAACGTTTATTCTAAAAAAAAAAAGAATTAATGATTATGTGAGAGTACGCGTGTTTTGTTTATATCCTGTTTAGAAATTGTTTGTTCTCCTAATGCAGACAAATCAATAATATTGTAGTTTTTAAGTGAACTGTTTTCCTAAAAACTTTTAATTTCATGTGTGTTATATGTACGTTTATATTTGTTGTATGTAATACCACAAATCCGTATCATTAAAGAAAATGTTTATGAAAACTTGTGTAGGTAATTTTATTCAGTCACGTGGACTAAATGCGTAAAGCATTACAAGGTTTGTTTAGTACACGGCCTTCGTGACCGCCTTCAACGCAGCTGCGAAATCCGAGTCTCATCCCATTCATCACCCCCCCCTTGACGACAAAGACCCCCAAAGCAGAGATTTGAAATGTGCGCAACTCCACCCTATTTTCCTCTTCTTCCCCTAATCTAAGAAATGTGTAAGAAAAGAGAATAGGCATCACGACTTATTTAAGACTACTCAATAACTGAAATATAGGTGAAAAAATTACTATTACTTTGTTATCTTAAAAACTTCCCGTGGTACACGATTTTAAAATCACAATTTTACTCTCCCAAAAACGCTTCATACAAATGGCTACAGAAACGTGACGTCACACTGTCGTATTTTCTATGCGCGTAAAGTTTGTATGGTAGCTATATTAAATATTGCGTTTCGGAAAATGGTTTCATAACAAAAGTCACTTGACATTGAATGGGTTATTCAATGGTAGGTAAATAAATTTTCTAATAATTTCACACTTTTAAAATGGACTTGCCCATCCAGCTTTGAATGATCATAAAGTAAGTTAAACAAAAAAAATATCAATCTATTTAAATACTGTCATTATATCAAATAATTTAATATAATTGCAGGACCTGTCGTCACGCCTATTGTAATGACAAAGAAAAAAACGAATTTAAATAAAATAAAACAAGAACAAAATTAAAATTTTGATTAATCCCCGACTACCTCGGATTTGTTATCTGTACAACACTTTACTAGTCAAGCCCTTTCATTTGATATCCATATTAAGAGAGTTGTGAAAAAAAATGTATTTCGCCATTTTGTGGAAGCGGCCATCTTGGATTTGAAATTTGTCACAGTGCAAAGTATTCTACTAGTCAAACCATTTCGTTTGACACCCATATTGAGGTAGTAGTGAAAAAAATAATATAATTCGCCATTTTGTGGTGGCGGCCATCTTGGATTTGATTTTTTTATAATGTATAGTATTATACTAGTCAAGCCCTCTCATTTGATACCCATATTGAGGTAGGTTGTGAAGAAATATTTTGTCCGCCATTTTGTGGAGGCGGCCATCTTAAATCGATATTAACCAAACATAGCTAAGAACATCCGCACGGATATTAACTTTCAAATAAAAAAACTGCATTGAAATCGGCCCATCCGTTTGAGCTCTACGGTGCCACAGACTGACACAGACAGACATCGACGTCAAACTTATAACACCCCTTTTTTTGGTCGGGGGTTAAAACGGTTTGTTCAGTTTGGGGTTAAAGAGTTTCGTATGATAAATGTTTACCAATAGTCCTACTAATATTGTAAATGTCATTGTTTGAATGTTTGTTGCTCGATCACATGGTAACGTCTGAACCGTTCGTGTTGAGTATTGGAATAGCACATAGGCTACTTTTATTCACGGAACAACAACAGCGCGTGGAAATCTGCGGGTCATTGCTAGTATAATACCATATAGCACTAGCTACGCCTCGCGGTTTCAGCCTACAGGTTATTCCAGACTATAAACTATAGTAATCTATCTACGAGTATGTTCCTTTCAACCATATCTGTTCAGACGTTATGACGCGAACGAGAACAAACATCCCAACAAAATGACATTTATAATATTAGTAGGATTATTGGTGAACATTTCTCACACAACACTGTTTCTCTCTGTGCTCTCTGGAGTCTGGACTTATACTATTACTAGCGGCCCGTTCCGGCTTCGCTCGAATACTGTCACATAAAGCCCATTAATCGAGATAAAAACTATCCTATCTTTTAAGTTGGATCTATCTACACACGGTGTCCAAATTTGATTAAAATCGGCTGAGTAGTTTAGGAGTCCATCGCCGACAAACATCGTGACAGGAGATTAGCCAAGTTCAAGAATGAGGTTATCATTTTTCAAAATGTTTTTGTTATGCAAATAACGCTTAAATATACAAAAACAGTAATGTCCCGGATATAGAGTTGATGGTTCTCTAATAAAACACTATAATTATTGGTAATAAATTATATTTAAATAATAACTAATTAGTTAAATAGCTCAGAAGACGTGGGGTGCGCAAGCGAAGAAGAATCCCGAGGTGGGTCGCTCGTCTCGGCTTTGCCTCCAAGCGGATGACAATGCGGCAATATAGGTTGCTCGGTGGTGAGCATCGTGGCTTTGGGGGAGGCCGGGGCGGAAGACTACCGTCGGTAGTCGATATTTCGGTGCCCCGCTCTTCCTGTCCTTTGCAAACGAAAATTGGTAAAAAAAGATGATGCGTGGCGGGGGCCAGCTAGGGTGTCCAGACGCCGTCTTATTGGTTGGTCCCCGAGGTTGTCATGTTTGTTTTAAATTCAGTTGCACCGGTGACATGGGGGTGCTCCATTAAAGACCTGGAGACGGGTAAGCTGTGGCGGATTCGCGGAAGAATGCGAGAACGGTAACGCGTTCCCGCCATAACCGGCAAAGGTGGAACTCCGGGGAAGTTTTAGCCTACTGTACAACTCTTGATGTCAAGTCTGATACCAAATTGTGAACTCCATCGTCTCTGCCAGACCGAAGCGTGTGCGTAAATGGATTTCCTCCACGTAAAAAAGTACCGAATGCATACGCCGCAGTTCCGAGACTTTATTATAAAAACAACATTTAACTAATTCATGGGTAACACACGAGTGAATTGGTCGATCTAATCCGACTTATGTTTCACATAAATAACCAACTTCAAAAACTTCGAGTTCATCCCAAAATGGCCACCTCCAGAATACCATCTTCGCTTTTAATCTAACTCCGTCTGCTCCCAAGCGTCCCCTGTTTAATCCTCTTCCTCTTCTTCTTCCTCGCCGAAGCCCTCTCCCTTCCCGGGCATTTCGGGCGGCGGCGGGGGCGGCAGGTGAGCGATGCGGTAAGCCTGATAAATAATACAATTTAAAAAGTTTATTCACGACTTAAAATATTAATTTCTAAATTACTTTTTTCTTAATGAGACTAAATCCCTACTTCTCTACTAATATTATAAATTCGAAAGTAACTGTGTCTGTCTGTTACGCTTTCACGCCTAACAACTAAACTATGTATTTTAAACGAAATGAAAAAGTGACATAGTTTCATGGTTGACGCTCCAAAACATGAACGAAGCGGTTTGACTACTTTTGTGATAAAAAAAATCTAGGTTGTGGAATACGTTGCGTGAGTGGGTTTTTTGCCGATGGTTACAATCCTGGTGTCTTCAAATAGAACGTGAAGTTAAATGTTTTTTTCTAGGTAAACATCTCCTCCATCTCCATCGTAGACCTCGCCGCTTAACATCTGGCGAGATGGTGGTCAAGTGTAAATTTATAAAAGTTACAAAGAGTAGCCATACACAGCGTTTCCCCTCTGTCAAAGTACAAGTCCGCGTGGACCATGGAGTTTGAAAATATACTGTGGCTGAGGGCGGGGCTAGATTTGTGAATGGTGCTTTATTTTTTATGTGTTCGGTTCGAGTATGATCGGTACAGTTATGTTTTGTATGCAATAGTGCGGGTTTGCGCTAGTTTGCAACTGTCCCTCTCGCAAGAAATGACAGAAAGATTTGAACAATATTTTCTAGCTAAGACTAATTAATCCCTTCCGTGCTTGCGCGGAAGATCGAGTTACTCGATGGCTAGAGCCTGCGAAAGGACATACGCATGTAAAACTGTGGGGCGCTGATGGTATACAATAATCTCTTTCCTAGTTTAATGTTACAAAAAGAACATTGAATTGAAATGAGAAATAGATGCCCAATCTGACCTCCTCGTCAGCGAAGGTGGGGTCGAGCATCTCCATGACCTCCGGGCCGATGGCGTACTCGTCCTGCGGCCGCGGCAGCTGCAGCGGGGTGAAGTTCGGCTGCTGCGCCTTCAGGCCCCAGCCCACGTACAGGCACTCCGACTTCCTGGGGGCGTTACCGGGAAATGCACCACTTGGCAACCATCAAACAAACTTTCGTGATTTGAACCGTTGCGTCGTGGTCACAAGAATACCACGGCGGTTGTAACGCTATCGAAATAGGCTTGATGAAAAAGATCCGATAGTCCGTGAGTTATATTGTAAATAAAGAGAATGTATACATATCTTTTTCTTTTGTTTCACAAACAAAAAATTACGAAGCTTAGAAGTTTCGAGTGACGTCACTCCATTGTGCGATTTTTACGAAGACGTGACGTCACAAATAGCTGAAATTGAAATAAAGAGTCTAGAATTATTAAAATGTCTTGTTGTATTTAGTAGTTCTTGTTTTCTTATTGATTGTTATCTTTTTATCCGACTGCGTAACTAAAAGATTTTTTATTTGTAGTTATAAATCTCAAAGGACCAGTATTCAAATCTGAGAGGTGCAAATCGCTCGCAGGATACCCGACGATTGACGTGTTAGCTGTTAGATACACGTCAGTGGTCGGGTATCCTGCGAGGGACATCCACTGCAGTTTTTTTTAAATACATTATAGGTCTACGGTTGACCGCGATTTGCCTGTTTATGTAATATTATAACCGTCGTTCATGAATTTTCAGTTCAAATTGATGTATGAAACTCAACAAAAAGCTTATGGTGTAAAGCCAATACTGACTTGCCATCAGTAGCATACGCGACCGCCCCGGGCCAGAGCGTGCTCCTCAATGCGACCACGGCTCGGTCCGGCGCCAGCACGGAGCTGATGCGCGGCACCCACGCGGCCATACCCTCGATGTGGGCGTCCTCAGACAGCGACGTGAACAGCGGAGGACCAGCTTCAGGCTCGATCTGCGGTGGACCCTCGTCTTCTTCCTCCTCTAAACCCTCATCCTACTCAAAACAAATTAGTCAAACAAAATAATGTCATGTTGATCTCTGATAAATGTTTGGTGGGATCTTGTATACCATCCTTCATCATCATAAATCCAGTGTCTTATTGGGTAGGATGTCTGATTCCACAATCGGGAAGTTGTAGGTACGAGTTCCACCTGCACCTCTTGAGTATTTTTCAAAGTGCTAGTGAAAGATCACCTTCAAGTTAGATCATTTTACCTGTTTTTTTAATAAAATTACCTATCGCAGTTGATTTTCTGAAATGAACGGCATCTGCTGGTTACCAAACTGCTAACCTAATCTTACCAAACTTGGGCACTTACGTGGAGTATAGGTACACTCCGCGAGGCATAAGCTGAGCTTTGCATTTGTGTGAGTGTACATGGATAGTGTAGGTGTGACAACCGGCCTTAGGCGCGGCGCCATTCTGTCTCGCCGCGCTCCTGCCTGATTGGTGATCACTCACACTAATGCAAAGCTCAGCTTATACCTCGCGGAGTGTAAGTACCTGACACTTTTCCAAATTTTAACCTTGCTCACTTACCGTACCTATCTGAGTCGGCGGACATAGTTCTCCAAATAAGAACTGATATCGTCTGACTTGTTATTCTCGAAGGATTGAAAGATTTAAATGTCCTCAGGTGCCTTAATTGAAGAAGAACTGGTGCTTGTCGGCGGGCTTATTATTGGCGATAAGCGAATATATCAGCTGTTAGATTCTGAGGCAAGTCGTCTACCTCGGCGGCGAGTTTGTTTGGACTGCCGTTGATACCCGGCGCCTATACTTAAAACTTAAAACGTCGTTTTTACGATTACCGGTACCAGCCGACCCTAGCGATGACGAATACTGTACTGGGCTACTCAGTATATCTCTTGGTCACCGCTGATGGCAGGATTGACCCTTATTGCTAACTGTATTATTGTGAAATCCGCTACAACAGAAGCGTGGGGAACTGCATCCAACTCATGTCAGTATCAAGTCGCTAACCATCCCCGCGTTCGGGTTCCACCAGAGCGTGCGACCCTGCGGCAGGATGTGGCGGCCGTGGTGCACCCAGTACGTGAGGTGGGTGTCCAACAGGTCCTTCAGCGTGTGACCGTGATAATACGGATTGGGGCTAAACTCCAGATCGCCTGTAAAGGATAGCGAAGCTTCTTAAGAAAACTGGAGTAATTCAGAATAAACAGGAGACTTCAAATATGTACCCTTCCGTCATAGAGCCATCAATGTAAGATTATTTTCATTCGTATCTTGTAATTGCTCATGAACTCTCCAGTTAGTATTATCCCAAAAGTGGAAGTTATGTGACCCTTTTTGTAGCGGTAGGACTCTTTGCAGATTTCGTCAGGGGAAGTACCTTTGCCAGTTTTTATACCGCCAAACAGTAATGTGAAAATATCGCTGTATTCCGGTTTGAAGGGCAATGTTTCCAGAATAAACCATTCCAGAAATAACAAGACATAGAGATCAAATATTTCTGAGTGACGAGTGCAGTGGAGTACAAGTAATGATTTGGACTCTTCATGTTCCAATAGTTGCGTGTCATTGTGGTATTGTGGGTAGGCATATTGCTTACCATCAGGAACATAACCTGCTCGTCTTGTCCACTCTATAGTACAAAAAAAAACACTTAAACGTTTCGCGAACGTAAATGTATAGCAGATATTCTAAACCACATCTATTGTGGTATTTATTGCTGAAAGCTATACTAGACCAGAAATGTATTCTTCTCTATCAGAAATATCCAATAACCATCAGTGAGATCTCACCCATTCCCTCTTCCAAGTCTATATCCTCCTCCTCTCCGGAGCCGAAGGTGTAGAACCCCTGCGGCGAGACAGACGTGGCGGAGTGGATGCGGGCGACCTGTGCGCGCAGGTAGTTCCGCTCCGTGCCCTCGAACGGGGGAACGATTGGATCTAGCGGGGGAAATATTTCATAACATTCACAATTTAACGTTCAATACTTGCTTACAATATAGTATTAGGAGTTTAAAAGTACCACAGGAGGTATTTCAAACAGTGTTTGATGATGTCAACACGCCTGTCTAGAAGTAACATCATAGCAATGTCCCCACTGCTGGAAACAGTGGGGGAGTGTGACCTTATATAAAGGTCTTTAGACCTCTCACGAGGACAGGCAAATTCTATCCCGCTGGTCAAGAGGTGGTTAGCCAATTTACATTTCGAAGAATGTCCTTTCTAATAACATCTCGATTCCTTTATGGTGGTTATTTTCACCGTTAACAACAATCAGGGTGTTTTTGTGAGGGCACTGCGTGCCCCAAAGACACACCTAGTTCTCCAATAAATTATGGACTTTTAACTTTCGAGAATTAGCGTGCCCCCAAAAAAGAATTCTCAAAAAAGTTCTGGCCAATGATATAATTTTCAGCAGCGCGCAATATTGTGAACAAGGGTAATGATATGGAAGATCGTGAATGATGATGACGTTGAAGAACACAATTCACCTCAGTGTCAAGCTCTCCAGTCATAGCGCGCACGGTGAGCCTCGCCACCCGGATCTGTTGCGGGGTCACGTCCGGGAGGCATATCCAAGGTTCGCCCAGATTGTTGCACACCCAGAACACCTGCGTCGTGAGACACAAAATGACACCGGATCAGGATTGTAAAAGATTTGGTCTGCCATTATGGCTTGGTCGGTAACATCGTCTTTCTTAATTTCCAGACTACTCTTTTTGTCTAATTTCAATTCTTTTTTTTTTTTACTTTTATAGGTTTACACTTGACCGCCATCTCGTCTGATGTTAAGCGACGATGCGGTCTACGATGTAGCGCATTTACCTAGAAGAAACCGATTCATTCTCGATTTGAAGACACCAAGATTACACTAAGATTATAACTACTGGGAAAAATCCACTCAGGCAACTCATTCCACAGCCTAGACGTTCTTATCACAAACGTAGAGTCAAACCTCTTCGTCCGTGTCTTTGGAATATCCACCATGAAACGGTGCCGCTTCTTCGAGTTACGAGAAGTACGGTAAAAAAAAGAGTTCAATCAGAGGTCCGCTTTATTTTGACATTTGTATTCTAAATTCCAATTCTACTACTCTAGTCAAGTAGTCGTCCCCACTTCGTCCAGGTTCAGCATTCATCAAATTTCCCTTACATCCTTTTTTTCATTAAAAAGAAGCTATCTGCAGACTATCTTTGTGTTAAATTAAATTAAAATGAGTTCAGTAGTTTAGGCTTGAAAGCGTAACAGCAGACAGATTTACTTTCGCATTTTAGCTATCAAAGCTCAAAGTTCTTCTTCAAACAATTACTTGTAGTTTACAAGATTATCGGCTTTTCAATTGTTTTCAATCTCTTATTTAAAACCTTTCAAAATACAAATTGTGTATGATTAATCAAAGTAAGTACCTTCTTGTTGACGCCCTGGCCGGGTCTCTCGACTGGTATGGGCGCGGGCGCCTGCCAGGTTGTCATCGGCTCCGGCGGCAGCTTCGGTGGCACGGGGACTTTGGGCTTTTCATCCTCATGAGTCTCACCCTCGCCCGCTGAACGCACTCCACATTAGTGAGACGAATAAGTATATATAAGAGGTTACACAGCTGGTCTAGCAGCTGATCCAGAGCCTCAGGTTCGATTTCCACGCGTAATACTCTTTTCGAAGTCATGTGGTACTTAATGCCGCCAACTTAAAGACTGTGAAGGAAATACTTACATCGTGAGGAAACCTGCTTGCCTCAGAATGTTTTAATTCTTAGAAGGCAAGTCAAGCGGCCAGCCCGCAGTTTGGCTAGGGTGATAGACTATGGCCGAAACCTCTTTGCTAATTTGTTTGGTTGGGCGGAAACCCGTGCCACATCAATGGCGAGTACATGGGTTGATACGATGTACAAGACGAGTTACGAAATGCGATCGGATTGAAAAAGTATGCATAGTCAAAGAGAAAGATGAGTGGGTAGAAGATCCGATCTTGTGGCGTTCTTTAGGAGAAACTTACGTTCAGTACTGTAAGCAAGCATATACAGCCTAGGTACACCTATTATGTTCCCATCGCTGAAATGCAGAATAGCCCTGATTGAAATTGCGTTTCAATGGGCATGACATTTCAGCGGCTACCACTGTGTGACATTATAAGCCTTTGGTAAACTTTTAAAAACTTTAATCTTTTTAAAGTTCCTAAATTATGATAAGTACTTTGATGCTATCATGGATCAAGGCAGATAAAGAAGAAGAGATTTGTTACATTTAGGCGTAGCATACAAGTTTTACACATGATAGGTATATGGTCTAATGTAATTGTTGACCAACCTAGTTCCTTGTGTTCCTCCGCGTCTCCTGGAGTATGGGCCTCTTCACCGCCTTCTCCTTCTCCTGGCATGTCCTTCAGCTCAAATTCCTGGCAAACAAAATCAATAAGTAGTTTTTTCACCATTTATGAATACCGTTTATTATTCTGCTGAATCTATTCTGAAAGTTTGATGATGTTTTTTTTATAAAATAGAGTACGAAATGAGCAGGACATGTGCCTGATAGTAAGCAACACACCTACCACATAACAGCACAGTGACAAGCAGCTATTGGAACATGAAGAGTCCAAATCATTGCCTAGCACTGCACTGCACTTGTCACCCAATGATCTAAGATATTATATCTCTAAGCCCTGTAATTTATCTGGAAAAATTGCTCTTCAAACCGGATGGATGTAAAAGAAATCAAAATCTTGAAAAAATAATGTGAGCCGTCACGGGACGCCTGGCAGATGTGACACATCGACATTATGGTGTAAAAGTTATATGCAGAAAATAACATATTGTGATAGGAACTAAATATGTAATACGTAATTATAAAATATTACGATATTTTTTTGCAGATAACGATGACTATTTATTGAATAAACATTTATTTTCATTAAATACAAAAATTTACGAATTTATTTCAAATCGTTAATCACATTCAAAGTTATTAGTTAGAGTTAAAGTTATTATGGCCACGCGTCATATCGACTGTAAATATAATACCATCGTATAGCGTGGCATGCGTCGCCACGCCAGAAATCGGCTTTACGTGCGACTATACATGTTTCACATCAAAACCCGTATGACAAATATAAAATCAATAGTTTTCTCCAGATTTTTTCTGAAATCGTCCATGAATGTGTGGTAGAAGTCAAAATTTTGGGATGCATAATTTCCGAAATATCCTTTGTTGGTAGAAATCAAATCTTGGTTACCCTAATTCTTCTGTCCAGTTCATCTAAAGTGATATCTGTTTCAGCGACGTAGTAGTTAGCTTTCGTACCATAGATCTTCCCGAAAAATCTGAAAATGTTAACTTTTTAATTTACGGCAAACCTGCCTTACCTACAGTACCTACATACAATGCTATCTAGGCTAGGTACTTCAGAATATATAATTTTTCTTACTTGCCAAAACTGAACGAGAAACCGTGTTAGTTTAGTGACCTCTCAATTGTGAAATCTTACTCATACTCTTTTATTGATAACGAGGAGGTAGTTACATTAAATGACATATTAAAAATGTATTACAGTTCCAATTCAATAATACACCTGCATATTGGATTATTTATCCAAATGAAGATGTACAAATGTTTCATCACCACAAGCACCTGCTGTGAAGGAAAACTTCGTGAGGAAATTTACATGTTCCAAGAAATACAACATTCGAGGGCCTGTGTCACTCGCTAAGCCTCGAACAGCCGGCGAAAACAACATAATGATGATGGGATGCTTATGCACTAGAGTGATTACTAGCATCGTTACCATCGTTAAACTCCCTCCCACTTATGTTCACTTTCAGGGCAATGCTTTGTGGTGCTAGTTCATAAGTGTTCTACTGTAATATTTCTGTTCTTGTGTCACAATAAAGAGTTATCTATCTATCTATCTATCTTTGTCCTCAATACTCTACCGATTGTCGACACTACCCTGATGGTGCCCAAAATTATATTCCGATTGCTACCAAGACACAACCCTGATGGGGTTCAAAGTGCTATTCCGATTGTCCCCAAGACACTACCCTGATGGACCACAAATAGTCTTTGTGGTCCGTATTTATACTTTATACCCTTATTATACCTAGTTCTCTAGGTATAATTCTGATTAATCGCAAGAGCCTCCGTCGTAAGGCCTGACTAACCTGACTGTGGCTACAGGTTCTTTGATGGCCAGCATGTTCAGAGCAATGTAGAGTGCGTACGCTTCTTGGTCCGGGAGACCGTAACCAGCCTGCGTTACACAAATGTTAACAGATTTAAGTTTGGTATACAAACCTAGGTTACTTAGTTCTCGGAATGTCCGAAACTACTGGTGGTGTTTTACTTTTACATTTATCTAGTTAAAACGTCATAGTTTCATGGTTGACGTTCCAAAGATTGGAACGAAGAGGTTTGACTCTACTTCTGTGATATGAACGTCTAGGCTGTGGAATGCGTTGCCTGAGTGTTTTCCCGATCTTGGTGTCTTCAATTCGAAAGTGAATCGGTTTCATCTCGGTAAGCATGCGCCATCGTAGACCACATCGTCGCTTAACATATCAGGCGAGATGGCGGTCAACTGTAAACCTACGAGTAAAACAGTGAATAAAGTAACAGTCGACACTGAGGCACCATATCATTGATTTGTCGATAGCTTTCCTCCTAGACAAAACCTGTAGATATTGTGTTTAAATTTTCGCGATTTGAACACAATCTTTAAATTGTGCGGGGCTTGATTACGATATAAATCATTGTTTGATTTCCTCGACGTTTCGGCAGCGTCACCACCGCCGTGATCACGACAAGACACGTAGAAGAACGTTGAGAAGAAGTCTTCTCGTGACCACGGCGGTTGTAACGCTGCCGAAACTTCGAGGTAATTAAACAATGATTTATATCGTGATTAAGCCCCGTACAATTTAAACATTAAGACCTGTAGGTACTCTGATTCGCAACGCAATCATATTGATCTCGACACGATTCAAACCTGGCTTTGCCTTATGAATTAGAATCCCCCATTCTCCCATTAGAATGACAGAGGCAAGGATTGTGAAAAAGAAATGGCGCTTTGACGTACGCGTCGTCCATTTTTTCTTAAAAAAAAAATTGATTATATATTATACTAGCAGCCCATTCCGGCTTCGCTCGGATACCTAGATACTAACTGCAGCGCCATCTGCCGGGGTGATTTGTGAATCTAAACCATCCAGGACCCTACACAAACGTATACAAAGAAACATTCAAATCGGTCGAGCCGTTTAGGAGGAGTTTACTTACAACAAAAAGTGGCATTAATTTACATATATAGATTTATGTATTATATTTATACTTGACATTGACGAAATTGTGAGGCTAAACCACAATAAAAGCCATAAACCAAGAGTTGAAGGTCACAAGGATTGTCATTTCGAATTTGAATCGTTCGGATTGCGTTGTGAATCAGTACCCTGAAGACTGAGCAGACACAACTAATGTAATAGGCTCAGCTGCGAGCTGGCAAATCGCATCACTCCCGTCGTTTGCAATTAATTCCTCATACATCTCTAAAGTAGTAGTTGTGTTCGAGGAAGTCGGCTATCCTCGGTTTGGAGTCCTCTTCTTCCAGGTCGAGCTCCTGCTCCTCTTCTCCCATCGTCTCTTTCGACGCGTACTTGGTTGCCACCAACTGAAGGAGAACAAAACGAATTTTAGTAATACTTTTTATAAACCAGTTATCTAACAGTTATATGTTTACCCGCGTAGCTCCCGTTGCCGTTATTTTCTCGTAACAAAAAGTAGGTTATGTGTTATTCTTATTCCAGACTGTAATCTAACTGTGTTCTAAATTTTAATCCGATCCTTTCAGACGTGCCGAGGTGATTGAGCCACAAACATCCAAACTTTTGCATTTATTAAGGAGAAAGTTGAGTATTGTTGCTCAATCAAGCGATTGTGCTATTATTTTTAGCCTGGCATACCACATAGGCTACTTTTCATCACGGAAAACATACAGGAACGGTTTATGTATTCAAATTGCGAAAGTTTGAGAACAATACGTGGATAAAATCACACGCTGCTGCTACAACAAAGTAATGAATGAATGCTTCAGTAAAAAATCACGGCATTCAGTACTGGAACGTGGACACTGACAGTGAAAGAGGTCCTTAACCTTATAGTTGCTCAGTAAGCTATGGAGTGAGCTATTCTCTGAGCTCTGAGGGATTGCATCCTAACGTCCGTCCGTAAAGTAGTCCGTCAGAGAACTAAAGCCACCGACATATCATTCATTGAACAGATAATCCGTTGTGGTAGACAGGTAGTGGTACTGGAGTGGAAATCACAAATCGGTAAACGTAATGCAGGACGCTCTGAGACTAGATTCACTAGGTAGAGTGAAGAACGATATACGGAAGACAGCAGACGGTCGATGGATTCATAAAGCTGAGGATCACGTGAGTGGCTAACTGTAATGAACCATATGTCCAGCAGTGGACTAGGAATAGACTAATGATGATGGTTAAATATTTAAATTCTTTAAAAACTTGAGGAGTCTGTTAGACGCTTGGTTTTTGGGCCTTACCGAAGTATATGGTGGCCCTAAAGCAAAATCCATTTCTTAAGAATTATTGAAATGTTTTGTTGTCGATGATATTCCGGCAGGCGTTACGTTACGTTGAATGGAAACCTAAAGGTGCAGGTTCGCGCCGCAATAGTGACACGAAACCGAGACCGGACAAACACTTGACATTATAGAATTGTATGGGCGCCAGTTTGCGCCGAGATCGTAACAGAAGAAGCGCCAACCGGCACCTTAAGACCGACGATCGGGCTGAGTGGCGTATTTTAGGAGAAGCTTATGTCCAGTGGTTGATGAGTACGATGAAGTAACAACTAACCCGAAACATCTCATCGACCCTCTTGACGATGGAGAGCTGTTTGGGCGCGAGGTAGACATCATTGAGCAAATCGAAGTTGGGTCGGAACTTCTCCTGCTTCACCTCCCACGAGTACTGCTCCAAGTTGTCTACCACGTTCGGTGGCTTCTGGGAGAGGATCTTATGGACGATGTCCACCAAGTGATCGTATCTATGAGGAGAATTAATAACAGATATAGTGCCGGCTAATAGCTTCAACTAACACAATAGTAAAGACCAGGGTAGTGATTCTAATCACAATCCGAACGGCCCAAATTCCCGAATGACAATCCTCGTCTCTGTCATTCTAAATAGGTAAGATAAAGACCGAGTTGTAAGATTCCGTGTTGGATCAATCCGACAGGGTTCTGAATCGCTACACAATACCCTGATTTACAACGCAATCGGACTAATCTCGAAACGGAATCAAACGTCTTATCGCTTAGAATGACAGAGACAAGGATTGCTATCGGAATCGTTTCGACTGCGTTCTGAATCAGCACCCACCCAGGATTTAGGAAACTGATAGTAGGGGTGGTGAGCAAGGAGAAGCGCTAACGCAAGTGAAAGTATGGAAAATTAAAGCTGCTGACGTAATTTTTTAAATAAGCACTCCTTTTAAAATTACTATCCATATATTTATTGAGTTACGAAATGATCGTGTTGACGTTACGTAAACATACTTGGCTAAATGTATCTTACAAAGTGTCTCCAGTAGCGGCGCTTTGTTGCTTCAGGAAATTTTTTGGCCAGCACCAAATCGTTATTGAGATCGGGCATAACATTTTCTGCTGCTGCTATTATATCCGGCTCTAAAAGAAATGTTTGAGACATTTTGAAATAGTTTGATCAAAATCAATAATATTTCTACAATTTCCTGCTTATCAATTTAGTTTAATTAAAAATTCTGCGATGCCACAGGCAATGAAAATAAACAAGCCCAGAATAAAAAAATCAGTGTAACGTCAATGCATAATTATCACTTGTAATGAAAAATCCTCCTTGAAATTATTGAAACAGGTTTCAAAAACTCAGCGATCTCTGTTTTGTCTAAATGTGAAAGCACAAAAATGGAAATAGAACGCATCCATGGCTTAACAAATCCGTCAATGTTAATTTATCAACGTCATGCGTCACTGACCAGCGTTTCCACAATGAGGGGAACTTCCCCTTTTGAGGGGAAATTAGAGTCCAGAGGGGAACAAAAAAGGGAAAGAGATGTAAAGGGGAAATCATGCCTAATCAAACAAATACAAAAACTTCGTCATATTGAGGAAATTTTCGTTTAATTGGTCCATACAGATACGTTCCAAATTTTTTTGTCAATAAGGCGATGTTTCTGATAATATTATTATGGTTTTCGATGAGGCAGAGGCATGAAAGCTTCAATATTATTGAGATGTCATCTCAGACACAGTGGGATCGACCGATCTGCGATCTAGTACGGAACTCTCTTCTCGATACATGTCTTAGTATCGCGGATCGTGCTCGTATCCTTGCTGTGTCTGTGTGGGAATCGGGCCTTTGGTTACAAGCTTTGCCATCTTTCAATACCGGTAGCCTATTAGATCCAACTGCATATCGTCTAGCTGTTAGCTTGCGCTTGGGTGCGAGGTGCTATGAAGCCCATCGCTGCCATTGTGGTACTGCCGTCGACCAACTCGGTCACCATGGTCTCTCTTGCTCGAAAAGCGCGGGTCGTATTGGCCGCCACGCCTGCCTGAACGACATCATACGCCGGGTTTTTTCCACCGCCAATGTCCCAGCCATAATCGAACCGAATGGTCTTGCGCGTGACGATGGCAAAAGACCTGACGGCATGACTGTTGTGCCTTGGAAGTTGGGTCGGCCCTTAGTATGGGACGTAACTTGCGTCGATACTCTGGCACCATCACATCTTCCAGAGACACATAGTAGAGCCGGTGCAGCGGCTAATTCAGCTGAGCGACTCAAACGGCGCAAATATGCAACCCTCGGAAGTGGTTGCATATTTGAGCCCTTTGGGGTTGAGACATTGGGACCATGGGGGCCGGGAGCTCACCTCATCTTCAAAAGCCTATCCGAGCGCTTGGTCGACGCGACGCGTGACCAAAATGCTGGCGTTTATTTGGCCCAACGCATAAGCATTGCCATTCAGCGTGGTAATGCCGCCAGCATGCTGGGTACGCTTCCGATTGGTAGTGAACATCTTGATTATCTATAGACCTAGTGGTCTATAGGTAATTCAGGTGTGCTTAGTGTAAGTAGTTAGGTTTGTAGTGTAGTGTAGTTCTCATTGTATTTTAGTTTTGTTAATTGAGATTAGTTGCAATTTTAAATCACACATCCAATGGGCTAGTCCCTTAATTTATAGTAAGCTAAGTCAGTTATTCAACCTGTGCTGTCAGTACTCATACTTGCCCGATAATCTCATGAAAACCATAGTAGTCCCTATTATCAAAAATAAAACTGGAGATCTGAGTAATGCCGCGAACTATCGACCTATTTCATTAGGAACCGTGATTGGTAAAGTGCTTGAGCGTCTGTTGAGGCCTTCGCTGGTGAACAACTTCAAAATTGACGACGCACAGTTTGGTTTCCGTGCCGGTCTCTCAACGGATTCCGCGATATTTAGCCTCAAACAAGCGGTACATTATTATGTAGGTAAAGAGACCTCTGTATACGCTTGTTTCCTCGATTTGAGTCGTGCTTTTGACCTAGTGAATTATAATATTATCTGGGATAAATTGCTCGACTCAAAAATACCGAGAAACACAGTGAATCTCTTGAGGTACTGGTACGGCAACCAAACCAATGCAGTGAGATGGGGCGACGCGACTTCCAGCGAATATAAATTGGACTGCGGAGTACGTCAAGGCGGGTTGACCTCTCCGGACCTTTTCAATATTTACATGAACAAGCTGATAGAGGAGCTAAGGAGCACCAGAATTGGATGTCATATCGGCAACGTCTGCGTCAATAATCTGAGTTACGCGGACGATATGGTGCTCCTTAGTCCCTCGATCAATGGGTTGAGACAGCTATTAACAATATGTGAAAAATACGCAGCTGAGCACGGTCTTACATATAATGTCGAGAAAACTGAGATGATGGTGTTTAGACATGGGAAAGGCCCGGAGAGAATACCGGATGTATATCCGGTGTTCACCGGTAAAGGTCGTTAGGCAGTTTAAGTACTTGGGCCACATTTTGACGGAGGATCTGAGGGACGACGTAGACATGGAACAGGAGAGACGGAGCCTGTCCATTAGGTGCAACATGCTTGCGCGCCGGTTTTCTAGCTGCAGCATAGAGGTCAAAACCACTTTATTTAAAGCCTACTGTCTATGCCTGTACACGTGTCAGCTGTGGACAAAATACACTCGCAGAACGCATCACACCATTAGGGTGCAATACAATGATGCTTTTCGCATTCTAATGCGAAAACCGCGCTTTTGCAGCGCATCAGGCATGTTCGCCGATGAGCGGGTTCCGGATTTCTTCGCCGTCATCAGGTCCCGAATCGCTTCTTTCTGGGATGGGTTGAGAAGATCGCAAAACGGCATTTTAAAGTGTTTAGTTGACTGCTATGGTAGCCCAATTTTTAAATCGTGGAGGACAACGCATCAGAGTGCGAATCGTAAATAAATAGATAAATGTAAATGTATGACGATATATTATGACGAAGTTGTACGATTTGAATACTTAGTATGTTTTAATAGTATTTTATTTTAATTTTGTGTCTTGATCTATGGGTTGTAATGTTATTTTACTTTACCTGAAATAAACATATATTTTTTTTTTTTTAATTTGAATCTCTTCTGAGGGGGGGGGGGGGGTGCCAAAACTATACTAATATAAACTAATATTTGAGGGGAAAAAAGGGGAAATCTTAATTGACGCGAGGGGAAAGGAAATTATAAAAGTGGAAACACTGTCACTGACATAAAAGCCATGTTTCTTGTTTATTTTTGTGCACAAATTGCTCAAAGTACCTGATAAAAGAGAGTAAATAAATAAATAAACAACTCAAATGGTTTAAGAATATGTATAATTCCTAAAAGGCGATCCTTAACTTATTTTTGTGATTTTAATCGAATTTTTAATTTATAAACATAACCTGTAAAACTAACCAAAACAAACCGTTCAACCTTTTTCACCTTCACAATGGCAACGAAATTCGACGCTGCCGCTTATAATTTCCGAAAGAAATGCCCTTACGTAGGGAAGGACTTACTTCGATGGTTCCCTGGCCACATGAACAAAGGTCTAAAACAAATGCAACGCAAATTAAAGAGCGTCGATTGCGTAGTGGAAGTTCATGACGCCCGCATCCCCTTTACAGGGCGAAATCCTATATTTACGAGTACTCTAACAGGTGCCAAGCCTCACATACTAGTTTTAAATAAACGTGACTTGACTGTACCGTCGTTATTGCCAAGAATAAAAGATCAGTTAATCGCCGAACAAGGAGTTACAAACGTTGTGTTTACAAACAGTAAGGATCAACATTGCCGCGGTTTGAAGGCCTTAAAGCCTCTTATGGTGGACGTAATTAAGGATTCTAATAGATATAATAGGAGTGAAGAGCTGGACTACAATATTATGATCATCGGAGTACCGAATGTAGGAAAATCTTCTTTGATCAATATGCTTCGGTCAAAGAACATGAGTGTGAAACACTCGCTGCCGGTCGGAGCTGTCGCTGGAGTAACGAGGAGCCTTATGACAAAGATGAGGATAAATAATGACCCTAGAATATACATGTTTGATACTCCAGGTGAGTTCATGTCAGGATAGGTATAGAAATTATAATTAGTTTTATACTTTGTGAGTAAAAGTAAATCAATTTAAGAATTTAGCTTGACAACTGATGGACCTTTCCATTACAAATCTTCAAAAGGAAGGAAGGCCAGTCGCCGGCTTAGCTCCATGTACCTACTTAAAGTCCCAGCCCCACCAAAACTCTTGAGATGGCGGGTAGAAGTAGATGGTTCTGCACTGGTGCCCTCTATACTCAACTTTACCAGTCATATCCATTTCTTTAAATAACCAGATACTTATTCTTTTATATAACACATTTAGACTCAAATCCCTGTATTACATATAATAATATATCCGAAAAATACTACAAATGATACTGGTGACAACATTAGGTAACTACTTACATATTGTGTAAAAAATTGTATTTGTCTGACTGTGGTGGTATCAGAGGTTCCTAAAGAATGAACCAATGTTTCTGATGTCCCTATACAGCGTGGCGCTTTGGTGCCGACATTAAATGAAACCACCTATAAAATATCATATTAAGACCTATTCTGTCAAATTAAATTTCAATTATCGTTATTATTTACTGAGTTATTCGCAATTTTCCAAAATACCATAATAGAGCAGGCTGTATCTAAAATTTTCTGCGCAAAGGTCATTACACCGCAGCCCACAGTCCATCCGATTTATCAATTAAAAATCAGGCGAAAAGCAAATACTAAAGAAACGAGATAGGTGATATCCTGCAACACACGTGCAAACGTACGCACGTTGTGAATGAAATGCAGACGAAAGATAAATAACGCACACGCCTATTAACTAATGTTAAATGTAGTCTTTCTCTTTCTCTAATTTTTCACTAGTTTTGTGCTAGCCGCCGGGATGCGAAGTTGACCGTGTTGTCCCTGACACATTTCTCTAAATGGCGCGCTAAAACTTTTACTGTAAATCCTTAACTAGGGAATTTTGTAATCTAATTATTCGGGAAAAAGACGCTTACATGTTGCATGCCATGAGCCTTTCGGTAGCTAGAGCCCAAAAGGGATTGACGACAAACAACAGACAAATTAACTTTGTAAAAGAAGGCTCAACTTCAAACTCCAGGAACAAGCCTTACTCAATCCTGGGTACTATTTGGGGGAGTAAGGGGAGAACGGACCTAACATCATTTCCGACCCAAATGTCAACCTCACCTGCACGTGGTACCCCCTGCTAGATAACAGACGAGGCTCTGACGACCGAGCAATGGCGGTATAACCATACGCCCAGCCCAGCTGGAAGAGGCTACAGCGAGCCTTAGGATCTAAATAGTTCTTAAAATGTCTGGAGTAAGGAGTAAGGAAACCAATATGGAAGCAAATTTGAAAAAAGAAACTACCCCAGGAGGGTACCAGTAGTAATACTGGAGAATCCCTCCCTGAGTCTAACTCAGGCTGCCCCTCGTATTCTGGGGGGGGCACAGCTTTGCATTCTAAAGGTGAAATCGACAAAAGTAAGAAACTTATACAACAGGCATTCCATCCTGCCTTATTTATACGAGCCCGATCAGCATCTCTGGGACATGACCCAGGTCCAAGTACTGAGACTCAACATCCACAAAATTATGATATCCCCACTCCTCCACAATGGCAAAGAGTCCCTACAAACAAAAACCCAGTAAAAAAAGCGGAAACTAACCCGCAGTCCATCACCACTTGGAGTTCAAACATCAAATCGATTCACTACATTGCCAATCGACCTAACAGATGAAGGTATTCAGGAACAACCTAGAAAACCAAGTAAGCCTCCACCAATAATCTTATATGGTATAGATGATGTCGAAAAACTAACTGAACTGTTGGAAAGTGTAGCGGAACGAAACCAATTCACTTATAAAATTGTGAATCGTAACCAATTGCGGCTTACTAGCCTTGATCTAGAGGTATACAAGAAATTAATTACACTAGTACGGAATAATGGACTCATTGGAAATACATTCAATAGAAAGGATACTAGACCTTATAGAATAGTTGTTCGCAATCTTCATCCAACAACTCCGTTGTCCGCTATCAAGGAAGAAATCGAAGCCACGGGCAACAAAATCGCTGGAGAAATCATAAATGCAAGGTTCGGCCCGGAGAAAAAACCTACCTCAACATTCTTCATAAACATTGAAAATGGACCAAAAAACAAAGCTGTAAAAGACATTAAATATATATTTCATCAAAGTGTCATAATAGAAGATCCTAAAAAGAAGAAATCCATTGTCCAGTGTCACAGGTGCCAACAATATGGACACTCAAAAAATTATTGCATGCGACCGTATCGATGTGTTAAATGTGGCCAATCCCATAAGACATCAGACTGCCAAAAGCGAGATCGCATAGAACCAGCGACCTGTGCCCTATGCAGTGGTCCTCATCCTGCTAACTACAGGGGTGTGAGGTCTACTTGGAAATATTAGCTCATAAAAATAATAAAACACCTAAGCCAACTAGATTGTCACAGACACAAACCCACAAAATTGATGACAGTAAAACTTCCACAAACCATTTGTACAAAAAAGAATGAAAAAGCTAGGGATAGTGGAAAGAACTATGCAGAAGTTGCCAAACCCACCTGTGACCAGAGTCCCACAGTAGAAAACTCTGCCAATTACAAACCCTCAATAGAAGAAATCTTCATAAGACAAACTGAAAAGTTCGAGCTAATCCTACAACAAATGAGCACCTTAATGAGTCTCATAGTCAAACTAGTTGACAAACTAGCAAAATGACTTCTCTGCGACTAGCTACTCACAACATAAATGGACTAGCTCCCAATAAAAATGAAGTAGAGGCGTTTATGAAGCTACACCAATTGGACTTACTGCTAATATCAGAATCCCACTGTAATGCATCAACAAACATCCAGTTTAAAGATTATCAATGCTACCATACATGTCATCCAGATGGAACAAGCCATGCTGGAACAGCAGTAATTATTAAGAAAACCTTAAAACACTATGAAATGCCTAAATACCAAACAGACCACATCCAGGCTACAACTGTAGCTGTAGAAGACAAAAGTGGCTTACTAAGCATTGCTGCTGTGTACTGTCCACCAAAACATAAAATAGACAATAACATGTTCTCACACTTTTTTAACACACTAGGAAATCGATTCTTGGCAGGAGGTGATTGGAATGCCAAGCATACCTACTGGGGTTCCAGACTGATAACCACTAGAGGCAGACATCTGAAACTAAGTGTTGATGAGAATCGGCTGGAAACCATATCTACAGGTGAACCACACACTGGCCAACTAACGCTGCACAAATTCCTGACCTCATTGATTTCTTCATAACAAAGGGTATGTCTAAGCTCTACACCAAACCTGAGCCATGTTATGATGGATCTTCGAATCATACGCCAGTTTTGTTGACAGTAAGTTCTAAAATACTTGAATATGCTCCACGTCCCAGTCTATACAACAGATACACTGATTGGATGTCCTTTAATGAGTACATAGATGACAAAATAACACTCAAAATTGCCCTAAAAACACCAGAGAAATCGATCAAGCAACAGAGTATATAACCAAACTTATCCAAGAAGCTTGCTGGCTCAATACTCCTGAACATTCTACCAATCACAGGGGTTGTAACTTTCCATTTGAAATCAAAAGCGCAATTGCTAAGAGGAGAAAACTGAGAAGAGTTTGGCACCAAAGTAGACTCAGGAGGATAAGAACAACTTCGAAAAAGCTGCAAGGAACTTGAAATGTTTGTTACAATCCTGGAATGATAGTACCCTTCAAGCTCAATTGGAATCGTTGACAGCTACTGCCTCTACTAATTATTCCTTGTGGAAAGTCACTAAACACTACGATAGGCCTTTGACTGCTTCATCTCCTATCAGAACTAGTCAAAGCTGGGCTAGAAACTCCCAAGAAAAGGCCGATGCATTTGCCGAACATCTCTCAAGGTTTTCTGCCCGAACGATGCTATGGATACGGTATTTCAAAGACATGTCCACGAGACATTGAAACAGGACTTACAGATGGCCTGTCCTCCTTCTCCTATCACCGTGCGGGAGGTCTGGAGAATGATTGGCAATCTGAAAGATAAAAAAGCCCCTGGATTTGATTTAATAACCAAAGAGGTTTTGATGCATCTCCCTAAAAAGGCAACTATTTTCATAACGTCACTCTACAACGGAATATTGAGAACCCAACACTATCCACTCTCATGGAAGGTTTCGCAAATATTGATGGTACACAAGCCAGGTAAACCACCAACAGAGCTGAGTTCATATAGACCAATTAGTCTATTGCCAATACTTGAAAGTATTCGAAAAACTACTACTGGCAAGAATTCAACCAATCTTAGAAAATAACTGTACTATACCCACCCATCAATTTGGATTCAGGCAGCGCCACTCTACAACTGAACAAGTTCATAGAGTGTGTAATAAAATCAGACAGTCTTTGGAAGAAAAACAGTACTGTTCATCAGTGTTTCTGGATATCCAACAGGCCTTTGACCGGGTCTGGCATGAGGGTCTCTTGTACAAGATAAGAAGTTACCTCCCACATAGCTACTTTCTGCTTCTCCAGTCTTACTTGTCGGAACGACTCTTCCAAGTCAAGGAGCATGAAACTACCTCCAAGCTATATGAAATTAAGGCTGGAGTACCCCAAGGTTCTGTGCTGGGACCGGTCCTATATACGATGTTCACAGCAGATCTGCCAATTGAGGAAGGTCTAACCGTGGCTACATTTGCAGATGACACCGCAATCCTTGCAAGCAACAAAAATCCCGAGATGGCCACGAATTGCTTACAAAAAGGATTAGACAAAGTATCAGACTGGCTGCGGAAATGGCAAAGCAGAGCCAGTGCATCTAAATCTGTACAAGTCACCTACACATTACGTAAAGGAAACTGCCCCCCAGTATACTTAGAGGGAAACATGCTTCCTCACAGGGACAGCGTGAAGTATTTGGGCCTGCATCTCGATCGCCGTCTGACCTGGAACCATCACATAAAAAGAAAAGGAAGAGCTTAATTTTCGGTACAAGAATCTTTACTGGATCCTGGGAAGAAACAGTGTACTTTCCACTGACAACAAATTACTGATATATAAAACAATCTTAAAGCCAGTTTGGATGTATGGCATACAGCTGTGGGGTAGTGCCTGCAACTCTAACATCAGTATGTTGCAAAGAATGCAGAATACAATATTGCGTACCATATGCAATGTACCATGGTACATTCGAAACACAGAAATCCATGAATATGCAAATATAACCACAGTGGCGGAAGAAGTACGAGCCAGTTCACTAAACTATGGGGAAAGGCTATTACTGCACCCAAATCCACTTGCAACTGCATTGCTGACGTTGCCATACACTAAACGTCTTAAAAGAAATGACATACTGCCGATGGCTTGATAAAACATTCCATGGCTTTTTAAATTTTGAGTAGTGCTCCCAATGGGGAGCACACTAAACCCGCCTCCAGCACTCAACACATCTGCTTATAGCACAGCTGATTGCAGATACACCCAGAAAAAAAAAAAAAAAAAAAAAAAAAAAAATCCTGGGTACAGCACCTGATTGGACTATTTTAATGGACACGTATGAAAAGCACTACAAAATCCCAGAGGATGTGGGTGTTTCGTCATCCAGACCGGACATTTTCCTTTTTTCTAGAGCTACGAAACGCATAGTCCTTGTAGAACTTACCGTACCGTGGGAAACTAATATACCTAAAGACCACGCGATGAAACAAAATAAGTATTACGACCTCCTAAACGAATTAACAAAAAACGGCTATGTAGTTAGTTTATACGCTGTAGAAGTGGGAGCGAAAGGTATACCAGCAAAATCTCTCTATAACCTACTGAAAGACCTTGGCTTATCCAGAAGTGCTGTAAGTTCTATACTAGAACGTGTATCTAAAGCTGCACTAGTAGGCTCATATGAGATTTGGCTGGGCAGGGAGAGAAAAACGAGTGGTGAAGGTGAGTGTTGATGTACGTCAGAAAGGGGCCCCTTAAACCTACGCTTGAGTCACAAGTCTCGGGAACTACTGAGTTTTTCTCTCTCTGCCACACGATGGACCCGGCACCCGCACGGTGAATCCATGGAATGCTAAGAAGATCGTCTCTCTTTTTGTTCGTTCTTTTAGTGTAATTTATTTTTAGAGCCAGTGTCAAAAAGATTAGGTTGCTTTTCGTTTTGTTTTTGTGTGACTCTGATTGTGTTGTGAATAGTTATTTAATTAGTGACGCCGTACGTACAGTGTTTTCTGAGTGTACCTATGCACATGTGATTTTAGTCTGATAAGTCCTACAATAGGATTTTGAAAATCGACCCAGAACATGTTTTCGACCGTTTAAAGCTTGTAAGTATACTAGCAATAATAATTCGATTTTAAACAAAATTACCTTTTCTCTCAAAGGGTTTTATTGGTTAGATTGTTTACGAAATTTAAATCGTATTGCGAGAAGTTGTTTTTATTTTATTTCTTAAGAAAGTTGTAGGTACCAACCAATTCAGCAGCTTTCACGCTAAATGCTCTTTGTTATTACCAAGTGCTGGTCTAGTCCCGCGTTCAAATCCTACGCGCACCACTGTCTTATCGAAGTCATGTGCGTAATGCTGCTAACTTAAAAACGATGAAGAAAAATATCGTGAACAAAAAACCGACATGTACCTAGAATCTTTCAAGGTCATGTTTATGTTAACCACCAACCCGCACTTGGCCAACGTGGTGGATTATGGCCTTAAGTTTTTCCGTGCGAGAGAAATCCCCGAGTCCCAGCAGTGGGAACATTTGGTGGGCTTCAAAAAGCAATCATTTTGTAATGTTTCGCCAAAGTTACAATAGATACCTACCAACGCATTTACCTATTTACTTTATGTTATTTTAATAGCTTTATTATTTGGTAGGTATTCGGTTGATTAGTGATGAACAGCCATAAAGTTGACGGGGAATCCCCGTCCTCGTTCCAAATTATCGCGCATTTGTAAGTACCTACCCCTCTCGACCGGGACGGCGTTGCCGCGCCGTGCGCCCGCGCGCCGCGCGCCGCTTGCAGATAGGTACTTTCGTGCGACGTTGCCAGCTTGTTTTACGAAAAGCGAACGTAAATCACGCACACATCTGACGTTGAATGAATCTAGTGCACAGGATGATTTTCATTCTATCGCATGATACAATTATTTAGTTTGTTAGAGAATATTTTATTTTCAAATAAGCGAATATTAATTTTTCACACCTTTTGTATGATTACTGGTCAGTAACCCTACCCGTGTGTTCATTTAATGTCGGCACCAAAGCGCCACGCTGTATATTTTTTATTTCACACTTTTTTATACTATTTCAATAAATGTTATTTTTTTTATGTATAGAGTGACGAAATGAGCAGGACATGTGCCTGATGGTAAGCCACATGCCTGGCCATAACAGCACAGTAACAAGCAGCTACTGGAACATTTAAGAGTCCAAATCATTACCTAGCACTGCACTGCGCTCATCATCCAGAGTTTAAAAAAAAGTGATGCGACGAGCTGGACATGTACCTGATGGTAAGCAACATGCCTACCACATAACAGCACAGTGACACGCAGCTATTGGAACATGAAGAGTCCAAATCATTACCTAGCACTGCATTGCGCTCGTCACCCAGAGATCTAAGATGTTATATCTCTAAGCCCTGTAATTTCTCTGGAAACATTGCCCTTCAAACCGGAACACAGTAATGTTTGCACATTAATGCTTGGCGGTAGAATAACTGGTAAAGATGTGGTACTTCCCCAGACGGACTCTGCCATGAGTCCTACCACTACTAAATATAAGATGTTTTTATGTCTATGTCCTGTAATTTCACTTGACATCATCTTGTATGGGATCTATGATCTAATTACATTCTGTACTACACTTCACTCTTGAATTAAATTCACCATGATTACCATCAGGGAATAGAATGCTGACACTTTTCTCTCATATCCTTTTATATGTTTTTGCTTATGTCCATAGGCATCTTAGAGCCCTCGGTGAGCAATGTGGAGAGTGGTCTGAAACTGGCGCTGTGTGCCTCGCTGCAGGACCACCTGGTGGGCGAGGAGGCCATTGCAGACTACCTGCTTTACTGGATGAACTCACACCACAAGTTCAGCTACGTGGACTACATGGGGCTGCAGGAGCCTTGCGATGATATTAACCAGGTACTATATAAAACTAGTATAACTATGGGACTGCCAAGTGACATGTCATATAAGTATCATAAAAAAACGATTGAAAAAATAGAGTAGAATGGTAAACTAGTGGCTACCTACAGTTTCATTCGTGTAGTGTCAGATCCTGTTAATTACCTGGGTAAAAAATTAAAATCTTTGTTTTGTACCAGATCCAAATCCATGTACCGCATTTCATCTATATCCCCTCAGAAATTTTGCTTGAAAGTGTAACAAACATATTATTGTACATTTTTTTTTTCGGTTTATAAATCTGCAATCAGTCTAAAGACTTTAAGCGGATGAGCTGTGGCTAAACGGCTAACTTTGCTATTGCTTTGAGGCTATTTATTTATTCTCTGTCCTGTAATCTCAAGATGTCATGCCTTTTAAGTAGCTTAGAGGGGTCAGATAGTGTTGTGTGTGAATAGTCCACCAATTTAAAATTAAATTCAGACACTCTACCAAATTTTATAATTGACATGTAAATTATGCATTTATGGATAAAGAACTTTAACTTTGAAGGTTTGAATGATGATGACAATAAAGAGAGAATCTATCTATATTCTAGGTGCTTCTAGCAGGAGCGAAGAAGTTCAACCGTGTCCGTCAGACGCGCGACTTCGACGGCTCGGTGCGGACGGTGCCCGACTTCCTCGAGACCGCCAAGATGATGCTGAAGGCCTTTCGCGTCGGGGACCTGGGCAAGGTGGCGCTGGACGGAGACCAGCTCGCCGACAGGCCCGCCCCGGGACAAGGCCGCTCCTGCCCAGGAGAGGGTGCTAGCTTGACAAGCTAACTACTTACAAAATACAGTCGTCCGTCGTTCATTCGAAACTCGTGGTATTCCACTTTCCACTTAGTAAATTGTAAAAATGTAAACTTGTGAATTGTATGAAAAATGATCTTATCCTAAAATATTACGAATTATGGCAGTTAATGGAACTAACAAGCGACCTTATCGCTGCAAGCGATCTCTTCCACACACCCGTGAACAAAATAAATAATGTAAATAGTAGTATTATTGTGAATTAATATGTAGTATAATTGGGTAATAATATTTGTAAATAGTAATTATTTTTAAGAAATACAGAAGGTACTATGTATGTTGATGTTTTAATGTCTTCTGCAAGCAGACTGGAAACAAGATCTAGCTAAAATTCCGTGTTCCGAGCAGTGCGTAGGTTGCCATGTATCAAAATTTATTGGGAGGCCTAAATAAAGGGTGAAGATTGTGGATAACATTTACTAGTTTTGCTTACACACAACACCATCTGACCCCAAACTAAGCAAAGCTTGTATTATGGCGGTCAGATAGCTGATATAATACTTGTATAGTTCTATATACATAATTTACCGAAGATATCCGGGAAGTCAGCCTGTATGAGATTAGGATGGCCCTCAAACAAATTTAATTAAACAACAAGGCACCTGGCGACGACGGAATTACGACTGAGCTTCTGAGAGCGGGTGGAAAACCGATATAAGTCCTCCAGAAGTTGTTCGACTCCGTCATACTTGATGGTAATACGCCAGAAGCGTGGAGCAGAAGTGTGGTGGTGCTCTTCTTCAAAAAAGGCGACAACACCTTGTTGAAGAACTACAGACCCATCTCACTTCTGAGCCACGTTTATAAGTTATTTTCGAGGGTAATCACGAATCGTCTCGCACGCAGGTTTGACGACTTCCAGCCACCCGAACATGTCGGTTTCCGAAAAGGCTATAGTACCATAGACCACATCCATACGCTTGGGCAGATTATACAGAAAACCGAAGAGTATAATCGGCCACTATGTATAGCGTATGTGGACTATGAGAAAGCCTTCGATTCCATCGAGACCTGGGTAGTGCTTCAGTCTCTCCAGCGATGCCGCATCGACTATCGCTATATCTAAGTGTTGAAGTGTATCAACACTCTACAGTAAAGCCACAATGTCTGTCCGATCACAAGACCAGTGCACAAAACATATCCAGCTTCAGAAAGGCGTGAGACGGGGAGATATTATATCTCCGAAACTGTTTACTGCCGCGCTGGAAGATGTTTTTAAGCTACTGGACTGGAACGGATATGGCATCAATATCAACGGCGAATGCATCACTCACCTTCGGTTTGCCGACACGACATAGTCATTGTGGCGGAGTCGCTGGAGGACCTCGGTGCTATGCTCAGGGACCTCAGTAGAGTATCCCAACAGGTAGGTTTGAGGATGAATATGGACAAGACGAAAGTCATGTCAAATGTTCATGTCTCACCTGTACCGGTTATTGTTGGGAATACCACACTCGAAGTTGTTGACGAATACGTCTACTTGGGTCAAAATATCCAATTAGGTAGATCCAACTTCGACAAAGAGGTCCAGCGAAGGATCCAAGTCGGATGGGCAGCATTCGGGAAACTTCGGCACATCTTTGAGTCCAGAATACCACAATGCCTAAAGACGAAAGTCTTTAACCAGTGCGTGTTGCCAGTGATGGCTTATGGAACTAAGACGTGGTCCTTCACTGTGGGCCTCATAACGAAGCTCAAAGTCACAGCGAGCTATGGAGAGGGCTATGCTCGGAGTCTCTTTGCGCGACAGAATCCGTAATGAGGATATTCGCAAAAGAACAAAAGTGGCCGACATAGCTCAAAGAGTAAGCAAGCTGAAGTGGCAATGGGCAGGCCACATCGCTCGCAGAACTGACAACCGATGGGAAAGAAAGGTTATCGAGTCCACGAACCGGAAGACGGCACGCAGTGTTGGACGGCCTCCCACTAGATGGACAGATGACCTCATAAAGGTCGCTGGAAACCGCTGGTTGCAGGTTGCGCAGGACCGTTCGTTGTGGAAATCTAGGGGGGAGGCCTATGCTCAGCAGTGGACGTCTTGCGGCTAATGATGATACTTATCTTATTTATACAAGAACAATTTTATTATGATAAATATTTAGGTCTATTCGACGACACTTTTTCATACAAGACCGTCAAGCCCCAAACTAAGCAAAGCTAGCTAGATGACCTCAAAAGGTTCGTGAAACATAGCCGGCTGGTTTTCTCACGATGTTTTTCCTTCGTCGTTCTCATACGAAAAAGAAATATATTTTTATCAGTTTCAAACTATCAACGAAACTCCCAGATCTAGCCAATGTCATAGTGTAACCTTATTGGATCGTGCACCATAGTATAAAAGTAGTTGTAGAAAAACATAACAAAAAAAATCTTTGACATTATCTGACGTCATCATAAAAATACAACAAATACACAAAAAAAATACAAAACTCGAGAAAAAACGATTAATGCGCTATAGCATGTATGTGTAATATAAAGGACATTGCGGGCTAGCCGGAGTATCTCTACCGAGTCTGCGGGCTAGCCTCGCGTCGCGAGATGAACCCCTTACAATATATCACTTCGCTCGTCACTTCTCTACAGTACCAGTGGCTTGTTGAGCTGGCAAACCACTGCTACCCGCTCGCCGTGATGTCCAAACTGCACACCGTGTGAAGAATGCCGGGAAACACCACAACAATGCTTTATTACCAGACATTTTGTGTTAACGTAGGTACTCGCAAAGTTCTCAATACCTACACTGCCAATATCTTCAATAGTCTTGGTTAAAAGGTGACTTCACGTAATTTGGATAAAAGCCTAAAGTACGTAAATTAAATAGTTCATTTGTCAGAAACATGGTCACCTATACCTAGGGCTTTTTAGGGGCACGCAGTGGCCGTAAATTCGCACCAAGTGGCATATCGAGTTCTCCAAACAGACTTACAACTGTCGAGGATTAGCGCGCCCCCAAAAAACAATTGTCAAAGAAAGGCCTACCTATAACATAACATGTACTAAAAAGTGAGTAAAATGTTAGCACAAAAAAACGCAACGACTCTGGCCTGTGAGCTGTTTTTTTTTGAGACGAGCAATGTATGCGCTTCATGGTAAACTACACCGACCACCGCCAAAGTACGGTTACGATTTACGCAGCGATTTGAACTTGAAAAGTTCGAACCCACTATACCTACCACTCTCGCCACCTGGAATATAAGATTTTTTATATATAATTTAGAGTGACAAGACGAGCTGGACATGTGCCTGATGGTAAGCAAAATGCCAGCCACATAACAGCACAGTGACACGCAGCTATTGGAACATGAAGAGTCCAAATAATTACCTAGCACTGCACTGCGCTCGTCACCCAGAGATCTAAGATATTATATCTCTAAGCCCTGTAATTTCTCTGGTAACATTACCCTTCAAACCGGAACACAGAAATGTTTGCACATTACTGCTTGGTACATATTGATTTACTTGTAATTAGTAGGTAGTATCTAATCCAAAATAGAATTACTGTCTAATGTGTGGTACTTCCCCAAGCGGACAGACTCGGAAACCGATTTTCTGCTACTGATGTTGTTTCAGTATTCGATAACCGAAAACATTGTCATTGAACAAAAACATGTTTTAATTCCAGATATCCTTACAGGTTCCAAATCCATCCTTACCAACCACTTAAGACTAAAATAGATAACAAACCCACGCACCAAACAACGGTAACATGGTGCGACGTACTAACCGCTGCAAGAGAGGTAAAAAGAATCGACCGAATAACACACGACAGAGATCTGCGAAAACTGAACTAAGAGGATCTTCATCGAGCTTGTCGGCGTCAATATTTGCAGAATATCTAATTACGTCATCTTCGGAAATCTGTAGCTTGAACCTTGAAGACTGGACGCCGTCGAAATGCTCCTGGGACTGCCTACCTTACTTTGAGCAATTCGATGATATGAGCAAACATTCCTCATACTTCCAAAGTTGGCTATTTGATTCCCAAATGTCTTTCTCCTGTGAACCGGAGTCCACACAGTCTTCAGACAGACCGAGTCCGAACTACAGCGCAAGCAAACTTACCGTCAAAGTGTTCACTTCCCTGGGAACACTCACAGAGAGCGTGCCCGTGATCGTAAACAAACAAACGAACCCATTCCAGGATATAGATGGCCTGAGTGTGTGGACCATTAAGTCTTTAACCAGCTCAGACCAGTTTTCAGAACCATCTACTGGTGACTACAGGCAAATGATCCATGTCAAATATCCATGGAGCCCAGCTACATTCAGCGACGTGACTACAGAGTACCCTAGCTCCGTATCCTCATCCCAATATGTTGGATCCAGTGAAGAGACGGTCCATACCTCCAGTAGTGGCTCCACAGATACTAAACCATACTCCGGTTTGGACAAAAAAAGCTATTATGATTTGATTTGGGTCGTTATCGCACGCAGCAAAATACTGTTCGAGACCATCTCAATGAGTCGATTTTAAAACGCAAATATACCTCCAAGATAGTACTCAATATCACCATAGGCGACGCCACAATTTCAATTTGTTAGAATTTGTCAGAATGAAACATTGCCGCCACACTTGGCGAAATTGAGAACTATCTTTGGTAGGTCTATTTACATCTTGATATTGTTTAGGCCTCATTGAAAGTATATTTTGAAAAAAAAACAGCAAAAACGATTAAAATATTTATTTCCAAATATATTTGTCTTATTCACTAGCTGTATAAAGAGGTATCCACTTATTCGCTGAGCGTTTCAATACGCATTTTTACGTGTAGATTGTGCAACTTAAATAATCTTGGGGGAAAATCTTGAACTACGTGTTTATACACAAAGAAGTACATAATAAGAGATGGTAACGCCACGCAAACACGACTATAAGTGATGGCAGACCAGTTACGATACTCGCATTTCAATGTCCATGAATATATTAATGTATGCATGACATTTTCTAATCTAATTTGCAAAAACAGGAAATTAAAAAATATTATACAAACTAAATGCCCTGTTAGACCGAGACCTTGACGTTTCAATTGGAATAGTTACCAATATTTTTGCTACTATAATAATATATTGTTTTAGTAAAATTCTAAAAGACAACAAGGAATATAACAAAACAGCATCAACTTTCCAAGTGACGGAGCAAGACACGCGCCTGATGGTAAGCAAAACACCTGCGCATAACAGCACAGTGTCACGCAGCTATTGGAACATGAAGGGCCCACATCACTGCCCGGCACTACACTGCTCTCGTCACCTTTAGGAGATATAAGATAATTTATATCTTTATCCTTTTTTGTAACTTGAAATGCTTTACAAAAACAATTAAAAAGTAAAAACAGACAACTTTTTTGTCATACAAATTATATTATCTACCAACAAACACAGAAAATCATAACTAAAATGGCTAAAACCCTGATGATGTTTAGACACAACCCAGAGAGATGTCTAAAGATACCATTTTTAGACTTAGCCTTGTCAAAGCTTGTCAGGGAACCTTCCGGAGCAAGGGGTTTCCACAGTGCAGGTCTGCGGTAGAAAACCCTGGGGGAACTAGACGGTTTGACATTTCCAATTCATTAGAATATTTGCATTTTACTTAGCTATAGCTGTTTGTTATTTATTCTGTGTAGGTAATACTATAAATGTATGAACAGCTAGTCAAGCCATACAAATCATTAACTTACATAAAAATATGATTTCAATAACCTTATTCCCATCATACAACACATTCTTACATATTGAATAACAAAACAGGAGTGCAATAATATTTGTAACAATGTCATAGCAATATAAACAAATAGGTATATTATAAAGCACCTATGTATTGAAATGAACGGTAAATTTTTTGCTCAACTATGGTTTTCGAATATAATTTTTTAGGTAAAAAAACCTGTATTTAAACCATCCCAAGCACTTGGTTGACGCGACTCGAGACCAGAATTCTAACGTTTTTTTGGCTCAACATATAAGTATTGCTATGTACAATACTCATATTACTGGCTCCTATCTCTTTGTTTGACGGCCTATCATTTAACTTGTTTTTGGCGGAATTGTGAGGCTAATCCACAAAGAGCCATTCATTAAAAAAATAAAAAGTAATGCTATTTAGCGTGGAAATGCCGCCAGCAGCAAGCGCTTGCGACTGGTAGTGTTAGTCGATTATTCATTTAGTAAATAATTTAACATAATCTTTCGTCCGAAAATATCTCATTATAATTTGTGAAATGCACTCTTTGGTAATTTTAAAAGATATTTATTATTGCCAATACATTGCACAGTACCATCAGCAAGAAATGTCGACATTCAACAACTAAAAATACATTTTCAACTTAACAATATAACATATTACCTGCTATGTAAACAGTGCCAGCAGACTGGTGAACTAAGTGTAAACAATGTTTATACATAATGATATGCAAATTTCACATACAAATATAGAATACTACTTGTACCCTGCCATGTTTTTTGTCTGCGTTATGGTTGCATGGATGAGATGGTAATTTTTGACCATTGAAAAGCAGTTTTTTAGCGATCACAAGTATGATACTGACACCAAACTGTGTTGGAAACTAGAAGATTCTCTGGTGTCTGACACAACAACACACTTTTGTAATTACCTAGTTTCAGAGACGAATAAAAGTATCAAGATGTATTAACCATCTTATCTTTTCTTATCAGTACAGGAGTTTTGTCCAACCCTGTCTAACACCTAATAATTTGCACTGAAATGTTATAAACACAGAGCTGCGGTTTCGCTTGTTTGTGGTTTAAAATCATTTCATACATCTCTTACTTTGAGTATGGTAGAATTTGAAATGTGCTTTTTTCCTTGTAGTAATTTTTTTGTTTATTTTTTAATTATCAACTGGAATGAAGGGCGGACTAGTAACAATTGAATATGACAAAAAAATATGTAGGTAATATAATTTGTAATCGCCTCAAAAGTATTGAGGTCTATATTGAGTGATATTAAAACTAAATAGCTTAGTTTACACAAGAGTCTTACAATCTCCCCACACAAAGTTCTTTATGTAGAGTTATGTTTCCTATAGATCACACAAGTCTGCCAGTTTTGTCTACAAAGCATGGTGTACACAACCTCATGCCTTAGGCGCGTTGGCGATGCCTATGATCGCCTTGTAGTAGCTGGAGTCGTCGAGGGAGTCCACGAGGAACGAGCCCAGGTCCCACTTTGAGATAGTGCGGCCCGGTCCGTTCTCAGGGTTGATTGTCACCAGGATCTCTCGGCTTGGCTCGTCTGTCAAAATAAGCATTACTGAGATAACCATTTATTTTCATTTCACAAATGTTTAACATTTTTTGGTACTTGGGTTAAGATTTTTTTCTTTTATAGGTTTACCACTTGACCGCCATCTCGCCTGATGTTAAGCGACGATGCGATCTACGATGGAGCATGTTTACCTAGAAAAAAACTGATTCACTCTCAATTTGAAGACAACGAATGTAATCATTGGGGAAAACCCACTCAGGCAACGTATTCTACAGTCTAGACGTTCTTATCACGTAGAGGTAGTTCATTCGTGTCTTTGGAACATCAACTATGAAACAAAAATACAAATTGTTTCGAGCTACGAGCATGCCTGAGTTTTAGATGAGTTAAAAAAATATGTCACACAAACAGTGTAGTTCCTGTTCCAGTTATTGTTGATTGTATTGTGTGTTTGTTTGTTGTTAAAAAGTAGCCTTGTTTTATTCCTGACTATAATGTATAAGTACTCAACATTTAAATTCAATCCGTTCAGAAGATTTGATGTGATTGAGAAACAAATATTGTTGTGCTTTAATAAAATGTTGAAGATAAAAATATATCCAAACATATTTTTTTAATACCAATATATGGCTCCCGTAGTACAAGCTTTGTTTAGTTTGTGGCTAGATGGTGTTGAGAGAGAAATGTCTACCAACAGCCATTACATGATGAGTAGAACATTTTGTATCAGAATTGAAATCCTTACCAGCGATGTGCGGCGGGTATACGGCGACGTAGTCGAGTCCGGAGTCCCGGAGCGCCTCGTACATGCGCTTGTGGTCGTCGTTGAGGGCCACGAACCGCGGCGGCACCTTCTCCGGCGCCCAGAACAGGAACGCCGAGAGGCACGCCGACACCACGCGCACGTTCTTAGCGCGCATCGCCTCGATTATGTTCTTTGTGCCCTGGGAAACATATACATTACTAGATGACCCGGCGAACTTCGTACTGACCAAATTACACATAAATGCCGTACTTTGTGAATGTCCCTTGACTTGGTGAAGGGTTCACTGGACACATGACATCATGACACTGGATTTTTTTGAAGTGGAAAATTTATTTTTGTGGACTACAGACAGTTTTTTCATGGGCTGTGAATTGAATTCTAGTGTCACACTCAGGCATGATAAGAAATCTTTGGGTAAACTCGGGACCATGGAAAATGGCAATCGAGAAATGCGTCCGCATTTCCCATTGGTCATGCTCATGGCTGCGCCATCCGGTTTCACCCGCGTAGTTTTCACTTCCATCGGCAGTTCCTATGACTGCCCATTTTTTTACATAAGATACTACTATCAGTCCCGCGCCTTCGTCCACGTAGAATTTAGAAACGTGAACTGGTAACTGGCTAGTCAGTTAATAGCCAGCCTATTCGAGATTTTCCGTTTTTAGGGTTCCGTAGCAAAATACGGGACCCTTATAGTTTCGTCATGTCTGTCCGTCCGTATGTCACAGCCACTTTTCTCCGAAACTATATGAGCTATACTATTGAAACTTGGTAAGTAGATGTATTCTGTGAACCGCATTAAGATTTTCATACAAAAAACCGAAAAAACCAAAAAAATTCAAGGGTGTCCCATACTTAGAACTGAAACTCAAAAAACTTTTTTTTATCAAAACCATAGTATACGTGTATGGTATCCATGGATAGGTCATCAAAAATGATATTGAGATTCCAAACATATTTTTTTTCTAAACTGAATAATTTGCGCGGGACTTTTCCAAAGTGGTAATGTGTGTGTCCCCCTCTAACTTCTAAAATAAGAGAATGACAAAAATAAAAAAAAGTGTATGATGTACATTACCATGTAAACTATGAACGAAAATTGGTTTGAATGAGATCTAGTAAGTAGTTTTATTTTAAAACGTCATAAATTGACTATTGTTAAAACACTGATAAAAGTAACAGCGAACTACAAGAACTTTTATACTATGTTACTTGCCTCTACGGAAGCCTTCATGGGCGAGTCCGACTCGCACTTGACCACTTTTATTTTATAGTATATAGTGACGAGACGAGCAGGCTATGTGCGTGGTGGTGAGCAACACGCCTGCCACATAACAGCACAGTTACACGCAGCTATTGGAACATAAGTAATTACCTAGCACTGCACTGTGGTCGTCCCCCAGAGATCTAAGATACGACATCTCTAAGCCCTGTAATTTTTTCTGGAAACATTGCCCTTCAAAACGGAACATAGTAATATTTGCACATTACTGCTTTGCGGTAGAATAACTCGTGATCTAAAAGCGGCAGCAGTTATTCCAAACTATACTCTATTTTAGTTAGAAATTTAAGCTTGGACGCTTCAGTTCTTCCGTGATCGAGCAACAAACGTCCAAACTTTGACATATCTAATGATAGTAGAATTTACTAGACACATTTTGTATTTTTTTTAAATCATTTCAGCTGACTCACTTCTCACATCACTGATGATTACGTTGCATAATAAATATATACCTACCTGTGTCAGCTGACTGAGTGCTGTTTTGCCATAAAGTATCAGCTGACTGATTTCTAGTTTGTTATTGCTATCGGCTAATACATTATTATTAGGACAATATGTATGCAATCTATTGTCAGTAATGTGTTTAAATAAATAACATATTACATAGACATAATGTAATTTGAAAATATTATAGGTACATGACGTTTTCGCGACCTATGATTGTGACACGATGGGTTACCGCATTTGCCGTTAATTTCCAACTGATCTCTACTCGTGTGCGACGCGACATACGCTGCTTCAATACTACGAGTATGGAAGAAGCGATCAATCGGAACAAAGGCTCGAAAGTGTTCGCAAACAATCTGTCTCTTGGGCAAAGTCAACTGACCAAACTGAAGACTAATAGTGTCCCGTCCCGTAGTCCCGTCGAAGCCCAAGATTTTGGAGGAGATTGAGACGTTCTATAAACAGTTACTTAAGTATATTATTTGTCACCGGAAAATAACAAGGACCGTTAGTTAATCAATTCACTAGGTAGTTGATTAACTTTCGGAAAATAACAAACGGCAGTTGAAATTTATTATTTAACGTATTTTGGTAAATTAATCAATTTACGGCGTCTGGCCGTTAAATAATCCGACGAAGGCGAGGTGTGCGCTGATTGGTTCAACGACTCACGTGTTTTACACCGCTCCCCACCAGCCGGGTGAATCGTGATATTTTTTTTACAACGGTTCACCTGTCAGATCCTTGGGAAATATGTCCATCCGCGTTGTTAAATTATCAAATCGGACCGTTTAGGTTACATAGGACCCAGATCCGACTCCGAGCACCCCGACTCCAACTAGTCTGGTGGCTTCTACCCCTAGAGTGTTTATAAAAATGCGGGAGCCAGAAGCTCAAGGGAGGTCCTCAGTGGAGTGAGCCATGCAAGGCCAAGCGTAGCGAAGGGGGAGGTGGCGAGCGAAGCGATCGCTGACCTCCGTAGTGGAGCGCAAGCCGAGTATGGAGAAACGACACTCAGGGCTGACCGCAGAGCCCATCCGGTGTCAAAAAGTGCACCAATATCAAGTTAGGGGCTTTCCAGTTTTATCTGACAGCCAAATGCATATAATTAATACCATCGACCAATCAGAGCACAGTGTATTAATAGTGTACCGTTAAATAACACGCTGAGCAACGATTGCCATTTCATCCATTTGTGGATGATTTTACTTGCGGGAAAATCGTAATATGTTAAATGACAGCCAGGCACCATTAGTTGATCAATTAACGTAAATTCATTGCGTTAAATAATACATTTCAACAGCCGTTTGTTATTTTCCGAAAGTTGATCAACTACCTAGTGAATTGATCAATTAACGGTTCTTGTTATTTTTCGGTGACAGATACACCACTACGCAAGGACAACTTGTCCCGACCTGACGCTGACCCCACACTTTACCGAAGATATCCCGAAAGTCAGCCTGTACGAGACTAGGCTGGCCCTCAAACAACTTAAAAACAACAAGGCACCTGGCGACGACGGAATTACGACTGAGCTTCTAATATCAGGTGGACAAACGGTACTTAAAGTCCTCCAGCAGCTATTCGACTCCGTCATACTTGACAGTAATACGCCAGTAGCGTGGAGCAGAAGTGTCGTGGTGCTCTTCTCCACAAAAGGTGACATCACCTCGTTGAAAAATTACATACCCATATCACTTCTCAGCCACGTTTATAAGTTGTTTTCGAAGATAATCAAAAATCGTCTCACACGCGAGTTTGACGACTCCCAGCCACCCGAACAAGCTGGTTTCCAAAAATGCAACAGCACCATAGACCATTTCCATACGCTTCGCTATGTATAGCGTATGTGGACCATGAGAAAACCTTTGATTCCATCGAGACCTGGGCAGTGCTTCAGTCTCTCCAGCAATGCCGCATCGACTATCGCAACATCGAAGTATTGAAGTGTATTTACAGCAAAGCCACAATGTCTGTCCGATTACATGACCAGTGCACAAAACATATCCGGCTACAGAAAGGCGTGAGACAGGGAGATGTTATATATTTTCAAGCTACTGGACTGTGATCAATATGACGGTGAATGCATCACTCACCTTCCGTTTGCCGACGACATCATTGCTGGAGGACCTCGGTGCTATGCTCAGGGACCTCAGTAGAGTATCCGAAGAGGTAAGGTCTGAGAATGAATATAGATAAGACGAAGATCATGTCTCACCTGCGCCGATTATTGTTGGCAATAGCGCACTCGAATATATTGACGAAATAGACATATAAAAGATCCAACTAAGTAGAATCAAACAAAGATTCAACAAAATTCGACAAAGAAGTCCAGTGAAGGATCCAACTCGGATGGGCAGCGTTCGGGAAACTTCGGCACATCTTTGAGTCCAAAATACCCCAATGCTTAAAGACCAAAGTCTTTAATTAGTGCTTGCTGCCAGTGATGGCTTATAGAACTGAGACGTGGTCCTTAACTGTGGGCCTCATAATAAAGCTCAAAGTTGCACAGCAAGTTATGGAGAGAGATATGCTCAAAGTCTCTTTGCGCGACAGAATCCGTAAGGGGATATTCGCAAAAGAACTAAAGTAGCTGACATAGCCCAACGAGTAAGCAAGCTGAAGTGGCAATGAGCAGGCCACCTCGCTCGCAGAACTGACAACCGATGGGGAAGAAAGGTTCTCGAGTAGCGACCATGAACGGGAAGGACGGCCTCCCACTAGATGGACAGATAACCTCACAAAGGTCGCTGGAATCCGCTGGTTGCAGGTTGCGCGGGACCGTTCGTGGTGGAAATCTAGGGCGGCGGCCTATGTTCAGCACTGGACGTCTTGCAGCTGATGATGATGATGCCCTACTTATCGCACAGTTTTATGATTTGTTGACGACTATGTTACCCCCTCTGAAGTCATGTGACCCCCTGGAGCCAAAGCTGGATCCGCCCTTGTATGCGTTTCGTAGCTCTAGAAAAAAGGAAACTAATTGCCTAGTTTCACAGACAAATAAAAGTATAATTGAAGTAATATACCAGCCCCTAGCCCCTTACCTCAGACATGTCAGAAGTAGGTTCTAAAGCATTCCTGGTGCCGAGCGCGATGACCACTCCGTCGACCCCCTCCACAGCCTCGTGCACCGAGTCAGGCTCCAGCACGTTCCCCTCCACCACCTCCACCTTACCCGCCAGGTGGGCCGGCACCAGGGCAGGATCCCGCACGAAGGCACGCACCGACAGACCTGCAACCACACAACTTATTTAACACTGCCAATTTTTGATTACAGTAATTTGTAGTGGTAGGACTCTTGGCAGAGTCCGCCTGGAAACACTTTTCCAGGCGAAGGTGTGCACTCCACACCTTTGCTAGTTATTCTACCGCCAAGCAGTAATGTAAAAACATTACTTTTGTTCTGGTTTGAAGAGCAACAATGTTTCCAGAGAAATTACAAGGCTTAGAGATACAATATCTCAGATCTCTGGGTGAGCGCAGTCCAGTGCTAGGTAATGATTTGGACCCTTCATGTTCCAATAGCTGCGTGTCACTGTGCTGTTAAGTGGCAGACATGTTTCTTACCATCAGGCACATGTCCTGCTCCGGCTCATCACTCTATACTATAACTAAAAAAAATATTCAACTCCACTTGTATTCATTAATCTTACTCAGGCAATATGCTTTGCCTAACTACACTAGAAGAAAGGCTGTATGGAGGCTAAATTACAGTACAGTATTTTTTATGTAGAGTTTTTGTATTAAGTGTAGTTAGTGTAATTTTATCAAAATCTGATAAACTTACATTAAGGTGATCATGGCACTATACATACATTCATTTGCATACATTGGTTTCATCAGATATTTACATTAATTAAAATCCAATTTACATACCTAACTATAAGCATGTTATATTTTATCGTAAGTTGTAATGTTACACACATTCAAAAACTTTGGGTCATATTATATGTTAGGGGTTATAACAAAAATGTAGACCCTTTTTTAAAAAATGTATGCCTCTTTTATTTTTATATTTAATATCATAATCTTTTATCTTTAATTATTATAATTGATCATTCTGGAACCCGGAACATTTCATTTTGTGATCAGATTTTATACCAAGCTTGTTTTACAGTAGTATCTGTGTAGAGTGACGATCTTGTGGGTGCCGGGTCCATCATGTGGCAGAGAGAGAAAACTCGAGTAGATCCCGAGACTTGTGACTCGGGCGTAGGTTTAAGGGGCCCCTTTCCGACGTACATCAACACTCACCTTCACTACTCGTTTTTCTCTCCCTGCCCAGCCAAATCTGGTATGAGCCTACTAGTGCAGCTTTAGATACTCATTCTAGTATAGAACTTACTGCATTTCTGGATAAGCCAAGGTCTTTCAGCAGGTTATAGAGAGATTTTGCTGGTATACCTCTCGCTCCCACTTCTACAGCATATAAATTAACTACGTTTTTTGTTAATTCGTTTAGGAGGTCGTAATACTTATTTTGTTTCATCGCGTGGTCTTTAGGTATATAAGTTTCCCACGGTACGGTAAGTTCTACAAGGACTATGCGTTTCGTAGCTGTAGAAAAAAGATTATTCTAAATTATTAATTGGTGGTGTAAATGTATTATGTTACGAAATTATTTTATGTATTTTAATGCAGAAGTACATACTCAGAGAAAGGGAGGAAAATACTATATGACCTTCAAATCTACCATATAACCAAAAAATAATAATTCAATCAGTCAAGCTGTTGTGAATAACTATAACCGCGGAGTAGGAACTACATACTTACACAAGTATTTCTAAATATTATAATGTTTATAAATATACATATTAAACCGAGTTACGGTACATTGGCAGGTCAACTAAATTACCTTTTTTTACTGCTGCTTCGACAGCGCACAGGCCTGTCATGCCAGTAGATCCGAAAATTACGATTTTCTTCATGTTTTCCTGTGAAGCATAAAAACCATACGGTCAATGTTATTCGAACGGTACTTACTACCTTTATCGCCCATTTATTAAAACAAACAACACATAAACACAAACAAGTTCTACGAGTTTTTGAGTACGCTGACATTGAAATGTTGCTGGCATCGAACTTACTATGTTTAAGAGAAGTAACCGAACAACTGAATCGAACGAAGCTCTCTAGATCACAATGTAGCAGTCGGATATCGAAATTAGGGCATACTGTTATCGTGAGACCACTTGAGACTAATCTGCTATCTGTAGGGGATCCTATAATCTAACTAGCTCGACACTCCAGTCGGCAAACTTTGACCACTGAATTACAGCGATTTACATAACTAACTTAACTAAGCAATATTAGCAATTCAAATCTAAGCAACATTTAATCGATTTATATATGAAACTATAATATATATATTCAATAAGAAAAATAAAGTAAATTTACCGGCAAAAAATACGTCCTCTTTCGTTCGTGATTCGTGATGTAATAAACTATAAGTGTTGCTATACCATTTTCACAAACAATCACCAAGTTACCAGCTAGGGCTGCCAGCTTTTGTGATAGTTATTTGTTAGGTATGCAATGAGTGTGTCTAACACATGTCGTCAGGATAGCCTTAATGAGCCGTTTTCCGACGAGATAAAAAAAATGGTTCGAAAAAAGGACGATAGAAGGCGCTTGTAAGTTTTAGATTGCGATGTCAATGTCAAAAGCTACTGAACTTAGCTCGCATACCTGTGTCGAACTAGTTCGCTCCCATCTTTCGTTCGTTCGGTCTTTTTTAAATATTTTAGAAGACAATATTGCAATTGTTTTATTCATACTGTGCTCCAATATTTAACTATTTCATATAATGTAAAATACAAAAATTTCACATGAATTGAGAAATGTGAGCTTAGATGTGAATGTGCTGTTATTTACTTAAAAGGTAGTAGGAAGAATACAAAATAACCAATTGATGATATTTGAATGTTGTTTATTCTTAGTTCATCGTTATATTACTGATAAACCCCAAGAGGGTATTCTCATCATATCAATCAATCAATCAATCATATTGAAAGACTCTAATGCCACTTTTACAAATCCCTAGACGACAGAGAAAGAATGTGGCCAAGAAAATTCTGCGCCATCACACACATAATCTGTACATAAGTAAACTTATAATACTTATCTTTACAATGTGTCAACCGTTGGAGGACAAGAACAGCAAGAGAGAACAATCCATAAGAGCAAGCCGAGAACAATAAGTAAGAAAAAATCTAAGAAAATTAAAAATATCGAATAGTATATAGACAATTTTTTAACGCGGAAAAACAACTAGAACGGGAACTACGCGGGTAAAATCTCGGGGGGCTACTAGTAAAGTATGTTTTGCTCGATTTATTGTATTTCTATTTGTAGTTGTTTAACCGTATTATTTGTAGTTCTATAACACATGGTTATTCTTATTATATAATTCCGGAAATCCTTTCTTTTTACACAACAATGTCACAATTCTCGGTTTAATCAATAATAAAACATCAATTTCCTCACTTTTAATCTAACCTAATAAGTGCAACACCCAACGTCAGCTCGAATTCAAATTTCGCCCCTACTTCGTAGATCGGATTTGCTTATTATCATTATCAACATTCTCTCTCTCTCTCTCTCTCTCTGTTTTGGAGCTACAACCCTTTATGGGCCTCCTCAACGATATTCCTCCATGTCGCTCTATATCTTGGCTTTCTTTTCCACGCTATAATTCTACCCATGCTTCTGAGGCCTTTTTCCACGCAGTCTTTCCGTCGCTTTTTGGTCTCCCACCTGGTCTCCTCTGTTGTGCGGTCCACCTTGTCATACTTTTTACTGCTCAGTACCCCTCCATTCGCTCCAGATGACCCACCCATCTAAGCCGTTGTGATTTACAGAACATGACAATCGTTTCCTTGTCAATCAGCGCTTCCAGTTCGTGATTCATCCTCGCGCGATATGTGGTATCGGCGTCTCGCGTTCGATAAAACACGTTTCTTAGGACCTTCGTTTCGCATAATGACAGTTTGAGTTCGTTTTTAGGATCAACCTCCAAGTCTCACATGCGTAGGTCACAACTGGTCTGATTATTGCTTTGTAGATTGTCAGTTTACACGTGTCGTTTTACACACACAAAATGTTTGGGATTTACGGGGGGGGAAAATGCTTGTGAAGGGAAATTGGGGATTTTTCATTGCCGAGTTTTGCAGTTTTTTAGCGAATATGGCACTTATCCAAGTGAACTTAGTACAAAAATTGAATCGGCTTTTCTTATGGGAACTTGTCGAAACACTTTATGGAGCAATAGAAGCTATTTATGAAATAGCGTTATATTATTGTGCTTTAAGAGTGAGTTAGGAAAAGTTTCTCAATTTTGGGGTTTTTTATCTTGAAAACCGGTGTTTTGGGGGTATTTCTGGAACATTTTGGAGAGAAATTGAAGTGGTCGTCAGTGTAAAATTATGTTTTAGAGGTAAACGAATATATAATTTACTTTGGGGGGGGTTTTTCAAGAAAATCCGCTATTTGGGGGAATTTCGAGAACATTTTGGGGGAAAATTGAGATGGACTTCTGACAACACTGCCCGGAAGCTAATGTCACCTGTGGACTAAGAAAGAACTAACCTCAAAATATCACGCTGTAAACAGATGAGATTTTCATATTTTAAATTATTATTTTGTTGTTATTTTGATTCGTAATGGGAGAAACAGAGGAATATTTTCCCCGTGGAGGGAAAAAGCCATCGGGTATAATTAAAAAGAGCTATAACGTAAGTATTCGACACAAATAATACTAATAATATGTGAAACTTAAGCTCTATACATAATATTCGTGTTTATAGTTTTTAGGAGCCCCAGAGAAAAGTGAAAAAAAGAAGAAAAGACCTAAAAAGAAGGCCGAAGGTGATGATGGTTATCTTTCAGACGACGAAACCAGAGAAATAGATGTAGCTGCAAGAAACTGTGCTATTGGCCTAAGTTATAAGGTACATTTTTTCGCATCATAATAGTGGCATTAATTGTGCAACACGTATTTTTTGTAAATTAGAATAACTGTAATTCAATAATAGTATTTTAATGATATTAAACCAAAAATTACATCCATTTTATTAATTTAGAAAATAATTCAATCTTATCCCTTAGCCATACTCAGTGTTAACTGGTAATGGTATATAAACATCCAAATACATTCTTACTAAATTACTTTATCAATAATGAGTACATATTAGACTAGATATAAACTATTTGCTGCATTTATGTTAGGTGAACTGCAGAAGTTGGTTTGAAAAGTGATGGAACTTTAAGTTTTCAGTAATGATAAAAGTATAAACTATGCATTTGTGCAACTATGTCCTTGCTTATAAGGTTTTATGTGTGTTGATTTCTGTGATTGTTTCTTCATGTATACTTGTGAACAGGCTCTGTTACCTGTTGGATTGTTTGGACTGGCCTGGTGGTTTAGTTGGTAGTAAGTCTGCCTGTGAAGTCGTGGGTCGTGGGTTCGATCCCTACCCAGTAGAAATGTTTGTGTGATGAATTCAAATATTGTATGTATGATAAGTATGTATTTAAAAATATAATAAGTATTACATCAGCTACCTGGCTTCCATAGTACAAGCTTTGCTTAGTTTGGGGTCAGGTGGTGCTGTATGTGAAATGTCCGCCAATATTTATATTTAAATAGAAATTATATAAAAAAAAAGGCTGGTAGGTATCTGAGTTTTCCTCCTTAATTTTGAATGCCTCTTAGAAAATGTAGATTTTGGTAAAAAGCACAGACACTGTCTGTGGTCTGTGGTGGTTGAAGTTTTAAATAAAACAAAATTGTAACACAAATATTACATAACATGCTTAAATATGTTTATAACCCAGTGCAAATATTTGTGTGATGAATTCAAATATTTGTACTGTGTCTGGGTGTTTCTATGTATAATAAGTATGTATTTACAACTAGAGGTATATAGTGTTAAGTATTATACGAGGGTCAAACTGAAAGTTCTTAGAAAATCAAAAACTGATTACATTAGCCAGTAATTAGTTTTATTATATCTTTTCAAAATATTGTCCATTCACGTCAATACACCGCTGCATGCGATGGAACCACTGGGAAAAGCACTTTGCCCACTCGTCCTTGGGGTCTCTTCAATGGCATCGCGACACGCAGCCACCGCTTCTTCAGCATTCATAAACCGCTTTCCTTTAAGTTTTTCTTTAATTTTTGAAAATAAATAAGAATTACAAGGCGCGAGGTCGGGGCTATACGGCGGGTGACCCAGTAATTCAACGTTTGATGTCGCCAAATAGTCGATCGTTCGCTTGGCGGTGTGCGATGAGGCGTTGTCGTGGTGAAGGAGGATCCTACTGCGAGGTCGTTTCTCTCGAACTTTTCCAAGACAAGTGGCAAACTAATTATTTAATTGGTAGTGTACCATTCTGCAGAAACTGTTTTTGATCCTCTAACACAATTGTTGCGAAATGACCTATCCTTCCAAAGAACGAGGCCACCATTTTTTCCCGCACACTGATCTCTCTTCACTTTAGTTGGCAACTCCTCGAAAGGAAACACCCACTGAGCAGATTGTCTTTTGGTTTCAGGATCATAACAGTAAATCCAGCTTTCGTCACCTTTTTGTTTTTTAGTATGTCGAACACAGCATTTGAGTCACCTCCGTTAAATCTTTCAATCATTTTACGGCACCAATCCACACGATGGAGTTTTTGAGCCTCAGTCAAATTATGAGGTATCCACCGGGCGCAAAGCTTCCTGACCGCTAAATGTTCGTGTAGGATTTTGTGCACTTGACTCATACCGATGCCTAAGCTTGTCCGAATCTGCTGATAGGTCACTTTTGTCAGTCTCTATCATACGCCGCACAACACAGATGTTATCTTCAGTGGTCGCCGTAGAAGGCCGTCCCTCACGTAAATCATCAGTAAGATTAGAGCGACCACGTTTAAACTCATTAAACCAGTTGTAAACAGTCGCACGAGATGGGGCTTCATCGTGAAAGGCCAATCGTAGTCTATCATAACTTTCTTGTTGACTTAAATGACATCGAAAGTCATAAAAAATCGTTGCACGAAAATTTTCTCGTGTTAAATTCATGTTGACGTGACACAGACAATTTTTAATTTGCCGCCAAATCGTAAAACAAATGACAAATGAATGAAGTATATACTCAGTAATATTGGCAAAGAGTTCTATTTTCAAATTATAGAATTATTTTTTTATTATATTGTTTATAAGTGGCCAGTTCTAAGAACTTTCAGTTTGACCCTCGTATCAGCTATCTGGCTACCATAGTACAAGCTTTGCTTAGTTAGGGGTCAGATGGTTTTGTGTGTGAATTGTCCAAGAATAAAAGACATTTTGAATATATTTGCAGACAATAAAGCAAGGTGTGTTGGTCCTGGCTCGAGTGCGGCACGTGCAGGAGACTAAAGCAGTGGTGATGCTGCCGTGCAGAATGATGGGCAGCATCATGGCGTGTCACGTCAGCGAGCCTTACAACAAAGTGCTTGAAGCCTATGTCAATGATCAGGTTAAACCTTGTTTTTCATTATTGTACAAGTGACGAAACAAGCAGGATATGTGCCTGTTATTAGGACGTAAACAGTCCGAATTAGTACTGCCCCACACTGATCATCTAGACATATATATTGTTTTATCTCTGTGCCTTGTATGTAATTAATTTGTTCTACAGTTATTTGTATAGTTGGCCTCAGTTCAGACGGTGGCAAGTCTGTCAACAAATATATGATACAAATGAGATTAATGTGAATTGTTAACTAAAAAAATCAGTGTGAGGATGTCACATTTTAACAAAAATAATGAGGTGCTGCTAGAAGGTGAAGTGAAAGAAAACACTTCTAACAAGAACAAAATTAAAAATTTTGACTAACCCCCGACTACCTTGGATTTGTTATCTGTACAACATTCTACTAGTCAAGCCCTTACATTTGATACCCATATTCAGAAAGTTGTGAAAAAAGAAATGTATTTCGCCATTTTGTGGTAGCGGCCATCTTGGATTTGAAATTTGTCATAGTGCAAAGTATTCTACTAGTCAAGCCCTTTCGTTTGATACCCATATTGAGGTAGGTTATGAAAAAATATTTTGTCCGCGATTTTGTGGAGGCGGCCATCTTGAATCAATATTAACCAAATATAGCTAAGAACACCCGCACGGATATTAACCTTCAAATAAAAAAAACCGCATTGAAATCGGCCCATCCGTTTGAGTTCTACGGTGCCACAGACAGACACACACACAGACAGACAGACATCGACGTCAAACTTATAACACCCCTTTTTTTGGTCGGCGGTTAAAAATAGTCCTCAATTATAGAACAAATGGTGTTAATGTTAGTGTTCATTTTGGATAAGATTTTTTACCAAATATAAGACATGCATATGGAAATGTTAGTAATTTGACATATTTTTTTATCTGCTTTCCTTCTTGTAACTCATTCTTAAATTGCCTCATGTTAGTGGTAGAAGTGGTGGTATAATTTTTTTTTTGTGAAAAACAATATTTCATATTTTGATAATTATACATAACATCATACAAAAAAAAAAAAGGAAAGAATACTTGTTTGTAAAAATGATTAAACTAATTTTCTAGTCAGAAGAGGTACCTCACCTGTCCAAGATCTTCCGGCCGGGGCAGTACATCCTTGTGAAGACACTGGAGGTGAATGGCCAGAGCCTTATGCTCTCCACCATGCCACAGCATGTCAATGGCGGAAAACAACATGCTGATATTGTTAAAGGTAATAAATAGAATGAAAGAAGAAACAAAACAATAAATAGAAAAGGTAATAAATATTACATACAATGAGGCAGTTTTTGACCAAAAACCCAACCAACAAGACACTTTTTCGTGCATGCAGCCGGCGTTCATTGATTTATTAGATATTGTCACCTCAAAAATGTGTGAAACCACGAACATAGATGGTTTTTATTACAACCATCAGTAATGTTTGGTTATTTAATTTTCTGTAGAGACGATCTTCTTAGCATTCCATGGATTCACCGTGCGGGTGCCGGGTCCATCGCGTGGCAGAGAGAGAAAACTCGAGTAGATCCCGAGAGTTGTGACTCGTGCGTAGGTTTAAGGGGCCCCTTTCTGACCTACATCAACACTTCACTACTCGTTTTTCTCTCCCTGCCCAGCCAAAAAACAAAACAACAATACAAACAAAAGTTTGCGAAAATAACATTTTGGTTTTGTGGCAGTAATGTCATTCTCCACTTGCTTTTACACATCATCTTTGCACCCAGGCCTCTTTCTAGCCCAATTTTATAATAATAAAATTGTGTATTAATGTAATGAAATAATTTTGTTGTCTGTGTATATTCAATTATTCTCAATGAAACCTTTTTGTGGTCATGAACTACAACTCACCAAACTAAATTAATGTGTTTTTGAGACAATGTTTTACTATATTCGCTGAACATATATTTTCGAAATTTAGTGTTAATAAATTTCTCTACCATACTGTTATAATGATCCTGAAATGTTCCTCAAGTTCAAAAAGAATTGGTTATTTGAAGTTCTGGGTGTTGCCTTTTTGTATAATAAATGAAAATACCCATGATCACATGTCAAGACTGTATTGGTAAGAGTTTAATTTAAATTCTAAATAATATGGAATGGGAAATACAACAAATAATATTTTGTTAATTAACAGGTGCTCTATTCCAAGCTGCAGTGTCATCAGTGGAAGACCATGGTTTTGTGATGGACATCGGTATAGCAAACACCACAGCTTTCCTGGCCAAGAAGGAGCTTAATCCTGAATTAGAATTAGGTAATTTCCCTTCAGTATTTCTTATTCAATTCTTCGTGTAAAAAATTTAAAAATGAGCTGTTTTTCTGGTATTCCATTTTGTTACTATTAATCACTTTGTGAATTATTGAACAATTTCTTTATCTTGTCTTGCCTGAAAGGTTAAGCAGTAGTCTGCAGACATGTTCTGGTTTGAAGATCAATGTTTCCAGAGAGATTATAGGGAATACAGATATATCTCTGGATGACGAGTGCATACAGTGCTAGGTAATAATTTGGACTCTTTGTGTTCCGATAGCTGTGTGGTACTGTGTTATGGGGAGGCGTGTTGCTTGCCGTCAGGCACGTGCCCTGGTCGCCCCGTTGCCTTTAAATAACTTTAATTTACAAAACCCGACTGCAAAAAAACAACAGCTTGCAACAGCAGCAAAAACATGTAAAACAATATACTATCTAAGGGCACTTAGGTGATTGAGACGAATCGAACGATATCTTAATTGTGAAAATCCATCCAGCCGTTTGGGAGATAAATGGGAATAAAGAAATTTACAAACATGCAAGATACGCACGAAATGTACTCATGGATATGTCACCGTAAAAAGTATTCTACCCTAACCTGCCACAGGATTATAATCTCACGTATTAGATTATAATCTAACCATGATTACAATTGTACATTAGAAGAAATATCCATGTCTACATTCTCTACTCATCTCCTAGTAAAACAACAATATTTGTGATTCCAGTTGTAGGTTCAGTGACGTGGTGCTCCGTGAAGTCGGTGAGCGTGGACAGCGAGAAGAGCGTGGTGGCTCTGACCACCAGTCTCGGCGCGCTGCAGGGCGCCGTGCTCAAACACAAGCAAAAAACGCCTCTATTGCCGGGCACTGCGGTCGAGTTCACCGTCGACACGGTAAAAAACTTTATTTCTGAAGTAAAAACTTCTTCTAGGGAACTTGGATCTTGGATCCTATCTAGGTTTAAGTAAAACAGTAGTAGAAATACTAATTGAGTAATGTTTAAGCGCATGGGTATACATATACAGCGTGTGGCGGAAAGGTCCAACAATATTTGAATAGGTCATTCCAACACTGATGTGGACTTCATCTCCGAAGGTCTCTTTCCCCTCAGCACTTTAGATCTCGAGATAATAGGAGTCAAAGTTTGATGTAAAATTGACCAGCTGCAACCCTAATGCGCGGCGGCGCGGCATGCGACGACGGAGCGGCGCGGCGCCGGTGATTAGGGTTGTCAAATAAAACGAATTTTTAACTTTGTATGGAAAAAAATTGTTGTGCTTTCGTGTCTAATATTCAGATATGTAATTCGATACCTAGTATAGGTGAACCACAATAAATATTGTTGGACCTTTCCGCCACATGGTGTATATAGAACTAGCGGCCCGTCTCGGCCATCTGCCGGGCTGATTTGTGAATCTAAACCTTCCAGGGTCCTACCCAAGCGTATACAAAATAATTCATTCAAATCGGTCGAGCCGTTTAGAAGGAGTTCACTTATAACGAACAGTGGCATTGATTTATATATATAACGAATTAGTTACAATACAGGTGATAATGCGAATCAGCTTCCGTCCGTCCTTTACGCACACATTAAATATACATGCGGGCCGCGCTCGCCTCGCAATCCTCGTCGGTCCGAGGTGAGAGCACGTCGCTGCTCGCGTGCGATATTTTGAGGATGACAGTTAAACGTTCCACACACGAGTCCTAAAATCAGAGGAAGTGACGTAAAAGTAGTGGGGCGGAGCCTACATCGCACCATAAATCACCAATCATATGGTGCGATGTAGGATATGATTGGTGATTTATGGTGCGATGTACGCTTTTACGGTATTTCCTCTGATTTTAAGACTCGTGTGTGGAGCGTTTTACGCTACATTCTTTTGGCGTACGACACGAAGTTCTTCGTGGGATGTGAATGAAGCTCATCGTCACGCTCAGAAATCGAAGAAATCTTTGGATGATCTCTGGGCCACCGAGTGTGCTAGAGAGAGAAAGAAACAGTCAACTGCTGCCGCTACTGTCTGGCTGCTGTCTGTTTTGAAGTGAAAATTTTCACGCACAGATTTTTCGTGAGCTTATGTATTGAGCTCATGCGTCGCGCTCGTGAACGAAAGAAATCTTTGGATGAACACCGGACCATGGCCATCTAGTCTAGAAAAAAGCGGGTGAATCCGAAGGCGCTGCTAGTCTACAATAATTCTTCAAAGAATTGTCGTCTACATAAGTCTTCTAAGCAACATGCCCATATAGATAGAATACTTATTTAGACGAAAATGCTTGGAAAATTTATTCCAGTACTACTAGCAGCGCCCTCTGATTTCACCGGCATTGTTCCCAATCGTGTTATGTTCCCGGGATAAAAATTTGCCTATGTGGTATTAATAGTCAATTGTTATACAAAAGTGGAAAGTTCTTTCTTTATAAAGGGGTTTGGGTAAAGTTGGCGTCGTTTTTTTTTTAGCGGCCACAGATCTGTTGTCACATTGCGATGCATGGCGATTATTGCGATGTCTGGGTTTGTTATATGTATAATAAGTATGTATTTACAACTATATAAGTATTATATCAGCTATCTGGCTTCCATAGTACAAGCTTTGCTTGGTTTGGGGTCAGATGGTATTGTGTGTGAATTGTCCACGAATATTTATATATTTATTTAGATTAGTAAGAACACGCTTGGCGTGTCGACTGCATTGAACGAGTTAAACTGATTTTTTAAGCTAAACCTTAGTTTTTTATCTTACTGAAGCAGTTTCAGGACATATTGTCGCGATTGCGAGCCAAAGACTTTTCTATCGTGAAGATTGAAAGTTAAATAATGAAATGATGTTCCCAGCCGCTGGACAACGGCATCGAGGGCACGATATTCGGCGACACGATGTGCTACGTGCAGAGGCAGCACGTCGACAAGGTCAAGGGGAAGAAACCCACGCTGGGGCAGAAGGTAACGTCACACCACTTTCATAAAACTTTTATTTCAAGTTAAAATAACGCCACTTCTCATGGACAGCACTTTTTTTGAAGTGAACATTTTCTAAGACGCGTTGAGCACTATTTGGGTGAACAAAAATCGTGGAATTCGAGACATCGTCACCTAACGCTTTCCGAATACTATTTTTCTTTTGCGATCACCGATCTTCATTTGCGATTTTCGCAAAAAAGTACCATCCAAACATTCTAACTAAGTAAGCCATCAAATTCTTAGTGTTATAAATGTTCACTTCTATCGGCAGGCAATTTTCAGACAATATTCATTTTCTGTTTTTTTTTGTTTTGTTTTAGAAATGCATGGATTTTTGGGTTAACGCGCTCAAGCTTCAATAGAATGTCGGTTAGGCAAACCCAAAAAAAAAAAAAAAAAAAAGTGCTCAATTTTCACTGCCAAAAGTGATTCCCTTCATATAAAACACTCATCTCACAATAATAACAAATTGTAAAAAAAATATGATAAATATTCTAATAGATCCGAGCGCGGGTGCTGTACGTGCTGCCGACCCGGAACTGCCCGTTCCTGACGATGAAGAGCATCTTCGAAACAACCTTCCCCGACCTGGAGGCCGAGCAAAAGTACAAGGAGGGAGATATCATCGAGAGTGCACAGGTAAGTTCATCACTTACCAAGGTTGCCTGGAAGAGATCGCTTTTAGCGATAAGGCCGTCAATTGTATATAAATTTTAAGAAAAAATATCTTTACATAAGAAGTTTTGTTGAGCAACTGGGTTCAACAACTACAATCTATACATATAGCCTATTGAGGCGCCCTCAGTTCTATACTAATGGAACTTACGATCAATAACAACAAACAACAGTAGTATGTAATCAGTTTATTTTGAAATACAAATTACGGTCCCGTGATTTTTCCGCAATAAAAGGCACTCTGTGTATGTGAATAACTCCAGGTCATATACTGTGTTCCCAATTTCAGTCAGATGCGTTGAGACGGTTCGACATGATTGAGCAACAAACATCTGAACTTTCGCATTTATAATAAAAGTTGGATACTTGCAGCACCCCATACCCGAGCAATTAGTTCGTCCTTAATTGTTAAGTGTCCCGCGAAAAAAACAGGCTATGATGAACTTTGAAACACGGTGAGGTTATATAGACTGAATAACACATAGATATTTTTTATCACTGGGAAATAACAGGAACGGGAACTCCAGGTGCTGCATTTTTTTTAACTTGAATAGGTTTACACTTGACCACCATCTCGCCTGATGTTAAGCGACGATGCGGCCTACGATGAAGCGTGTTTACCTAGAAGAAACCGATTCACTCGCGATTTGAAGACACCAAGATAATAACTATCTTGGAAAATCCACACACGCAACTCGTTCCACACCCTTGATGTTCTTATCACAAAAGTAGAGTCAAACCTCTTTGTTCGTGTCTTTGGAACACAAACCATAGCTGCTAGTGTATAATAATCTATACCCTAAATTTAAATTAATGTTATAAAGCTGAAGAGTTTATTTTTTTATCACTTTTGATGATTTGTTTGAAATCTCAGGAACTACTGTACCGAATTCAAAAATTCTTTCACCATTGTATGCATGTGATCCCAAAGTGTTATAAGCTATGTATGTACCATGGGCAAAGCCAGGGCAACCGCTAGTGATAGGCTATACCGGTGGTATAGCCCAAAATGACTGAATATACACCGGAGTCATTTTGGATGCACTACCAGACAGTATTGTATAGTAATTTATTTATTTATTATGTTGTGTTTTATCCACAGGTGGTGAAGATATCAGGTCGCTCGGTGCGACTGAAGCTGGGTGGAGGAGCTATCGGGCTGCTCAGCCTGAGGAGGATACAGGTGGACGAGGACCTGGCTGACGAGGAGGTGCTCGCCAAGTCCTACCCACTCGGTGAGTGAGGCAGCCTCCGGGCTCTGGAGACATGGGAGTCTGAAGTTAGGGGCTAAAAGATACGGATGGTCTAGTCAGGAGAATGGCGACTGGCAATCCAGAGTTCTAGTGGCATGTGCGTAATGCCGCAAACATGAATACGGCGAAGGAAAACATCGTGAAGAAACCGACATGTTCCTAGAATCTTTCAAGTTCATGTGTCATCCACCAATCCGCACTGGGTATAAATCTTTAAAATTTGCATTACGCCACACCCCGGACACTCCACTAAAATTCCATAAAATGATCGTAACTTTTCAGGCAGCAGCCACAAAGTCCGTGTCCTGTGCTACAACATGTCGGACTACCTGTACTCGGTGTCCGACCAGGCGGAGCTGGTGAACGAGCGGTACTTCAGCCTGCAGCAGCTGTCTCCCGGGGACCTGGTGCCAGCCACCGTCAGGACCGTCTCCGAGAAGGTGCTGGAACTGGACGTCGGCAGGGTCAGAGGTGAGGAACTCTTCATGAGACATGAGTTTAACATCAGAGATGATATCGAATTGGTAGCAGGTGATAGCAGCCTTTTAGACTAGTCTACTATACTCTGGATCAAGGTAACATGAATTACTAGTAAGCGATAGCAGATTTTTAGACTTGTCTACACTCTGGACCACCGTGGAGAAGCCGTGTCTCGAAGATTCTCCCGCAAGGTAAGGTGAAGTGGGTTGCAGAAGACACCTTTCTCAAACAAAAATAGTGTCTCGGTTTCTGGCCAGCTGGACGTAGTGAACGGTACTTCAGCCTACAGCAGCTGTCTCCGGGAGACCTGGTGACAGACACCGTCAGGACCGTCTCCAAGAAGGTGCTGGAACTGGACGTTGGCAGGAACTGTTCATGAGACAGGAGTTTAAGATCAGAGATGAAGTCGAAGCCTTTTAGACTAATCCACTATACTCTCGGCCAAGGAAACATGAATTATTATTAGCAGGTGATAGCAGTTTTATAGACTTGTCTATGTCTAATATACTTTGGAGCAAGGGAACAGCGTGGAGGAGCCGTGCCTCGAAGATTCTCCGGGAATGTAAGGCAGGCGATGCTAGTGATATTTGTTATTTCTGCTGTTGCGATATATATCTTTTTCAATATTCTCCTTCGGTGGTCGGACATCTATCTTTCGGTCGTAGCTTCAAGAGCCACTGTGATCTGAATCTGCCATTTGCTCCACAGGGTTCGTGCCGCAGTCACACATCACGGAGACGGGCTTGTTCGTTGACCCCAAGAAGGCCTCCACTTCCAAGCTGCCCATGAAGAAGTTCAAGGTAAACTGACAATCCTGTCCATCCATGCACGCCCAGACCAAATAATACTCCTTTTGTGTAACTAAGGTAAAAACCAGTAGTAGAAAGTAAACTGGCGATTAAATAATACATCGTTTGTCCGTAAATCTAAACTACTTATGCAACCAACATCCAAAGTTTTCCATCTATAAGATTTGCTTAGTTTAAGGATAGTTTGTGTAGGGTGAGGAATTTTCGCCTAATCTCTATCTATCTCTTCCTGGGTGTATCTCCCACACGATAGTGGGGTCAGCCTTCCTACATTTACTTCTCCACTTCTCTCTATCTATGACATCATCATCGAATATTAATTCTCTCTTGTCCTTTGCACTACCTTGTGACAGTGTGAAATGAAGTCATTCGACGTTTGTGTTTGATTGATTGAACTGTCTCTGGTCTATTTGTATTTTTTATTTAGATTCTGTAAATTTGCACACGGTAATTCTTATAAATCATACTAACAAAATACCGGCTTAGCCGAGTTTGGGTTCCATTTTCTACTAAACAAATTGTAAAAATGTGAACTGAATAAAAATGTATGTTATTTTATGTCAGGTGGGTCAGGCGGTGAAAGCGCGCGTGTTGTGGGTGGACCGTGTGAAGAACACCGCGGCCTTCACTCTGAAGCCGTCACTCCTGGCCGAAGACCTGGAGCCTCTCACCAGCTACCAGCAGGCGCGGCGCGGACGCCAGTACACCGGCGTCGTCAGGGTAACTACACTTTTAGCCCATAAAACTACAAGTGGTCTACAGAGACCGCACACCAAGTGGCATCCGGGCGCCGCGCTCTTCTGTTTGACTTTAAACCTTATTAACGGATATTTACAAACTACTTTAGCTATGAACGTCAGTCGATGAGTCACACGGAAGCGCCCAGGCGTTGGCGCGGTCGGTACCGACCAATATTGGCGGCCCGGCGCTTTGCGAGGAGTCCTTCGAAATGCAATGTAGTCCTCGTTCGGTTATTTTTTCTCACAGTCAATTTACCCATGCGGCCGCAGATTTATTTGTAGTCGTTGATTTTTAATGTATTTTACAACTAGACTATGTGCATTAGCGCGGTTGCGTTAGAAGTAATAAGTTTAGTATAAAATAGAGTGAAATAGATATATAATGAATAGAATAGAATAATATGAAATATGTTTAATTAATAGGATGATCATAATTTATGGTATCTTTTCAACGTTGTCAAATACCGTATTGTTAAAACATTGTATTGCAGTACGTCCGCGACTACCTGCTGGTGTCGTTCTTCAACAACGTGGTGGCGTTCGTCCCGCGCTGGTTCGTGACGCGCGACCCGCGCGCCGAGCTGGCGGCCGCCTACCACCCGGGGCAGGTGGTGCGCGCGACGGTCACCAGCGTGCGCCCCGACGAGGGCAAGATGACGGCCAGCTTCATCACCGAGCCGCATGAAATTGATGTCAGTACATAACTATGAATTGTTGATCCAGAATTTGAGGGCGTCCAAGTATTACGTAACGTATTTTTTTTAAGATTTTCATACCCTCGCCTCCACTTTATTATTGTACGTTTTGGCCAAAATAAAATGAAAAAAATATGTTGTTTTGATCAGGAAAACTGGCAAGTACGACACATCAGCGACAGAATCAAGCACGGACAGAATCCCGAAGAAACCTCACATAAAAAACGCAAAACTGACCAAGATGACGAACCTGAAACTAATAAGCAAAGCATAGAAAACAAAAAGAAAAGAAAGAATGATACAGAATCTTCACAAGAAAATATGACAACAGAAAATGTTGAGGAACCTAGTAAAAAGAAAAAGAAGAAAAGAAGCGACACGGAATCTTCTCAAGAAAACGTTGCCAGCGATTCTGTTGATGAACATAGTAAGAAGAAAAAAAAGAAGAGAACTGACACAGAAACGTCACAAGAAAATACTGACACAGAAACAAGAGCCAATAGAAAGAAAAAACACAGTGTGAGCGAAGAAGAAAGTGATGCAATAGAAATAGACCTTCCTGCAGAAGAACTACTGACTCCTCAGGAACAAGGCTTACTAGACATGTCCGATTGTAGTACAATAGAAGATTACAAAAAACGTGCAGCAGCACTCAAGAAATGTATCGACGCGAGAGCACGAAGAATAAAACACATTGACATAAAGATAGAATCAATCGAAGAACGAGGACTAACAGCTAAGAATAAAAAATACCACACGGCAATGCAAACAGAAAAACTTACGATCATAGAACGAACCAAAAAATTGTTAGAAGCTTTAAATGTAGCGCAAGGAAAGTTGAAGGAAATGAACTGTGTTAAAGATGACAGCTACAAAGAAGAACAGAAGAAGAGGAAATTGGAGAAGGCAAAGTTGAAAAAAGAAACCAAGAAACAACAGGCTGAAGAAAAGAAAGCTGGAAAGAAGGCAGGCAGTAAAAACAAAGAAGGTGATAAGATACGAGATATCAAAGTGGTGGAAAGCTTAGAGCCAGCGTTGGAGGTGCCCAGTGCTAAAGATTTCTGGTCAGCGACGACTGAAATAGTCACCAACAATGTGGTGGAAGAAGAATCTAGCAGTAGTGAAGATGAGGTGAGCTTACATCATTCTATTTTCTGTCATTTCCTATGAATGCAATCACACTCTGATTATTTTCTATTAACCAGTTGGAGAGACTAGACAATATGCTCTACCTTATATCTACATCATTAGTTTCCATCAAGTGAGTTAAACGCAGACCCATTTTGGTAAAATATAGTCATCAGTAGAAATGTCAGAAAGAAAGATTAGCAATTGAATAAAAAAGTAGCTTTTAGTAAAAAGTCTGCTTGGATATAGGAACTTCTGATGACTGTGTTACTTTAAGGCGTCCGTCTTGTATGTTTCATTTTAAAATAATTTAAAAAGTGATTATGTCAACAATGTTTTAGTAACATTTTATTATTAAAGTGACTTACGAAAACACAGAGGAATATGGTTTGAATTAGTACTGTTTTGTAGTCGGAAGAGCAGCCGAAGAAGAAACGGAAGAAGTTGACGGTAGCGGAGAAGCTGTCGAAAGCGCGCGAGGAAGAGGAACGCGTGCGAGCCTTGGAGCAGCGCGCGCTCGACAGCGAGGCGCAGCCGCGCTCCGTCGAGCAGTTCGAGCGGAGCGCGCTGGCGCACCCGGCGAGCAGCCAGCTGTGGATCGCGTACATGGCGCTCCACCTGCAGGTGAGCGAGTGAGCGAGCGAGCGAGCGAGGCGCAGCCGCGCTCCGTCGAGCAGTTCGAGCGGAGCGCGCTGGCGCACCCGGCGAGCAGCCAGCTGTGGATCGCGTACATGGCGCTCCACCTGCAGGTGAGCGAGTGAGCGAGCGAGCGAGGCGCAGCCGCGCTCCGTCGAGCAGTTCGAGCGAACGATCGAGGCCTGAGTTCTCGTACTCAAGCATTTTGTTGCTAACATTGTGGTAGATCTTGGTCTTATCTATATATTTAAAAGTTTTCCAAATAGACTACAAGTCTGTGAACAAAATGTATGGGTCGTATGAACCACCAGGAGACCTATGTAGGATGATAGAAGGGTACAAATTGGGGGTTGCCTATCTTCACCTGTACCAAGTTGGACAGCTTTCAAGAGACGGCATAGTGCTAAATTTTATTAATTTGTACCCTTCTACGCAGAGTTTCTTAGAGTTGCAACCCCAACTCTCGATAATTTCTCCTTGTCACACGATTTTTGTACGCCATTGCGGAATAAATGATTGGAAGAGGTATGGGAGATATCAAATTCTGAGTTATAAGTTTTCTCTTCTATCGGCAGTCCCTATCCATTTTATTTGTTTGAAAACAAAATAAAAAATTATGTGTACAATATTGATTAATAATCTACCTGTCGGAGTAATAAGTATCTGTAAAGTGAGCATGGCATTAGTAACGTGGCCCGGTCCGGCCCGCAGGCCACGGAGCTGGACAAGGCGCGCGCGGTGGCGCGGCGCGCGCTGGCCGCCGTCCCGTTCCGCGAGGAGAGCGAGCGGCTCAACGTGTGGCTCGCGCTGCTCAACCTCGAGCAGCGGTTCGGGACTAAGGTAACACATAACACACTTTACAACGGGTGCAAAAACACATCATTTTTTTTCCTAATATACTTTTTCAAAATTAATGTAGCATAATCTAACTTTTGCATAATAGTTTTTTGGCGTAATGTGTTTTAAGCATAACAATTTGTTGTACTACATTCAATTCGACTATTGATGAGACGCATAAGTCTTTAGGCATTTTTTATTTAGGTTACTTAGGTCCCAGATCCAACTCGGAGCACCCCGACTCTACCTGGTCTTGTCGCTACTACCCCTAGAGTGTATATGTCGCAGCCGGATCGTATAATCCGCTGTATTACATTACGGCTAGCCGTTATGAAAACCAGGGCCGTTTTGTAAAGCGGCGGTTTGACGATTACTCAGATTGAAAGCGGATGATTAAAAACAGCCGGAATGTATTCGACGCCATACGTCATTCAGAACGGCTAGCCGTAATGCAATAAAGCGAAAGATTAGCCGCCGCTTTGATATTTTTTAGTTCCGTTTCTTAACACTCATGGCTCTGTCTGACATAACAACAACATGGCGTTGAAAACAGTACGTGTGTTGCTAAATTGCTAAGGTGACTGGATTCTGGTGTTCGGTGGAATCCTACACAATATTATTTGGGTGGTTTACCACCGTCCACCTTGCTAAGACTATATCGGACCGGGTAGGTCAGGAAGGACCCAGATCCGACTCGGAGCACCCCGACTCCACCTAGTCTTGTCGCTACTACCCCTAGAGTGTATATAAAAAATGCGGGAGCCAGAAGCTCAAGGGAGGTCCTGAGTGTCGCTTCTCCATACTCGGCCTACGCTCCACTCAGGACCTCCCTTGAGCTTCTGGGAGCCCACTTGGAGTCAAATCTCAATGATGACCCTTGTCTAAGTGCACCATATTTCTTAGGTGTACCATCACCAATATCAAGTTAGGGGCTTTCTAGTTTTATCTGAGAGGTATGATGTTAAAAAAAAAGTGTAAGAAATATGGCAAGAGATAATCTGCCAGCTTTTTATGATTGATTAATACAATTAATTTTCATTGTTTATTTTGTAAGTATGGTCACCCTACAATTTATGCAGTAGTACAATGCGGCTAAACGTTGGCCGCCTTAATGAAGAACGTATCGCAATGGCAATGCGGTTAATCGTTGAACCGCCGCATTACAAAACGGTCCTGTTTTTCAAAACGGCTAGCCGTAATGTAATACAGCGGATTATACTATCCGGCTGTGACATATATCCATATTATAAAAATGCGGGAACCAGATGCTCTGCGGTCCGCCCTGAATGTCGCTTCTCCATACTCGACCTGCGCTCCGCTATGGAGGTCGCCGGCCTGGCGGGAGCCCACCCGGAGTCAAATCTCAGTGACACAACCTAGTCATTGATCATTATGTTTAGGTATTGTTATGCTTTTCTCAATGTATGCTTTTAAACATTATGGTAAGTTATCTTAATGCTATATGGATATGCTAGTAAAAATATGCGAAAACAGTTATGCGTTTAATTGTAAATTATTTATCATTAGTCCTAAAATCGTTATGTTGAACTACCTAAATGAGTACAAAAATTGTTATGCTACCACATATAGACCCGCTTTTCAACACACTTGCTCATAAAATCGCTCTAATTTCACTACAATCAGGCATAGAATGACGCCTGTAATCTAACTGACTTTTTCATTTCCATTATTCACAAGTGAGTTATAGGCTCGAAACGCGGTCGCCCGCACGGTGCCAGGCAAAAACGAACCGCGCGTATATATATACGCGCAGTTCAATTTGTATGGATTGTCACGCAGTTTCGGGCCATAGAGTTTTTTTTGTATTGGTTGAGTTGCTTTTTTCTTAAAAACGTTAAGTCAAAAAGATAGTGTTTAATAGAACAACTGAATGAATGTACCTTTTGGTTGCTCATTTAATGCAACTGCGTATTTAAATAGATGAATTCGACTTGTTCGTGTTCAAAAATGTTACTTTCACTCAAATATAACTTTTGTTTTCATTGTAATAAAGAAAACTTTAAATGCCACATTTTGTACGTGACCAAAACATTTCCGCAGACTCATAACAACGTAACTCTTTTTGACTGTTGAAATGATTTTATTAGCTAAGTATTTACGAAATTAAGTTTCGAATTAAACAAAAATAAATCAAATTACTGATTTACCGGAGTTAGAAATAAATTATGCGAATGTTATGGTCTGCATGTAAATCCTAGCAAATCGCAGGCTATCATCTTGGGTAGTTCTAGACAAATATCCTGCATTGATTGGCTAACGCTCCCAAAAATTGATTTTAATGGCGTAACAATACCCTACAGCACCACTGTCAAGAATCTGGGTATTGCTATAGATCGTTGTTTGAGCTGGGGTCCGCAGATTCAAGCTACTAGTAAAAAATTGTATGCCGCGGCAGTGGCATTGATGAAACTACGTAACTTTCTTCCAACGTCTACCAAAATTGCGCTTGTCCAATCTCTCCTACTTCCTATCCTTGACTATGCCGACATTTGTTACCTGGATCTCACAGAGGAACAGTTAAACAAGCTTGAGCGCCTTCAAAATTTCTGCATAAGGTTTATTTTTGGTCTGCGGAAATATGACCACGTTTCTCAATTTCGCACTAAGCTCAAGTGGCTTCCTATCCGCCTTCGCAGAAATGCTCACATTCTGTCATTTTTATATACCATTCTGTTTAATCCTGCCTCCCCGACGTATCTTAAGAAGCGTTTTACCTATTATCATCAAATTTCACGTCCCCGTCCTCTGAGAGCGGCAGTAGCGCTTAACCTCGTCACTCCATCACACAGAACATCTTTTTATGAAGATTCTTTTTCCGTCAAGGCTGTTCGCTTGTGGAATGCTTTACCGGCTTCTATAAGACAGTCGCAGTCTTTAAACGTGTTTAAGAGCAATGTAAAGGAATTTCACTTATCACAATGCACGACTGTCGTCACCAGTTAATCGTAACTAATGCAGTTCTCCGGCGCTATTTCTTGTCACTCTTGTTTTTTCTGTTGTTATGTTACTAATTAGTCATGATTTTGTTTTCGGGGTTGTAGGTTATTTTTTTAACTATTATGTATTGGTTATGTATTTAAGTGACATGTTCCTAATTAATATAAGTTGTATTTTCCGTATTAGACTCACTTTTATTTGTTGTATTTTGGATGATTGTGTATATTATGTATTAATTTGTTTTATATTGCAGTATTTAATTATTAGTATTAGGAAAAGTGTCACCTCGCTTCGCCTAACCATGTTTGTAGGCGAATTTCCTTTAAGCTGGTTGCCTGGAAGAGATTGCTCTAAGCAATAAGGCCGCCATTTGTGGTGCTAGTTCATAAGTGTTCTACTGTAATATTTCTGTTCTTGTGTCACAATAAAGAGTTATCTATCTATCTATCAAATTATCATTTTATATCTAATTTTAGGAAACTCAACAAAAGACGTTGGAAGACGCGCTCCAACTCAACGACCCGTACAAAGTGCATTCGTCGCTGCTGGGCATCCTCGCGGACACTGGCAAGCACCAGGAGATGTGTTCTCTGGTGGACCTCATGCTCAGGAAGTACAAGCGGACACCCGACATGTATATACAGGTTAGTTTTTTTAAACTTTTACAGGTACTCGACCGCAATTTCGCCTGATGTCAAGCGACGATGCGGTCTACGATGGAGTGTGCTTACCTAGAAGAAACCGATTCACTCTCGATTTGAAGACACCACGGTTGCAACGATCAGGAAAAACCCACTCAGGCAACGCATTCCACAGCGTAAACGTTTTTATCACAAAAGAAGTAGAGTCAAACATCTTCTCTTACATCTGGAACATGGAACAAATAATGTTTAGAATGTACAGTACATACTTAATTCATTGTTTAATAAATGGAACAGAGAGACGATCTTCTTAGCATTCCATGGATTCTCCGTGCGGGTGCCGGGTCCATCGTGTGGCAGAGAGAGAGAAAAACTCGAGTAGTTCCCGAGACTTGTGACTCGGGCGTAGGTTTAAGGGCCCCTTTCTGACGTACATCAACACTCACCTTCACTACTCGTTTTTCTCTCCCTGCCCAGCCAAATCTGATATGAGCCTACTAGTGCAGCTTTAGATACTCGTTCTAGTATAGAACTTACTGCACTTCTGGATAAGCCAAGGTCTTTCAGCAGGTTATAGAGAGATTTTGCTGGTATACCTCTCGCTCCCACTTCTACAGCGTATAAACTAACTACATAGCCGTTTTTTGTTAATTCGTTTAGGAGGTCGTAATACTTATTTTGTTTCATCGCGTGGTCTTTAGGTATATTAGTTTCCCACGTTACGGTAAGTTCTACAAGGACTATGCATTTCGTAGCTCTAGAAAAAAGGAAAATGTCCGGTCTGGATAACGAAACACCCACATCCTCTGGGATTTTGTAGTGCTTTTCATACGTGTCCATTAAAATAGTCCAATCAGGTGCTGTACCCAGGATTGAGTAAGGCTTGTTCCTGGAGTTTGAAGTTGAGCCTTCTTTTACAAAGTTAATTTGTCTTTTGTTTGTCGTCAATCCCTTTTGGGCTCTAGCTACTGAAAGACTTATGGCTTCACGTTTGATTTCAAGTACTCTGTCATGGTGCCGTGAGTAATGACCCCCATTAAGGAGCACCTTGCATCCCACCAATATGTGCCTTGCTGTACATATCGCCTCTTCACAAGTATAGCAACATTTTACAGAGGCTTTTCCCCACCTTACTAAGTTACTCTGGTCAGGGAGGGTCATTTGGAATGCATTTAGATAAAATTTTAATAAGGCAGGAGACCAGTCATAGATCAAGGTGCGCCACTTTAGAGCTAATGGGATACAGAACTCACCTATGGTTAGCCAATCACTTTGCATTTCTAAATTCATAGCGTGCACTTTGTAACCGACATTTTCGTCTTGTTGTAGAAAGGTTTTTACCATGTCTCGGTCTTCCCTTTTCTTTCTCGCACCCAACCCAGCAGTATTTACTTGTGCACCTGCCATAAATTGTTTATGGAATTGAAGTCTAGATTCCAGGTCTGAAGCAGTTTTGTCTTTTGGGAGAGATGTAATGAATTCGTCTTGCGACTTTCCCAAAACATGCGTTTTTGTAACTCTTATGTGCTTGTAAAGTTCAGACGGTTTCTTTAGTTTCAGCCCAAAACTAATGTGATCCCTAAAAAGAGTAGAGCATTTTTAGCAGTATTTTTATTCCGACGGCTGACTGACGGTCGGCTCTTCATCCTACAGTAGGTATTATGGCTAAAAAACTATTTGGCTTGACAAAAAATTCTGGAAGAAATCGCTATTAGCGATAAGGCCGCCATTTATGGCACTAGTAATAAGTATTTTTCTGTTTTGTACTTTTTAATTTTACTGATGTGCATAATAAAGTGTTTCTGTCTGTCTGTGGTAGGACTCTTGGCAGAGTCCGACTGAGGAAGTACCACACTTTTGGCAGTTATTCTACCGCCAAGCAGAAATGTGCAAACATTGCTGTGTTCCGGTTTCAAGGGCAATGTTTCCAAAGCCACGCCCTCCAGTTTCACGTTCCGGTTTACGTAGTTTCCAAAGTGAGCTATCAGATACTGAGTTCATAAGTTTTCACTTCTATCGGCAGTTCCTATGACTGCCAACTTTTTATAATGGACTTTATTATTGTGCTGTAGTATATGTGGCTTATACTTGTAGTAATTGGTGTAAATAAAAAATTGGAAAAAATGCATTCTATGTGTAGTGTGGCGGCGCGTGCTTCAAGATGGGGCTCGTCGACAAGGCGCGCCAAGTGATGCAAAAGGCGATCGCAGTGCTCGAGAAGAAAGAACGTAAGCATCTAATACTATAAAGCTGAAAAGTTTGTTTTCTTGAACGCGCTAAACTCAGGAACTACTGGACCGATTTTAAACATTCTTTCACCATTGCATATGTACATTGTACAATGTACATGATCCCTAAGTGCTATAGGCTAAATATTAATATGTGCCACGGACGAAGCCGGGGCGGACCGCTAGTATTTATATACTACACAATGTTTTTAGGGTTCCATACTCAAAGTGTAAAAGCTGACATATTACTGAGACTTCGCCGTCCGTCCGTCCGTCTGTCACCAGGCTGGACACGGCTCAAGAACGGTGATAGCTAGACAGTTGAAATTTTCACAGATTTTGTATTTCTATTGCCGCTATAACAACAAATATCAAAAATAAAATAAATGTTTAAATAGGGCTCCCATACAACAAACATGATTTTTTTTACTGTTTCTTGCTCGATACTAATAGCGGTGACAGGTAGACGCTTTAACTATTGACAAAATATTCAGTTTGATGTTCTCTTGAAATATAATGACTTTTTTTTTTTTTTTTACATTTGGTGACGAGACGATCCGGACATGTGCCTGATGGTAAGCAACATGCCTGACACATAACAGCACAGTGACACGCAGCTATTGGAACATGAAGAGTCCAAATCATTACCTAGCACTGCACTGCGCTCGTCACCCAAAGATCTAAGATCTTATATCTCTAAGCCCTGTAATTTCTCTGGAAACATTAAAATAAAATAAATAATTAAAGGGGCTCCCATACAATAAAAGAGAATTTTGCCGTTTATTCGCTAATGGTACGGAACCATTCGTGCGCCAATGCCACTCGCACTTTACCGGTGGTTTTTATTTTATATTTGCACTGACCGCCATTTAGCTTGCTGTTAGGCGGCGATGCTGTCCACGACGGAGCGCGCTAACCTAGGCACAACCGATTCGTTCTAGACTGACATCCAGATTATATCCATAAGAAATTACCCACTCATGCAACGCATTCCACAGTCGAGGCGTTCTTATTACGGAAATTTCCAATTTGATAAACTTGAAGAACTTAATTTCGCTTGTAGATATCAGATAAATTTTCAGATAGATGAAATAATGATACGAGTATAATTTTGTATGCTGTCCGCTAAATCAGGGTCATACATTTTTTTGAAGTGATAACTTCTTTTGGCACACACTGATTTTTAGTGGGCTGTAAATGAAGCTCAGCGTCACGCTCGGAAATTAAAGAAATGTTTGGGTAAACTCGGGACAGCCGAGTATGTCAGAGCGAGAAAGATAGTCAGCTGCTGTTGTTACTGTCTTTTTGTAATGAAAACTTCTATTGCCTCGGCACAGACAGATTTTTCCGAGCAGGGCATGTGCCTGATGGTAAGCATGCCTGCCACATAACAGCACAGTGACGTCAATCATCTAGAATGCATTTAGAAATGAGTCAGCATTTCCCATTGGCTATCTAGAAATGCGTCAGCATGGTCACGCTCATGGCCACGCCCTCCAATTTGACCCGCGTAGTTTCCAAGGCAAACTATCCAATTCCGAGTTTTCACTTCTATCGGCAGTTCCTATGACTACCAATGATTAAGCTATTGCATAGCTTTTATCGCGGGCCTGGGGACCGAATTTTAGTGATCGTGCATCTCTTTCTTTTGTTCACAAGAAAGAGGGATGGAAGACCGTAACGCCGTCCTCCCCACTCGGTCATTCGACTTTGAATCTTGTTTGTATTAGCTTTACAGACTAAATGCTCTTAGCAGTGTTGCCAACTTAACGGATTTCCCGTGATATTTTTTATGGTAAACAAATGTCACTCTTCAAAATTAAAGAAATTCCGAATAATTGTTCACATCCCTATTGCCTATGTTGATAAAAATGCATGCAACATGCAATAGCTTTACCGCGGCACAGTGGCGTAGCGTGGGTTTTCGCCGCCCGGGGCCGACCGAAAATTTGCCGCCCCCTACTTTAATTATAAATAATTTAAAGTTCAAGTATTATATTTAATACCTAACTAATATAGCTATATCGTCCATCTTATTGCAACTCAAGATAAAAATATGGTTACATTTTTTTTACAATTTGGTTTAAAAATGTGTTATACTTTTTAGGGTTCCGTAAAACGTAAAAACGGAACCCTTATAGATTTTTCAAGTCTGTCTGTCTGTCTCTCCGTCCGTCCACATGTCACAACCACTTTTTGCCGAAACTATGATAACTACACTGTTGAAACTTGGTAAGTAGATGTATTCTATAAACCCCATTAAGATTTTTATAAACAAAAAAATAATAATTTTGGGGATACCTCATACTTAGAACTGAAACTAAAAAGTTATTGAACTGAAAACTGCTTTTGGCACGCCTACACAGATTTTTCGTGGTCTGTGAATTGAATTTTAGCGTCACGCTCGGGTATGATAAGAGATTTTCGGGTAATCTCGGGATGCTAAAGCGAGAAACAAAATACAGTGCACAAGTTCACCAAAACGAGAAAGATAATATAGTCCCTATGTTTATTAAATTTATGTCTCTTTTTCACGACATTAATTTCTTACCACATTAATTGAACTTGTCACGAAATAATAAATTTGCCATTCACATCCATTGCAAAAAAGTTTTTGTTGTAATATACTCGTATCACTGTTTTATCACAGCACTTACGAGTATACTACGCAAACACACAAAATCATATCTATTTTCATCACATCACTTCCACTTACACCATAACACAACATTTTTATGCATTTTTAGCGTAATACTTATAAAAGAAATAAATAGCAAGTACAAAAAAATTTGCAAGTCAAAAGCTTTTTCCGACCCGCGTAATTTTTTTTTAAATATATTCTTCACCTTCTTGTTTATAAACTAACACACATTAAAAAAATATACGATCGAATTGAGAAACCTTCTTTTTTGAAGTCAGTTAAAAACGATTAGTTTCTGATTTATTCCTTTGTATTTGATCCTATCTGGATGCCAAACTTGAACTTTTTAGGTCGTCTGGAACTGAGTGAAATCTTTTTGGTCTATACTTCAGTCCAATGTTAATAATGACGATTTTAGGACTTTAATATCTAAATAACAGCTTTAAGTATGTTATGAAATTTGGAACACGTATTGGTATCCCGCAAGTCTCAATAAATGGACTATTTTAATGTGAAATAGTTTTTGCATCATGAGGAGGACAAAAGTACCTCAAAATAGTTCGTATACCTATACCTAGGCTATTCAAACGAGTCTAAATTTGGTGGATTTATCTTGTTTAGTTTAGGAGTTCCTATAACCACCTCCTGACTTCATCTTGGAATCAGCGTCATAGTACCATATTATTCCATTATTACCGAAGTTACGTAAGTAAACCAAATTTCAACCTAATCTAACGACGGGAAGTGGTTCTAATTGCTACCAACTACGTTCTAGTTCAACCTAAGCTAATTTAACTCGCAAGATTTGTCTGATACTGACTTACTAACAAGGCAAGTTAAATAAATGCTTATAAAATACACAACGAGAGATACTAGTACCTAAGAAAAATAATTAATGAAATCCGAGAAACTCTCTACCTACTTAACTACCTCACTTTTTAATTATTTATCTGTTCGAAAAGAAATGTTATATCTAAGGTTTTTTTTCAATCATGCAACGTATTATTTTCGTAATGCTCCTTTTCTGCCGCCCCCTTTCGTGTGCCGCCCGGGGCCATGGGCCCCCCCTGCCCCCCCCACGCTACGCCACTGCCGCGGCAGTCCCCGAGTGCCACACTTCTTTTTTAATTTTTAATTTATTCTTAGCCATATATACTAGTCCGCATCTGTCACCGTCGTGTATAAAAACCACAGGAAATACCGCTGTATTTCCTATATTCAATCTGTTTTTATTTTTAACTAACTGTACCCTGCCATGCTTCGCTGTATCACATTGTGATGCGAAAATTAGATAAAAACAATCCTTGATGCGGATTATGTATCATTGTATAATTTCAGCTCGATCGGTGCAGAACTTTTTGAGTTTTTGAAGCGTACACAAACCAACATAACATTTTTATATATAGAGATTATTCAATTGGTTTTAACAGTTATTTCTTATTTTAGTTTTTACTTCTGCCGTATGGTCTTAAGCATTTTTTTAATCAAGTGTATTTATTTTACTTTTTGAAATAAATATTTTTTTTTTAATTAAAAATGTCGTGTATCCGTCAGACGTGCACGTGCTAGTCCAGTTCGCTCTGCTGGAGCGTTTGCACGGCGGCCGCGAGCGCGCCGAGGCGCTGTTCGAGCAGGTGCTGGCCGTGTACCCGCAGCGGGTCGACGTCTGCGCGGTCTACGTCGACATGCTGCTCAAGACCGGCGACGTCGAACAAGTCCGGTGAGTCTGTGACAAACATTGATTATATTGTGGATAGCTGAGGGGGGGCTTCCATAAATTACGTGAGATAATTTTGAAGATTTTTCGATACCCCTCCCCTCTTCGTGGGTGAGTTTTGCCGAGATTTGACTTGAACCCCTTGAACATCTCACGTAATAGATGGCCCCTTGTGTGTTGTGCTACGAACGAGCTGAGCCGAACAATTCAGGACGGTCTATGAGGAGTTGGCGTCTGCTCAGTCTACGTCGACTATGTAAAGCATTGATCATAGAGTGGCAGTGGGCGGTGCATATAACTCGGAGAACTAACGGCTGTTGGGACGGAAAGGTTTTCAGAGGCGACCAAATACCGTAAGACGCAATATGGGCAGGCCTCTGAAAAGATGATCCGACGCCGATGCCTTTGGATGCCGGCGGCGCAAGACTGGTCTTTGTGGACATTTTTGGGAACGCCTTCGTTCAGCAGTGAACAGCATTCAGTTGATATGGTGATTGGTGATGGTTATGATTGGTTATTAAATCTACGTGTTGTAGTACGAGTGAGCTGAAGCTGTCTTGGGGCAATTCAACGCGGCCCACGTCAACATGTAGCTCCTAAACCACTTTACATCTCAATAAAACTTATGCTCCACTCACAAACTTGTTACTTTATATTTGCACAATATTTAAAACAAATGATACCGTCAGAACGGTCTTGAAACGTTATTGAGAGTAATGAATTCAAATATGATCAAGTGCGGTCATAATTCATAAGCCGAAACGTAAACAACGCACTTAAGTAAACCGATAGCCGTTTTCCCGCCATTTTTCAAACGCGCACGCGCATCGGTGTCGCAAAGAAATACATCAATATAAAATATAGTACCTGTTCTTTTGTTATTTATGATATATGTATGTCCTCAGGCAAGTGATGGAGCGTATGACGGCTCAGAAGATGCCGGCGCGCAAGATGAAGGTGCTGTACAAGAAGTGGATCGAGGTGGAAGAGAGGAACGGCTCCGAGGCGCAGGTGGAGGCCATCAAGCAGCGAGCGCTCGACTTCATACAGAAAGCCAAGTTCTAGACACTGTGTTAACTATTTAAGAGTTCAATAAATGTTGTATAATTACTTAAATAGTATATTTAATGTTCCCAATGCTGGGACTCGAAGCCCTTTCTCACAGGGAGCGAGTCGCGTATTTACCGTCAATAGGGATGTTAACAATTTTTCGGAACTGCTTTTATTTTGAAGATTGACGCATGTTTACCGTATTGAATAACATTTTATTTCCAAATATTTGTATTTTCGATAAGTATGCAATATTAGCCGCTTGATACACTGGCCGTTTTTCGCGTTTACAAATTTGGCGGGAAAATGGGTGTCAGGTTACATAAGTGCGATGTTTGTGCTTCGGCATATGAAGTGCCGCCTTACTTTTACCCGTTTGAGCCATTTACTCTCAAGAGCGTTTCAAGACGCTTCTAGCGGTATCATTTATTTATAATTAATGTACTTAAATTGTAAACTAACATTTTTGACACTTGAGTAAAAATTTTCGCGATTTCTCAAGTAGTCTAACAACTATTACTTTAAAAATTTATAAGGGAGACAGTGGGTTTTATGGGTTAAATGTGTTGTATACGAAATAACAAACTCGAAACACCAAAAAAACTGTATTCGATTGCACAATTTTTTTTTTCCATACGTCGGGACCATGTTCCCGCCAAAAATTTTGATTTTTTTTTTTTAATTTTACGATTTTTCTATGTAAATGAACTCTAATTTGAATGTGGGTTATATCAAAATAAAGACCGGTTCAAGTAGACGCCATTAAACACAAATTTATCGGTATACCTTCCCAAATAAAAACACGAAAAAAAATTTTTCCCGCCAAAACCCAAAACCCAAATATAAGTTTGTTTGTTGTCGTCATCAACCATGTTTTTGGGTACTATATTACACGCCGGTGTATCAAGCGGTTAGACTAATTTTGAATTTTGCCGCTAAAACACTAACGACTGACATGACGTCACTAGTCGCGAAACATTGATCGCGATTCATGACTGTATGTCCAGTATATGTGTTTTCTTATCATTACTTGAATACACACAATCAAAATCGTCGTCGCTAAGATCACAAACTATAATAAAAATGCAGAAAAGTAAACAGTTTAGTCATTTTTCGACAGCTTGTTTTGCGACTAGTGACGTAATAATTCATATTGGTGTTTCCAGTCACGTGACAACAGATAAAAAATATGACATTTAAAATCATTTATTACAAATTTATTACGTAACATTAAATTATAATAATGTGTTTTTCGATATTCTATTAATACTATCATAAAATCAACATTAAACATTAATTAAATTAATTTGTGATTAGTGTTAACATCCCTATTATCCCACTAGCTTTATTCGTTCATATAAACTGTAAATCAAGTTGTAAATTATTATTTGTTGTATTCAAAAGAAAAAATGCCTGTACAATATTTTTTAATAATCTAATTGAATTACTAATTCGTTTTTTTTAAGTGAAAACTGCTTTTGTCGCGGCACATACAGATTTTTCGTGGATTGTGAATTGAATTTTAGCGTCACGATCGGGTTTGATAGGAGATCTTCGGGTAAACTCGGAACCATGCCCATTGGCAATCCCAATGCATCTGGAATGCGTCAGCATTTCCCATTGGCTGACGCATTTCTAGATGGATATGCTAATGGCCACGCCCTCCGGTTTCAAACCCGCGTAGTTTCCAAAGTAAGCTATCAAATTCTGAGTTATAAGTTTTCTCTTCTATCGGCAGCTCCTATGACTGCCATATTTTTTTATTTAGCCTCTATCTGATTTTATATGTCGGTGTGACTCCACCTACACATAAAATCAATCAATCAACACCAAAGTAGTTGATTTCATAATTTGGTCTACTATCTCAATAATATAGATGATACGGACAATAAAGAGTATTATTATTATAATTTTTTTTAGAATAAAGAGTGGTGAGACTGTCAGGACATGTGCCTGATGGTAAGCAATATGCCTGACTCATAACACCACAGTGACACGCAGCTATTGGAACATGAAGAGTCCAAATCGTTACCTAGTACTGCACTGCGCTCGTCACCCAGAGATCTAAGATCTTATATCTCTAAGCCCTGTAATTTCTCTGTAAACGTTACCCTTCAAACCAGAGCACAGTAATGTTTGCACATTACTACTTGGCGATAGAATAACTGGCAAAAGTGTGGTACTACCCCAGGCGGACTCTGCCAAGAGTCCTACCACTACAAAAAAACACTAGTATTATCTATGTCCACAGGGCAGGCGCGGCTTTATTCTAAATATTGCCTTTTAGCGGGTAACTTTAGTGTGTGAAGTCTATTATACATTGTTTCTCAAAATAGAATACAGTATTTTCAGAATACCAGATTAATGTATAAATAAATTTAAATAAAAATATTTTTCAGGGAGTCGTATTCTACATACTAATAGACCACTCAAAATAGTTCTAAATTTCGCCGTTGATGGCGCTAATGTTTCAGTTTGGTAGAGGAATTTTACAAAATGTAACATTGAAGTGTGATACACAATACACTTTGCAAAATTGAGAAATATCTTTGACAAAGTCTATTTGCATCCCGAAAAAGCCTCATTGCAGATACAGGCGGTGTTAATATTTCATTTTAGAGATCTTCAATATTCAATAAGCATGTTCAATAAAAAAAATTGCCTAGTACCTACCTGTTACTAATGTCAACTGTTTGATTATGGAGTTTAGAGAGAGAGATTACAGATAAACTGTAATTGTACATATATTAGACTTCGCCCAATTGTATGTATTAAAATGGCAGATAATACATGTGGCCTTTGTATAGCGACTTTTAAAGTTAGAATTAGTGGGTTGTGTTCCACAAACATGTTACTTTATAGATAATTTATTAAGTAATAAATCGTTAATTTGTGTATAGTTTATTTATTTTTACAAATATTTGAACATAAAGGTTTTACTAGTTTTCGTCGTATTGTTGCTTAACACTTCTTTCTTCGGCATCGGTGGGGGTGGCGGTATTGGACCGCTCGAAATAACAGGCACGGGAATTTCAATTCTAGGACTGACTACAGAAGGCTTAAATATACTTGGCACTCTGACGCCGTAAATAGACACTGGCGCGCAAACTTCGTATCCTAATTTTGTGTAAAAATTCTCCTGGCCCTTCGTTGATAAGTGAATCATTTTCAGATTGAGCACGTTTCTACAATAATCTTCTACATATTGCATGAGGTAGCTTCCTAATTTCTGGCCGCGCCTTGACTTACTTATAACTACAGTTTCAACAAAACAGCTTTCAGGTTTGCTAGGTATAGGTGTCAGCTTACAATGACCTAAAATGGCTTTACAATTATCAATTAAAATTAAACTAGTGGGTAGTTCGTCGCAGGATGCTTGCAAGGATATCATCCTTGCAGTGTCGCTTCGAGGCCATTCGTCGTTTATTAAATCACAACAAGCTTTTAAATACTCGGGGTGTTTGTGCAGGGGTAATACTTGTAGGTTTTGTGGTTCCATCGTTCATCTGAAACAAAGATTATTTGTTCCTAGGTTTACAATCTCAGACAGTTACAATAAATTAAGAAAAATCAGTACCAGCCAGATTAACTAGGATGCTTTCATTTCATTTATCATGTAAAAAGTTGAAATAAATTAGAATTTAAGTAAAATACTCATTCATTATGTATCTTAAATTCCTACCACAGCCAACAAAACTGATAACTTTGAAAAGGCTGAAACAATTTTGAAACTTAGCTAAGAACGAGGTATTCAATCTAAGCTAAGAACACTCCTGACTAATTGACCGTTCAAACAAAATCAAAATCGGTTCACCCGTTCGGAAATCATGATGCCACAGATAGACACTTCAAGACATAAATTAGAACGCCTGGTAGTTTTTGCGTCGATGGTTATAGTATGGAAAATACTCCACTTAAATAAAAAAAATAATAGACAGTTTAACTTTCCGTCAATGTCAATTAACCAAAATTTGAGGTTATAATTTCGCGCAGCTGATGGTATTTATTTATATTTTTAATCAAACACACAAGAGGACAGAGTTCAATGTAATTTTAAATACTAATAATCTACTCACTAGTGCGTTGTACAAGTTCTGGTGACATTAATTCGTTGTATAATTCGGTGAGTCCATTTTTATCACTCGAAATTTCGAGTGTGGTACCGCAAACAAGCGATGGTTCGGGCGAACTAACCCTATTTTTATCTGTCACGTACGGATTAAAAACTGGAGATCCTATCTGTATTTCTGACGATGAACTAGTGCGCCTATTTTGAGCCCAGGCACGCTTCATTATCGGTTCTTAAGTTACAAAAAATAATAGATGTATTCTAATTTTCATTTTAGGTAGAGATGGACGATGATGATGATGATGTACCGACCCTATCAGCAGATACTTTCGCAGCTTTACAGGAATTTTATTCAGAGCAACTGAAAAGGCAGGAAATATTTGACAAACTTGAAGCTGATGACAAGCTAAAGGAAAATATTTTGTTTGATGAAAATTGGGTAAGGATCTGTAGCTGCTTATAAGTATTTAGTTAAAACCTATCACACGCTCCCGAATACCTATAAATAACTCAAAATAGCTATAATTAATTAATTATCCAGTTTCCTAATGCAACATCTCATCCATCTCATCATCTCATGTGAATTAAAATTAACCTGGGTAAAAGTAACACACCTTTGCAGATATTTTACAATTAAGAAGTAAGGCACAATCTGCGCTGTGTTCCACTTTAAAAGGCAATATTTTTAAACAAATTATAGAGCATATGAATACATCATCTTACATGGTTCCAATGCTCTATGCTAGGTAGTGATTCAAACTCTACATTTTTGTGTGAACAGCTGCCGAGAATTTCTTATCGACAGACATTACTTACCATCACATTGCAGAGCACACATCTTGACTGTTTAGTCACTCAAATCTTATTAAATAAAAATAGGAAGTAATCCTTAAGTATAGCTAAAAAGCCAAAATACTCTTACGTAGGAATTAAATCCGACAAGTACATGTCTTTTAATTAAAATTTGCTCTCTTAGTTCATGAAGAATCACTGTTTCTTGTTTATTTCAGCAACTAAGTCAGTTCTGGTATAATGAAAACACAGTCCAAACCCTAGTGAAGGTGATTGACCAGACAGTTCCCGATGGGGGCAAAGTAGCCCTGATTTCATGTCCCACACTATTTGTTCCAGTGAAGAGACAGATTGGAGAAAGAGCTACAGGTAACAAATGAAATGTTTTTTTTTTATTTGATTTGGTAACATCAACTTCAAATCACTGAAACTAAAATCCACTTCATACAAAACAGTCTACACTTTTATAGCCAGCGTGTTTGATTATGACCATAACTCTCTCTCTCTCTCTCTCTCTCTGTCTCTGTGAGAGAAGGTTCAGAGTCCCAGCAGCGGGAACACAATAAGGACTGCTCTTGCTTAATTACATTTTATATTCTTTTCAGTGACTTTACTCGAGTATGACAGAAGATTCGAAGTCCACGCACCCCGACTTCATATTCTATGACTACAACTTCCCAGACAAGCTGCCTCCAGACATTCTTGGCTCGTATGACCTGGTTGTAGCAGATCCACCCTTCTTATCCGAAGAATGCATCACAAAAACCTCTGAAACTATCAAGCTAATGGCAAAACAGAGTATAATAGTTTGCACCGGGGCTGTAATGAAGGAACGTGTAGAAGGACTTCTTCAGCTGAAGCAGTGTGAATTCAAACCTCAACATAGAAACAATTTAGCTAATGAATTTTCTTGTTATGCCAACTTTAATCTTGATGGGGCACTTAGGTGATGGCGGATGTGTTGTTTAGACAACTACTACCTACTAGTTGGAGAAACGGCAGTGTCCTGCTATGTCCTTGATTGGAGAATCCCGAGGGATCTTAATACAACTTTTTGTAAGTTGTGCCATATACAGAAGCTAGTCTCCAACAGTTGAAAACAGTTCCATTTCACTTTATTTTTCAAATAATTTACATTTATTTATGGCAATAATTATCTTCTGCATTGAATATGAAAATGTGTTTTATCTACGTTTAAGTAAGAAAAATAAAACAACATTATAAAAAACATTTCATTTTTTATTGTTCTTAACAAAACTAGTACTTTGTTACAATACATTATGCTGGTTAACATTTTTTTTTTAAATTTAATTTTAGTCTTTCAAATTGATAAACTTTCCGCTACATTTAAAATATACGCTTCATTCAACAAATATAGTATGATGACTTATTTCTAATGAACAGGATTATATTTGAGCTTAGCTGCCTGTTGATTCCGAAAAAACTCAGTTGCATGTGTTGTTTTCAAGATGCACATAGATTTGTCAACGCTAGTAATGAGAACTGTTCTCAATTTCAGTATAGGTGGCGCCTATGTTTCATTTTGTGAATTTCTCTAACAATGAGATATTATATATTGGCGACACTTATGGCGAAATTGAGAACTATTATTGAAAGTTTATTTGTTATCTCATCTCTACACACCAGGGTCAACCTCAATACTCTTTACGTTAACATTCATAGTTCACGAGTTGATTGGTAAGAGCTGTTAAACAACAACCAGGTTTCAGGTAGCCAGCAAACACATCTTATCATACTTTATGTATAGTTGAACTATACAGGATTATGCAGACTACTTGTACTGAACTGGCTATACTCCTTGTAATGAACAACAAGTGCCTGATGGTAAACAACCCTGTCTATAACAGCGCAATACCACGCTTTGTTCATCAACATGAAGAGTCCAAAACACTGCAATGTCCTCATCAGTAAATTTTAAGAATAACACTAATTTTGGAATTTCGAAAATATAACTGTTTTTTATGTTGCTTTTTTGGAGCTGTAAGTAAATACGATGAAAGTAAATTTTTAAGATGCACACCGTCATAGAAATTCGACTCCTTGAAGTTAGCTAGTTATCAACTAACTTCAGGTTAATACCTCTTGCAGTGAAGATTTATTATATCTATTGTATGGTTTAAGTTGGTCTTCTTAGGTTGAGGAATAAAGAGACAAAGTGTTATTAAGTTGTTGCCTGCTTATATGACACTCACATTTTTTAGGTATCATGAATATTTGAGTTTTTTTTTATGAACCAGCTGATTTTTGCCTGTTTCAAGGTCCCTTGAAAGTTTGTCAGGATGATGAGTAAAGCACAACTCTAGTACGAGTGTTCTGTGACATACATATACTAGCCAGGTATCACAGGAGCAGTTGATATTTAAGCCCAATAACAGCCATCATACTAATACATAACAATCCGAATATTAAAATAGTTCACATATAATTAGGGCCTTCGTTCTAATGATAAAGTACACGACGCCCCGTGTGATGTTACAGCAATTAATTATTATCGTGGACATTTCATTTTTACTTACAATTCTCTAACGTACAATAAATAATTTCCTTATATATTATAGAGATAAATTCATTGATAAAACTATTGAATAATTTGGTTTTTAAATACCTATGGTTTCAATAATATAAGAAAGAATTAAGGTGCGGCTACATAGACCTGTATCCTTGTTTCGCGACTATAGCTTGTTGCAATTTGTAAAACACGTCAAGTCGCTGCGTCTGTGGTAAGTGTGGAAAAAATACAATTTGTACTAAAACGATGTTTTTGTATTGAAAATATTTCACTTTTCTCAATCGACTATTCCAACACCTTAAAATTAATTATTTGAATAAAGCTAGCTAATATTTATTGGGGTCTATCTACAAGGCCATATTTACTACTCTGGGGTAGGCTCGGAAGCCGGTAAAGCCTTTTCCGAGATTGCGCCTCGACACATTATTTTGCTTCCAATGTTTTTTATGAAAAAAAAACCAAACAACTCGCTAGTCGAAAATAAATTAAATTTACTCAAGTCGATATACATTCTCGGAAAAGGCTTCGTAATTAATTAATCTTATTAATTAAAAAAAATTGTAGCAAACCGTAGCACATCCCTACCGCAACATGTAGAAAACGGTGGTAGGACATCACTACCTCGCCGGTCGACCCGCGGCTGTCTTCCCGCGCGCTATAAAAACTAGAGTGTCAACGCACGCCTCTCGGCGCATACGCACGCGCGCCCGCCCTGTAACCCGCGAACATTTCGTCGTATTAAGTTGGTTCTGTGGATAACTTTACCAATAAATACCTGGTGAGAGTGTTTCTCGTGTTTCATTATATGACGGGACAGACCATCCTCCCTCATATATGGCGCCCAACTAAAATCATGAAGGGCTGGCCACGTGTTCATATAGCCACGTGCTTCGTGAGGTGAACTTTTGAACATTCGTCCGTAAAAGTAAAATCACAGTGAGTGTGTGTTAAACTCCCTCATATAGCGCCCAGCTAAAATTATAAAGGGCTAGCCACGTGTTCATATACAGCCACGTGCACCGTGAGGTTAACTTCTGGACAGTCGTTCGTAAATCACAGCAAGTGTGTGTGTTGAACTCCACCATGGAGACTCGCAGCAGAAAGCGTCAAGACGAGAACGGCGAGGAGTCAGATCCGTTCCATTCTGCCGGTGAAACCGAAGACGTGACTACTCCAAACCCATGCCATGGTCCGGCCATCGCCAACGCTGAAGTACCGCCCTTACGATCGTCAACTCCGATGACATCGGCGACGTTCTCAGAAGAAAGCGTGGCCGCGCTTATATCAGCGATGCAGAAGTCGCATACAGAAACTCTGCAAACGTTAGTGAACTCCATGATGCGCAGCACGCCGGCGCCCGACACGGCGACCATGGCCCGTTGCAAGGCTTTATTCTCAGGTGCAGCTTCCGAATCAGTGTCCGCATTCATCGACAGCGTCGAAGCCTACGTGGAATGCTGCCATGTGCCTGAGTCAAATATATTAAAAGGACTGTCGATGTTACTCAGTCATAATGCCGCAACGTGGTGGCTCGGAATTAAAACCGAAATAAAGAGTTGGGCAGAAGTAAAAGAAAATCTGTTCTGCACGTTCGGCGATCGCCGTCCACCACATAAAATATATTTGGATATATTTAATAACCCGCAAAAAGGCGAAAATTCGGATATCTTCATATCAAAAATACGAGCAAACTTTTCGAAGTTACCGAAAGGCGACCTATCCGACAACGCAATGTTAGATATCACATACGCTCTTTTGAAATTAAATATAAAAGAGAAGTTAAAGAGAAACGAGTTCAGTACATTTGCGGAACTATTGCAAAAGACAAGATTATTAGAAGACAGCGAAGAGGAAATGAGAGGGGCCGCGCGCAAGGAAATCTCCGCTCGCGCCGTTCTGTTCAATCGGCAACCACCACCACCGCCGCCGCAGCTGCTATCGTCGCAGATCTCCGAGCGGGAGCCGCGCCGTGTCATCGACGCCAACAACGCGTTGAACCCGCATCCCGTCCTTCCAGCGACGACTCGCTCATCCACGATGCCAGCCGAGTTCACTGATAGCAAGAAGTACCGACCACAGTGCTCTTACTGCAAACGATTCAACCATACCAAAGAGAACTGTCGTAAGTTAAAAGACAATCGAGGTGAGTCAAATTTTCCTAACTTTTCCGCGAAAACTTCTGAAAACCATAGTGAAGCCAAAGAAAGCTTTTATAGTTTCGAATTACCAAACTCGCCTAAACGTGAAAGTGTGTCTAACAACAAGTGTTATATGCCTAATAAGTGTCCGCAACCTAAAAGTAATCGTAGTAACAAATCGTCAAATAACTATTTGAACTCTTCGACGAACATTAATAATATTAACTCCATACAAACTGCTAACTATTCTGTTTGTGTACCTACAGCCACAGATCAGAAAATAGTTACAGCGAGCGATGCATGCAACCATTCGATAAACTGTCCATTTGGTAACCACCGTTGCCATGGTTACGCCCGACGCCCGGAGGCCCCGTCTAGGAGCTCCGGGGACGCAAACCCGCAACAAACGTTAAAATCGACAAGGTATAACCTGTACCGTGACCCGGAGAACGGGGGTGGTTCATGCAACGTTCGCAATAATTGTAACTTGATGTATCGAAATTGATTCCGCATCGCACCGCATGTACATGTTCTCGTAATAATGATTTTGTATATAATGATAATTCAGAACATTTTGTAAACGCGAAACCAATACTTGTAGTCTGGGAACAAGTTGTTCGAAAGTACACGGTAAAATAATAAGGAATGTAATCATTTAGATTATTCACGGCAACCAGACTATAGTCGGAGAGGTAGTGGTACAGATGATTCACGGCAATCCGATTGTAGTCGGAGAGCTAGTGGTACAGATCTTTCACGTTTACACGATCATAGTCGGAGAGCTAGTGGTACAGATATTTCACGGCAACACGACTATAGTCAGGAGCCAGTGGTACAACTAATATTGTTCAATGTTTTTATAATACGGGTGATTGTTTAGCGTTGGAAGACAATCGTGAGAGGCCGCTAGCATGCCGCGAAGTACGTCCGATTTTTAAAATTCAGGTGTTGGGATTTAACGGTACTGCTTTAATCGACACGGGTGCTAAACATTGCATTGCGGGTCATACGCTGCATGCGCTTCTTTTAAAAAAGGGACAACCTCTCGATTCCTCAACGCGTCAAATTAAACTCGCCGATGGTCATGTACGCAACATGAAAGTACAGACAACGGAACTGTCAGTCACTCTAAGACACAAAGTTATTAAGATACCATTCTTGATTTTCCCTGACTCTGGTAACAACGAGACGCTTTTAGGGATCGATTTCATTACGGCCGCAGGTGTGGTTATCGATTTTCAGAAGGAAATATGGTATTTTAGTGACAATAACATTGATAAATTTGAATTACATTTTGAACCTGTCTCACGTCAAATAAGCTGCTCTTCTGCGAATGTTCTCCGAGACGACGAGGGTATGCATCTCAATCCAGCGGAGCGTAAGGCACTCGCTGAAGTCCTCGTCAGGAACGAAAAGATCTTCGAAGCAGGGGGAGCTCCTACACCGTATGCCGAACATTGTATTGACACAGGTAATCATTTACCAATAGCTGTGCCGCCGTACCGTCTCACCCCAGCAAAGAAAGATATGATGCAGAAAGAGATCAACAAAATGCTTGAAGAAGACGTCATTGAAGAGTGTGAGTCGGCTTGGTGTTCTCCTGCGTTGATGGTCCCAAAGCGTGATGGTAAAATTAGGTTCTGCGTGGATTACAGACGACTCAACGCCATCACCAAGACAGACAATTATCCAATGCCACGCATTGACGAACTCCTGCAGTCGACAAAGAGAAACTGTTACATGAGTACACTTGATCTCCGCTCATCTTACTGGCAAATTAAAGTCAGAAAGGCTGATAAAGATAAGACAGCGTTCATTTCTCCTCTTGGTACTTACCGGTTTAAAAAGATGCCGTTTGGTCTCAAAATGCGCCGGCGACTTTTCAACGTTTGATCGACCGACTCCGATCCTGTGCTGATTTAAAGAACGTTACTATCCTCACTTATTTAGATGATATTTTGCTAATTTCTGAAGGGTTCCAGCAACACCTGGAAGACCTGGAGGCGCTGTTCCGGCGTCTGGCAGAATTTAAGCTTCAAGTGAATCGCGATAAGTGTGCTTTTGCCCGTGAAAAAGTTAAGTATCTGGGACATATCATCACAGGAGAGGATTTCGACCGATCCACAAAAGTCAGTGCTGTTTTAGAAATGAAAGAACCTGAAAATCTAAAGCATTTACGAACCTTCCTCCAAACATGTTCGTGGTTCAGGAAATTTATTCCAAATTTTTCAAAAATCGCCGAACCTCTTACTCGCTTAACGAGGAAAGATAAAATTTGGACATGGAGCCAAGAGCAAAGCTTAGCTTTTAATGAATTAAAACAACTCCTTACTTCGGCACCAATCTTATTCAACCAGATTTTAATAGCCCGTTCGTACTGAGGACTGACGCTAGTAATTACGCGTTAGGAGCAGTCCTCCTTCAAGGAGAAGGAAATGAGGAGCGGCCCATTGAATATGCCAGCCGTCTGCTTAATGACGCAGAGCGCAATTATTCCACCACTGAACGTGAGGCGCTTGCCGTCATTTGGGCAGTCGAACGATTCCGGTCATATCTCGATGGACACCCGGTTATAATCGAAGCGACCACCAACCCCTTCGCTGGCTGCTTTCATTGAAATCACCAACAGGTAGGTTGGTCCGTTGGGCCCTCAAGCTACAGTCCTTTGATGTCAAATTCGAATATACGCCGGGAAAGCCAACGTAGTAGCAGATACGTTGAGCAGACCAATATGTTCCACGCAAACACGTGACAGTTGCGGTGTTTGTTCTGTTATTTGTGATCTACCAACGAAATCTCCTAAACAAATTCGACAGGAACAAACTGCTGACCTCGAGCTGGTAAAAATAATTAACGATCTTGAAAGCAGAGATGAAGTTGCCTCACAAAAATGGTATGAACGCGGATATATGATGAATCAAGGTGTTCTATATAGATATAATCCTGATTCTGATTGTGAGTCCCCTCAGCTAGTCGTTCCAGCTGATCAAATTACGAATATCCTCAAAGAACTTCACGATTCTCCTCTAGCAGGCCATCCTGGAATCGACCGCACTTATCAAAAGGTATCGCAAATTTATTATTTCATTGGGATGCGGCGACTAATTTCTGAATATGTAAAATCCTGCATTCACTGCCAAAGGTATAAGGCATCTAATGCCAAACCGCCTGGACTCTTACAAACACCAGTACTCAGTCAACGTAACGAAGTTCTTGCCATAGACCTTTTCGGACCGTTACCACCAGGAGACCAGGGGGAGCGTTGGGTGTTTCTCATTGAAGACACATCCACAAGGTGGGTAGAATTATTTGCCCTCAAGGATGCTACCGCTGAAGCTTGTGCTCGTGTCCTCATTGAAGATTATTTTTTACGTTTTGGCCTCTCACGCCGTATTATATCTGACAATGGAGTACAGTTCGTGTCTGCTGTCATGCGTCAATGCATGTCTGTTTTGGGGATCAAACAAAATTTTGTTCCACTGTACCACCCCAGGCAAACCCGGCAGAACGCAAAATAGAGATCTCAAAGCTATGTTGGCTTATCTCGTAGAAGAAGATCATACATCTTGGCCAAAGAAATTGCCACTAGTTCGGTTTGCCCTGAATAGTTCCAAGTGTCGAACGACCGGTACGTCACCAGCATTTTTGTCCTTTGCCCGAGAAATGAGATGTCCAACAGAAGTATTACACGATCTCCGTGCTATCCTCGATAAGGAAAATTTTAATGAACAAATTACTCCGTACCTTATAAATTTTGTCCACTCTCTCGGCAATCCGAGAACGTGCCGAAATGGAGCAAGACAAGACCAAAAACTATGCCGATCAATCTCGCCGCCCTGCATTAACTTACCAGGTGGGCGAGTTGGTACTACTCAAGTCTCACGTGCTCAGCAACGCTCCAAAGAACGTCACTGCTAAATTTGTGCCTAAGCGTGATGGTCCATACCAAATTACGGGCAAGGTTAGCCCAACAACATATATTTTGTCACACGTACATCGTCCAACCGAAGTAGTAGGCAGATATCACGTCCAGGACCTATCAAAGTACACAACTTTTGAAAATCGATCCACCCTAGGCCAGTTATGCCAAAGCGTAAGCGAGGTAGACCTGTAGCGAGAGTTAGGGAGCTAGTCCATGAGCGAGGGCGCTCCCATGAACTAGAGGGGGAGGATGTAGCAAACCGTAGCACATCCCTACCGCAACATGTAGAAAACGGTGGTAGGACATCACTACCTCGCCGGTCGACCCGCGGCTGTCTTCCCGCGCGCTATAAAAACTAGAGTGTCAACGCACGCCTCTCGGCGCATACGCACGCGCGCCCGCCCTGTAACCCGCGAACATTTCGTCGTATTAAGTTGGTTCTGTGGATAACTTTACCAATAAATACCTGGTGAGAGTGTTTCTCGTGTTTCATTATATGACGGGACAGACCATCCTCCCTCATAAAATATAAATAAAAATGCGCCATTGAGACTATTAAGAGACGAATCGGTACGCATGCGTGATGGCTTTCAATAATTGTTGGAAAGCGTACAGAAGCGATACCGTCGTGACAGCTGTCATAGACTGCGTAAACTTAGTTTACTTTTACGCACGATACAACTTTACACACGTCAATTAAATGTTTATTTTTGAAATGACACGCAAGCGAAACAATTTGATAGAGAAGAGAGATACTTGCTATCTCTGTCCGTTGCTCATGACGTGGTGACTTCAATAGTGAAGTTTGTGGACTTCTACGCTTTTGATAAATTCCAACACATAATAGACGGGTTAAAATTGTGTCGAGCGTATAACTTTTTAGAAGTATTTTAAGACAGCATAATAATAATAACGAAACCGATACGAAAATACAAACTTATTTCTTTTTCAAATTTAAAACAAAACATTCGGCGGAATCCAAACAACAAAGCAAATATTTATTCTCGAAGAAACATGAACAGAACGACTCAAAAATAATATTGTGCTAAAAACTAACACTAAAATTATATAAAAGGAATAAAGATCACAACCGTACAAACTACAAATTATAACTGTCTTTTGAGGTTCTGTTAATAAAGCCGTGACTGCATTGAAGGATCTTTAATTTGGGTCATATACAAATGTTGATACATAACCTATTGTATCCGTCGCAGCCAATAAGTTTAATCAGCCGTTCAGTTAACAGCCCAAAAACAGTTAACCTAGCCCGATTACTAAGCGCCGTTGAAATAGCGGTCTGAAAGATACATGAATTTTTTTTTTTACTTTGGTGTGCGACAGGGAAGGCACCCCAGACCCAAACCCTTTGGGTTGTTTTTATTTTACACAAACCGTGTAATAATTTCGTTTTTCTTGTAATTGGGCCTATGGCCATCGGCCTCAGATGGCCTGGTCTGTATTACTTACTTAGTATTTTGAATGTTACTTTTTTACCCATACAACCAAGCAAAAATGCGGGGCAAAAGGTGATGCGCGGTTTTCTACCCATGCCTAACTTCGGAACGTTCATAAAATTATGTTCTGACTATAAATGGATTAGGCCTATGATTTCCAATAAAAGTATTCAATGAAATCACGGCTTTTGTCACTACTTATATTAGAAAAGTAAATATCTACTTAATATTATAATGAAAGAGGCCACATTTTAAGCTTCATATGAACTAGGTTAGTACTCAAATTGAGAAAAATAAATTATAATTTGTCATGAGTGAACATTTATACATTACTATACAATTAAATAAACATTATTCGTATTTCAAATAAGATATACTTCTAGTAAGATTTATATAGGTCATTTTATCGACTGTAGCAAAGTTATACATATAATGCGTCATTTACAATCAGGGGAAGGCACTATGTCTCAAACTATTAGGTAATATATAACACAACACAAGCCAGCACAAAATTAAACAGGTCTAATATAAAACTAATATAATACAATCGTAAAAATGCTGTTTTTATAATTAGTACATTGAAAAAATTAGTTCAAACAATTTTATTAGACCCTGGCACAGTTATTATAAAAAAAACTGTGATGATTAAATTAGTTTGACAATTAGTTTAAATATATAAATATTAAATAAATATATATAATATTTATTATATGTAATTTGTGTGAATAGCGCTTTATCGCGTTTTTTTATTAATGGAATTTACACTTAAGTGTGAAAACATTTTTTTTTTTTTTTAATATTTAGATGATTTAAAGTAGCACATATTTATGTTACCAAGTCTTTTTTTATTACAATATTTATCTACTAAGCTGAATCTAATTTAACTGATGTTGATTCAACGAGTGTTTTCATTAATTTGGACATCATACATTTATGTTAAATTCATTAACAAAAACTAATTATTTTAAATTGTTAAAATTTGACCAAGTCTAACTAAACTCGTGTAATAAGATTAAATTTTAAAAACAATTGTAAATAGCTTAGGTGTATACATTAACTCTATATTTAAGATATCTTTCTTATCGCATATATCGCTTCTAATGGCCTCTCTTTAATTTCAAGCGAAAATATAGAGAGAACAATATTAACTATCTAGGCTGTAGAAAGCGTAGCCCGAGTTGGCTTTTCCCTATGGTTAAAATTTTGTTGTCTTTAATTCGACAGTAAATGGATTTTTGCACACTGTATCGTAGGCCGCATCGTCGTTTAGCATCAGGGGAGAAAGCGGAAAACTAGTCCTGTTATTGTCAACGAACGAACGTGATGCTCGAGTTCAATTCACAGCCCACGAAAAATCTGTATGTGGTGCGAAAAATAAGTTTTCACTTCAAAAAAATAATTAAAGCCAAGGCCATTTTAGTTGTACGGTAGATCGGGTTTATTTTGCCTAACTCAATTATAATATATCATTACGATTCCGGTCTCTTCCAATCCGCTTCGAAATTAATAAGACAAAAGAGCTATAGCAATGATAAGCTATTTTACTAAGAATGAGATGTACCAATATTTTTGAAAGATTGCATTGCCGTCGCAATTTTATTTCGTAAATAGTATTTAGTGCTGCCAGCACTGCACTTACTACACTTGCACTACAAAATAATTGACACAAAATGAGTTAAGTATAAGACATTGGCCAAATTTTTACATTAATAATTACTTTTGGTGACATACTGGTATTTTACTAACAAAACAATAAGACATTAAAATCAATATAAAATATTTTTGTTGTGAGTTGATGTGCACATAACTTAACATAGTGTGTATAAGTTAATTGATACAACACATTACAATTATATGAGTTCATTTAGTTAATCTGTAATAATATAAACATTCTGACTAAAGTAAGCTAATGCCAGATCACCGCGTTAAAGTACTAATACATTTTAATTAAATCAGTTAAACTCTCTAATTTTTTATAAGATTAACCGGCTTACACTGGTTTAAATCTGTTACACTTTAATCAACATTAATCAATTTTAATTAAAACTGGTTAACATTGGCGATATAACTTTTAGTGAACATTAAACGTCAATATGCCACCAAATTGTCTAGTCACGTCAATTAGTATTTTTAATTATTTTTTTCACGTCAATACGTGTAAATTCCGATAACTATGCAGTATTATAACTAAATATTACTAACTATTAGCTCTTTCGAGCCTTCAACGAGTGGAGCTCGGCACTTGGGGGGTTATCTTTCTTCAATCGGGTACTAATCGTTTCACTTATAGATATACATTTGATATCAAGAAAAATATATTACAACGGAAAAAATACGAGAGTTAAAAAAAATTTAGGAAAATTAAAATCAATTCATCATATTAACCAATTTTAAAGATTATACAACAAAAACTTATTCATAAATAATAAATAGGTACTAAAATATGGGTAATGAAATAAAATAAAGAAAATTACGATTAAATGAATGTTCATTTCATCAAACGGCAATGTCTAAATGACAACTAATTAAAAAAAGAGTATATTTTATCTATCACATTAGAGTAGATTAAGTGGTTTAATTAGTGTAAATTATAATTCTACAATTGTAGTTTAATTAAATTTAAAAATAAATATTGAATCAAACAAAAAATCCTCATATTATCGAACTTCACAAATTTCACCGAAAAAAAAAACACTTATAAAATAACAAAAAAAAAGTAGTAATAATGAAAAAAAAATGTTACACAACGCATTGTGTATATCTATCCGTAAAACGAAGTGAGGGAAATGTCCTCAAACGACACGAGTAACACGCGAAACTAAGGGAAACCCAAAAAAAAAAAACAAAAGACAAAAGTCTCTACAAGTCTTACAGTAACCATTGCACAAAATATACAGAAAACAAATACAAAAAGATATCCGGAAACTATCACAACTAAACTAAAATCTAGCGTACAAAGAGCCTGTCCACATGGGTTTTGCTTAAAATTGCTATGGAGAATATCTGATATCCTCCCATTTTTATTTTTCTCACAAAGTTAAAGATAGAAAATAGCAAGGCTATAAGCAATTTCGACAGAGAGGCTGTCTTTTGATTGCTTAACCACAAAGGTTATGGTTTTTGCAATTGCTGTTCCTTTTATAGATTTATTTTTATTTTAGATAGGATGTCTAATGACAGGTCTATCTATCGCAATTGCTTATAGCCTTGTTAGTGATCCCTCTATAATTATGAGCCGAATAAAAGTCTATGCCATAGACCCTTGAATGTGGCCGGACTTACTAAGCGCTAGACTTAACTTGTCTAGCTTATCTCATAAAGAACAGAAAACATTATATACGAGTACCTCTCAGAACTCAATCGCAATTTAATGTTATTATTTACGCCCGAGGTCACGAGGTTTCCTAAATATAGTGACGCTAGTAGTAATTGTAAATGTGATTTTAGTATTGGTTTGTAGAGCGATGTAGTTGTTCAGCGATACACTTAAGAACCGTTTTAATATAAATCTCTATTTATAAAAATGTTATGTTGGTTTGTGTACGCTTTAAAAACTCAAAAAGTTTGTACCGATCGAGCGAAATTTTACAATGATATATAATCCGCCTCAAGGATTGTTTTTATCTATTTTTTTGCATCACAATGTGCTACAGCGAAGCGGGGCAGGGTACAGCTAGTAATTAATGAAAAATAAGAGAGTTCTCTTCAAGGAACGAATCTCTTTTAGCGATAGGTAGGCTGCCAGCCATTGCATTAGTTTCAAAATTCTATTATTTCTTTCAATAATTTTAACAAAAAAGAACCGACTTTCAATGGAAAACTTATAAAGTAAAAAAGTTTTCCTCGATTTCTCTAGGATGTCATCATCAGATCCTGGTATCCTTATCATGGTACCACCCTTGGAATATCTTCTTTACAACAAAAAAAGAATCATCAAAATCGGTTCAAAAACGACGAAGTTATCCGCGAACACACATAAAAAAAACATATATACGGTCGAATTGAGAAACCTCCTTTTTTTTGAAGTCGGTTCAAAATCACTTTTATTGGTGTGTAATTGCGAATACTTTCTCGTGACCACGATCGTACTTAGTTGTATCTCAATAAGTCGGTCATCGAAACACGAGGTAACTAAAAAAACCCATTGAATCGCGATTAGATCCTGTAAATAATTAAGATACTGTCGAGATTTAAAAAAACAAATTAATGTAATTTAAACCAAACTCTGTTTTAATCCTCTTTCAAAGGAAAGAGAGCGCAAAATCGTAATTCATTTAGTGTATTACAAAATATATGATGATAGTACAGTTTCTAGACGATAGCACAAAATGGAAACTTAAAAACCGAGTTCTTTAAGACGATACGTCACAGTTTTGCAACGAAGCATATCTTGCGATAAAACGTCAACTCGGTATTTCGAAGCCTCGAAGAAAAACCACACAAACTCAAAGATAATGGGAATTTAAAAATCTAAAAATCTTTAGATGTTAATGACAAAAATATACCAATCACATTTTAATCTTGTCACAATAGAAATAAAAGTGAAATTTCATTAATCCATTTTTGATAGATATTCCAGTATTAGAAATCCTGTTGAAAATATCAGTTGATACATTTTGGTGTAGATTCGACTATGTACTTTGTATAATTAGCTACCATAGAGATATGCTTCGCTGACTTACAAACAGAATGAATGTAAACTGTGATTGGATTTAGTTTCCTTTAGAGGATTACACGACGTGGACATTAAATAAATGCTCGTTACCTGAAACTTGGGGCACGCAAACCCGTTTTGACAAATACAATCATATTTTGTCGACTTAGCATACAATAGCAATGAACTATTTTAAGATGTTGCCAATCACCGCTCGCGATTTTGCCGATATACTGAGATTAAGAGTTATCATTGGTCGTCCAGTCTGGCCTTGGCTTTTATGCCTTTAAAGAAAAAAAACAAGCTAGCTTTTTTTTACTAATACCCAAAAAGTTTTCAACAACTCCTGGAAAGTATTCGAAAAATATAAATTATCTACAATTGAAAAGTATATTTTGCTATTGAGTAGATTTTGCTAATATCTAATGTAGATAAAGAGATGGATGTCAGAGAGAAATAGATCTTATCACATTTATCTATAAGTGTTTTTGTTCGTAGACACAGATAAATGAAGATACAGTAAAATTTGTACGTAATAATGCGTGTCAGTACGTATCCATCGTTACGTAGTTTGCGTGCCCGAAGCCGCAGCCAACGCCAAGCCACGACAAGCGAGTGCGTCCGGTGACGTCAGTTAAGGACAGTCCCGATCCATTCCGAAAGGCACCCTGGTTCTGCTGCTACGCCCTTTACAAGGGGAGAGGGGTTACTACTACTTACATATAAAGTTCTCCTGTAATTTGGTACAAAATCACATTTTATCGACAGGTGTGGGATCTTACGTTCATGATATACATACAAGATACGTAGTGCTATTATTTTTTTGCGTTTCGCGGTACTTATTTCTACCTCGTACTAACGTATTGTCGACAATATACCTACTTCAAATTCGCGATACGAATGATAATACCGGAGCAATCGTGAATAAAACGAAGCTTGTTAACTTTTGTGTATTAGTTATATCTCACGAAGCGAAGCGCGTCTTACTCGTGATGACCAAGTGTAAAAACACGCTAAGTAAGTGTATTTGAAAACAAATACCTTCGCAACCGTACCGTACTACCGTGGACAAGTTGCGATGGGATATCATGGGGTTATCTGAAGTCCGTAGACAGGGCGAGGACAGGATAACCCTCGAATCCGGCAACTTGTTCTACTACCGGGAGGGAGATCAACAATCCCAAGGGGGTGTCGGGTTTATCGTCCGCAAGTCTCTCGTCAACAACGTGATAATGATCGAGAGTGTGTCGAACAGGGTGGTATACCTTGTACTTAAAATTAGCGACCGGTATTCATTGAAGGTCATACAAGTATACGCACCGACCTCGACACATCCCCGACGAAGAGGTTGAGGCCATGTATGAGGACATCTCCAAAGCCATACATGTCTCGCCAACACATTTCACAGTTGTGATGGGAGACTTCAACGCGAAACTGGGCAAACGTAGCGGTGATGAGTTGAGAGTAGGGAATTTCGGATATGGGCAGCGGAACCCAAGAGGGCAACGTCTAGCGGATTTCTTGGAAAGGAGAGCCTCTTTATGATGAACTCCTTTTCAAGAAACAGCCACAAAGAAAGTGGACCTGGATTAGCCCTGACGGTTCCACAAAAATGAGATCGACTTCATTATGACGACTAAACGGCAAATATTCAGCGACGTCTCTGTGATCAGCAGGGTTAAGACCGGCAGCGATCACCGTATTGTAAGAGGCACGCTGAATCTAAACATTAAGCTCGAAAGATCACGTCTAATGAAGTCCACGCTCCGACCAAATTATGCTCAGATCGAAGATCCCGATAACTTTCAACTCGAACTTCAAAATCGCTTCGAATCCTTAGATGAGTGCGTAACGGCGGACGAAATAAACGACAGGCTAGTGGAAACTGTTCATGCTGTTGGCAGAAAATTTTATAAGAGCCGACGCCAAAACAGAACCCAAAAGCTCTCCGATCAAACTCTAGATCTTATGGCGGTCAGACGAGATATGCGGTTACAGTCTTCGGTCGACATGACGGTATACAGACGGCTCAATAGACAGATCTCTACTTGTGTGTGACGCGACATACGCTGCTTCAATACTTCGAGTATTGAAGAAGCGATCAAGCAGAACAAAGGCTCAAAAGTGTTCGCAAGAAATCTGTCTCTTGGGCAAAGTCAGCTGACCAAACTGAAGACCGATAGTGGTAACGTTGTCTCGTCGAAGCCTGAGATTTTGGAGGAGATTGAGAGGTTCTATGAACAGTTATACACCTCTACGCAAGCACAACCTGTCGTTAGCATGGCAAAAGACCCCAGAGCCAAGCTGACCCGACACTTTACCGAAGATATCCCAGAAGTCAGCCTGTATGAGATTAGGATGGCCTCAAACAACTTAAAAACAACAAAGCACCTGGCGACGACGGAATTACGACTGAGCTTCTGAGAGCGGGTGGAAAACCGGTACTTAAAGTCCTCCAGAAGCTGTTCGATTCCGTCATACTTAACGGTAGTACGCCAGAAGCGTGGAGCAGAAGTGTGGTGGTGCTCTTCTTCAAAAAAGGTGACAGCACCTTGTTGAAGAACTACAGACCCATCTCACTTCTGAGCCACGTTTATAAGTTGTTTTCGAGGGTAATCACGAATCGTCTCGCACGCAGGTTTGACGACTTCCAGCCACCCGAACAAGCCGGTTTCCGAAAAGGCTATAGCACCATAGACCACATTCATGCGCTTCGGCAGATTATACAGAAAACCGAGGAGTATAATCGGCCACTATGTATAGCGTATGTGGACTATGAGAAAGCCTTCGATTCCATCGAGACCTGGGCAGTGCTTCAGTCTCTCCAGCGATGCCGCATCGACTATCGCTATATCGAAGTGTTGAAGTGTATTTACAGCAAAGCCACAATGTCTGTCCGATTACAGGACCAGTGCACAAAACATATCCAGCTACAGAAAGGCGTGAGACAGGGAGATGTTATATCTCCGAAACTGTTCACTGCCGCGCTGGAAGATGTTTTCAAGCTACTGGACTGGAACGGATATGGCATCAATATCAACGGCGAATGCATCACTCACCTTCGGTTTGCCGACGACATAGTCATTGTGGCAGAGTCGATGGAGGACCTCGGTGCTATGCTCAGGGACCTCAGTAGAGTATCCCAACAGGTAGGTTTGAGGATGAATATGGACAAGACGAAGGTCATGTCAAATGTTCATGTCTCACCTGTACCGGTTATTGTTGGGAATACCACACTCGAAGTTGTTGACGAATACGTCTACCTGGGTCAAAAGATCCAATTAGGTAGATCCAACTTCGACAAAGAGGTCCAGCGAAGGATCCAACTCGGATGGGCAGCGTTCGGGAAACTTCGGCACATCTTTGAGTCCAAAATACCCCAATGCCTAAAGACGAAAGTCTTTAACCAGTGCGTGTTGCCAGTGATGACTTATGGAACTGAGACGTGGTCCTTCACTGTTGGTCTCATAACGAAGCTCAAAGTCACACAGCGAGCTATGGAGAGCTATGCTCGGAGTCTCTTTGCGCGACAGAATCCGTAATGAGGATATTCGCAAAAGAACGAAAGTGGCCGACATAGCTCAAAGAGTAAGCAAGCTGAAGTGGCAATGGGCAGGCCACATCGCTCGCAGAACTGACAACCGATGGGGAAAAAGGTTCTTGAGTGGCGACCACGAACCGGGAGACGCAGTGTTGGACGGCCTCCCACTAGATGGACAGATGACCTCACAAAGGTCGCTGGAAACCGCTGGTTGCAGGTTGCGCAGGACCGTTCGTTGTGGAAATCTAGGGGGGAGGCCTATGTTCAGCAGTGGACGTCTTGTGGCTGATGATGATGATGATGATGACCTTCGCCGCGGCGTTTTGGGCGTTACTGAGAGCGTCTGCGTTCACGCACACATTCACAGCGTGTTTGTGACCATTGTTACCACAAGTAAAGCTCGCATTGGTTCGTGAGATAATATAACTGTAAAATAAGTAGAAGTTCTGTTGAGTACGGCCGCACGCACTTTGGACACGAATTCGTAAGAATTTTATTCATGCGGACACGTACGAACACGGACGAAAGATCCCGATATTCCAAGACAATGGGAGCGCTCAGACTGGGTGCGAGTTAATCGTGCGCATACGTAAGTGTAGTTCAGACGTCCGAAGACGATCCGACCTTGTTGGGATTTTAAAACACATTCGTATGTTTTAGTAACAATAATTACAAATAATCTAATAAAAACGTATTCAGTGTGCGCACTCAATTCGTACGACCACGATCGTACGTATACTGTACGATACGAATTCGTGTCCAAAGTGCGCGCGGCCTACCGTGTACGTATCCGTACGTAGGTAGGTAGAAACGTATGCGTGTCAGCCCGTCACCGATGCGTGTAGTGTCGAGTACACTGTACGTATCCCGACGCAAGTAGTATAGAGCGTATCTTGCAGGTATCGTGACGTGCGAGCCCGTCACCTAGGAGAGTAGCGTAGTGGCGCCCCCATCGCCCCGGCGTCAGCGGCGGCGGCGCGCGGCGAGGTACCCCGCCAGCAGCAGCAGCAGCAGCAGGTGCGCCAGCGCCAGCGCGGCCGCGGCCGACAGCCGCAGCAGGCGCGCGCCCGCCGCCGCCAGCGCGCGCCGCGTGCCGAGCTCCGCGCGACATCATCCCGTGCCGCACTTGCCCGACTCGAACACGCCCTGCAGACATACACGTGTTACATTCCTCCTGCTGAGACTCGGGAGTCGCGACCTTCTCTCCCAAAGAGTCGAGTTGGGAGAGAAGGTCAAAGGTTGCGTGCTATGTCGCACTTGCCCGACTCGAACACGCCTAACAGACACGTACGTGTTAGAATCTCCTCTGTTACTTTCTTACGACTCGCCTCGTGGCTTAGTGGGTAGTAACTCTGCGTGCAAAGCCGATGGCCGTGGGTTCGATTCCCACCCAGTGGATTTGTGTGATGAATTCAAATATTTGTACTGTCTCTGGATGTTTCTATGTATAATAAGTATGTACTCGTATTTACAACTATATAAGTATTATATCAGCTATCTGGACGCCATCTTACTAGCTTAGCTTAAGCTTAGTTTGGGGTCAGATGGTGTTGTGTGTGAAATGATCCACCAATATTTAATTATTTTATTTTATTTATTTATTCCTCCTGCTGAGACTCGGAACTCGCAACCGTCTCTCCCAAAGAGTCGAGTTGGGAGAGAAGGTCAAAGGTCGCTGTGTCGCACTTGCCCGACCCGAACACGCCCTACAGACACACACGGACACGCTCCGTTAACAACACACTTTATATTTAGAAAACCTAACCTGGAGCCTCTTCCTACCAGAGATGGAGTAAATCAGTTGTCCTGACTGGAGTGAATAATCAACCTACCCTGGAGTCCCGTTCTGTCAGATATGTGTTGTAGTGGTAGGACTCTTGGCGGAATCCGCCTGGGAAGTACTAAACCTTTGCCAGTTATTCTACCGCCAAGCAGTAATGTGAAAATATTGAATCATTTATTATTCGAAGAACCTACCTATCCTGGAGTGTTGTTCTGTCAGATACGTAGGAAATAATGAATCTTAGGGTTCCTTCCGGAATAAGGGCGAGAAGCTGACGAGCGCGTCGCGATGACGGGTCGCGCGTGGAGGAGAGAGCGTCGGTCGGCGCAACACATGGTGTGTCGGACGACCACGCTTGGTGGGGTGGTGGGTTAATGGGATCTCAAAGGATGTTTTACTTGACGATGCGATGGTTAAACAACTAACACTTTGAGGGTCAGACTAAGTGGTACCTTCTAGTTCAGCGTGCGTCCTCTTCTAACCATCAGGCGAGTTGGTATCAAATTCGGACCTATGCGCGATAAAAAGTCTCTTTCTGTCAGATATGGAGTCAACCATTTGCTACCTACCTTGGAGTGTTTTTCTGTCAGATACCTAGGAAATAAACAATAGCAAGGGTATCGTTAACAGCTAGTAGCCAGGGTACCTTCCGGAAGAAGGGCGAGAAGCTGACGAGCGCGTCCTTGGTGAGCGGCTGCGCGTGGAACGGGCAGCGGCGGTCGGCCGAGCACACGGTGAGCAGCCGGCGCAGGAACGCCTCGAGCTGAGCGCGGCGCGCGCGCGCCACCGCCTCCGACGACCACAGCTGGCGCGACGGGAACGGGATCGACGACACCTGCGACACCATGCGGACATCACCATATCAATTCAATTCATTTATTCGAACCATAACTTCATAAGAACATTTGGTAACGTCATTTACAAAAAAGCAAAGAATCTGTATACATAATAAGATAAAATAGCAATGTCAAAATGAATAAAGCAGCTGTAAAGGCCTAGTCAATTAAATGTAGCTATAAAAAGGCTTTGTCGAAGACAAAATACAAATAATCAATACACACAGATCAAACCTCAAATCAATCAATATCAAACCTCAACCATTACCACAATTTTTATTGTGCCTCTATTTGAACAGACTTCAAAAATTGACGAGTTTCACAATTCGTCCGTGTCTATTTAAAGTGAAAACTTCATTTGGCGCACCACACACAGATTTTTCGTGCGCTGTGAATTGACCTCAACCAACATGTTCGTAAACGAAAGAAATCTTCGGGTGAATTCGGGATCATGGCCATCTAGAAATGCGTCACCATTTCTACATGGCTATGGCATGTTACCATGGTTAAATGGACTTAAATATTATGTACACGATAATGCTTTGAAGATTTATTCACCCGCGTAATTTTCACTTCTATCGGCAGTCAGTCGATAACTCCGTTCCTTCCACTCGACACCACCAAAACGACACCATCCGTGGTGTCGTATGGAATCTCTAGTACATACGACACCACCGACTAATAGTGAGGTTACCTACATACAAAGTTGTTGATATGAAAACGCCAATTAAGTTCAAGCAGTTTCATTAAAGCGATGTGGCATTTTTTGAAATATAAACAACAACAAAAAAATAGCTTTCTTTATTGACAATTCGATACGATGTAACAAGTTTATAAAATATTACGGATAAGATGATTAGGTCTCTTCAAGTCTTAAAGTGAATTGCTTTTTCGAGGTAAGCGCCCTTTATCGAAGTATGTAAGCCCTACCTTCGCTTAAAATCGGGCAAGAGAACTGTCAAGTGTAAAGTGTAATCTAACATCGATAACAAGAATTTGATGATGACTTTAGTTCGCAAAAAATCTTAAATGTATTGTTGACATGAAGCTCGGATATAGATGTTTTTTTAAACTTTTGTAGGTCTGTTAACGTAACAATAATTCACAGACAATATTGTTGACAATATCATTGTCTGTGCTGGCAACACTAACGGCACATTTCTTCCTTCTTATCGTGACAGCCGGCTGGGACAGTCACACCATTGTAAAAACTTTTAAATAGTGCACAAATAAAGTGAATTCGTTAAACTTACGTCTTACTTTCATTGCTAACAAGGTCTACACTAGATCGTCACCTTGCCTGATGTTAGCGACGATGCGATCTACAATGTAGTGTGTTTTTCTAGAAGTAATCGAATCACTCTCGACTAGATGAAACAAAAAATTGAAGATGGTACGTTGTCACAAAGTTTCCCGCATTGATATGATGTGTTCGCGGAGTGGGCGGTACCTTGGGGCCGTAGGTGGCGCGCATGGTGAGGTAGAGGTCGCGGAAGCGCCGGTAGCGGCGCAGCAGCAGCCAGCGGCAGGAGTCGCCGAGCCACACGCGCACCTCGTACTCGTGGTGCGTGCCCGCGCCCGCGCCGCGCGTCACCCAGCCCGGGATGCTCACCACCTGGCCTGAGGGGCACGAGACTTGATTGAGATTGAGGTGACTCCGCGGCATAAACATCAGTAGCTTACTAAATGTTCCCACAGAGGTGACGAAAATTTCGGAAAAATAGTCAAATAGGCGGCATTCGAACCCACGACCATTTTGAGCGTACTTTCTCGCCGCTAAGCTCCCTGCTATGGGTTGCTCCATTGTTATTTGCTTCTAAGGTGACCTTGGTTCTGGTCTGACCGTCGTGCTGGCCACAAAGGCCACAATGATTAGCATAGTATAAGCAAATTCACTAAATGTTCTCACTGTTGGGACTCGGGGCCTTCTCCCGCAACGAGAGAGTCAATCAAGATCATAAACCACCACACTTGACGAGTGCGAGTTAGTGGATGATACATAACTTCGAAGATTCGGAACCCATGTTCGTTTCTTGACGATGTTTTCTTTCAACGTTTTTAAAGTTATCGGCGTTACGCGCATGACTTGAGGCCGGGGCTCCCGAGTCGCCGTTTTCCCGACTAGACCAGCCATAATTTCATTCTCACGGCCTTAGCGGCAATAACAAGCAAATAACCCCTTAGTGGGTGGGTCTTAGGGTTAGTCAGCTAGCGTCACCTCAGCAGCAATGACGATCAAATGACCCGTGAAGTTACCACAGGTCTAGATGAGAAAACGGCAACTGCCGATCCGGAGCCCTTGGTTCGATTCCCACTCGCATTACTGTCTTTTCGAAATCATATACATACTCAATGCAACTAACTTACAAACACATGAAATATATACAGCGTGATGTAATCGATATTCGTCAAGAATCATTCGATCAATCAAAACGTATAACGTCACCCATGAAGCCGCACTGGGCCACTCTCTCCTTGCGAGAGAAGGCCCCGAGTCCCAGCAGTGGGAACATTTAGCGATCTTTTAGACTTTTAGTAGCACGACGGTCAGACCAGAACCAAGCTCACCTTAGAAGCAAATAACAAAATGGAACAACTCATAGTAGGTTGCCCTTAGCGGCGAGAAAGTACGTTCAAGATGGTCGTAGGATCGAATACCGAATATGAGGTGTTGATAATTTTATGTTGACATTTCCATAGACAAACAAACAGATATGTGCATCGAATTTAAAATATCCCACTTTTTAAGGTAACTATTCAATAGTGTGTTGAAGGCAAAAGAGTGATTATAACTTACTGAAATCTATAGGATGTGCGAGGCCAGGCGACGGATCCTGAAAATAAAATTTGCCATGAGAAAAATGTGACTCTCTTCAACGCAGGCTATTTTTGATGGTCATGGAAGACAGGTAGAAGTTAAACAGTAGCTGATGATACAGTGTATCCTGTGTACATTGAGAAACAATGATAATACAATATCCTGAAAGCCTTTAGGGTTTGTTAACATAAAGATTGAATAAAGTGATTCGACTGTACCAAAAAGTTCGGAATGACGAATCGGAGAATATTTTCCGCTCTGGCATGATGGGGCTACCGATGAGTAAGCGATGTCATCAGGTGATATGGATGTAAGCTCACCGGCAGCACGATCTCAGGCGCGTGCCTCGGCGGCGCGGGCGCGGCGCCCCCCGCACGCCTCCGGAGGATCGTCCCACTCGCCGGCCTCCGACGGCAGCTCGTCGTTGGACGTCGACACGTTGTCCGACCCCTCCATCTCCTGCTCCTTCAACCTGGATGGAAAATATTAGATGTCGATACAACAGCCGCAGTGGAAAAGGAAGTGATACTGTAAAATAGGAACTGGTTAAGTACAAGGCCGTAGTGACTCAGTAAAAAGCCGAAGTGGCTAAGACTATCGCCAAAGCGACTCAGTAAAAAGCCGAAGTGGCTCAGACTACCGCCATAGCGACTCAGTAAAAAGCCGAAGTGGCTCAGACTACCGCCATAGCGACTCAGTAAAAAGCCGAAGTGGCTCAGACTACCGCCATAGCGACTCAGTAAAAGCCGAAGTGGCTCAGACTACCGCCATAGCGACTCAGTAAAAAGCCGAAGTGGTTCAGACTACCGCCATAGCGACTCGGTAAAAAGCCGAAGTGGCTCAGACTACCGCCATAGCGACTCAGTAAAAAGCCGAAGTGGCTCAGACTACCGCCATAGCGACTCAGTAAAAAGCCGAAGTGGCTCAGACTACCGCCATAGCGACTCAGTAAAAAGCCGAAGTGGCTCAGACTACCGCCATAGCGACTCAGTAAAAAGCCGAAGTGGTTCAGACTACCGCCATAGCGACTCGGTAAAAAGCCGAAGTGGCTCAGACTACCGCCATAGCGACTCAGTAAAAAGCCAAAGTGGCTCAGACTACCGCCATAGCGACTCAGTAAAAAGCCGTAGTGACTCAGTAAAAAGGTCATATTGGCTGAGTATTAAAACGTAGAATTGCCTCACCACATCACCTCCTTTTTTGTAATAGTGTCGAGACAAGCAGGACATGAGCCTGATGGTAAGCAACATTCCTACCACATAACAGCACAGTGACACGCAGCTATTGGAACATGAAGAGTCCAAAGCATTATCTAGCACTGCACTGGGCTGCTTTTTCCTGAATTAGCTGACGAAGTACGACTCACCTGTGCAACAAGGGGTCTACTATGTGTCCGTTTTCAGCCGGAGGCTCCTCTGTATGGATGTGCATATCGCTCTCCGAGAGAGTGAGCGAGGGTGTCTCTTGTATCGGAGTCACCATCATGGCCTTCTGTCGCTGCTGCCCGTCGAAGAACGAGTACTGCAGCGCCATCTCGAGACGGACGTACTTCTTTTGCAGGTCTTGGAGTACCTAAATATGGTGAAACTTCAGTCATTTTATTCAAATGATCGTCAGGATATTAAACATAATACGCTAAATAGTATGAACCCAAAAATAGCCTCCTCAGAAATAGCCTTCCAATTCTTCTCCAATCTTAATCCTAAACTTCATTATGACACCTGGAATTGTGTCTGATTCACGGAAATAGATCCCTAATTAAGTATTATATCAGCTATCTGGCCGCCATAGAACAAGCTTTGCTTAGTTTGGGGTCAGATGGTGTTGTGAGTGAATTTTCCACAAATAAAAAAAAAATTGATTTAGACGACCAAGATTTTAAAATCATTCATAAATAACATGTCCAGACATATTGCATACCTCTCGTAGAGGCCAGGTTGTATGGATTAGCTTATAAAATGTGTTGTAAATTAATAATCTTATTTTGTCTTACCTACATAACAGCAATAAAGATTTTCGTACTTGTCACATGCAACATTATTTTGGTGACGTGATGACAGCACAGCTACAAGGTCAATTCGATCTCGTGTTACGTGTGCCACACCGATAGAGCACAGGCCCGTGAACAAAATTTATGGGTCATATGATACAGCAGGAGACCTATGTAGGATGATAGAAGGGTATAAAATAATAATATTCAGCACTATGCCTGTTCTAATCCATTAATCCGCAATCCCGTACAAAAATCATGCGACAAAAGGAAAGAGCGCAGGTCGCAACCCCCCCTCTTCAAATTGCTTTCAGTTGGACAGCTTTCAAATGCCGGCATAGTGCTGAATCCTATTATTTTAAACCCTTCTATCATCCTACATAGGTCTCCTTCTGTATCATAGGACCCATAAATTTTGTTCACGGGCCTGTATTCTATGACTGGTGGGTTATGCGATGCTTTTGACAGCAGCAGATCTTCCAAGGCTGTAGCACAAGCGTACGCTCGCCGTAGGACTTGTGACACAGAGGGGTGGGGTAAGCTCACCGCGATCTGGCGGTCGAGCTCGTCCTTGGAGCAGTCGTTCTCTAGTGAGGAGATGACGAGCATCTTCTGCGCGGCGACTCGCGAGCACAACCGCTGCATGGCTCGCAGCGCCTCCGCCTCCGTCACCTGCCGCCGCCCCGGCTTGCCCTCGCCTGCCACACAAACACGCACACTCACCTACTCATTTGTAGCTGTAGGACCACAGTTTAAAGAAATGCTACCAACAATTCATCGCTCCCGATATTTGAAGAAACACAGTTAGAAGTCACAAGAGTGACGAGACGAGCAGGACATGTGCATGATGGTAAGCAACATGCCTGACACATAACTTAATTTGTATGGAATCATTTCTGAAATAAAGTTTTTATTATTATATTATTATAACAGCACAGTGACACGCAGCTATTGGAACTTGGAACATGAAGAGTTCAAATCGTTACCTAGCACCATAGCACACCCCGGACACTCCACTAAAACTCCATACAAGCGCCGCTGTGGAGTTGCCTACTCTTCACACAACTACGCAGATGTCGTTCGTACACACGCGTGAATGTGTGCGTTAGAGCTAGGGCTACTGAATTGATTTATTGAATAGTTGTGCCCCTTGAGTTCACCTGGTGACGTGAAGTAGTCTATAAACTTGCTATAATGTTGAGTTACATAAATAATATATAATATAATAATATAATATAATATAAATTATACTATTCTAATTAAAAGGGTGTTTGCACAGATTTCTAAATAGTTTCAGAAATCTGTGGGTGTTTGTATTGCCGCGTAAAATGAAACGAAACCGATGATAGATTAGATCAGGGGGCTTAGCCAAGTTACAAGCGCTTTCAATCTATTCTCTATCTACAATCGTTAACGCCTAAGCGTTAGCGATCGTAGAAAGCGATAACGAGGTAGCCAAGTCATTACAAGTACGGCGAACGCTCATTCTACAATGGCCATAGAAAAAACATGGACTTTACTCTATGGTGAGCGTTCTCGAAAACGTCACTGTTGTCGTCACGGGCGCGCGCGTCAAAAGTTCAAAACAAACTATTTAAATTAAATCAGTGAATTAAAGAAAAATATTAATTTTGGTATCTATCGGTGAATTTATAAGCTAATTAGTGGCCATTATTTAATACTACCTTTTTTGAAATAGTGCGAAACTGAAATACTGCGTTAATATTTAAAAAAATATAGTTTATAATGGATTCTAGAAATAGAGCTAGCCCGGAAGAGTTTTTAATTTTATTGGACAATTGGACTTTAAGGATTGGATGGAAAGGTAAGTTACACTTAAATTATTTCATTAAAATTAGTCCTATCTAATAATCTAAATCATTTTGTGATAATGAACTCCTTTGTTACTCTGGAATTTGAAATATAAACAATGACGTGTTACGCGACACAAACTAGGTCCTTGAGAAACAGACCACTTATATTTCGACCCTTTTTAAGTGCCACCTTTAGTTTATTCTAGCTTTAAAATATGTTTTTTACTAATATTTCAGTGGCGATTTATCAGGACCTCAAGGCAGAATCAAACAGGATCGGTTATGTCAGGAATTAATTGAATTACTTAACTCTACTGGTGGAGGGGTATTTAAATCAAAGGAGAAATGGAAAAAAGTAAGTTGCACATTTATGTTTTTTATTTTTGTAATTATTATTCTGATAGGTGTGGTGGAGAAAAGGAATGTATGGGATGAAACATATCATAATCAGATAAAGGTTCAACGAGTGACTATTTTTATTTGATTACATTTAAAGTATCTGATGGATTTTTTATATGACTATAGGTATCTATGGGTGGATTGGAAGACCAAGTAAAAAAAAAGGCTCTGACGTTGCGCCGTGAAATTCATGGCACTGCTGGTGGTCCAAGCAGCAGACAAGCCCTCTCAGATTTAGAGCAAAGGGTGTTGGCAATAATGGGCTTGTCTGCTGTTGTTGGTTTAGCTGGCATTGTAGAGAGAGGATTTGATGTTAGTATTTAATGTGCTCTTTGCTTATATTAAAATAATAAGTATTCATAACTTTATGGTCTAAAAACGTTTTTCAGAACCAACCATCATCTTTCCAAAACACCACTGATAGGACTCAGGACCCGTCAAGTGACATACTATTGGAAATGCTACCTAGGCATCCCTCACAATCAATAGAAGGTACACTGAACTACTTAGATTTATTTACTAATTTTATTTTGACTGGCCTTGTGGCTTAGTGTGTAGTGTAGCTCTGCATGCGAAGCTAAAGGTTGTGGGTTCAATTGCCACCCAGTGCAAATATTTGTGATAATTTCAAATATTTGTATATTGTCTGGCTGTTTCTATGTTATACATAACTATATAAGTATTATATCAGCTATCTGGCTTCCATAGTACAAGCATTGCTTAGAGTGGGGTCACATGATGTTGTATGTAAATTGTCCACCAATAGTTATTTTAAATAATTTTATTAGTTTGTTCACTCCCAATGACCCCACGTTAGAAGAAGATATTATTTTTGTACCAACTGCCGCCAGTGATGGTTGTTGAGCCATTAATAAATATTTATTAATGGCTCAACTATATAAATATTAGTTTTTACGTCTACTATCAAGTTAAATTAAGGAAAACAATTTAGGAATCCTAACTAATCCTAATCCTAATAAATCCTAATTAATATATTATATTAAATAAAATAAAAACAATTTTATAATTAACGTAGAAAACTTTATTCCAAAGGAAAAATTCGGCAGGGGACATTGAGAATCGGTGGGGTCGTTGGGAGTAATTACGTATACCATTATTTTTAGTAAATAACTACCCAAAATACATCTCATTCATTTTGTCTAGAAATGGCATCTGGCAGTCTGACTATTTTACCACCTCCCTCTGGTGGTAATTCCAATCCAGCGCCGGTGCCAGCAACATCTCCCGTCGATACTACGTCACGCGGTGCGCCGGAGGGACGGCGGCAGCGGGAGCGCACAGCGAGCGCGGGGCAGCGGCGCGAGCGTGCACCGAGCGAGGCGCTCGCAGCGTCGTCGACCGCGTCTACCCCACGACGCCGCGCACTGTTCGCTCGACGCAGACGGATACAAACTCCTTTTGAGCGTTCCACTAGTGAGTTTGTTAACGTTGAGAACCGGTTAAAATGGGCGGACCGCGAAAGAAATTTACACCAGAGGGAAACAGAACAGCTTCGGTTGGAATCTAGAAGACTTGATATATAGGAAAACCGCAATAAAATTTTGGCTGATTTTCCTACAGCTTTAACAACCAGACTTTTACCATCCTCATCATCACTTCCTTCAACTGACATCCTTCCTTCCTCTTCTGATCAATCTGGTAGTAGCAAAATCAGTTAACATTTTACATGTATAATGTAACACATCCTGTATTACAATTATCCTGGATTCCAACATCAATAATGATCACCTACTATGAATAGAATGTTGTATTTTTTATATGGCAAGAAGATTGTTTTTTTTTTTATTTTAATAATTGTTTGTATGTAATAGTGAAAAAATAAAAAACTTCTCAAGTTATTCAGTATTTTATTGATATAATAGTAAAAATAAATGCCTATGCTAAACCTCAATGCTAGTAGCTCAAATGTTCTAATAATAAATGCAAAAAATAAAGTAAATACCTTAACCATAGCTTTATAGTCTAAGACCCCACCATACAACGACCATCACCAAGCTGGTTATTGGATAATAAGTATTTTATATAAAATTTAATATGTCAACAATTATATTGCAAATGGGTCGTCTAAAAAATTTCAGTTCTGGACTGAATTTTTTAGACAGAATTAGAAATTTAGAAATTTTATATGATTAGTTAACAATTATTTTTTTTAAACATTTCACTTAAAATGATTGGTACTTGAAAAAAAACTGTATTACATAACTTATTGTTTTGGCTTTACTCAATACTTACGAAATCTCATGCTGAATATGATCAAAGAATCAAAAGTTTCATACAAACTTTCATCCCTTATTTCACCCGTTTGGAGGTTGAATTTTGTAAAACACCGTAATACGTTACTCGTTATTTTGATCATGATGATCTTCATGCAAATTTTTATGATAAAAGGTTATGTACTTAACACAGTTTTTTCAATAATACAATCATTTTGAGGGAATTGTTTAAAAAAAATTTTTAATTGTTAATTTATCATATTCTGGACTGACATTTTTTAGGCAACCCATTTGCGATATGTTTATTGACATCTTAAATTGAATATAAAATACTTTTCACCCAATAACTAGCTCGGTAATGGTCGTTGTATAGCGGAATCTCCTACTATTACTATTTCTGGGATTAATTGAATCCTACTTATTAAGCTATTCAATACAGCTCTGCCTTGGATTAACTCAGACTGACTATTTGCACTAGATATAGGAATGAATAGTCATACTCACGCTGCCATCCTCATCTACAGTGAGCACTGGTGGTGGTAGTGGTGGTAACCCAGCTTTTAATGCTATGTTGTGCATACACAACATGCCATTATTATTTTGCTAGCAACATATGGTTGATAGTGGAGTACCCTATCTTTGAGCAAACATCTCCACCGAGCTTTAAGTAATCCAAAACAGTGCTCTATTGGGATGCGGGCTTGCACATGCATATGGGTATATTGCTCCTTCCGGATTGGTGTCATAAGCCAAGAGTGTTGTGGATATCCAGAATCACCTGAAAAATGAATAATTGACTTTTATAGACAACATTAAAGGAAACAACAAACATATTTTAAAAGGAAAAATTAACAATAAATACTCGCCTAACAGCCATACTTGTTCATTATTTTGGTGCAGTTCTTACATATATGATTCAACTCTACTCGATGACCAAATAATATGTGAATCATGAGTTGCTCTGCCAAACTTTGCATTCACATTTGTAATGCAAAGTTCACTGTCACAAATCTGCAATGGAGTAATAGTTTTATTACTCTGTTACAAACATCTTTTAGTTATTTGATCTTTTAAAAAACTACTTTACCAATAGTTAACTTCATTTGAAAATTTAATGAGTGATAACCTTTCCTATTAAAATAAAGATGCTCTTCTTCATTAGGTTTAACTATAGCTACATGGGTACAATCTATGCAGCCGATCACACCTGGCAAACGAAATTTTCTTTGGAATTTGTAACAATGAATAGGTATTGCAATTTAGTAATCATTGCACGGGCTACTTTAAATGGATAATATGTAAATTTTATGTTAAAACTATAACTCACTTTTGTTTGATGATGCCTCTATCGTGTCTCGTTTTAGGAAATCTTATCCATTTTGCCATAATAGCACTGTGATTTAAAGCCTCTACGACTTGTTTGATAATACGACTAACTGTCCTCTGTGGAAGATGATGACTGACTCCAACAATTCTCTGGTAAGAACCAGTGGCCAGAAAGCTGAGAGCACACAACACCTGTAACAGATTTAGGTCAATATTTGAGTTGCTGAGAGGTTGGTAGGAAAGTATCAAGCTCTACAAAATTTAAACTGTAAACTAAAAATACTATCATTACATACCTTAACCTCTACGGATATCTCTATAGTTCCTTTTAATGATGTTTGTCGTCGGAGGTCCTCACAAAGGTCTTGGAAAGTTGCTTTATCTAACCGAAAACGCTTGATAAAAAGGTTTCCGACATTTCATTAATTATTTCCACATAATCTCGATATATTCCTCTAGCTCGACGTGTAATCAACACTTCTTCGTTATAGGCGCCCCATAACATGTTTAGTGAGTGCATTTTTATTTAAAAATGAACATCAATGACACAAAAATAATGTAAAATAACACTACAATCGGCGATCACAACAAACAATCAAACAGCTGACGGCAACGACGCCATATTTATTTTGTCGCTTTCACCGTCTCAGCTATCGCCTGAGTTGGCGCTTCAAAACTACGATAGCGTTACGTTTGCGCTTGTCGAATAGCCTCTTGGCTAGCTTTTGTACGGGAGTTAGCGATGGCTATTGTAGAAAACGATTGCGTGTAGTCTCTCGTAAAACACGAATAGATAATTAGTATCTTGGCTACGATTTTTTCTCTATGTATTCTCTGACCACGTGATTTATCGCTGTTAGTTGTCATTACCATACATTTACATAGTTTTCTCTAGCGTTTACGATTGTAGAAAGACATCTTGGCTAAGCCCCAGGTACCTAGATATCTATTTCTGTTAGTAGGTACACATTCGCATTTTATTTTACACTTACCCATGAAGGAAACTCTAGTCTGTCACTACAATTATACCTCCAGGTATTATCAATCCGTGCTTGGGCACATAAGTTACTGACTGTGTGAGTTACGAACTTTGAGTTAAAAACGACTTCGTTATTATAAATAAATAAATATTGGTAGACAATTCACACACAACACCATCTGACCCCAAACTAAGTAAAGCTTGTAATATTATAAAGCAACGTTATTGAAAAGATTCTAATCTTACGTTATTTTATCATTAGGAAATTAAATAAAGCTTTTAATCTTGTCCCGTTTAGTTGACAGCCGTAAACAGCACAACAACCCACCATGATGATATTTCGTTAGGAATTAGATGTTCGATACCAGCCCTTCGTTGAGTGCTCCTAGCGTATCCGAAACGGCCTGAGGGGTGAGGAAGCTTGAAATTGGCGGGGGGTTGGGAGTGTCCGTTCTATCTATATTATCTATTCTATGGTCATAGATGCGTTGCTGTAAATTTTATATCAACATTTATTTTGATTTTTTGGTCAAATAATTTTATAATAAATTTTTTAAACCATATAAATTTTTTTTATATTTTAAATATTATAATATTTAAAGGTAATCAATGTAATATTAATAATAAATATTCACTAGTTTAATATTAAAATGTATCAAATCATAAATTATATTAAATAAATAAATATAAAATTAAAATTTCACCTAATAATATTAATTTTTAATTATATTAAATAAATTAATTATTAATTAACTACCAAAATTAAATTTAACTTTCGTTTATTCCAGCATTATAAGACTTTAAATTTTGATAATAAATAACTAAACAATATGAAACAAGACCTAAACCTCAAATATTTTAATTAAATTATATTAATTTTGAATTTCATTAAATTGTCATAATATTTATTTTATTTATTTAAACAAACTATTTTGGCAGAAAAATGTAATTAAACAAATAATTAACTCTGTCCGTCTGTCTGGCTGTCCGTCAAATAAACGGGACAAGAATAAAAGCTTTATTTAATTTCCTAAGGATTAAATAATGTAAGATTAGAAACTTTTAAATAACGTTGCTTTACAATAACGTACATAGTAATGTTTAACTCAAAGTTCGTAACTTACACACATTGAGATAATATTATTTACGTAAGTAGTAATAATTTCTCAAAGCTTACACAGCCAATTTTGGGCACGGATTGATAACGCCTGGAGGAATAACTATAGTGACAGAATAAAGTTTCCTTCTTGGGTAAGTGTAAAATAATATGCAAATGTGTACTTACTAACAAAAATAGATATCTAGGTACCTATCGATCATCGGTTTCGTTTGATTTTACGCGGGAATACATACACACTTTTAGTTAGAATAGTATAATTTGGCACCATTCTATTTATGTAACTCAACATTACAGAAAGTTTATAAACTACTTTACGTCACCAGGTGAACTCAAGGGGCACAACTATTCAATAAAATAATTCAGTAGCCCTAGCGCTAACGCACACATTCACGCGTGTGTACGAACAACATCTGCGTAGTTGTGTGAAGAGTAGGTAGCTCCACAGCGGCGCTTGTATGGAGTTTTAGTGGATTGTCCGGGGTGTGCTAGCACTGCACTGCGCTCGTCGCCCAGAAATTTAAGATTTTATTTTTCTAAGCCCTGTCCTGTGACCCGTCCTGTCCACCAATCCTGCAGGTCTACTACGAAGTCCGATAAATGATATATCGGCCGAAGTTATGGTTGTTTTATACCACGAAACACAATCGGTCGGTTGATGACACAAAAACTGTCTAATCAGTGTCGGTCGGGATGAACGAAATGCCCGATCTGATCAACCGACCGATTGTGTTTCGTGGTATAAAACGTCCATAACTTCGGTCGATATATCGTTTATTGGACTTCGTAGTAGACCTGCTGGGATAACGAGGAATTTCTCCAATTTTTTTAACGCAAACAAGCATTATTCACTTGGGTATTTGATTTTTAATGCTGGTGATATTTAGAAAAAAAATCAAATAACTGGTGTAGACAGAAAAGTAGCTACTAGTGCTGCACCATTTCTTAATTCTAACTAAATGGACCATCTTTTGAAGTAACTTACCGAGGGTAGTGCGGTACATTTTATTTCTTTATAAAGAGATAAAGTTCGCTGCTGTTATTTTTTCAATTACGACTCAAAGAAACTATGCAAATCTTGACTAAGCTAGCAATATATTAAGCTTGATTTGTGACTTTGCAGTCACATTATACATATAAATTATACATTTACATTATAAGTTTATTAAGGACCATGTTAGTGACAAAATCACCCTAAAAGTGATTGAGGTCACAGTGTCTAAAAATATGGTTTAGGGTAGAGATTTTCTCGATTTTTATAAATTTGACAGCTAAAATTTAAATAACCACTAGGGATTTTTTTATTTATCCCGAGACTGGTGTAACCACCCGTGCCCGCTTCACGTTGAGTTCTAGGACATCCTGTATACCTAAACATAAAATAATCCAGCTTCAAACCAGCTTGACAAGAAACAAGAACCACAACATAAGCATTCACAGTAGTACCTGCTATTTTCCTCCGGTGCTTGGCGCGCTGGGTGCGTTCCTCGGGCGAGCGGTCCACCGAACTCGACGACTGCCCCTCCACTATCCGCGGCTGGGGAACAACCACTCGCATTACTCATCCCGCCGGCGACCGTCACACAATCCTACTAAATGAAAGATGCGGTGTCAAGGGACCAGTGGGTCTACCGCCGAACGAAAACTGTCTAAGCTGATGTGTCTCTCTCGTCTTTTTTGAAATGATAGAGATGGCAATAGCAAAGCCAAAGCCGATTTAGTTAAGCTGTAGAAGGCCGGGTCCTACGAAGATCCCTCTAATAATATAGCAGCAACACAATTTGCAAAAAAAAAACAGCTTAATTTTATTGTCTATGGTACGAACATCTAAAAAATAAAGTTGGCAGCACTTGTTACGGGCTCTTTTTACGTGTCTCTTCCATAATATATTTGTTACGGATTGAGTCACATTTTTCAGTTCGATCACGCAGCATAACCCAAGTTTGTCTGTAAGGAATTTCGTTTCAAAAATATACTCGTACCTAAATGCGAAAATTTGGAACACAATTATATTATAGTGTGGAATAGCGCATACTTTTTATACCGATAAAGTTACGGTGACTACGCGGGTGAAACCGCCGTGCGCTGGTAATATATAAATAAATAAATAAATACTGGTGGACAATTCACACACAACACCATCTGACCCCAAACTAAGCAAAGCTTGTACTATGGCGGCCAGATAGCTGACATAATACATATATAGTTTTAAATACATACTTATTATATATAATAGAAACACCCAGACACAGTGCAAACATTTGAATTCATCACACAAATATTTGCACTGAGTGGGAACGACCCTCGGCTTCGCAGGCAGAGTTACTACCCACTAAGCCACGAGGTCAGTCAAATATAACGCGGTCACATTAACTCGGCGCATCAGTTTTAAAACAATTTTTACTCGATCTTAATAAACAGGTAGACACCTATCTTTTATAGCCGAAGGTCGTGGGTTCGATTCCCACCTAGTGCAAATATTTGTGTGATGAATTCAAATATTTGTACTGTGCCTGGGTGTTTCTATTTATAATAAGTGTGTATTTACAACTATATAAGTATTATATCAGCTATCTGGCCGCCATATTACAAGCTTTGCTTAGTTTGGAGTCAGATGGTGTTGTGTGTGAATTGTCCACCAATATTTATTTATTTATTATAGAGGTGGGCGTTGAATCAACGAACAGTTCATTTCAATTGTTTACTAAGCATGAACGGAAAGACTAGTTTACAGTTCTCCGGTAACTATACAACTATTATTTTAGTTAAGGCTATTCCGTTTATGGCGTAAACTAGTCGAAAATTTAACGGTTTCTTAGAATAGTTCACAGCCGACGATAAACGGTCTCGTTTCGTCGACGCAAACCGTCGACGACCCACCTCTAATTATAGATGATGGTTTGGAGCCTTTCGTGAAGGAGTCCGACTCGCACTTGCCTCGTTTTTTTTGCACACCGTATTTGAGTGCCAAAATGACGTCACATGGTCAAGCGTCCAGTTATATGACCGCATTGTACTTCTAAATGAGCAGTTGCTTGTGTATATCCATGTTTATAATTTCAATCTCGGAAATGACGATTTTCATAAAAAAATTAGTATGCAGGGGGGTTTAGGGGGCGATTAATGGATCTAGGTTGGCTTTTTTTCAGAAAACGTATTATCCGTGTTTTCGAGCAATTTTAACCCGAGGAAAGCTCTGAGGTCTGTTATTCAGGCAGATATAGGAAGTCATCTGGGTTACCATACCTTTCTTTTTGTATTTCTTTTTTGGTGTGCTTGTTCCAAAAATCACCTCCAACAAAAACACAACAGGCAAAGCCGTCGTCCTTTATTCTTGTAATATCCACTGTGAATACTTGAAACTAACTGCTACGACTGCACACGGTTCAGTTAAGACTCGTACATCAAAGTTCATGACTGATTATGCTAATATCATGCGCGAACGCAGCGTTCCGTGACGGACGGTATTTCAGATTACGTGTATGGATTTATGTTACATAGTTATAACAAAGAATCCATACATATAATATGTTTAAACTTTATGTATCTTTGCAATACAAAAAGTATTTTACTCTACTCGAAATTATATAATAGACATTAAATGTTCCCACAGCTGGAACTTAACTTCTCTCACAAAGAAAAGGTCAAGGCCAAAATCCAGCACGCTGGTGCAGAGTGGTTGGGCGGATGACACATGACCTCGAAAGATTCCAGAATTCTAGATTAGCAGTTTTTAATTGCTTGGTAAGTACATGTTATGTATCAAGGAATCTATGTAACGGAATCTTTGACCGTTTTGCCTTGCTTACAAAACTATGCATCGATTTGAAACTTTGCATACTTATGAAAGGCCGATAACAATGCAATAGAATGAAACATTAATGTAAAAATAAAACACCTGTGGTGCGTTTGAGAACTATTGTTGTGCAATGACGGGTTCTCCCAGTTTAATAATAGGTTTATTAAACTGGGAGAACCCGTCATTGCAAACTCTTTCTTGCGAAGTTATTTGAAAAAAGACCGTAATGAAAACTTTTGAAGATCTACAACACAAAAAAAATACAAAACACACTTTCTTAGAAAATCAAACTAAACAGTAAGAAGAAATAATCAAAAAAATTAAGTATCTATCAATATCTGTTATTTAGATAATCTATTATAAAAATGATCCCACTCTTTCTACACTGAAAATTAATTCATATTTATTGAATAATATTTCTTTCGTTTTAATATGTTTTTCTAAAAAAAGTACCTGTAATAACTATTATTATTTTATACTGGCTAATTACGTTGTAATAGACGTTAATAGATGTTATAATAGACGTTGGCTTCAAATGGACTTTACTTCTAACTAGGATTTATCTAATCAATAATCAAACCAACCTTGTGATAGTCCTCAGTGTTGGACATATCATCACTGTCATCAGCCGTGGGCACCGGGCCGAGCAGAAACCGCGGCTGTGGGGGGTCCGGCGAGCTCCTACTTGCGGGGTTCTCGTCCGGGGAGGGGGGGAACCGCTTGGGGGTGGACGATGCTGTGTGGAACGACTCCTCCGTGGGGAGCGTCGAGTTGGGGGACGATAGCGGGTCCAAACTCAGGCTGAGGCTGGAACAATACATTAACAAATTGGACAAATCACTCGCAACTCCATCTAGTCTCAAACTATGCAAAGCCTGTACTATGGGATCCAGATATATGATATAATACTTACATAATTTTAAATTTACATAAAAAACGCCCAGGCACAGTATACACATTTGTATTCATCCCACAAATATTTGCACTGGGAGGAATCGAATCCACGACCCACGGCTTCGCAGCCGTACTCGTCCGTGGTCCGTGACTTGTATGTGGACTCCTATATTTGAATAGTCTAATTTTGTATGTTCCAAATCTTGATGTCTTCAAATAGAGAGTGAATCTGTTTCAGAGTTACGAAACAGATTCACTCAGGTAAGCACGCCCCATCAAAGACCGCATCATCGCCTAACCTCAGGCGAGATCGGCGAGTCAAGTGAAAACCTATAAAAGTTTAAAAAATGAATTTTGATTTGACTCATTAATTACTATGCTCCGCCGAAAAACAAGACAAGAGGAAGGAACCTTAGTCCTTTAGTCTATAGCCGCTCACCATAGTTAGAGGTGCGCCAATATAAAAACTTCATTTTTCAGATTCATTTTTCCAGGCTCTGGGCCGGGAGGAGGCAGCTTACGACGACCGTGTTGGTGGAGGTGTGGCTATTTACCTTAAGGCCAACATTCCTTTTTCCATTCTGAGCAAATCGCCACAACCACCCCCAGCATGTGCGGGTGAACATCTTCTTATTGAAGTAATTCTTTCACACACTAAAGTTCTTCTCGGAGTCTATTATAGCCCTTCCAAAAACGTCAACTATTTTTCTTCATTTGAGGCTCTCCTAAATGAATTTATACCTTCTTACAATCACACCATTATCATGGGTGATTTCAACACTTGCCTTCTAAGAAATGATATTCGCTCTTCTTCACTTCAATCACTTGTTAATTCCTATAACTTAAACATTCTTCCTCTAAATTCTACTCATCATTTTCCTCCTCCGTCTCTGTTAGATCTGATGATTATCTCTTCTCCTAATAATGTTTCTATCCATGGTCAGTACTCTGCTGATGAATTTTCTTATCACGATCTAATATTTCTGTCATATAAAATTAAGCCTCCTAAATCTAAACCTAAAATCATTCTGCAACGCAACTTTGGTAGTATGGATCATCATTCTTTTCTCGATGACGCTAAAAAGATTGACTTCGAGCCGATCATTAACTCCAACTCGGTGTATGATCAAGTTTCTATGTTTAATACGCTCATCACACAACTATATGATGTTCATGCTCCTCTACGGAAAATCAAGATTAAACATCTCCCAGCCCCCTGGCTCACCGATGACATTAAGACACTGATTCACAAAAAAGCAGCAGCCAAATCACGGTATAAATCACGCCCCACAGATTTTAACAGAGATAAATACGTTCAGGCCCGTAATCGCTGCAATAAGGTGTGTAGAGATGCAATGCGCCGACATGTTCACAAAGCTGTCAATAATGAAAATCCAAGTAAAGTTTGGAAGTTTCTCAAGTCTATGGGAGTTGGCAAATCACCTCAAAATTTAACTTCAAATAAAATAGACATAAATGCTCTTAACCTACATTTTTCCACTGCATTCACTGTGACGGATGCGGTAAAAAATACTACAATAAATTATCTTTCTGCTATTCCAACTCCTGATTGTTCTCCTTTTTCGTTTAATCGATTCACTGAAGGTGATGTTAAGAAGAGTGTAATGTCGATTTCTTCCAATGCTGTTGGCGGTGATAATATCAGTCGCAACATGCTACTGCCCATTTTTGACGCCATCCTTCCTGTCCTATGTTCCATCTATAATAACTCAATCGCTTGTGGTGTTTTTCCAGCTATCTGGAAAGATGCACAGCTCATTCCTTTGCCAAAGAAACCAAATCCTACCTCCTTCTCCGAATATCGTCCTATATCCATTCTTCCTTTTCTGTCCAAAGTCCTTGAGCGTCTTGTCCACTCTCAAGTTAACCAATTCCTCAACAAACAAGACCTTCTTAATCCCTTCCAATACGGATTCCGTCCCGGGCACAGCACTGTATCTGCTCTTGTTAAGATCACCGACGACATTCGCAAAGGTATGGACGACGGCAGGCTTACTGTTCTAGCTCTGTTAGATTTCAGTAATGCCTTTAATGTCGTCGATTTCGATATCTTGCTGGCGACATTGCGTTCTATTAACATATCTCCATCGGTGATCAATTGGTTTCACAGTTACTTGTATGGACGCCGGCAACGTATTCGCCTCGACGAGATTTTTTCGTCTTGGTGTAATACAAATGCTGGAGTCCCTCAAGGCGGCGTGCTATCACCACTTCTATTTGCCATCTTTATCAATTCTATTTCTCACTATTTAACTTCTTCCTACCACCTTTATGCAGACGATCTCCAAATTTACTCACAAGCTTGACTCTTTGACTTAAGTGTGGCTATTGACATCGTGAATGCCGATCTTAAACAAATTGTACACTGGAGTAATTCTTAGATTAGGCTTAGGCTTAGATGTAAATCCCAACAAAACCCAGGTGCTTATATTATTATACTCGGCAGTGCTTACATGATAGCTAGAGTCGATTGGTCCGCAATCCCTGAAATTGTTTTTAATGGGGTCGTTATACCGTATAGCGAACCAGTTAAGAATCTTGGCGTTGTTTTTGATCACACGTTGAGCTGGGAATCACACTTGAAATCTATAAGCTGTAAGTTGTTTGCATCGGGCGGGTCATTGAGACGATTGCGTAATTTTTTACCCACTGCTACCAAAATTGCGCTTGCACAATCACTTCTTCTCCCCATCCTCGACTATGCAGAAGTCTGCTTTCTTGACCTCAAAGAAGATCAGCTGGATAAACTTGAGCGTCTCCAAAATTACTGTATAAGATTCATATTTGGCTTACGCAAGTATGATCATGTGTCTCAATTTCGTATACAGCTCAAGTGGCTCCCCATTCGCTTTCGTCGGAATGCTCATATTTTGTCCCTTCTCTATAGCGTATTATTTAACCCCTCTTTCCCGCAGTATTTGAAAAAACTTTTTACCTATTGGAGCAATGCACATGGTTTACCTCTTAGGTCAAAATATAACTTGTTCCTTCAAACACCGCCGGCGCGCAGCGAAACTTTTTATGGGAAGTCATTTGCTTTCCAAGCTGTCCAGTTGTGGAACGCCTTGCCCGTCAACGCTTGCTTGCCTAAAGCTCCTTCTCTTGTTGTTTTTAAGAACCAGGTCAAAGAATTCTATTTGTTACAGTCATCATGTAGTTGAAGTCATTATTCTCCTTAAAGTCGTAATAAAATTGTAATCTATTTATCTTCACATATTTGCATTCGTTGAACATATTATTATTAGTTTATTTAGTCTATTATAAAAAATAAAATAAATTATTTGTGTATTAGGACGTAAAATTGGTATATTATGTATGTATTATGTATATTGTTGTATTTAAAAATAATTGTTGGTTATTAATATCAGATTATCATTCGGAAGTATCTATATACTCCTAATTGTACTCCCCGTCTTCCATTATTAAGTTCTTTTTACCATCCTACGGTTGCCTGGAAGAAATCGCTCTTAGCGATAAGGTCGCCAATTGCTACTTTATTCTATGGTTTGTTTTTCTTTATTATTTTTCGTTTTAATTTAAGTGCAATAAAGAGCTTATCTATCTATCTATCTTAGGCAAATGGTAATTAGGCAAACACTCGAGGTCGAGTCGATTACTAGCGGAATCCCAACCGGTAGTGATAGGCTCTACAGACGAGCACTAGAATTAGATTTTAAATGTACCCAACTCCCTCCTATTTTCCTCTACTTCTCCTTATCCAAGGAATATGTAAAAAATAAATATATAATTGTAATGACAAAGATCACGACCCGACGGACCCCGGAGTCTGTGGAGTGGCTAATTTAAATAAAAAAAAGATTCATTTTTCCCACCATAACGACAATTTTGCACAAATCGTTTTTATTGTTGAAATCACTTTTACTAATATTTTATTAAACATGTTGAAAATCCTCGTACGTTACACATATGTATCGATGATTACCGTCCTCGGCTCTTTTAAGACCCTCGCGTGACGGGTCGGGTCTGTAGGGCACCTCAGCGATAATCACCATCGTAATGAGCTATTACTACTACTAGGCCTTAAACCCCTAAGAGATGACAATAGGCGTGTCCTCACTTCATCCTCCTGGCGCGGTAGTCGTCCCGCTCGTCTGCCGAGAGCGGGTGCAGCACGTCCTCGCGCGGCGTGCGCCGCAGCGCCAGCTCCGACTTGCAGCGCTTCACCGGCTCGGGAGACGCCTCGCCCTCCGTCTCTGCACAACCGATACGACACATCAGACGTACTCTACTGCCTGGTTTTAACATGCAAGGTTTTTCATCGGATACGCTTCGGCGACTGTGCAACTGAGCTGCATGCATCTATTACAACCTAGCCTTTTTGCTTTAAGAGCGACGAGACCGGCAGGACATGTGACTGATGGCAAGTAACATGCCTGCCGCATATTAGCACAGTGAAACGCAGCTATTGGAACACGAAATGTTCAAATCATGAGCTAGCACTGCACTGCGCTCGTCACCCAGAGAGCTAAGATGAGCCCTGTAATTTCTCTGGAAATTTGCCCTTTAAACCGGAACACAGTAATGTTTGTACATTACTGCTTGGCGGTAGAATAACTGGCAAAAGTGTGGTACTTCCCCAGGCGGACTCTGCCAAGAGTCCTACACACTACAGAACTTCTCGTATCTTAAAAAAGCGACATCATTTCATGGTTGATGTTCCAAAAACACATAACTAAGAGATTTGACTCCACGTTTGTGATCGGAACGTCTAGGTTGTGGAATGCGTTGTCTGAGTGCGTTTTCCCCGATATTTACAATCTTGGCGTCGTCAAATCGAGAGTGAATCGGTTTCTTCTACGTAAGCACGCTCTATCGTAGACAGCATCGCTTGACATCAGCAGGGACAGGTCGGAGGCGAGCGCGTGCCGCAGCCCCGGCTACACGCGGTACCTCTGAGCGCGCCGGGGGACAGGTCGGAGGCGAGCGCGTGCCGCAGCCCCGGCTACACGCGGTACCTCTGAGCGCGCCGGGGGACAGGTCGGAGGCGAGCGCGTGCCGCAGCCCCGGCTACACGCGGTACCTCTGAGCGCGCCGGGGGACAGGTCGGAGGCGAGCGCGTGCCGCAGCCCCGGCTACACGCGGTACCTCTGAGCGCGCCGGGGGACAGGTCGGAGGCGAGCGCGTGCCGCAGCCCCGGCTACACGCGGTACCTCTGAGCGCGCCGGGGGACAGGTCGGAGGCGAGCGCGTGCCGCAGCCCCAGCTCCTGCGTGCCCAGTAGTGCCAGCTCCGCCTGCAGCCGCTCCACCTTGCTCCGGTGCGACGCCACGCACTGCACCCGGCTCGCCAGCTCCTCTTCCAGCTCTAATAACTCCTTTTTCTGTGGTCAAACGAACGAAATTGGTGTCATCAAGCAAAAAATCAAAGCACAATAACCTCAAAATCGAGTAGCGAAACCCGGCTTACGCTTTATTTTCCGTCTTTGCGAAATGCGCGGTCTAAGAAAATTAAAAATATCTAATAGTACACAGGCTATTTTTTTAAGGCGGTAAAACAACGGGAACTACGCGGGTAAAATTGTGGGGCGCTAATGGTAGTATAGTAAGTATTTTTCATAAGTATATAGTATAAGTATTTTTCAATCAATTTATTGTATTTCTACTGGTGACCCCCAAAGTTGGAGCCTGCGTACTGGTGACCCCCTCCAGAATTCAAGGCTGGGACCGCGCCTGCTTTGGAATCGTACGATGCCAAAAATGTTGAATATTTCAGTTGCGATTCTACATTAGCAATTTTTTTGGAGTTTTTGGTTCGCATAACTCATGAGTAAATGTTTGGCAATGGGAGTCGTTGCAATCGGAGAGGGTCACAGTAAATAAGAGGAGAATGACACTTACATGCCTATCAACCGTTTCCTTGATGCTGGTGGCAGTGGAGGGTTCGCAGTGCATCAGAAGCTGCATCAGGCATTCCGTACTCGATTCCGACGCCGGACTCGTGCTTTCGGGTGATAGCTGTGGAAGAATGCCTATTGAGACCTTGAGCTCTTGTGAATAGAGGCCAAGCGTAGTATTAGTGGTTTGGTTTTCGCATAGATGTTAAAGAATGGCTCTAATGGACAATGGATAAAACGTTGGTGGTATGGCAATGACACCCTAGGCAGTATTTTGTTAGCTGCCAAACTTACTTTTTTATTAAAATAGGGCGTCGAGACGAGCAAGACACGCAGATGATGGCAACCAACACGCCTGATACGCATGATGGTAACATGGCCCATAACAATTATAGTTCCACAAAGCTATTTGAACATATAGAGGCCAAATCACTGGCTGCACTGCACTCACCACTCCTATTTAAAATCTTAAACTGCAGTGTCATTTTGTTTTACACTTTTCCATAACCGATAATTTGTCTTGTTTAGAGCAACACATGATAAAGATATGAGATAAAAATTAATTATTATTTACTAGTATTAGTGTGGAGTTTGCTACCATAAAGGTTTTCTAACGGAACATCAAGCGACAAATCAAAAAATACGCCACGTTCTCATGCAAAAAAAAAAAAAGAAAACAGACTTCGCTGGGGATTGGCACAGGTAACACGACCAACTATAGATATTATTAAAAATATAACGAATAAAAAAAACAACACTAAGAACATACTCAATAGAACAGACTGTCATATCTACAGTACTCATGCACCTACCTACTACTACCTCGCTACTCTACCATTGATTGAAGGATTACCTACCTACACAATACGGTCAGTTTCGCTTCTTCACTCAGTTTTACTAACACTACTACAGAAATTCAACGAAGTAACGAAAGAAGTTAAAAATTGCGAAATAAGTTAAAAAATAAGACAAACATTAGCGTGCATTTATTATGGTAAACTATTATTCGATGAATAATGCATACCACCTAGAACTTTGTCACACACCTTACAAACCTCACGCACTGCCGTAAATGATGACGCTACTTCCAAACAACTTGATGAAATCAAGAAGATATCGATTCACGGTTTCTACTAGGTTATCGCGCTCCATCGTACACTCCGCGAGGTATAAGCTGAGCTTTGCATTAGTGTGAGTGATCACCAATCAGGCAGGAGCTTGAAATTTTGTCCGCGAGGTATAGGCTGAGCTTTGCATTAGTGTGAGTGATCACCAATCAGGCAGGAGCGCGGCGAGACAGAATGTCGCCGCGCCTAAGGCCGGTTGTCACACCTACACTATCCATGTACACTCACACAAATGCAAAGCTCAGCTTATGCCTCGCGGAGTGTACCCCGTATCGTCGCTTAACATCAGTTTCAAGAGACAAACCTGTTACCGATATAAAAATAAAACCCGTATGCGACTTCCAAACCATCTTCTGCTCTAAATATAAAATATACTCTTGCATCCCACATTGCTTTCAGAAATTCTAAAATAAAAAAAGCCTACAAATTCATCAAACATTTTATAGCAATCAAAATCGTTTCAAAGCCTACAAATGCTTAGTCTCCTCACACTATACAATCCACAAAAAAACTCAAACCCAATAAACCCATTCACATCGCATCAATCATCCAAATCATCCAAAACCACCTTCATCACCTACCTTATACCCCCTGTTGATCAGTTCCTTAACGTTGGATCTAACGTATTCGTCCAGCTCAGCTCGCTTCCCGTCCACCTGGGCCCTCAGGGCTGCCACGTGACCCTCCTCGTTCTCAGCCTAGGGGGGGATAAAGGGGAATGTAGCAAAACAAAAAAGGAGCAAATTATAAATAAATGGAGACCAGAGTGCTGGCTTGTTTACACGTTTACATACACGATATATTTTACTTTATTCAGATTATTACCGAAATTAGTATTTTTTGAATTGAACCCTACTTTTGGCGCACCACAGACATATTTTTCGTGGGATGTGAATTGAATTCTAGAGTCACGCTCGGCAATAATAAGAAATTTTCGGGTGAACTCGGGACCATGGCCATTGTACATCTAGAAATGCTGATGCATTTCCATGCCAATCATGGCTACGCCGGTTTCACCCGCGTAGTTTCCAAAGTGAGCTATAAAATTCTGAGTTATAAGTTCTCACTTCTATCGGCAGTTTCTTATGACGGCCAATTTTTTTTAGCGGAACGCGTGCCATCTTAGACCGCATCGTCACATAGCATCACGCGAGATAGCGATGAAGTGTAAGCCTATTAATGGTTTAAAGACAAAAGATGACATTTCAGAACCTAGTCTTAGTTTCATGACTTTCTTCCAAGACGACATGGCAGTTCTGTTTGTGAATATAACTCCTGTGAGGCAGATGGCTCTTATTAAAACCATAAAAAGCCATCTTATTCGAGAATCGCAAGCAACCAGAAACACATTCCATTTGAGATTTTATGATGTTATTATCCAGCATTTTGATCACCTAATAAGTAGGCTGCTAGGTGTGCATTGAATTTGAATCTTGTAGGCAACCAACAGCGCGCTGTCGTGTGGACTCATACCATTTTGTTTACTACGGAAGCCATGATCTACTTAACATTCAAAATATACGAAAACGCAGTTGACATTCTAGAAACATCCACATATAAAAGATAATAAATAGGTATATAATAAGAAGAATATATGATCATGTTTACTGATTTTATTTGACTTATGTCATATCTGTAAAAATAAGCTGTCTGTTGCGCCAAGATAAGTTGTGTTAGATCGGAGGTTTGGGTAGGGTTGTGCAAGGTGGGTGGTCACAAGGTCTGGATATGAGATTCCTGGTGGTAGTCTGGAGTGGATGGTCAAGTATGAGAGATCCGGACGGTTAGGTTTGGGCGGTTAAGATCGACATACAATATGGATTTGTTCGATTCAATGTGGATTTGGTCTCGAAAGGATTGTCCGTGATAGGGGGTTGAAGTTTGGTGTTTAATAAAACTTTAGAAAAATGTATAAATTACTTTTTCTGTCCTACTTTTTTTTAATTGCCACTCACAGGCTCCGGAGTCCGTGATCTTTGTCATTACAATTATCTTTTTTTTTACACATTTCTTGGATAAGGAGAAGAAGAGGAAAATTATAATTTCTGTCCTACTTATATACTGTCTTACGTTAATTGATAGCAGATTGAAGGCTTTCCTAGCAGCAGTTTTTTTAGGTCTACGCAATATAAATCACGGGTAAAAGCTAATAAAACACATATTTACGTGTGTTACATGTCTCAGAGGAGTACGTGTCTGTAAAAGTATAACAAGTCTTACGTTTCTAAGCATTGCAGTGTAAAAACTGGCGCGATAGTGAAGACTACATACTATGGCAGGACGTAACATGCTTTTGTCTAGTTAAATATATCAAATGCATGCCAGATTTTACGTCTAAACTAACAAATAAACTAATTGCATAAATATTGTGAAATTTCGTTTTGTATTTTTTCCTTTGATTTTTATTGAAGTATTTAGTAGTATTGAAGTACATAGGTACTTTTTATGCTGCATTTTCATAGCATATTAAATTAATTATGACGTTATAACCATGCTGTTTATTGAGCAAGTCAAATGTACCAGCAGCATAACATATCAGCACAAACAAAGCCTTCCTAGTCCTATTCCTGGATATAGGCCTCTCTCTTATTTATTAATATCTCTTATAAATCAACCCAATGCCAATGAAAACATTTGAATAATCGCTGTCTAGCGCTGCGCTGTACTTTTTACCTGGCAATAAAGATGATTTATCTCTTAGTCCTGTAATTTCTTTGGAAAGATTCCCTTTCAAACCGGGATATACTCACGGAACCGCGGTGTGTCTCGCTGAGCGCGCGCCGCTGTGTGTGCGTGTACTCACGGCGCCGCGATGTGTCTCGCTGAGCCCGCGCCGCTGTGTGTGCGTGTACTCACGGCGCCGCGGTGTGTCTCGCTGAGCGCGCGCCGCTGTGTGTGCGTGTACTCACGGCGCCGCGATGTGTCTCGCTGAGCGCGCGCCGCTGTGTGTGCGTGTACTCACGGCGCGCGGTGTGTCTCGCTGAGCGCGCGCCGCTGTGTGTGCGTGTACTCACGGAGCCGCGGTGTGTCTCGCTGAGCGCGCGCCGCTGTGTGTGCGTGTACTCACGGCGCCGCGGTGTGTCTCGCTGAGCGCGCGCCGTGTGTGCGTGTACTCACGGAGCCGCGGTGTGTCTCGCTGAGCGCGCGCCGCTGTGTGTGCGTGTACTCACGGCGCCGCGGTGTGTCTCGCTGAGCGCGCGCCGCTGTGTGCGTGTACTCACGGCGCCGCGGTGTGTCTCGCTGAGCGCGCGCCGCTGTGTGTGCGTGTACTCACGGCGCCGCGGTGTGTCTCGCTGAGCGCGCGCCGCTGTGTGTGCGTGTACTCACGGCGCCGCGGTGTGTCTCGCTGAGCGCGCGCCGCTGCTGTGTGCGTGTACTCACGGCGCCGCGGTGTGTCTCGCTGAGCGCGCGCCGCTGTGTGCGTGTACTCACGGCGCCGCGGTGTGTCTCGCTGAGCGCGCGCCGCTGTGTGTGCGTGTACTCACGGCGCCGCGGCGGTGTGTCTCGCTGAGCGCGCGCCGCTGTGTGTGTGTGTACTCACGGTGCCGCGGTGTGTCTCGCTGAGCGCGCGCCGCTGTGTGTGTGTGTACTCACGGCGCCGCGGTGTGTCTCGCTGAGCGCGCGCCGCTGTGTGTGTGTGTACTCACGGCGCCGCGGTGTGTCTCGCTGAGCGCGCAGCCGCCGCCGCGCGCACCGAGCTCGCGCTGGCGGGAGCGCAGCGCGCGCCGCCGGTGCGTCCAGCCGCACTCGAGCGCGCGCCGCTGTGTGTGTGTGTACTCACGGCGCCGCGGTGTGTCTCGCTGAGCGCGCGCCGCTGTGTGTGTGTGTACTCACGGCGCCGCGGTGTGTCTCGCTGAGCGCGCGCCGCTGTGTGTGTGTGTACTCACGGCGCCGCGGTGTGTCTCGCTGAGCGCGCGCAGCCGGCCGCCGCGCGCACCGAGCTCGCGCTGGCGGGAGCGCAGCGCGCGCCGCCGGTGCGTCCAGCCGCACTCGAGCGCGCGCCGCTGTGTGTGTGTGTACTCACGGCGCCGCGGTGTGTCTCGCTGAGCGCGCGCCGCTGTGTGTGTGTGTACTCACGGCGCCGCGGTGTGTCTCGCTGAGCGCGCGCCGCTGTGTGTGTGTACTCACGGCGCCGCGGTGTGTCTCGCTGAGCGCGCGCAGCCGGCCGCCGCGCGCACCGAGCTCGCGCTGGCGGGAGCGCAGCGCGCGCCGCCGGTGCGTCCAGCCGCACTCGAGCGCGCGCCGCTGTGTGTGTGTACTCACGGCGCCGCGGTGTGTCTCGCTGAGCGCGCGCAGTCGGCCGCCGCGCGCACCGAGCTCGCGCTGGCGGGAGCGCAGCGCGCGCCGCCGGTGCGTCCAGCCGCACTCGAGCGCGCGCCGCTGTGTGTGTGTGTACTCACGGCGCCGCGGTGTGTCTCGCTGAGAGCGCGCAGTCGGCCGCCGCGCGCACCGAGCTCGCGCTGGCGGGAGCGCAGCGCGCGCCGCCGGTGCGTCCAGCCGCACTCGAGCGCGCGCCGCTGTGTGTGTGTACTCACGGCGCCGCGGTGTGTCTCGCTGAGCGCGCGCAGTCGGCCGCCGCGCGCACCGAGCTCGCGCTGGCGGGAGCGCAGCGCGCGCCGCCGGTGCGTCCAGCCGCGCTCGAGCGCGCGCCAGTCGCCCGACAGCCGCCGGCACGCCGCCGCATACTCGCGCTCCATCGCCTCTCGCTCCTGCACATCACAGACACGCTTAACTTGACAATTTTTAACACGCTTTTATTAGCTTCGCTTGTAGCTATGTATGTAAGAAAATCTTGGAATCTTAATTTGACCCACATCCTGGTTTTCGATAAGGATGAAATTTTGCACACGCTCTGAGTTCTGATGACAATACATGACTAGCTAAGATACGTAATTACAAATCTAGTATGGCGGCCTCCCCAAGATCCTTTCATTTGACACCATGGGGGTTTGCTGTCAGGAATACGAAAAAATAGTCACGTGACTGAAATCTAATATGGAGGACGTCCAAGATGGCGGTCAGGTTATTTGAAATGCACCCCCATGATATGGGTATCAAATGAAAAGGGGTTGTTGTCAGGAATACGAAAAAATAGTCACGTGACTGAAATCCAATATGGCGGACGTCCAAGATGGCGGTCAGGTTATTTGAAATGCACCCCCATGATATGGGTATCAAATGAAAAGGGTTGCTGTCAGGAATACGAAAAAAATCTAAATCTAAATTTTATGATTGTGTAACGCTGTTTGTTTTCCATTTAGAAAATCATAAAATAGCCACATGACTTAAATCCAACATGGCAGACATCCAAGATGGCGGATTGGAAGCCTGTTTTTTATTTTTATTAACTATTATTTTTGTTTTGGAAAAATGCATTTACGCATCGTCAGTTATGACCCTGAGAGTAGTAGATACTAAGATTTCTCGAGTCGGAGGGCGCCGACAGAGTCGCACAACTGTTCTTAGATTCAACCGCGACTCTGTCACTGCCACCTTGAGGGCTCGCCTCACGGCATAATGGTCTCTTTTGCTCGGCTTTTGGCTCGATTGACGCGCTGGAAACAGCGCCGGGAGTTATAAGCGGTTGATCTCCGAGGAATATCTTACCTCGTCTAGTTTCCTCTGCGCTTGTATTAGCTCCTCCCTCTCGGCGTGCCACCGTCTCTGTCTTTCCTCTTGTTGCAGTAGGAACTGCTGTCTCTCTCGCTCCAGCTCGGCTTTCTGCGCCTCTATCCTCTCGCATCGGATCTCGCTTTCCAAGTCCCTGTTGAAAAGACGAACTACTTTCAAGAAGTTCTCATAGATATGTTCTTTTTAAAATTTGTTGTTTTTCTGAAGTGTTCTGAACGCTTCACCTTGGTTAACAAAACTATCAGTTGTATTATTGCCAGAAATCAGAACTCCTTGGAGGGTCGCGCCCGGTGAGGAATCACAGCGCCAGTTGCGACAATTTTACGGAGGAAGTTCTCCTTGGCACAACCTGGGTTCTGCTAGCTACTTTTTTTATATAGTAATGAGTGGACGAGCTTTTGCCTGATGGTAAGCAACATGCCTGCCCATAACAGTACAGAGTAACCTAAAACTACCTAGCACTGCATTGCGGTCGTCGCCCCGAGATATAAGATAATTTATCTCTATGCCCTGTGAAGTTAAGAGTTTTCTGGTTGGCGGTAGGATAAATGGCAAAGATGTGGTACTTCCCCAAGCAGGCTCTGCAAAGAATCCTACCATTATAACTAGTGCTACTATGGAACAGGTCGGTGATAGATAGATAGACAGATAGATAGATAGATAGATAGATAGATAGATAGATAGATAGATAGATAGATAGATACTACGAACACTAAGAAAAATAATAACAGGTAGTGCTACAACAGGCGGCCTTATCGCTGAAAGCGATTTCTTCCAGGCAACCTTTGGGTGGAAATAGTTTTTGATATTTTTAATAGTGATGCTCACGATAGAGTGTTTCCAGTGAGGTTCTCTGTGCTGGCGCAGAGGTCCGTGGTGGACCAGGAGAGCAGCGACAGGCGCGACAGGTTCATGGTGGAGGTTCCCTCCTGCCGCAGCTTGGCGGCTTCGGCCGGGTCGTTGTAGCGGAACATATTGGTGCGGCCCAGCAGGAGGATGCAGCCTGAGAATTAGACACCAAACATTTGCTACTTTACTTCTTTCATCAGGATATTGTTGATACACGATTTGGTAACATTTACCTGTAACTTTCGTTCATATTCATATTATTTATTGATAAAATATTATTTTACATGTCAAATAAAAATAATTACAATAATGTAATTTGCCATAATATAAGAAAATTATAGGTACATAGTCAAATTAATAAATTTAAGTCAAATTAATTACATTCTATACATACTAAAGATATTTCACTGGTAATCAATTAATTCGCATACAATAAATAAATATTCAATTACATTTCAAAACAATAAAATTCCCTGTAATCATAGAAGCATTGTTCGATCAGCCATTTTTAAATTTTGTCTTAAAAGACTGCAGAGTAACCGCTGCGGTGACGTCATCCGGTAAATTGTTGTAAACAGTCGGGGCCATGTCGTGGGTTAACTTGTCCGACCTGGTGAGGGACCGCGGGACGGTCTTCAGTTTGTGTCGGTCGCGGGTGGGGTAGGCGTGCTCAGCGCCGCGCTCCCCGTACGACGACAGGTTTACCCTGGCGTACACTGCCACCTGATAAATCAGGATGGAGGGCAACGTCAGGACTCCCAACTTCTTGAAATATGGGCGTGCTGGGGTGTCCCAGGAGACTCGCGCCATGCTCCTTACTGCACGTTTCTGCATGCGGAAGGCGCGGTCCCAGTCCGCAGCTCTAGCCCACATTTCCGCACCGTACTGAAGCTGAGAGTGCACTGTAGCGAAATAGCACGAGCGTGCTATCTCCGTCGGCACGAACCTCGCCACCCGAGCCAGAGCAAAGCAAGCGCTCCCGAGCTTTCCACAGACCTTATCTATGTGGTGATCCCATTTGAGACCGCGGTCTATCTCGAAACCCAGGAATGTAGTAACTTCCTGTTCCTCAATTTTCACCCCACTCACATCAACCGACAAGGGTCTAACGGCCCTTCCTGTCAGGCTGAATCGAATAAAGTGAGTCTTAGTGAGGTTCAGGATCAGGCCGCTCACATGGAACCCGTACAGCTGGGAGGCTGCGACATTCAGCTTCTGCTCCAGAGCGTCCACTGTCGGCGCCGTGACCACCGCAGCCACGTCGTCCGCGTACATAAGTACTTCTGCAGCTGTCACGGCGTCGGGCAGATCATTCAAGAGCATAGAGAACAATATATTTGACACCGACGAGCCTTGTGCCACACCCATATCAGATGCCATCGCATCCGACCTCTCCGACCCTCCACAGCTCACAACCACTTGCGATCTCTCCCGCATCAGACCAGTCAGAAGGGAGTGAGAAGGCCCCGCTACGCCGTAGTGTTGCAATTTAGCTGCAAGTACGTCGCGGTCGGCAACATCAAACGCCTTAGACAGGTCACAGCAGAGGATCGCCACCTGTAGTTTAGGCTTGGACTCCCGGGCCTGCATGACGCGACGTATCACCTCGAGAGTCAGCGCCGTCGTCGAACGCCCCTCGCGGTACGCGTATTGCCGTTCAGATAAGGCGCCCGTTTCACTCAAAAAGTCGAGAAGCCGAGAGCTCAAGCCGTTCTCAAAAATTTTTGCAACGGCCGGTATAATAGAAACGGGTCTGTAACTGTCAATGTTCTCTCGTTTCCCCTTTCCTTTATACAGCGGCGACACTTTGCTAATTTTGAGGGGATGTGGAAACGAACCCTCGATCATACAACGGTTAAACAGATCGACGAGTATCGGTGCCAGAGATCGTATTGACATTTTTAATAGTTTTATTGATATTCCATATATGTCCCTGGATGCTTTAGGTGGTATTCGCGTCAAAACGATGAGATATACCTCATCCACATCAAATTTCCGTAACCTCAAGCAGCGGTCGGCCGGCGCACGCGCGGCCGCCAGCAGGCGCCGCACCTCCGTGACGTCAGCGCGCGGCGCTCCACACGTTTTAGCGGCGGTTATAAACCTATAGTTTGCTGCATTTAACGCTGATTTTTTACAACCAAATTGCGTCCCATCAGATTTTTAGCGCGTCAGTAAAATCTACGTGTGGACAATTATTTTACCTCTCTGTATTTATTACATTCCAGATTGCTTTTGGAGCGTAGCTACCAGAATAAATGATGTCAGAATAGTATTTCGATTTGGTATTTATTATTAAATTTTCATAATAATCGGTCATGTCAATAGTAAAATTGTCAATTATGTCATTGTTTGGGAATTGTTTAGCAATTTCAATAATGTCAAATAATAAGCATTTAACATTTTCACATCGGGTGTCACCCACGACGAGTCAGGTTTTTTAATGTCATATGTTTTGCGCATGGGAAAACATATTTCAAACTTTTTTTGTAGAACATTACAAATAGTAATTGCTTTTTGTACCGCATTCTTGTTTTCTAATTTTGTAACCCAGTCAACACTATCCAGCGAAGTTACAAAATTCAGTTGATTTCCGCGCGAAAACGATCTAATGTGCCGGTAGGTAGGTAAGTGCATATCAAATACCACCGTGCACTTAATGCCGTAGTGGTCGCTCAAATTTGTAACGACGGGCGCCGCGGTTACAGAGTCCGCTCGAATATTAGTGTAGGCATGATCCAGAGAAGTCTGTGTCGTAGACGTCACTCTAGTCGGAAAGTCCACCTTATTAGTCATGCCATGGGCCGCCAACAAGTTACTAAGAGTTTTTACGTCACCGTTGAGCGAGTCCGATAAATTGATATTGAAACGCGTTCGCGTAGCGTTCACAAAATAAATAATCCCTAAAGACTCTGATGGTCTGACTCTGAGGTAGGTAGATTCTGTAGCACCATCCACGGAATACGGCAGCGACGTGCGCTCGCTGCGGAAGCAAATCGGGCGAAAGGGGAGACGGCGCAAGAGCGAAAGAAAAACTATTACCGTTAATTGTGAGTCAAACAAACATCTGTGAGTACAATAAATCATTGGTCAATTAGTGTTTCTACTAGTCCTCTCTTCTATTTAAAGTTGAAATAAATAAATGTTAAACTAATATTGGAAAACAAGTTCCTTAAAGTGCTAAATACTCATATCAACAAGTTAACATCAAAGAAGAATACATACATAAGGATGATGATGATGACACTGATGGAATTAATTTAATTTCCACAATGAGTTCCGGACAAAATAACGCCGATCAAACTTTTTAACTTATTATAATATTTATGAAGTACTGCGCGGCCTAGAATACGTAAACGTATATATCGATGATTTGTTGATCGCAAGGGGAAACTCAATTATTCACACTCAAAGACACTCATGTAATAATTGGGCACACTCTGGAACACTTTGTGAATAAAACCACTTTGTACTAAAAAGATTAGCAGACAACAGAAGTCACGTTCTTTGTTCCTGTGAGCAACGAAGAAATCAAGTCTTCTGCAGAAATTATCCATTCCCCAGTATAATCAAAGAAGCGGTTGAAGCGAAGTATCTAGCCTGAACTTGGCAGGCACGGGCGGAGTATCTAGACTTCATTTGACGTGCGTAGGGGGGAATACCGTTGACTAACGGGCGCGAGTGGAGTACCTTGGCAGTGACACCGCTTGGGATGCGCGAGCAGGATACTATAACCTGGCTTAAGAAGCGCAGGTGGGGAATACCTTGGCTGAGCTTCACCGGGCCGGGCAGCAGTACGGTGTTGAACCAGCACTGCGCGGCGGGCGCGGGGTGCAGCGGAGCTGAATACAAGTATTATATAGCCTGTCGTAGCATGAGCCAGCATAATACCTTGACCTCGCTTAATGGACATGGACAGAGTAACTTGGTCTCGTTTCGCAGGTGTGGGTACCTTGGCCGCGCTTGAATAGTGCAGGCGGAATACTTCAGGCTGGCTTAGCAGACAAGGGCGGAGTTACATAGCCTGTCTTACCAAGCGCGAGTGGAATACCTTGGCTGAGTTTCGCGGGCCCGGGCAGCAGCACGGTGTTGAGCCAGCACTGCGCGGCGGGCGCGGGTGCAGCGTGGCCACGCCCGCGTGCAGCGTGACGCGGCAGTGCAGCGGCAGCACGCCCGCGCCCGCCAGCACGATGTCCGGCGTGGGCCGCTGCTCCGCCGTGCCGATCACCGTCTCGCCCTCCTAGTGGAAGGGACGTTTAGTTCAAAAGGTAAAAGACTTTCCGCAGGTGGCTCTATTACAAAGTTGCCACTAGCGGCACTGCGATCAGTTCAAAAGAAGGTTTCTTCTAGGTAAGCACGCTCCATCGTAGATCGCATCGTCGCTTAACATCAGGCGAGATGGTGGTCAAGTGTAAACCTATTATGGTTACAACTAAAATTTGCGTACAATTTTCTGGATGACGAAGTTGTAGATTTCACAAAAGTTATGAAACTCGATCCTGTCAATACGAAATTGTGTAAATGGATTAATAGAAACTTGTTTTACACTAAAAAGGGTAAAATAAACTATTTTCGTACAAAAAATTTAACTGACTTCAAAACCAAAAATAGGTACTCAAAAGCGAAAAATAAACTATAATCATTATTATAAGCGCTACTCACTCATCTATTTAAAGTTGGTGATAGCCAAATCAAACAGGTAGTGGATAGGTACTACTTACCTGTGCCTGCTTACCGTGTGCCAACATAGCATCTATCTACTAACTATTTGACATCAACTACGTTATCCAGAAAATTGTACGCAAATTTTAGTTTATGGTTCATATTTCAAAAACCACCCAACCAATTTCAATAATATTTATATGGGACCATTCGGCAAGCATACCCATCCAAACACAAAAAAAAATTATCGGTGCAGGGGTTCTCGAGAAATCAGGTAACTAACATACATAAAAAAAACATACGGTCGAATTGATAACCTCCTCCTTTTTCTGGAAGTCCAAAAATAAAAAAAAGGCAGGAACCTTTCGACAGGCGGTGCTACTACTCAGTCACTATACGGTAAAAGATAGCAGAGAGAAAGTGATGAAACTGTGAAACTGTGACAGAGGATGTCCAATAAGGGGTAAGTAATGGAACAGCCCAAATGTCGAGGAATCCAAAAGCCCAAAATGTTTTCACCAGTATCTTCATCATAATTAACCTATACTACTGCTAGATGAATACAATATAAAATATGACCTTTTGTGGCTTCGGTCACATCGTCGGCTTTTCTCTTTCAACTGGTACCAGTACCAGCTGCCTTGTTAATTTCGTCAATTCATAGCTTTACGGCGTCTTACACTAATTTATTGTCCCCCAGGTCTTAGACTCCAGCCATAAAGATCAAGTCACCGTACAATAAAGAAGATTCCAGAATAGGTATTCTAAAACCATTTTGGATTGGCAAAACATTATAGAATTTTTGTAATTCCATCAAGAAAGGTGTTGTTTATTTCACTTTTCAGATCAATAGAGCCGTGATCTTTCTACGCTAGCCTAAAGTACGGTAGACAGTAGGCCACTTCAAAAGAACTGTCATAGGTTCCTTAGTAAAAACAGGCGTATATTCTATTTCTAGCAGCAACCTGTTTCAGGCATGTAGTTCTTGTTCTTGTATTTTTTTTTTCGAGGAATTGTAGCCCTGTAATATGATGAAAATGTACCATACCTTCAAATGATACAGCGTGACCCCAGTGCTGAGCAGATTGTCGTCGATCCCCACGAGATGAGGCATGTCGGAGTCCAGCACCACCCCGAGGCCGCTCTTCCTCAGCCCCAGGGCCTTCTGCTCCTGCAGGATCTGCTGCGTCTCCCGCCATTTCTCCGTCCACTTCTCTGTCAGATGCTTCTCCTGGGCTTCTTTCCTTTGGAGCGTGGCTAGCACGCCGGGTTCGGTTTCTATGGGATCCTGTAAAAATTTCAATGAAATAAGCGATTTAACCCAACTGAAAGACAACCAAAAATTGACAACCAAAGACGAAAGTCTGTAGTTTAAGGAGTTGGTGTTTCTCAACATTCAAAACCCATATTCAGGATACTATTATAAACATAACACAGGACTTAATCACGATCCAAACTATTTCTGGAACGAAATTCCTTACGGGGGGCTCAGAGTAGATAGGTATTTTGTTCTGTGACCGAACTGAAAAAAATGTGAGACTATAACCGTAGGAAAAATATATAACGAAAGTGACGCGTAAAAACTGCCCGTGACCAGTGTTGCCAACTTTACTTTTCAGATGATCGTAAGAAGATCGAAGCAGGGTAATGACTGTGTTGTGTACTAGGAAGCAGGGTAATGACCGTGTTGTGTACTAGGAGGCAGGGTAATAACCGTGTTGCGTACTAGGGGGGAGGGTACTGACCGTGTTGTGATCTATCTGCTTGTTTACTAGGAAGCAGGGTACTGACCGTGTTGTTTTATATTATTGTACTGTTTAGTTTAGACCTAACTCGCGACTCCCAAGACACATGCTTAAGCTTAGTTTGGGGCTCACTGGCAAGCTTTTGTATGTAGGCGTAATTTTGGTAAATAAAGTACAGTATAACCACGATTACTCAAACCTCGGTAGATTAAAAACCACTATAACTTCAAAAAATAATATGTTCCCTTCCCATCAGAGCCCAAAACCAAAACCCTTGATAACTTAAAACCTCTATAACTTAAAATATTTTTTGTCTCCCTTGGAGTTTAACTTATCGAGTCTCTATTGTATTTGTATTGTATTGTTGTGTACTAGGAGGCGGGGTACTGACCGTGTTGTGAGCTATCTGCTTGCGCAGTTTCTCGATCTCCTCGCGCAGCTCGCGGATGAGCTTGACGTTGGGGTCCTCGTTGATGGTCGGCTTGTTGATGATGTTCTTGGCTCGGTTCGCGTACCGCAGCGTCGACAGCGTCTCGCCGTAGTTGCAGTCCGCGGGCGATATCTGCCGACATTTTTTTTTATCATTTGTTCGGTCATAACGTATCCCTATCATATAATCGTTCAGATCTTTATAAATATGATTCTACTGTATATGTGTATGTCACTAAACTCCTCCTAAACGGCTAGACCGATTTGAATTATTTTTTTGTATGCATTAGGGTGGTGCCCTGGATGGTTTAGATTCACAAATCACCCCGGCAGATAGCGCTGCAGTCGGTATGTAGATTATTATCCGAGCGAAGCCGGAACGAGTCGTTAGTAGTGCATAATATTTAAAAGACTAGGCTGCCTATTTCGGCTCTTTATTAAAACAAGACACTAATAACAACTTTATTTGGTCCAAAAGACAATCGAAAGTATTCACCGCAGCGATCATGATGGTTTTGGAGTTTCCTCCGAGGGAGTCCTTCAGCAGCCACGTCAGGACGGAATCTCGGTACGGGATGAACACCTTCTTGCCTTTCTGTGCTCGGTCTGAAATATACAGATTATTGTTGAAGTGTTACGGCCCGAAAGAGGGTCCAAGCCTGCTTCAAGTCTCTTGTTGGTCAGACATTCTATAGCTTCAAAGATTTTCTTGATTTCAAACAATTAAGAAATTTACTCTAAAATCAATGGGCTGAAGCAGGTCATATTTTTTACTTTTAATGTATATTTAATTTAAGCACATTTATAACCTGACATTATTATTTAATTGTATACTTATCTTTTTGACATGTAAATAACATTTACGCAATAAATATACTGATTATGAAGGTAGTTCGAAAAAAAACAGTCTGGTTTTAAATGTCACGGAGCCGAGAGTGTCGTGCGACTTGTTGTGTGAACACACAACAAGTGTTCACCAATAGATATGTTGCACTCACTCTCTGGCGCTAGCTGGCTGGATTCGGCGAGTGCGGATATCACGGAGCCGAGTGTGACGAGGGACTTATTGATGTGAGCGCCTTCTACCAGGCGCTGGCCCGTCGCGCCGGTCGCATCTGCGCGTTCGCTGCAAACAACGGAATAGACAACTTACATCCAGACAACAATTGCTCATGCTGTGTGCTGCTATGCTCATCTTGACCGAAACTTAACAGAGAAACAACACATTTTCAGATATTTTAGAGGACAATATTGCAATTTTTAATTCATACTGCGCTCCAATATTTAACTATTTCATGTTATGTAAAATACTAATATTTCATGTGAATTGAGAAAAGTTCCGGCTGGTCTCGTCGGGAGAATGGCAACTGCCGATTGATATCCTATCGTTTCGAAGATAATAATATGTGCGTAATGCCGCTAACTTAAAACGGTTAAGGAAAACTTCGTGAGAAAACCGACATGTACCTAGAATTCTTCGAGGTCATGACTGTGTCATCAGTGTGGATTGGTACACTGCGCCAACGTGGTGGATTATGGTTATGACTCCCTTTTTGCAAAAGAAGTCCCCGAGTCCCAGCAGTGGGAACAATTAGTGGGCTGCTTATGCTTTTGCTACCTGATCATAGAAGTCTACGGTTGTTTTTATTTGCTGTTGTTGTTGTGTTGTTGGTTGCTATTCCTTAATAACATCTGTAAAATCGGAAACGCTTTGTGTACATGCATTAAATTCAAGAGAACTATAAATTGTCTGATTTAAAAATTTCACCAATCTCAATATACGGATATTGTCAAAACCTTAGATTTGGATAGAAATGTTAAGTAATGTTAGACGTAACATAAGCGCCACCTATCATTTCTTTGTTTTTATCTCTGCTAAATGTCTAGACAATCTATATGTGGTAGAAGTGATACTTTAGAAATGCTTAACTTTCTTTTTACTGTCGCTTTTTCGTTTCATTGATTTGCAAATCACAACGATGCTAAAGAAATGTTCACTACAAAATACGAAGTCTAATAAAATTGTTGAATACGTAACATACAATTCGGGTAAGAGCGAACTAAATCAATCAGTTGACCATGCGGCATTACTGAACAATAGTGGATCGCCGAAAAATAACGGTCACGGAACAAGATAATCGATGAGCTAATTCGCATAGTTCACTAAAACTTAAGGAGTGGTTCTTTATACTCGTCGTTTGGTAACTAATGTCCCAACACTATTATTTTTTTATTTATTCTTGGTCATGGATAAATTGGATACTAGTCCTTCAGCCGTGGATAAATATTTTCGTATCAGTGCTGCCATTGATATGTTTTAATCTTCCTTTATTTATTGAAACTCGAATGTGATCAGTAACGAGTTTTTATTCCATTGTCAATTAATTGACTATTTTTAGCCCCAATATTTTAACACTAAAAAAGGAAAAAAAAGATTTTAGAATAAAAAAATTTCTTCGAGTATTTAGGGTTTATAGAAGGTAAACAAACCAAACATCAGCTGAGCTGAGAAGAAAATTATAATTAATCTAAAATAAGTAATGTGTTTCGGAAACCTCCAATATTTTTAGTTATCGCAAATAATGTAGATTTACACTTTTTCCCTGAACATTGGGAGGGGGCTTCATAGTAATTACACTTTTGAGAGTTTATGGCACAGACAAATCTTTTTGAAATTCCACTACTGCCATCTAGTGCGTACTTTGGAACTATTTTTGTCTCGTCGGAAAACGGCTCATTCCGGATCAATCAAACTTTTTATAGATATAGCTACTCTGCCTTTGACTTTCCACATATCTTCCTCTCAAAGTAGTGACGGTACTTCAAATATAAAAATCTGCTAACTACACCAAACACAAGTCGGTTCTTGTTAAGTAGTACCATTCGGATGGGACGACTATCAGCTGCAAGCTTGCTAGTAGGTAATGATGATTCAGTTGTTCGATTTTCTGCAGCTTTTACAGCACACCGTCGCAAAATTACTTTCTTATCAGACTTTAATCGGATACATTTCGGAGAGTGCCTATGTTTTTCAGGATCCAAAAAAACCATTAACATATTGTTTTCTATCAGACATCCCGGACATACCTAGACAACAGGTCCGGTGAGAGCGACAGAGATTCACCTATCTCACAGTCAGGGTGAGCGAGACGGACATACCTGCCGGCCAGATCGACGAGGTGCACCTTGGAGACGGTCTCGCACGGCATGTTGTTGTGGCGCAGGTAGGAAGCTTGCACGAAGGTGATGGTGAAGATGGCGTGCGAGCGAGACGACACGTCGTTCATTTGCGTCGACGCCGTCGTGCGCTGCTGGTTGCCGCGGTGCATGCACACCTGGCAACGGAAACACATCTTAATATATAAAAAGCTAACCGATAACCGTTGGGGTAAACGGGTTCTGGAGTGGAGACCGCGAATCGGCAAACGTAATGTAGGACGCCCTGACAATAGATGGAGTGATCATTTACGAAAGGCAACGTAAAACCCAGGGCCGGGGTGAAGAGCAGACTATTTGAAAGGCAGCGGACGACTGATTGTGACGACATAAAAGTCAGTGTCATGGTGTTTCTTCTCAGTGAACTCTTCACCGAGTCAACTGATATTCACGAAAGTTGACATTTATGCATAATTTGGTCCAGCTTGAGAGATAGGATAGTTTTTATTTCGATAAGCTCAAAAACTACTGCACTTTTACACTATTTTCACTCAAGTAGATTAAGTTATGTTGTTACCAACAAATTTGTTGTATCCAAAGAATTTGCATATACTACGTAAAGAGTGGGAAGAAACGAAACTGGGCTGATCGCTCTTTCTTTGTCGCTCTTGTGGAAGTGTCATACTTTTGTCGCGGCACATTATTCTGTTGCCATAGCAAGTATGCGCGTCATCTGGTTACGACTGGTACAAAGAAACCGTGCGGAAAAAATCTGATCTATTTATTTACTTATTATCTAACTAAGGTTGTGTTACGGACAGCGAGCTACCATTAATACGCACTTAGCTTTTTATATTATATAGAGTCACATAGCTAGCAATCGTTTATTAAATTTGATTAGATGTGTTCGAGGATGCATTTACCAGGATAATGAACGCGGCGCAGAGAAGTCGCGCCTAATATATATTTATAGTGTGGGAGGAGAGCGGGTGGATGCGCTGTCCCGCTCGCGAACTATAAATATACGTTTATTATAAAAGAACGCGTCGGCGCCCGGTGGATTCATTCCTTGATTAACTCGTGTCGAGTAAGCACGTATTTGTATACCTAATACCTATAGAAAATAAAGAAGACAAATTATATGGAAAGGGATTTTATTCTGTATTACAAGATACATCCCCTACAGGTTGTATCCAATTGTTTTTTCCTATACTTTTTTAAACTTTTATTACTAAATCAATTTTAGTATAGTTATATTAGTATAGTATAGGCATAGTTATAGAATAGTAACGAAACACAAAAAAAAACAACGACAGGAAGAAGAAGTTGTATCAAATGAAGTATAAAGTCGTACACACCTGTATGTCGTCATAGTCGGAGACGAGATGCTTGGACAGGTCCTGCACATACGGCCCGAGCTTGGGATGCTCGCGCACCTTGAGCGTGTGGCCCGCGTCGGTCGCCAGCAGGTCCTTCACCTTCTCGTTGTAGATCTCCAGGTAGGAGACTTCGGTACGATAGGAGGCGCCAGACTCCTTGCCGGCGGCCACGCGGGAGAACAGCTGACGGCAGATTCGCGGGATCAGACCTTGGCATTCCTGTGGAGACGACAACGCTGTCAGATCAGGCGCCGCGCCGTCCGAAGGAAGGCCACAGGGGACATAGAATATCCATGTCCTCCCTTAAGGTAGCATTCGGATCAAGACGACCGCGACGCGAGACCGCGACCGGCGACCGCGACCCACTGCTATATATGAATTAATAGGAAGTGCTGACGGATGCAAGCAACTGAGTCGCGCGACGTGTGGACGTGGCCTAACGGCGCCTTGCGTCGCGCGACTCGGTCGCTCACAAGGCAGTGCCGTGGCGCGACAGATGCAAAATGGCCGTGTTTTCTTCACACGAAGACGAAATTTTAATAGAATTAGTTAGTAAAAACGCACCTTTATTCGATACTAGGATTCAAGCTTATAAAGATAATACTGTGAGGGACAAGAGACGGAATTAGAGCACATAATAAAAGAAGGATATCATCGTCTTCTTCTTCGTCGTTTTCTAATAACTGTCGAAGAAATCTTTTTTTGTTCACAGTTAAAACGCGTCGTGATGGAATACAACCGTTTAGTTTAGTAACTGCAAGCATACTGAGTCTTCTCGTGACCACGGCGGTTGTAACGCTGCCGAAACGTCGAGGTATTTAAACAATGAATTAAATCGTGATTAAGTCCTGTAGATACATTATAAACATTAAGCATACTGAGTTTCGTATGGGTCGCACGACTCGTGTCGCGTAGATTCGTAGGTAGCTGTCGCCCTGCGGCCTGTGACCGGTCTTTGTCGCGGTCTCAGCGCGAACTTGTACCTTTACCCCGTACCTTTATTTGTGAAAAATTAAAAGCGACTTCATTTTAAAATTGGAAAACAATAGCCCCTCCCCAAATTTGAAGCTACGACCGCTCCTACGTCACTTAACGGTGATTCGGAGATACTTGTAGAGTTACCTTTACTATGCGTTATTCTATTTGACTTGACACTTTGGTAGGGGAGCCCACGATGCTAAGCGGAGAGTTACTCGAGCGTCATAGAGATTTTTTTTTAAATAATGGTACCTTTTGGAGATACTTGTGAAATCACCTTTACCTTTTACCTTTACCTTTAGTAAGTACTCACGGTCGCACGATACTGAGTCCAGTATTCTATTTATCTGGAATAACATTTTTTTTTTCAAGTAAAAAGTTCTTTAGGCGAGTTGAGCAGTTTTTGGAAGGCGAAAATCTTTTGGGTAATATGGTTTCCTTCCTTCACCGATATGCTAATGTAGCCGCGTAGCGTCGGAGCGGCGAAGGAGCAGCGGATCAGGACTTACATGTTAGACGCTTTTTGGATGAGTGATGTCCTTTGAGTTAGCGTCAGCGACATTTGTAATACTTGTATCTATGGCTCTACAGGTGACGTATTGTGCAACATTTATTTTGTTTGAAACTAACATTCTGTAAGTTCCATTTTTATCGGCAACCCTGGCATATTTTTTTTAAAATGCCATTTTCGACATAAAAAAGAACAATATATTGTTTATTGGAAATGAACACAAAAGATATGGCAAACTAAACAAATCAGTAACCTTTCAACGTTAACCTTGAGCTTGTATGTAAACAAACAACAAAAGAAATACGTTATAAGTAGCTACAAGTGGTCATACTTATCAAATATCTGCAAGTCACTCCCGTGTTCCGTAGATAATAGCGCTGTAAATACGCGTTTCGGATTAACTTCGCGATAACGAGTGAATCACCACAACAACTACTAATTTGGCTCTTTTAGGATTCATTGGAGGTAAAGGGAGAAGTAAGTCATCATCATCATCATGATCAGCCGCAAGACGTCCACTGCTGAACATAGGCTTCCCCACTAGATTTCCACAACGAACGGTCCTGCGCAACCTGCAACGTTTCCAGCGACCTTTGTGAGGTCATCTGTCTAATAGTGAGAGACCGTCCAACAGTGCGTCTTCCGGTTCGTGGTCGCCACTCGAGAACCTTGATTCCCACCCAGTGCAAATATTTGTGTGATGAATTCAAATGTTTGTACTGTGTCTGGGTGTTTCTATGTATAACAAGTATGCATTTAAAACTATATAAGTATTATATCAGCTATCTGGCTGCCATCACAAAAGCTTTGCTTAGTTTGGGGTCAGATGGTGTTGTGTGTGAATTGTCCACCAATATTTATTTATTATTATTTCTTCCCCCGCCGGTTGTCAGTTCTGCGAGCGATGTGGCCTGCCCATTTCCACTTCAGCTTGCTTACTTTTTGAGCTATGTTGGCCACTTCCGTTTTTTTGCAAATATCCTCATTTGGATTCTGTCGCGCAAAGAGACTCCAAGCATAGCTCTCTCCATATCTCGCTGTGCGACTTTGAGCTTCGCTATGAGGCCCAGAGTTGAAGACCACGTCTCAGTTCCATAAGACACCACTGGCAACACGCACTGCAGTAAGTACCACTACATTATTTTGATCTCTCTCGTAGGGTTCTGCCAGTATTTGCAATGTAAGCGCGAAAAAATGTGTTTATTTATGATTATTTTTATGATTTAAACCTTTAAAATTCAGTGTTTATTTACTATTTTATACACGCATTATACATAAAAACCTTCCTCATGGACCACTCTATCTATTAAAAAAATGCATCAAAATTTGTTCGGTAGTTTTAAAGATTTAAGCATACTTTGTACTCCGTGGTGTACATCTACTATGTAGGGATCTTCAAGGCATCCGTATTTCGTAGATAATAGCGCCGTAAATACACGTTTCGAATTAACTTCGCGATAACGAGTGAATCACCACAACAGCTGCTAACTCGGCTGTTTTTGGATCGACTTCACGTAAACGGCGAAAATATCTTACATCTACGGGAGACAACCAAAGAGTTTTTATATACCACGTATAGAGTTAGAACAAACGCTTTACACTGAAAGCACGGGTCTGATCGCTCTTGTCTTGTCGCTCTTGTGGAAGTGTCGTACTTTTGTAGCGGCACATCACTATGCCACCATAGCTAACAAACACCTCATCTGCTTACGTTTGGTACAGAGGAACCGTGCGGAAAAACCTGATCTATTTACTTGTTCTTTAACTATCGGTAGAATACTGCAGCACATTACTATGATCTGTTTCGTAGGGTTCAGTCAGCGTTTGCAATGTCCAGCGCGAAAAAAAATGTGTATAATATTTATTATTTACCGGTCTTTCGTCTTTTTGGAGAAAATAAATTATTTCTTTCACATTTTTGACATATTCATGATTTTTGTAGAACCGAACAAACCCAAGGACACAATTTAGTCGAATACAATAATGTACTTGGGAATATGTTAATATTTATGGAACCATTAAAGTTGATGTAAAGCAAATTACTATCTTAATAAGTTTCCTGTCAAAATGAAATAACGCAGTTAACTTTTTAAAATAAATATATCGCTTATTTTGCGGAGAGTTTATTTTCGCGTATTTTAAAATTAACAACATTTTTGCTTGTGAAATCTTTGCGTTGGGTTCATTACGTGATAAAGAATTAAATTCTTTATGGCTTAAGGTATATGGTTGTATTTTCATTGTTGGTTTCAGTGTAATTGGGTACCCACTTTGAATGTGGACGATTTTCGGAATATTGTGCTTGTCCGTTGAGGACCATTATAAACAGTCCAAGATAATAGACTTAAAATCCTATTACGTTAAGGTTTATAATCACAAGACCATAATTGATAGCATTGCTTGTGGGAAAATGAACTTAATTCCAAAACGAATAAGGTATGTATTTGAGTTGATATTAGATTCCATCATGGTGGACGTCTTTTCGCTGGTGGTCTGTCCCGTTTTAAACAAAACAAACACGCATAGAACAGATATCCTCAAATATATGATAATAGGCTTAAGAAATAAGGCGTGTTTATAGTGCTATGAATTTAGATATGCATGTCTCATGACATCAATGTTTGTAGAAAAATAAACTTCATTCTTCAAACAGTAGAGCTCATTATAATGTAGCAAAATTGGCTGCTATCCTGTAGAACTTCTTTTCGCGCTGTCCGATGTTCAAAACACGTACACGCTGTACTCCTCGATTACAGAAAATAGACTTAAATGCCTATAACGTAAGATATATAATCGAATGTCGACTGTTATCCCCACTGTTTGTGGGAAAATGAACTTAGTTCCACCTACATTAAGGTGTATAATCATGTACTAACATTAGAGCCCATCATGGTGAAGGTCTTCCCGCTGCCGGTCTGTCCGTACGCGAAGACGCAGGCATTGTACCCCTCGAACGCGCTGTCGATGACGTCCAGCCCCAGGTCTGAGAAAACCTACAACAGAACACATTCAATGTTACTTTAAGCCATATATGTTAGTGGTAGGACTCTTGGCAGAGTCCGCCTGGGGAAGTACCACACCTTTGCCAGTTATTCTACCGCCAAGCAATAATGTGCAGACATTACTGTGGTCCGGTTTGAAGGGCAATGTTTCCAGATAAATTGCAGGGCTTAGAGCTATAATATCTTAGATCTCTGGGTGACGAGCGCAGTGCAGTGCTAGGTAATGATTTGGACTCTTGATATTCCAATAGCTGCGCGTCACTGTGCTGTTATGTGGCAGGCACGTTGCAACAGGCACATGTCCTGCTCGTCACTCTATACTACAAATATATATATAATAAGCTATTTTTGCAAATAACAGCATCCCGAGCTTTCATTTCTAAATATCTTATACCTTTAAACGAGCAATTCTTGTAGGTACGAGGGTCAAACTGAAAGTTCTTAGAACTGGCCACTTATAAACAATATAATAAAAAAATTATTCTATAATTTGAAAATAGAACTCTATGCCAATATTACTGAGTATATACTTCATTCATTTGTCATTTGTTTTACGATTTGTCGGCAAATTGAAAATTGTCTGTGTCACGTCAACATGAATTTAACACGAGAAAATTTTCGTGCAATGATTTTTTATGACTTTCGATGTCATTTAAGTCAACAAGAAAGTTATGATAGACTACGATTGGCCTTTCACGATGAAGCCCCGTCTCGTGCGACTGTTTACAACTGGTTTAATGAGTTTAAACGTGGTCGCACTAATCTCACTGATGATTTACGTGAGGACGGCCTTCTACGGCGACGACTGAAGATAACATCTGTGTTGTGCGGCGTATGATAGAGACTGACAAAAGAGTGCCCTATCAGCAGATTCGGACAAGCTTAGGCATCGGTATGAGTCAAGTGCACAAAATCCTACACGAACATTTAGCGGTCAGGAAGCTTTGCGCCTGGTGAATACCTCATAATTTGACTGAGGCTCAAAAACTCCATCGTGTGGATTGGTGCCGTAAAATGATTGAAAGATTTAACGGAGGTGACTCAAATGCTGTGTTCGACATACTAACAGGTGACGAAAGCTGGATTTACTGTTATGATCCTGAAACCAAAAGACAATCTGCTCAGTGGGTGTTTCCTTTCGAGGAGTTGCCAACTAAAGTGAAGAGAGATCGAAGTGCGGGAAAAAAAATGGCGAGGCCACCATTTTTTTCCCCGCACTTCTTCTTTGGAAGGATAGGTCATTTCGCAACAATTGTGTTAGAGGATCAAAAAACAGTTTCTGCAGAATGGTACACTACCAATTGTTTGTCACTTGTCTTGGAAAAAGTTCGAGAGAAACGACCTCGCAGTAGGATCCTCCTTCACCACGACAACGCCTCATCGCACACCGCCAAGCGAACGATCGACTATTTGGCGACATCAAACGTTGAATTACTGGGTCACCCGCCGTATAGCCCCGACCTGGCGCCTTGTGATTTTAATTTATTTTCAAAAATTAAAGAAAAACTTAAAGGAAAGCGGTTTATGAATGCTGAAGAAGCGGTGCCTGCGTATCGCGATGCCATTGAAGAGACCCCTAAGGACGAGTGGGCAAAGTGCTTTTCCCAGTGGTTCCATCGCATGCAGCGGTGTATTGACGTGAATGGACAATATTTTGAAAAGATATAATAAAACTAATAACTGGCTAATGTAATCAGTTTTTGATTTTCTAAGAACTTTCAGTTTGACCCTCGTATATATATATAGAATCTGAATCTCGGAAACGGCTGGAACGATTTTCATGAAATTATGTATACAGGGGATTTCGGGGACGATAAATCGATCTAGCTAGGTTTTATTTCTTAAAAACATGCGCGTTTTTAGACAATGAAAAACTCATACAATGTCATTAGAATACTATAACTTATTTCGCCACTGTTCATTAAGTCTAAATGGCTCAGACGGAATACGCTCGCCCTCGGAGTCAACAGGCCCCGGTTCGAATCCTGATGGTTACACTCGGGTCTTTTCTTTTTGTTCTTTTTTTTCTGAGAAAATCTTTTACTTAGAGCTCTTTATAAATGTATTTAAACCGAGCAAAGCTCGGTCAACCAGGTACACTCCGCGAGGCATAAGCTGAGCTTTGCATTTGTGTGAGTGTACATGGATAGTGTAGGTGTGACAACCGGCCTTAGGCGCGGCGCCATTCTGTCTCGCCGCGCTCCTGCCTGATTGGTGATCACTCACACTAATGCAAAGCTCAGCCTATACCTCGCGGACAAAATTTCAAGCTCCTGCCTGATTGGTGATCACCACACTAATGCAAAGCTCAGCCTATACCTCGCGGACAAAATTTCAAGCTCCTGCCTGATTGGTGATCACTCACACTAATGCAAAGCTCAGCCTATACCTCGCGGACAAAATTTCAAGCTCCTGCCTGATTGGTGATCACTCACACTAATGCAAAGCTCAGCCTATACCTCGCGGACAAAATTTCAAGCTCCTGCCTGATTGGTGATCACTCACACTAATGCAAAGCTCAGCCTATACCTCGCGGACAAAATTTCAAGCTCCTGCCTGATTGGTGATCACTCACACTAATGCAAAGCTCAGCCTATACCTCGCGGACAAAATTTCAAGCTCCTGCCTGATTGGTGATCACTCACACTAATGCAAAGCTCAGCTTATACCTCGCGGAGTGTACGTACTCCTATGATTATATGACATGATGATAATATTGCCGCTTCGCTCTTATCTGTCGTGGAGCCGAATATTTTTTTTAATATTTGTTTTTTTACTATTATAGGTTTACACTTGACAGGTGTTTCAATTTCTCGTGACATGTTAAGTGACGATGAAGCGTGCTTACCTAGAAGAAACCCATTCACTCTCGATTTGAAGAAATTTTGTAACCATCGGGAAAAACCCACACAGCCAATGCATTCTACTGCCAAGACTTTCTTATCACAAAGATAGAGTTAAACGAGTCTTTACAACGTCAATCATGAAACGATATCGCCATTTCGAGCTGCGAGCACAGCGATAACAAAGGGCAAAGTATTATATCTTGTAGATCATAGGCAACGACACGCTTGTGCGAAAAAGACTACAAAGTCTTGTACATCGCCGAAAAATTGCCAGCATATCGGTTTTTTTTGGGTACACTTTGGAGAGTGTGCAACTGATTTGCCTGATCTAATACCACCTTGCCCTTTATTCTATCGGAATGCTCGTAGCTCAAAAAAACGACATCGTTTCGTAGTTGATGTTCCAAAGACACGAACGAAAAGATTTGTCTCTACTTTTGTGATAAGAATGTCTAGGCTGTGGAATAAGTTGCCTGAGTGGGTTTCCCCCCATGGTTACAATCTTTGCGTCTTCAAATCGAGAGTGAATCGGTTTCTTCTAGGTAAACACGCTCCATCGTAGACCGCATCGTCGCTTAACATGCCACGAGAAATTAAAACACCGGTCAAATGTAAACCTATAAAAGTTAAAAAAAAAACAGGTACACACTCTCCAAAATGTAGCAATTTTTGGGCATCTTCAAGTCTTTGAAGTCTAGGGGAGTCTGTTTTGGCCTTTTGGCTCGTCATTCAATTAATTCCAAAGCCCCCAGCCGGTACTTTCAGTGTTTAAGTATGTGTAGCATCCACACAGTCGAGGTCAGGAGTCAGGACCCACTTACTATGGTAATTGAAGTTTGTGGATGAACAGAGAACTTATTTATTCCATTTCGTTTTGTGCACTCGCTTTGATTTTATTTTTAACTTTAATCACTGCTATTCTACATTTATTGTGGTATTATTGTTTTGTATTCATATGAAAAAAATCGGATTCAAATGGAAATTTCGATCTGTACGAAGAGCAAAGAAAAAGCGACAGTCACCTGTTCCTGTGTGGCGAAATTGCTGTCTTCGCTGTCGAACGACCAGTACGAGTGGTCGAACGTAAAGTCCTTCGACTTCTCCCGCGTGCCGTCATTATGCTCTTTGCTGTTCTGGAAACAAGTACACAGAGGATTAGAAAAAGTAGAGGAAAATGTGTGTGCTTTATGACCGCAACGGCCGAATTGAACACTACATAATGAATAACAACAGCAGTGAAGAACAGCTGACTGAATTTTGTAGTGGTAGGACTCTTGGCAGAGTCCGCCTGGGGAAGTACCACACCTTTGCCACTTATTCTACCGCCAAGCATTAATGTGCAAGCATTACTGTGTTCTGGTTTGAAGGGCAATGTCTTCAGATAAATTACAGGGCTTAGAGATATAACATATTAGATCTCTGGGTGACGAGAGCAGTGCAGTGCTAGGTAATGATTTGGACTCTTCATGTTCCAATAGCTGCGTGTCACCGTGCTGTTATGTGGCAGGCATGTTGCTTACCATCAGGCACATGACCTGCTCGTCTCGTCACTTTATATTTTATTAAAAAAATCTTTCTCACTCGGCTACACTCGGCGGTCCCGAGTTCATCCAATCGAGCTTTTCACTTCAGAGTGAGACGGGTCAGCTTCACTTACATCCTACTAAATTCTGTGCGGTGCGCCAAAAGAAGTTCTCACTTCAAAAAGATATCGAGAGTGCTGATGCTTGCACCTCACTTCCCCTGAAGTAGTGTGACGCCCAAAGATCTCAATACACAGATGTGCCGTCCAGAATGTGAACTTCAGAGCGCACGGAATCATGTCATTATTGGGAAGAGTGAGCTCACTCATTCCGTTCCAATCGGTTGCAGGAAGCGGTGAACGCCGGACGTTTTTATTTATCACTATTCGTTGTCAACAACCAAAATAAGTAGAACCGCAGCATATCGCGCCGCTAGCGATTCTAGGGGTCAAGTAGATTGGTTATGTATAAACTACTTACGACACACATAGAGACGCAGTTTAACCAATTTCAAGTTACTCAGGGCACATCCATTGGTTTATATCGATGGTGACGCCCAGCCCCGGTAAGGAAGTTCGCCTCGACACCTGTACCTAACCTCCTCAACATTGAAGAAGGATCATCATCATGTTCTGATGATGATGAAAAAAATGTACGAAGACACGTAGAGAGTTTTAGCTAAGCATTGCCGGTTTCACTAATTTTGTGTTTTATTTATCCTGTTGTAGCATTAGCAGCTGACATTAATTTCGCTTCGCTGGTTTTCGGGGTCTTTTCGACTTCGGGGCTAGACCAGCAGGTCTACTACGAAGTCCGATAAACGATATATCGGCCGAAGTTATGGACATTTTATACCACGAAACACAATCGGTCGGTTGATCTGATCGGGCGTTTCGTTCATCCCGACCGACGCTGATTTGACAGTTTTTGTGTCATCAACCGACCGATTGTGTTTCGTGGTATAAAACGTCCATAACTTCTGCCGATATATCGTTTATCGGACTTCGTAGAAGACCTGAAGACCCTTAATAAGACTAAAAACAAATTCTACTGTCAGATAATTTGCATGCCTTGCGAAGTGGCCAGTTTGTATAATTTAAAGGAAGGAGTGAGATAAAGCTTTAATCGACTACGCAGGCCTTTTTGCTGGTTTGTGGATTACGCATTTCCTCGAAAGATGTCTGTCTTGGAGCATGCTGGTTTGCCTCGCGATGTTTACCTTAACGAACCAACCCTACTAAATAAATGCACAAGCTTCGATGTTCGAATGTTTGTTACTCTGCTCGATAAAGTCAAAATGGTCACAATGGATCGGGTTGAAATTTGAAACAAAGTTATAGTCTGAAATAACTCTTTTTTCGGCTTTTATTTTTAACGGCACTTTTCTTTGTATTAAAGTAAAAATTATTTATCTCGTGCGAATAGTGGTTTCGGGAACTGCGCAGGTAAAACCCCGGGGTGCTGCTAGTATATGTAGATATTTAAATACAGAGGCAAGGATTACGTGTCGCGAGCTCCCATCTCGAAAACATACTTTATGCGACTACAGAAACTTTTTCTTAAAAATAAAAAGTGAATGTCCCTCAATCTGCATTTGTGCTGCATCTCGTATAATTGAATTGTTGAAAGTGTACCAGACTGAAAGAGTTTTTGCTTAAGATCGATTTCACTTTTTCGTTAAGACCATGTCTAAATGTCGATGCACTTTCATACGACAAAAACTTACTACAGATTCGCTGGACTCTAGCAATCTGAACACAGATAAAGATTTTAATAAAATAAATATAATTTAAAAACTCAAAAAACCCGACTGCATAAAATAACACAAATTTTTGCCCTGGGACACAGAATAGATATTACTACAGAACCCTCACTTAGCGAAAATTGTTATATAAATAGCGACTCTTGCTGGGACGCAACAAAGTGCAATTCAGCTCGCATTAGCGCTCAATGCCTATCGCAATTTTTAACCTAAACATTTGCGCTCTCTTCTAACGCGTAACTCTGTCGCTGTCTGGCGCGGAATGATGCGCATCGAAAGGGTTGTCGACATATTATCTAATAAAAAATTAAATTAACCTTTCGTTATGTAGGTAGTCAGCATTGTAGCTCAGATTATATATTTTAGTTATTTACTTCGTAACGCGCAAGACAGCTAGAAGAGGCCGTAACATAGGGTCGGACACATTGAAATTAAAACAATAAAAGTATACTTTGACTGTTTTTATTCTACTTGATCATCTAAATGTTGTTTGATAAATATGTAACATATTTTAATGTACTTACCTACACTAATACATACAACCAGCTTCGATTACAAGCTATTTTATAATGTCCCGTACTTTTTTGTACGGTTAGCAGAAAAATATAAAAATAATGGTATATTTTGTACAACTAGGAAAAATGATAATTCTTTGTTTTTGACTCGTGCATCCATAAACAGCACAATATATGGCGACGTAATTTTGCGCGGGAAACGTGCTGCGCGAGCGCTCAGACGTGCGTTCGACTACCGCCTGGCACTTGTTCCGTGCGAGGAACGGTCTAGCTGTAGGCTAAAACCGCGCGACCTTGAGCGAGTGAGGATGCACTGCCTGGGAGTCTACCGCCTAACCAGGACTGTCTTAGCTTTGATATTACTCTCTCTCTTTCTTTCTCTCTTTTCTTTCTGCTTGAAGTGATAGAGACGACAATAGCAAAGCGAAAGCCGATTCAGTTAGGCAGTAGAAGGGCTGGGCTTAGGAATCGAACTAAGTCAATTTTATTAAGATATCCCGCATTGTCCCGCTTTCCCGGAGGGAGTTCAGTTATTAGGTTAGGTATTAAGTATAATTAACTGATAAACAACAACGTAAATGCGAAAGTTTGAATGATTGATTGTCTGCTCAATCACATCGCAACCGATGATCGGATCGGATTGAAAATTAGAACACATTTTCATTATAGTTTGGAACAGCACACATGCTTTGTATATGGATGTGTACATATATATCTATGGATGTTTTTGGTCTTTCATGCAATAACGACTATATGAATTTAGATGAAATTTCGTAGAGAATGTAGAGATACATATTATAGCTCGAAATAACGTATAGGCTGTTATCGCATAAAAATTAAGGAAGCGGAGACTACTGGGGTAAAACTGCGCAGAGCTACTAGTTTCAAGCAATTCTCACCTATCAATATCTGTAATCCTGAGAATGTCTCATTTATAAATATTACAATGACGTAGATTAGCGCGGTAACGAACATGACGAACGCAATGATATAAATGATACCATCTAAGGTACAAGACACATAACTGCACATTACTGCGATCAACTGAAGGTCAGTCCTGCGGCGCGCTGATCACAAACAAAGTTGTGGACTAATCGTTGATTTTAAAACGACATGAGTAGATTAACATAATTTTAACAAAAACCAACCGACTTTCAACGGAAAACTTATAAAGTAAAAAAAGTTTTCCTCGATTTCTCTAGGATGTCATCATCAGATCCTGGTTTCCTTATCATGGTACCGCCCTTGGAATATCTTCTTTATAACAAAAAAGAATCATCAAACTTCGTCGTTTATGAACCGATCATAAACGACGAAGTTATCCGCAAACAAACATAAAAAAAAAAATACATACGGTCGAATTAGAAACCTCTTTTTTTTGGAGTCGGTTAAAAATATATAAACTAGAACTAAGTAGCTATTTTTTTTTATTTGACCGAAACGAACGATTTCACGTTTGTTTGTTTGTTTGTTTCAACATCAGTTATCAGCGAAATGTTTATAATCTCACAACCTCAATAAAAACATTCAGAAAAATCAAAACAAAACTAAAAATTGTATAGAAAAAAGAAAATCACATAGATAGGTCACACGGGATATATACGTACCTATCCCGTATTGCCATTTGAGATATTGAAAATTAGTGAGAGCATTATTCAAATCATTGCAAAAAAAACTCTTCAGTGTCTGGTCCATGTGGTGGTGTATCACCAAAATAGCAATATATTCAATCAAGTCAAATATCTTATCTGAATACTTATTGTGCACATATTATGTTTAGAAAAACACAAAACAACACGAAATGTCTGTACACCAAACTGTGGTGGAAACTGGCGGACGTTTCTCTGGTCTCTGACACAACAACACAATTTTGTAATAACCTAGTTTCACAGACGAATAAAAGTATCATTGAAGAATATCTAAATCTTGAAGTGGTTCGGGACTCGATAAAAACTCATCCACTAAAGCAGTAGATCCATCTAGAAGATGTTATCTGGAGGTAGCGAGAAGACGTCGTTGTCCAGCAGTGGAACAATTTAGGCTGACATGAATGTGGCACCAGGGCGTGAGTCGTATGTAGACGTATAAGTGCATAATGTATTTTAACAGCGTCATTATGTATTTTTAACCCCCGACAAAAAAAGGGGTGTTATAAGTTTGACGTCGATGTCTGTCTGTCTGTCTGTCTGTCTGTCGGTCTGTCTGTCTGTCTGTCTGTCTGTCTGTCTGTCTGTCTGTGTGTGTGTCTGTCTGTGGCACCGTAGAGCTCAAACGGATGGGCCGATTTCGATGCGGTTTTTTTTATTTGAAAGTTAATATCCGTTCTTAGCTATGTTTGGTTAATATCGATTCAAAATGGCCGCCTCCACAAAATGGCGGACAAAATATTTCTTCACAACCTACCTCAATATCGGTATCAAATGAAAGGGCTTGACTAGTAAAGTACTAAACGCTATAACAAATTTCAAATCCAAGATGGCCGCCACCACAAAATGGCGAATTATATAATATTTTTCACTACTGCCTCAATATGGGTATCAAATGAAAGGGCTTGATTAGTAGAATACTTTGCACTATGACAAATTTCAAATCCAAGATGGCCGCTACCACAAAATGGCGAATTACATTTCCTTTTTCACAATTCCCTTAATATGGGTATCAAATGAAAGGGCTTGACTAGTAGAATGTTCTACAGATAACAAATCTAAGGTAGTCGGGGGTTAATCAAAATTTTTAATTTTGTTCTTGTAGATAATCTACCAGATGATAGGTAAGGCACGGAGTCGATAAGTTTGACACAACATTTCATCAACTACAACATCACAATCATCATTATTAATCAAATGATTTAAGATTATTGGTTTAGTGCGTCTGAGAATTGCTCACACTTACATACAATCTATATATACAAAAGAAAGTCGTGTTAGTTACACCATTTATAACTCAAGAACGGCTGAACCGATTTGGCTGAAACTTTGTGAAGAGGTGGCTCAGGACCAGGAATAGGACATAGAATTTTTATCACGTTCCCGTGGTACGTCAAAAAACGAAAAACGACGTGACATAAAACGTAAACGACAGCTAATAAACGTCATTTCATCGTCGTCATGTCAACGGTGACATCACCGAATGGAAGCCAAAAGAAAAAGTTGAAGAACCTTGGTTAATCTTTGTTTCTAAATCTGAATTGGTACGACTAATTTCCGACAGGTGGGGTAGCAGGTAGCTGAAAAGGTTTTTTTGTTTGAAAGCGATATTCTCAGGAATGTCTGAACAGATTTCAGTCATTCTTTCACCGTTGGATATGTACGGGATCCCGATGAGTGTTATATAATGTACCACGGGCGAAGCCGGGGGCGGACATCTAGTTTTTAATAAGATTGAGTGACGAGCAAATAACGTGATGGTATGTAAGACGCCTGCTCATATTTACCGCCAATGTTACACGACAATTTAAACATGAATATCTAAATCTTCCTAGCACTGCATTGCGCTCGTCACCCGGAGACTTAAGATAATTTATCTCATTGCTCTATATTTTTCTGGAACCATTGCCTTTCAAAACGGAACACAGTAATCTAAACTACTATCATGAAGCCGTAATTTTCTTTAAACGAGCTAATCTCAGAAAATACTGGACCGATTTCAAAAAATCTTTCACCGTTGGTTTTGTACGTTATCCCACGTCTTTAGAACGTCAATCATGAACCGATGTCGCCTCTTCGACCTACAAGCAATCCGATAAAAAAAACGACAAGTTGGTATTAGGTCAAACTGATCAGCTGCACACACTCCGAAATGCATCAGACAAAAACAGATAACTTAGACTGACACCGACCCTAGTAGTGCAAATAACTAGTTCAAATATAACATACACACACGCGGCAGTTATATAATCTTAGTACTTACACACACAATTACCACCTACGTTTTTGACCTATCTATAAATTTTGGAGTAGATGGACCTTATCCGAATGCAAGTACGCACTATTATCGTTCGTCGTCTTCGACTGATAAGAATCTCATGTAGTCTTATAAGATTCCCTTATCACGGTTCTAACACGGTAATCGCGAAACCTACATGCGATACAATGACTCATCTTTCAAAACAAAACGCAGTAAACACAAAGCGGCCAGTTTACGCTGACCTCATCGTGGACAGATGGGTTTAGACTGTTTTAATGTCCTACGGAACTGTCTAATGACATCGTATGTGACGCTCTGACACTATCTTGTACGAGTATATAGTTCTTGTTTATCTGTCGTGTCTTGTACCTTGTACACCTTGGAGTATTTTAAAATGTTTAGTAGTGGTAGGACTCTTGGCAGAGTCTGCCTGGGGAAGTACCACACCTTTGCCTTTATTATTTATTACTGTGTTCCGGTTTGAAAGGCAATGTTTCCAGAGAAATTACAGGGCTTAGAGATATAACATCTTAGATCTCTGGGTGACGAGCGCAGTGCAGTGCTAGGTTATGATTTTGACTGTTCATGTTCTAATAGCAGCGTGTCACTGTGCTGTTATGTGACAGGTGTTGCTTACCATCAGGCACATGTCATGCTCGTCTCGTCACTCTTTATAAAAAAAAAATATCTTTGGCTTTTTTTGAAGTGAAAGCTTCTTTTGGCGCTCTACAGACAGGTTTTTCGACGAGACGAGTAGGACATGTGCCTGATGGTAAGCAACATGCCTGTCACATAACAGGACAGTGACAGTGAGCTAGCTATTGGAACATGAAGAGTCGAAATCATTACCTAGCACTGCACTCGTCACCCAGAGATCTAAGATATTATATATCTAAGCCCTGTTATTCCTCTGGAAATATTGCCCTTCAAACCGGAACACAGTTGATCAAAAACAATGTCCGATGAAGTTAATCGCCCCTCGAACCGCGGCCCGGATGAGAAGATGAGACGGTTGCAGTATCGGGACCCGCGCAGGCAGGCGCGTTATCGCCACGCAACTAAATATCTCCGGCGGCGAATGGGCTGCGGTCACGCGACCGCAAAACATAACGATTTAAATGATTACCTAAGGAGGCATACGGTTTGCGTGGAATCGCGGAGTTAAAAAAATATTTTTTTCTTATAATTAATACTTATTTTGGCGCGACAGGGTAAAATGATGAGAGTAAATTTTAACAATGCGCGCATTGCGCGCGCACAACGTCACGAAACCCCGCCACCCTGATGTTAGCTAATGTACATTTTAAACTTTGTATATAACTTCATGTTAATAATATATTGAATATCTTCAACGCAAGAAGTCTTTGTTTTATGTAACACATTTTCTCGTAAAGGGTATTTTATTTCACTAATTTCAATATCGTAACGTTAACTCATTACGTACTTGTGCAGTGTGCGGTATTGTAATGTAAAATGACCAGTGTATCAAAATGGTCCGTCTAAATTGAACGGTATTTTTTTAAATCTTATCAAAGAGTTTTTATGTCAAAAAAGTTGTCAACATTTTATGAGTAAAATAAAATTTGGGAGATAGAATATAAGAAATAAACAATGAATTCTTTAATTTAATTTATTTTAACCATAAAATACATCAATCTATCTGTAACAAAACACAAAAATATTAATTTACTTTATTAGTAATACGGTAAAATGTATTCCGCACGCTTTTTTTTTTTTTTTTTTTATCTTTTATAGGTTTACACTTGACCGCCATCTCGCCTGATGTTAAACGATGATGCGGCCTACGATGAAGCGTGTTTACCTAGAAGAAACCGATTCACTCTCGATTTGAAGACACAAAGATTGTAACCCTCAAAACCCTCTCAGGCAACGTATTCCACAGCCTAGACGTTCTTATCACAAAAGTAGAGTCAAATCTCTTCGTTCGTGTCTTTGGAACATCAACCATGAAACGATGTCGCTTTTTCGAGCTACGAGCATTCCGATAGAAAAAAGGGCAAGGTGGTATTAGATCGTACAAATCCGATAAAAAACCGATAAGCTAGCAATTTTCCGGCGATGTTCTAGACTTTGCAGTCTTTTTCGCACGAGAATGTCATTGCCTATAAGCCTTTTGGCACGTCTCTCGATCGATTCCAGAGCTTCCAGCTGATACTTAGCCGATCCATCCCAAAGGTGCGAGCAGTACTCCATACAGGAGCGAATCTGTGCTTTGTATAACGTGAGCAACTGTTCAGACTTGAAGTACCTTCACACCTTTGAGAGGACACCTAGTTTTTTGGCAGCTAATTTAGCCTTAGATTCGATATACGAGCCAAAGTTGAGAGTCGATGACAAAGTAACGCCCAACAGCTCGAGATGGTCGGATACCGGCACGGATACACCACGAAACGTAGGAGTCTGTTGGAAAGGACTCCTTTTTGCGGAGAACAGACACGCCTTCTTTTCGCTGTACTGTTTTTATTTGGAAATGTCGTCAGAGTTTTATTTATTTTCTCGAAAATCTTATCTTATACCTTTAAACGAGCAATTCTTGTAAGTATATATATAGAATCTGAATCTCGGAAACGGCTCGAACGATTTTCATGAAATTATGTATACAGGGGGTTTCGGGGACGATAAATCGATCTAGCCAGGTTTTATTTAAAAAAAACGCCGTTTTATGCGCGTTTTGACGTGACAACGTCTTATAAATTGGTTTGCCGGGTGACACTTCAAGAAACTGCGTTACGCTCCGCTCACGTTATGCGCTCACAACGAGAGCGAGTGAGCGGCACGCGTCCCTTCCACTCGGGCATGGTTAGCCCGCCTAAGAGCGAGAGAGACAGACATAAAAAGTGAAAGGCACGCGTCCCTTCCGTTAAATTATTTTACCACTCAAAGTCGTTGTCACGTAAAACTTTCGCCCGTATACCGACTTTACAGGCAACCAATTATTTGGACAACAAAAAACTGTAACATAAACATTAGAATGCGATGGTAAATTTCGCGACGGCGCGCGACAATATATTAGCTCAGTCGGGAAGATGGGTGGTTGAAATATGGTAGGTCCGGGTTCAAATCCAACCGGCCGCGTTCTTTTTTCAAGTTATTTTTTTTTTTAGAAAATCAGTGTGTATCTAAGTTACGAGCAAAGCTCGGTCACCCAGGTACTATGTTATAAAACGTCGTATGACATACGTGCGGTTTGATAATTACAGCCCCTGCTTTCTTAGCTCTCTCCTACGGCTCGAGCTAGCAACATCGCTCGGCTGTAATTAGTATTTTCGTTTAAACTTCTACCATATGACTTTTAAATATATCGATAGCCTTGTCCCAAACAGACTATGTATATAGCGTAAGTACACAAACGTTTGTCCCAGAAACGAACCCACGACCTAGGAATCTGTTCGTAAACCACCTGATAAATGAGACCAATCTATTGATCGTTATATGGAACGTTTTTTTTTTTTTTTTTTTTAACTTTTATAGGTTTACACTTGACCGCCATCTCGCCTGATGTTAAACGATGATGCGGCCTACGATGAAGCGTGTTTACCTAGAAGAAACCGATTCACTCTCGATTTGAAGACACAAAGATTGTAACTATCGGGAAAAACCCTCTCAGGCAACGTATTCCACAGCCTAGACGTTCTTATCACAAAAGTAGAGTCAAATCTCTTCGTTCGTGTCTTTGGAACATCAACCATGAAACGATGTCGCTTTTTCGAGCTACGAGCATTCCGATAAAAAAAAGGGCAAGGTGGTATTAGATCGTACAAATCAGTCGCACACTCTCCGAAGTGTATCCGATAAAAACCCGATAAGCTGGCAATTTTCCGGCGATGTTCTAGACTTTGCAGTCTTTTCGCACGAGAATGTCATTGCCTATGAGCCTTTTGGCACGTCTCTCGATCGATTCCAGAGCTTCCAGCTGATACTTAGCCGATCCATCCCAAAGGTGCGAGCAGTACTCCATACAGGAGCGAATCTGTGCTACGTAAACGTACGTTTCAAGTTAAGATGATTAAATTTGAATTATAAGTACCTACCCACACATACAAGCCCCCAATAATGCTATCGACGTAGCATTACAGCATTACGGCACTATTTGTACAGACACGGCGGAACACAAAAGAGCCGAACCATCCAACATTCGCTTATTGGAGTCTAGTGTACCGTGTCAAGGTAACCTATTATACACACACCGAATATACTCTCTACAATTCAATGGACAGCACAATCGAAATACCTTTACCAACAATTCTAATTTATACATAAAAAATTGAGTTCATCAACTTTGTCACGTTTAATTCGCACACTTGAACACGCTAGCTAGTTTAATAGGGCAGCACATTCGTTAAACCTATAAAGAAAATCTAATTGTCTTTTTAAATATAGAGTGACGAAACGAGCAGGACTTGTGCCTGATGGTAAGCAACATGCCTGCCACATAACAGCAGAGTGACACGTAGCTACTGTAATATGAAGAATCCAAATCATTACTTAGCACTGCACTGCACTCGTCACCCAGATATCTAAGATGTTACCTATATCTCTAAGCCCTGTAATGTATCTGGAAACATTGCCCTTCAAACCGGAACACAGTAATTTTTTGCACATTACTACTGTTTGGCGGTAGAATAACTACTGGCAAAGGTGGCGAAAGCAATTTCGTAGAATATTTTAATTCCTCGACTTTGTCATGTTTTCACTCGCACTTACTAGCTGCAGTTCGATGGGGAAGCACAATCGAAAAGCTTTTAACGAAATACCTTTACAAAATTAAATAGAATATATTTTGACGTGGACGATTTGTTCACGTACAGTTTAATTGGCACTACTGAGGTTGAGGTTACTGAGGTTGACCTGACTGGCACCGACTTCAAATAGATGAGTGAGTAGCGCTTATAATAATGATTTTAGTTTATTTTTCGCTTTTGAGTGCCTATTTGCGGTTTTGAAGTCAGTTTAATTTTTTGTACGAAAATAGTTTATCTAAGTATGTATTTGAAAATCTGTATATAAGTATTATATCAACCTGTGTCAAAATAATGACTTAACTTCACTCAAATTCTCATATTCCATTTGTATATATGTTTATCAAACACATATTTTAAAGCCTTTTCCAAAATGACAGACCGATCTAAGGGGCCAATCATCCCCTAAACTAAATTTTAATGCCTCTATAGTTAAGAGCGCGAGGCTGAGTGAGACACGTATTAGGAAATATTGACTTCAAATTGAGTTTAGGGGATGATTGACCCCTTAGATCGCTCGGTCGATCGGAAAGTCGCGAGTTTATTTCGAAATTACGTTTTTCGTAGAAAGAGAGTAGATGTCCTGTAATTTCACTGGAAACATTGCCCTCCAAACCGGAACACAATAAAGTTCGCCCGTTACTGCTTCGCGGTAGAATAACTGGCTAAGGAAAACTTTGGGCTACCGCAGAAAGAGCATTAGTTCCGCGTTGGCGTTAGTAATAAATTAATAATCTACGAGTAGTACAGCGCTCGGCATAAGATAAAATTATCTATTATATATTATATTTATCTTTTACCCTGAAATTATCTGGAAATATTTCGTAAACCGGAAAGCATTGAATTGTTTACACCCATTGATAAAAATAACTGTGGTAGGTACTCTAATGCCTCCTCTACACGTAGACAGATTTTACAGATGTCATCAGCAGATGCATCCGGCGACGTGTAAAAGGGCGATTTGCTCGTCTATGTGAGGTATTTAACGTCGCCGTCGGCTATCGCGTCGGGCATCGGGCACTTATCCGTTTTTTTGGCACAGATCAAAGGGTTTCAGCGCGAACACTCGGCTTCTACCCAGACGTCTGACGACGCATCAGCGTTCATCGGAAACAAATGAGAGTGCATGCTTCTTGCAGTTTTTTTCTTTAGATACCTAATTAATAATATTACTGCTTACATTAAAAGTATTAAATAAATTAATAGCTGCGGCAGCTACGGTCTCCATACCTAATTTGCGTGCGTATAAGTGTTGCATCTTTCGAGAACCAACACAGACTAATCGACCTACAGACGTGTGGTCAGCTCGTGGATGCATCTGTCTACGTCTGCAGACCCATCTGCCTACATGTAGAGGTGGCATATATAAGACACTTTAATGCATGAATGAACATGTCCAAAATTTGCCAATCAATATTTCAAGTTTATAACTATTTTAGTTGATTGGCCCAACCAAACAGGACGCAGTCGCGCGCGCCTACTACCCTTGAAAACGTAGCAGTAACTTTAGTCAGGCTTGACCGACTATATCACACGTGAGTAACCCGTATATTAATTGAGAATGTGTTACAACTGCCTTAGTTTTGTAACTATTATAATAATTAGGCTGAAATTCTCTACTGTTTTTTTTATACAGATACTGCATTAGATAGATCGTAGATATTACGTACCTACTCTTTATTGTGCACACCATAATAAAGACAGATAAACAACAGTAAAATACGATTTCTATGACAGGCGGCCTCATTCTTAAAAGCGATTTCTTCTAGGCGACCTTTAAGCATTAGATCAACGCTTTAGCGACCTTAGAACTGGGGTCGATCCCAGCTCCTTCACTAGTCACGAAACTGAAAGTACACTGAACTATTGCAAGCTCCGCCTTCTCTCCTTTATTCTGCCCCTAATGATTAACTAAAGGTCAGATATTAACATAAATATCCACCATTTTCAAACCGGCACTTCACTTGGTTATTAATATTATACGACATATAAATCAGCAGCAGCGGGCCACGGTTTTCTGTTCAACTAATTTTCCCGCAATGATTAATAATTAGTAGCCTATGTGATGCTCCAGACTTTAGAACTATCTGTGTTTAAAATTTCAATGCGATCAGTTCAGCCGTTCCCACGTGATTGAGGAATAAGCATCCACATTTCCGCATTTATTATTACATACCTATATATATACCTACCTATACTACCTCTAATTATAACATGATATATAGATACCTATGATTATAACAGGATCAACCTACTTAAATGACGCGGCATTTCACTAAAGTTACTTTTACGTCAATAAACGGTATATATAAAAAAGTAAAGCGTATAATAGTAAGACGAGCGGGACATGTGCCTGATGTTAAGCAACACGTTTGCCCAGAACATAGTGCCACGCAGCTATCGAAACATGAATCCTCCAAAAGTCCAAATCATTACCCAGCACTGCACTCGTTACCCCGACTAACCTTATATATGTACGACGCGCTGTTTAAATTGCTAAATATTGGGAAGACTGTTTCACACGTGATATGTTTACACTATACACACAATATTTGGCCTAAAATAATAATTTTCCTTTTAGGACAGTTGGCTTCAGAAGACCTCTACTGCATACCGAAGTACGGCTTAGTACAGAAGGTGCACGGGCCTACTAGCCTGATTTCACTAACTCATCATAATCATTATAGTCTCATACTCATCCAATAGATAGATAGATAGATAAACTGTATGTAAATTAGTAAGTGTATTTCTTATATTATTCTTAGGTTGTTTAACTAGTCCTACAATTTTATCCTATTAGAATATACTAAGGCCGCATTTTTGTCTATATTATCCTATCCGTGCATGGTTGCCTGGAAGAGATCGCTTTAAGCGATAAGGCCGCCAATTAAAATGTCTAGCATAAGTTTTTCTTAAGTTCCTGTTGTAAATTTTTGTGTTTTTATTGTATGTGGCTTTTAATAAAGAGTTTTCTTATCTTATCTTATTGCACTTAAATTACAACGAAATATAATAAAGAAAAAAAACAAACCATAGAATAAAATAGCAATTGGCGACCTTATCGCTAAGAGCTATTTCTTCCAGGCAACCGTAGGACGGTAAAAAAAAATGAACTTAATAATGGAAGACGGGGAGTACAATTAGGAGTATATAGATACTTCCGAATGATAATCTGATATTAATAACTGACAATTAATTTTAAATACAACAATATACATAATACATACATAATATACTGGATATAGGCCTCTCCAATAATACGCCACTTAACCCGACCCTCGAATTTACTTTTGCAACCGCCATCAGTTGCTTTCCGCAATTCGGCACTCCCATAAAGTCTCAGACCATCCTATGTTTACCGATTCGTGGTCTCCACCAGAACCCATCAACCCAATGGTTCTGCGACAGACATGACGAGCCCACTACCATTTCAGCTCACTAATGCGCTAAGCTATGTTGGTAACCTTAGTTCTCTGACGGATTGCCTCATTACGAATGCAATCCCTCAGAGAAATTTCAAGCGTATGTCTTTCCATAACTCGCTGAGTGACTTTGACCTTAGGGACCATTTTCACTGGCAGCGTCCACGTTTCAACACCGTTGGCTATGAGAAGTAGGGCGCACTGATTGTATACTTTTGCCTTAATTTAACTTATCATTGTGGGATGAGTGATAAGACTTACTTGCTCACTACTTACACTTAATACATGTTTTATACGCTACGCCAAGTGAAGTGCTGACATTATGTAAATCTAGCGAGAATTTTCGGTGCTTTCCAAGCATCGAACAAACGCTTACAACGTTCCAATAAAAAAATATTTATAATCAAATCGCCGAGCGAAAGTAAACCTTACCACGTCAAAGTAAGGTTTACGTAATGATTCAATTTGTAGTAAAACATGGGCGGACCTGTTTAGCATATGGTTCATCGCGAAGGTCGTTTCATTATCGTTTATATTTTTAACTGCAAAGAGATCTGGACTGATCTAGAATGTTCGATTATACGCTATTAACTAGAAAAACTCGTGGTGGCATGATGGCGAGAACGTCCTATTTCATCGTAAGGTCGCAGGTTCAAATTTCACCTATACTTCCGAATACCAACTACCTATTCATCCAGGCATAGAATAGATAGTATAGATAGAACGGACTCTCCCAACCCCCGCCAATTTCAAGCTTCCTCACCCCTCAGGCCGTTTCGAGTACGCTAGGAGCACTCAACGAAAGGCTGGTATCGAACATCTAATTCCTAACGAAATATCATCACGGTGGGGTGTTGTGCTGTTTACGGCTGTCCGTCAACTAAACGGGACAAGATTAAAAGCTTTATTTAATTTCCTAAGAATAAAATAACGTAAGATTAGAAACTTTTAAATAAGATTGCTTTATAATAACGTAGTAATTTATAACTCAATGCTCGTAACTTACACAGCCAGTTTTGGGCACGGATTGATAATGCCTGAGGAATAATTATAGTGACAGAATAGTTTCCTTCTTGGTTAAGTGTAACATAATATGCGAATGTACTAATAAATAATATGTACCTACTAAGAAAAATAGATATAGAATAGGTACCTACCTATCGATCATCGGTTTCGTTTGATTTTATGGGGCATTACATACACCCTTTTAATTAGAATAGTATAATTTGACACCATTCTATTTATGTAACTCAATAGCAAGTTTATAAACTACTTTACATCACCAGGTGAAGTCAAGGGGCACAACTATTCAAAAAAATAATTCAGTAGCCCTAGCTCTAACGCACACATTCACGCGTGTGTACGAACGACATTTGCGTAGTTGTGTGAAGAGTAGGTAACTCCACAGCGGCGCTTGTATGGAGTTTTAGTGGAGTGTCCGGGGTGTGATCCAGGTGAAAATATATAAAGTCATCTAGGGGTTTAGTCGGTGTCACCTAGGTGGGTATTCCCTGACGGCTATATTTAATTCTGGTCGTCTTCAAGTGTATTTTTTTAAAAACAACAATCTGCTTTCCCAACCAAAGCGTTTTACTTTCAGCTAACTGTAACCCGCGAAGCCGAAGCTCGGTAATGTATCGCCGAATAATTTAATGGTATAATTAACCTACTTTCACTGTATGCAGCCTCGTTTTCTTCCCCTCCATTTGTACTATTAATTTTGCAGCCATGTCCTTTTCTCTGTAACAAAAATATTAACCATATAATAATTACAAATACTTATTTGCTGTATCAAAATGAAATACATTATAAGGAAATCTGCTTATTACTTAGATACTTGAAGACACCAAGATTGTAACCTTCGGGAAGAACCCATTCAGGTAACGCATTCCACACCCTACAGGTTCCTAGCACAAAAGTGGAGGCAAACCTCTTGACCTTTGGTGCATAGTAAGATACAAGATCAAAATAGTCTGAAATAACAGGTGGGCTACTCTTTATCCCAGGGAAAACAAAGGTATCAGGTACTAGGTGAGTGTAATCGAGATATGGTGATGGACGATTTATTATTTAGCCTGTTTCATTGCAATGTTGGGTAAAGGCCTCCCTCCCTACCTTTGACTTTTTATGTTAATGTTAAATTTATTAAAATTATTTTATTTTAGGGCATTAAATTTGTGTAAGTACAGCCAAGCCCCTATGTGCTAAAAATCAATAAAATAATGGGACCAGGAACTAAGCAGGTAAAATCATGAGGCGCTGCTAGTAATTTACAAGAAAAACACCCGTTCCATAGGTTTTTATGGAATGGACAAATTATTTTTGTTTTGATGCTAAATATTTTTTTCCACAATGTAACTAACATAGCATCTTTTAAATCAAGTAACTATACTAAGTAATGCCAAATAGTTAGTCAAGTTCAATGTCAGAGTACTTTTAAGTTATTCTACTAAGTTCAAGTTAAGTCATATCCTGCCACAGAACCAGCCAAGCTTGACCTCTCAATCATTATGAGTCATACTTCTCAGGGAAGCCAAATACAGCTTATGCATTCAACATATCTTTATTGAGTAGGCCGTATGACTCATTATTGCAGAACAGGCTATAATTCGTCCATAGTGATTTTTCATTGATAATGTGATAATTACCTGTCAATGTGTGAGTGTGTGAAAGTAAAATTCAATGTCAGTATAACAGTAGTGTGTGTTGGACATTATCTTTTGTGCCTTTCATAATCATGTAATATTTGAATGAAAGTTCTGATTTATTTGGACACTAATGATTCTTTACTTTTTACTAATGAGGATAAATAAATAGTATCAAAATTAAATTTGAACACATTTTTGAGGACGAAAATATAACATTTACTAAACATTTTCTACTGATTGTTGCCCTCGCCTTTTACTACATAGGCAAACCAATTTTGTCCATAAAGATGCATTTATTGGGATCAAAAGTAGCTTATGTGTTAGTCTAATTTATCTATTTTCCATTTAGCCATATCAATAGGATTGAACCACAAACATTTAGACATATCACCTTTCAAATTTGTAATAGTAGTATGTAATAGTTGGAATTGTAAAGCAATGCAGTGTGCTTAATTTAAGGAGCTTATTATAAGGAGCTTGGCTGGCTTGCATAGGCTTCATAGGGGAAAATGGCAATATACCCAAAGCAAGACAGTATAAAATCTATTACAAAGAGGACAGACAAAACGTAAAAATTTAAAACTCAATTGTGGCTTTATTTATGATTCTTAGTAGATAGGAGATATTTCAATTAGTTAATTATCGTATATAGAAACAATAACTATACTTTCGTTGTTGAGAGTTGAGTTTTGTTGTTGAGACGTCACGGCGTCCGTACCAATCCTATCGGTTCGACGGATTAGTCAAAACACTGCTCTTAGAATTCATATACCAGTAATTTAGACTAATAGCATCCAGTGCTTATTCTCATATTGTTCGATCTCCCGTTTTTTCATAGCATAAAATGTAGCCAGTGTATTAATCCAGACTATTATCTATCTATGTACCAAATTTCATCCAGAACCCTTCAGTAGTTATTGCTTGATAAAGTAATAAATATCCATACAAACTGTAGGATTTATAATGTTAAGTAGGATTAGGAACTAATAAAGTTTTAGAAAGTAAAATTATTACATATTAATGTTTTCTATCAACAGTATTAGTAATTAATCAGTGGTAGTTTGCTCACACATCTGAACTAGTGTCCGACCGAAAGTTCGGTTTCGGTTTCGGTTTCGGCCGAGTTTCGGCCAAAAATCAAGTTTCGGCCACAGTTTCGGTTTCGGCCAAAATCGGCCGAAACTTTTGCCGAAACCGAAACTTAACAAGTTCAAGCACGTTCACGATCGCCTAACTTTGTTTTCCGCGGCAACGCTTTGACGGACGCTGTCGGCCCTTTTCGGGAATTATCGTGCGCCATTCGGATAGTTCTGTAGCAACCAGCGATCAGAATCAGAATCAGAATCATTTATTGCTAAACTGTGTACATAAGATGGTACTTAACATAATATTAAAGAAACAACAGTTTACCCATTTCGGGCGTGCAATTTAAGTTTGACATATAAGCGATGCCAACCGTACGAGGTTCCTCGTACAAATACTAGATTTGTAGTCTTTCGTACGAGGTACGAGGACACTACTAATTAACCTCGTACAAATAAGTACGAGATTATAATATTGCTATTATAAAATAGTAAAAACTAGAGCCTAGAATCAGAACTTGTAAGGACTAACAAGACTTTTTACTGATTTCTTATCTATCCTATTAATATTAATTATATATATTGTGTTTCCATTTCATGCCCTAATTAAGGCAAAATAATAGGAAAAATGCACCAAATTTCAGTATTTTAATAAATTTTATACTTGACCACGTGAGTTTCGGTTTCGGTTTCGGTTTCGGCCGAAACTGAAGCCACGGCCGAACATTCGGTTTCGGTTTCGGTTTCGGCCGGAAAATCACTTTCGGTCGGACACTAATCTGAACCCATAATAATGATTAAATTTATGGGTTCAGATGTGTGAGAGTATTCAGTAATAGCTTTGAATAATATTTGTTTATAACTTAATAATATCTGTCCTTGACAAATAAGTTAATGAATGAGAAATGTTTTATCATATAAGTGGACTTTTAAAATGAGATGCATGATATATATTTATATATAAATCGAGTTGCGGATAAAATTGATTTATTCTCTTGTTCGATTGCAGAATTTAGAAAGGCAGTATTATTTGAAGTATGTTACGAATTATGATGGTATTGTATTATGATTATTTTGAATGGGTTAGGACTATACTAAGGTAAATTAAGATAAAAAAATATGACATGATAATGTTTAGAATTTTGACATATAATATATTTGTTTCTGATAATGACATATTGACATAATTCTGTAAGTGTTAGTAATGATCTTGAGTCATCTTGAGTAATAATTTAATACCTAAGTCTTTTTTTTTTTTGCTAAATTTTTGGCTTAACATACGTATTGGCTTGACTGTGAGTATGTTAAGTAGCTATGACATAAATAAATAAATAAATAAATATATATTATATGACGTTTTGATTAACTAATGTAATTGGTCTGTACGCCTGTTTTAGTTAATATAAAAAATAAATAAATAAATAATCATCATTGGTGTGTTTCAGCTTACTTTGTCAGTAAATAAAGCTAAAAGCATTATGAAAACAAAATGTTCAATAACAACTTGGTTAATGTATTTCATTAAGATTAATATTTTTCAACAAATTAGAAAACTAAGATGAAAAAACATTGAAGCCACAGCAGCGTAGGCTATTATTAGAATAAGATTATCTCACTAGGTAAACAATAAGAAATTCTAAATATGTTTTGTTGATGTTTACAGCATGCAGCAACTTGTAAACATGTAAACAACCACATTCTATGAGAGATCTTGAATCTCTAGAGGCAAGTAATTTGCCCCAACTGGGTCGCAGCTCTTTTACATTTTTTCGTCAACTTTCATCCAAAACGGCATGCCCGAGGTACAGTTGGTGCTCCAGATGCAACTCAACCGTGAATGTCATTGTCGCTCTACGTGACATCATACGGTTTTTGTCCACTTTCAAACTATTGTTATAGACGCATCTAACCTACACAATCGCCATTATCTTCGAATTATATCAATCTACAACATTTACAAATAAACAAAAACCCGAACATCGAGTTGATAATAATCGTATGATAGAGCAAAATAGAACCTTCCCATGAAAAACTCCGAACTCTTTCAAAACATAACAATTATTGCAATTTTGGGAAGTTTAATAGCTGATTACCTTTGATTGAACGGGCGAACCCTTACAGCCACTTTCACCGAAGCCATTGTCACACATTATATTGTTATTTGTGTTAGTTTTTATTAAAAATTACATTTATCCACAAAATTACACCTGCACCATCACAAAGCGATTTCGCGATTTGACAATTTTGATTCAGATCCTGACTTTGACATGATACGATTGTTATGATGTTTGAGACTTTGAGACTTGAGACCACAGACTAAGTGCTTGAGACTGCCTAATAATGCTGCCAGCTATTTACAAAATTACTTTACCAGGATTTTAGCGGGAAAGTTCAAAAATCTATGCCGTTTCTAGAAAGACTTAAATTCACTACAGTAAAATCCAACTTTTTGAAGTGAAAGCTTCTTTTGGCTCGCCACAAGCAGATTTTTCGTGGGCTGTGAAGTGAATTCTAGCGTCACGCTCAGGAATGATAAAAAATCTTCAACAAACAAAAACCATGTCCATTCAACATCAACAGCCCACTAAATGTTCCCACTGCTCCGACTCGGGCCCTTCTCTCGCAAGGAGAGAGTTAAGGCCATAATCCACCACCCTGGCCCAGTGCGGTTTGGTGGACGACATATAACTTCGAAAGATTCTATTTTAAGTTAGCGGCATTACGCACATGACTTAGAAAAGACATTGGTGCGCGTGGGGTTCGAACCCGGGGTCTTCGGAGCGGCAGGTGCCGTTCTCCCGACTAGACCAGCCGTAATAGGCCAAGCAGTCAAGCACCGGCACCGGGGTTTTTTTTTTCAACGTACGGGACCTGGTTTTTTTTTTGGAATAGGTTCAAAGGTGTCCCCTGAATGTAAATCCAAACCGGCGTGGCGGGGAGAGGTTCACTTCAGCTGCCATCTTCGAAAACACGTTTTAGTGAATACCTCGCTAACCGCGCATCGTACGATAAAAATTGTGGACATTATAATTGCAAACAATAATATTTGTCATCTGTTTTATTTGAAACTTTTTTTGTATAACGCATAGATTTTTAATTATAGCACTCCAAACTTTTTTACAATATGGTTTTTACTAAATGTGGTTTGTTACAAAATGTTTAGTGTATAAATTAATAATGATGAATAATAATAATAATGATCTCTGCAATTTTTATCGTACGATTTGCGAGATATTCAATAAAACGTGTTTTCCAAGATGGCTGCTGAAGTGAACCTCCCTCGCCACGCCTACTTGGATTTACATTCAGGGGACACGGGACACCCTTGAACATATTTATTTATTAATAGGCGAGCAGCTTTAGCTGATATGCCTATATCTCAATGTTGAAATAACAAATTATAGGAAATTGTCTGTTATAATGATTTTGTCTTTTACTATCCATTTGTCAAGTTTGTTCTAAAAAGAGTTTAACAACTTTGCCGAAATAACATCATCAGGCAACCTGCTCCACTTGTAAACCACTCTGTTGCTGAGGATGTGATGTGCAGTGTTAGTCAATGATGTCGCGAGGGACAACTACATTCGAAATTCTTAATTTTCCAAGTTGTTCACATTATTATTTATTAACCCCCGACCAAAAAAAAGGGGGTGTTATAAGTTTGACGTCGATGTCTGTCTGTCTGTCTATCTGTCTGTCTGTCTGTCTGTCTGTCTGTCTGTCTGTCTGTCTGTGTGTGTGTGTGTCTGTCTGTGGCACCGTAGAGCTCAAACGGATAGGCCGACTTCAATGCAGTTTTTTTATTTGAAAGTTAATATCCGTGCAGATGTTCTTAGCTATGTTTGGACAATATCGATTCAAGATGGCCGCCTCCACAAAATGGCGGACAAAATATTTCTTCACAACCTACCTCAATATGGGTATCAAATGAAAGGACTTGACTAGTAGAATATTATACACTATAACAAATATCAAATCCAAGATGGCCGCCATCACAAAATGGCGAATTATATAATATTTTCACTACTACCGCAATATGAGTATCAAACGAAAGGGCTTGACTAGTAGAATACTTTGCACTATGACAAATTTCAAATCCAAGATGGCCGCTACCACAAAATGGCGAATTACATTCATTTTTTCACAACTTCCTTAATATGGGTATCAAATGCTTTACTAGTAGAATGTTGTACAGATAACAAATCCAAGGTAGTCGGGGGTTAATCAACATTTTTAATTTTGTTCTTGTCCAAAATAATGTTGTTTCGAATTCTAAAATGTCCACATTTTTAATTTTACAAATTCTTAAATTTCCACATTGAGAATTATCCTAAAGTAAGTACAATCGTGATAAAAAAAAGATAAATCGCTATAGCTCACCAAGTTCACCCAACGATTTCTTACATTTAGGAACGTGTTTTTGTTTCTTACATTTGAGTTCAATTCACAACCCACGAAAAATCTTTGTGTGGTGCGATGAAAGAACATTTCACTACAAAAACATTTTTTGTAAAATACTAATTTAATGAAATGATTTTTCTATTAGTTTATTTAAGTCATCATTGGAAACACCCTTTTGATATTACGCAAAATGATCGATAACATCACATGTCGAGCGAATCGAGTTTATCGACTCGAATACCAATGAGTGAGTGTTTGAAAGTTTCGAACATGATGGATAAAAAGGCAACACGCAACACTACGTCGTCGATTTTTCATTTATAAGTGAGGTTAGATTTTCGATTTTTTGTTAATTTATTTCCTTTTACCCTTTTAGTAGGTATTTTAGTGTTAAGCACGAATGATAATCTGTTATTGTAGCCCTGTGAATTTGTATACAATTGAAATATTGAATTATTCTTCCCGAAATCACAGTTGACATTGGCCGTAAGTTGAACACAACATTACATAATATTCGTCGATGTTTTTTAGCAGATATCCTCGCCGTCACCATGTCTGAAACCAAAGTCGGCCGTCCCATGAAGTACCCTTACACCTTTTCCGCGAAGGTTGCTCAGTTCCCGTTGAAATTCTACATTCAAAAGCAGTGGATCTGGCGTTACTGGATGGCTGGAATTGTCGTCGCCGCCCCTGTCTTCTATAAGATCCACAAGATGGGTGAGTACATGTATCTATAAGAAATAACGGGGAACGGGGTTAAAATACAATTCTTTGATTAAAGTTAATAAAAGTGAATGAAAAACTTCCATTTTTTTGCATGTCTTTTCAAGTCTGATAAGAAAAAAGTAGGACCAACTCATACTTACAACTGTTTGAAGTTTTACGTCCTATGCCGCATTATACCTCTTGTTTTTGCTCAGAAACCTGATTTAGTCTTTAAACATGTTTAACTACATATGTTCTGGAAAGCATAGAGTTGAAATTGACTGTGCATTTCAACTAGATATTGTTTTCATGTTTATTATTTGAAATCTTATAAATTTATTAATCTAAATTAAACCAAAACAGTAATATGCTGTGACCACAGCTCAGGTTTTGAAATGGCGCTATTTGTGCAAGTTGATTTTTAAAATGAAGACCTGTGCCTGACCTAAACCTTTAAGAATGAGCTTACTAAAATGGCAATCACAGTAACTGCTAGTATTGAGAGAATGCTTTCATTGATTGAATCTCTTTATGCAGAATTTGTAGCTTCTGTTAATAAACGTGAAAGTGCATTATTTTTTGTGAATTACTGGATTGTTACTAACTTGAGAAGTATATAATTTAAAGAATAAGAATAAATTTAATACTAAATTTATTTTGTAACAAAAAAGAATTACATTAGACAACTTTACAACATGAAATGATTTTCTCGATGAATATATTTCATAATACGTATGCAATATATTTAATTATCGGTGTACATCTTAAATTAATTTAATAAAATCGAGTACATTCTAGACATATTTCTACATTTGGACACTAGTCATTGCTGTAGGATACCCTGTGTTGCAATGACTAGCAATGCAACACAGGGTATCCTACAGCAATGACTAGTGCTATTCCAAAGTTCTAATAATGATAATTAACGAAGAGTTGAAGTAATTTTTAAACAATATTATTGAACAACATCATGGGTCCATTCAAGAAAATAAATTAGGCATTGTCTATCTTATATCTGAAAAGTCTCCTACCACCTAAGCAAGAAAATAAATAGACAAAGCTGTAATTTTTTTCTATCCTAGTTGCCTGCAAAACTGGATTTAGAACTCTGGTTGTACAGGCATATCCTAATACAGTAGAACCTCGATAAGTTAAAGTCTAAGGGAAAGAAAAAATATTTTAAGTTATAGAGGTTTTAAGTTATCAAGGGTTTTGGTTTCGGGCTCTGATGGGAAGGGAACATATTATTTTTTTGAAGTTATAGAGGTTTTTAAGTAACCGAGGTTTAAGATATCGAGGTTGTACTGTATCATGAACAGCATTATGTCCCTGGAACAATTTTGTCACTATTGGTGGACATATTGATAAAATTTCAGTTAAAAGAACTATGGCCCAAAAAGTTCACACAAAAGCCAAGCAACATATCAAAACTACTTTTTATTTTCCAGCCAACTCCCCCGAGAACATCAGCAAATGGGCTGAGATCAGGAGGAAGGAGGCGGCAGAGCACCACTGAACTCTGCAGTAGTGATGTTCCCAGTTCCAGCGAGTGTTAATTTATGTTGTAAGCGAAATATAATCATGTAATTAGTACTTTGTTGTCTTCATTTCTATTCTCCCTTGCCTTACCTATTGAAACAAACTCCCTGGGATAAATTGGACGTAGTTCTGCAAACTGGAACCAACTCGTGCATTATCAATGTTGAAAAAAGTCATATTGTCATCAATATTGTAGGGCTCTTGGCGGTCTCCCTGAGGATGTACCACACCTTTGTCAGTTATTCTGCTGTCAAACAGTATTATGCAAACATTACTGTGTACCGGTTTGAAGGGCAATGTTGCCAGATAAATTACTAGATAAAACACCTTATATGTGAGGTGCTAGGTAATGACATAGTATGGACAATTTGGACATTTTGCCACCTGAAAAAATGATCAATAGGAGTTATTTAGTTGCCATAACTCCAGGTTGTCTACAGTTGCGATAATCAACTGTCCTGCTCTTACTGTTAAGGCAACCACGTTGTCAGTATCTCGATTGTTGGAGCTTGGGTTCTAGTAAATGACGGTCAGTGATTCTGCGTTGTTGCGGGCTTTATAACGACGTAGTCCTGGTTCCTGTTCCGTTTTGTTTTGTAGTTAGTAACAAGTAGATAAACAATGTAATTTTTATGTAATTGCATGTTCCTCACACCTCCAGGAAATCGGGTGCATTTGGTTTTATATTTAAGAGAGAGACGATTTTCTTAGCATTCCATGGATTCTCCGTGCGGGTGCCGGCTCCGTCGTGTGGCAGAGAGAGAAAACCCGAGTAGTTCCCGAAACTTGTGACTAGTGCAGCTTTAGATACTCGTTCTAGTATATAACTTACTGCACTCCTGGATAAGCCAAGGTCTTTCAGCAGGTTATAGAGAGATTTTGCTGGTATACCTCTCGCTCCTACTTCTAGAGCGTATAAACTAACTACATAGCCGTTTTTTGTTAATTCGTTTAGGAGGTCGTAATACTTATTTTGTTTCATCGCGTGGTCTTTAGGTATATTAGTTTCCCACGGTACGGTAAGTTCTACAAGGACTATGCGTTTCGTAGCTCTAGAAAAAGGAAAATGTCCGGTCTGGATGACGAAACACCCACATCCTCTGGGATCCTGTAGTGCCTTTCATACGTGTCCATTAAAATAGTCCAATCAGGTGCTGTACCCAGGATTGAGTAAGGCTTGTGACTGGAGTTTGAAGTTGAGCCTTCTTTTACAAAGTTAATTTGTCTTTTGTTTGTCGTCAATCCCTTTTGGACTCTAGCTACTGAAAGGCTCATGGCTTCACGTATGATTTCAAGTACTCTGCATATGCTTTGCATAGGCTTGCTCCAGTGGTAAAAAAAGAGACTCTTCTTACATATTACCATGGATTAGTGGCATCAGTCTTGAGATATGGGATAATTTTTTGGGGTAACTCAACGGATACAGGCTTAGCTTTCAAAGCACAAAAACGATACATTCGTGCTATGTTCGGGATGCAAGTTACATATAGCTGCAGACAGGTATTCATAGACAACCAAATCTTAACCCTTCCAAGCCTTTATGTTTTTGAAGTTATGTGTTTTGTAAGGAATAACCCCCATTGTTTTCCTCTCTTGAGTGACAAAGTGGAACGGAACTGACGTGATTAGTGTAGGCTGCTCATAGGCAAACGCAAGAAAAAGATTATGAGTGACAGTATTTTTTGTGTGGCTCCTCTTCTATATAATAAGCTGCCAAATGCAATTAAAAAACTTAACTCATCCATGTTCAAGAGTAAATTATAAAAGATACTGGTACCCAAATGTTATTACACTGTGAAAGAATTTTTAAATGATAGGGGAAATTAATTGGAATACTGATGTATAGATTTTGTACAACATGACAATGGAATGTAAAATACATTCCATTGACTTCCACATTAAATTCCATTAGCCACATTAGTGTCCACTGTCTATATTTTATGAAACTTTTAGATTTAACTAATGTTAGATCAGATAATATATTGTAATGGACAGGTTGAATCAGATTACTCTATAATATATTGTGAGAGTTCTTTGAGTAGGTATACAAATATTAAATTTTATACATGTTAACATTCTTTTACACACATTGACATTGTTTTATTTTATACAAATTGAATTATTATTATTATTTTTCACGTATTTATTTCTTTTCTTAAGCCTAAGTTTTTACAATATTGATATATAAAACAACATAAAAACTTAAACCTAGTTTGCCGCCAGCAGCGGGGGCAGAGCCCAAGCTACCGGTGGTTAGGGCTGCAGAGTGAGGAACCTCCTGACGATGCGCGCTGTGTCAAGGATGACCGCCTTCTGCATCTGACCCTTGATCCAACCATCTAGCGAAAGTCTCTTGAGATGTTGGTCGAGACTTTTCGCTATAAGGCCATTTGCCGACACGACTATGGGGACTATGATCGTGGAATCAACATTCCACATGGCGGTAACCTCGTGAGCCAAGTCAAGGTACTTGCTAAGCTTGTCCTTCTCAGCTTTCACGAGGTTCTCGTCATGTGGTATGGTGATATCGACGATCACAGCCCGGCGTTGAGACCGGTCTACCAGCACGATATCAGGCTTATTGGCGACAATAGTCCTGTCCGTGATGATAGAGCGGTCCCAGTAGAGCAACGCACGAGCATTCTCGAGAACTGGCAGAGGTGCGTACTTATAGTACGGCACCTCGGACTCGACAAGGCAGTGTCGAAGAGCAAGTTGCTAGTGGATGATCCTGGCTACTAGGTTATGTCTGTGCAAGTACTCGCCGTTAGCAAGAAGCGAACAACCGGAAATAACATGACGAAGAGATTCGCCTGGACGACGGCATGCCCGACAAATGTCGACCGTACCGTCCTTCATTATGTATTTCCGGTAATTGTTCGTCTTGATAACCTCGTCTGCAATTGCACAGACAAAACCCTCGGTTTCTCCGAAGAGGTATTCTACTAATCAAGCCCTTTCATTTGATACCCATATTGAGGTAGTAGTGAAAAATATTATATAATTCGCCATTTTGTGGTGGCGGCCATCTTGAATTTGAAATTTGTTATAGCGTTTAGTACTCTGCTAGTCAAGCCCTTTCATTTGATACCCATATTGAGGTAGGTTGTGAAGAAATATTTTGTCCGCCATTTTGTGGAGGCGGCCATTTTGAATCGATATTAACCAAACATAGCTAAGAACACCCGCACGGATATTAACTTTCAAATAAAAAAAAACCGCATCGAAATCGGCCCATCCGTTTGAGCTCTACGGTGCCACAGACAGACACACACACAGACAGACAGACAGACAGACAGACAGACAGACCGACAGACAGACAGACATACAGACATCGACGTCAAACTTATAACACCCCTTTTTTTTGTCGGGGGGTTAAAAAGAAGAAGAAGACTTTATCAGCTGACTATTATTATCATTGTATAAATTCAGACCAATGGAAACTGCGTTGCCAGACATATTGCATGCCTCTAGAAGAAGAGGCCAGTTTGTATGGGTCAATTATTTAAATGTTGTGTATCATCTTATCTTACCTGCAAACAGCAATAAAGATTTTTGTATTTGTATTTGTACTCTGTCATGGCGCCGTGAGTAATGACCCTCATTAAGGAGCACCTTGCATCCCACCAATATGTACCTTGCTGTACATATCGCCTCTCCACAAGTATAGCTACATTTTTCAGAGGCTACATTTTTTACCAATATTCCATCTTACGAAGACTTGAAATTTTGTCTATTAGCTCATTGTGATATTTTGGTGTAACGTTAATATGAAATGAATGTTTTCTCTGTCCACGTATTTCTGGGATGTCTTTGGTTGTAGGCATAGCTTTACGTTTTAGCCATTCCGGACCTTTCAACCAAATCTTTAGTTCACGTTTATGTGCATTACAACTTCTGGATATGACGTCGGCTGGAAGTGCAGTTGCAGTTGTTGACAAACTTTTTACTTTTGCAGGTCTGATGTTACTAGTAATAATTCCCGATAGTTCTGTTTCTTGGGCCACTCTTCCTTCATTAAATTTCCTGGATTTTATCGTTATTGTTGATTCTCGAGCTCCAAGCATCGTATCTACTGGAGCTTGTATAACCGAAGTGGGTTCTGCCAAATCTTCATCTGAAACCTTTTTTTTTTTGAGTGATGTATATTGTATTTAATAAATTGATGGTTTTTGTATACAAAATTCATATTATGACGGTTTAAAGTTGTGAAATAGGTTATGTAGTAGTTTTTGTTAGTGGAATGTAAATAAAATGTAAAAGGTTAGTAAAATTATTATTAAGTAAACAATTTACTAATCGAGATGTTGACTCGACTCAGCGTTTTATCATATTGATGTCACACGTGTATGTTGCCGTAATATCAGTAAGGGCGAGCTCCAAACAGTATGGACAATTTGGACACACATGATATTTTTGTGGATTTTTATATAAGATTTTGGTATTTGAGACAGAAGAAAAGAGAAACATCAAATATTAATAAATAATTTATCATTACATTCATACTAACACTTACCCTAATTTAAAGTAACAAATAGCATCTTAATATAAGTCACAAAGATGAGTCACGTAACATAAGTATGTTCCATATCCATAACTTAGAGGTAAGTGTTGACTGGTCATCAAACCTTCATAGGTGAACAATGGAGAACTGACAACTTACTTATTCTTATTCAATACATACAACTTAGTCTTATTCATACTCAACAATATTTACATTAGATCAAACTAAGGCCTCCATATTGCAAGGTGTTGATTACAGTGGTAATCAAATTATCTTCTTCACTCCATTGGTGTGCACAATAATGAGACAACTTTTATATTGTCACTTGTTTTATACTGTTGGGACTGGGCCTTTGCTCACAAGGAGAGAATCAAAGCCATAATCAACTACACTGGTCAAGTACTGGTTGGTATAGGCGGGATGTAGACGTGGGGACTCTGTTGGCTGCTGGTGCCAGCAGAAGATGAGGGCAGGCTGTAGAGGCTGGCGGCAGATCCTCAGTCGGTGGAGGCTCACTGCTCCTCAGTCCCAGATCCTGGTGTACACCAGATGTATCTGTTCCGGATTACCGTTGCGGATGGAAGATGCCGCGGTGTTCTCAGTCCCAGATGGAGGTGTGTAGCTTCAGGCCGTTGATGGAGTCGGTGGAGGCTCGCTCCTCAGTCCCAGATGGAGGTGTGTAGCTCCGGGCGGTCAGCCAGCAGCCGGCGCGGGCGCAGCGCGGCGCGCGGCGCGTGGTGCAGTAGCTGCAGGACGCCGGTGCCGATGGCGGCCGGCACGCCGAGGATGATGGACTCGGACACTCCCTCGATGCGGTCCCGCTGCCCGTAGTACGCCGCGTCGAAGAGGTGGTCCGCCGTCTTCTCGAACTGCATGAAAATTTATACTATCAATAAATGCATCGCTAAGTTCTGAAGAAAGTTTCTGGAAACCTAAAGAATATATAATCTACTGCACCCGTGTCAGGTCAAGAAAGTCCCAAATTTTGTGCGACATGAAGACTTCTTTTCGTTGTCACTGTTGTTTCCTGTACCAATGAATGCAAGTGATAAAGACAATGGCCTTCATTTCTAGAGACGAATCAAATCTATTCCTCCCTCAGCTAGCATTCTTTCACTGAACTTACCGCCAAAGTTAAGTTAGCAAAATGTCCGAAACGACGTCTGCTTCCTAGACCTTAGACAACCAATTCAATATACTAAAGCGTCTTCAAAATCTACGTAAGTATAAGTTTACTATGAATTATGGAAAGTATCGAAGGCTCTACATGAAATGAATTATGTTGCCATACCCATGTAAATTATGGGAAACTATTGCATGTATAAATAAGACCAAGAAATGTACCATAATCTTAGTAATAAAATGATTGAGTATTGAGAACTTTCGATCTTCGAAAATATGAACATGTCTCTCAATTTCGCAGTGTCCGCATTAGCTATTCCCGAAGATCTAAGCTACCCATGTGCGAGCAAACCTAGCTGTAGACTCTACAGCTGGTCATGCCATCTACAGTGACTCTATCATCTAGAGCAGCCTTTCCCAAAGTGGACGATAACGCCCCTTTGTGGGCACTGCTGGCCTAAAGGGGGGCGGTAAGAGACCCAGAAAAAAGGGGCATTGTGTAGAGGTTTGGAGTCCGTTGTGTACCTACTTCGTTGTTCGGGAAACTTCGGCACATCTTTGAGTCCAAAATACCCCAATGCCTAAAGACGAAAGTCTTTAACCAGTGCGTGTTGCCAGTGATGTCTTATGGAACTGAGACGTGGTCCTTCACTGTGGGCCTCATAACGAAGCTCAAAGTCACACAGCGAGCTATGGAGAGAGCTATGCTCGGAGTCTCTTTGCGCGACAGAATCCGTAATGAGGATATTCGCAAAAGAACGAAAGTGGCCGACATAGCTCAAAGAGTAAGCAAGCTGAAGTGGCAATGGGCAGGCCACATCGCTCGCAGAACTGACAACCGATGGGGAAGTAAGGTTCTCGAGTGGCGACCACGAACCGGAAGACGCAGTCTTGGACGGCCTCCCACTAGATGAACAGATGACCTCACAAAGGTCGCTGGAAACCGCTGGTTGCAGGTTGCGCAGGACCATTCGTTGTGGAAATCTAGGGGGAGGTCTATGTTCAGCAGTGGACGTCTTGCGGCTGATGATGATGATGTGTACCTACTACCTACTGGGATCAGATCTCACGTTAACTCTTGCGGGTTATAGTAAAAGTGCCGTTTGGAATTAATGTTTTCTCCGCTAATATAGCTCACAATTATTTGAAGCTATAGTGGTTTTTAAGTATAAGAAAAAATGGGGACGCATATAAAATAATTTTCATCCCACCAGCTCGGAAAGAGTACTTTTGCTCCTCGATATCAGAGCGCAAAAGTCGTTTTTACCCTCTAGAGGTTAAAGTAAATTTGAATTTAGAACATCGTATGTACTGAGGTTTTGAATTCAAAACAATTCAACCTATTTATTTCTACCTCCTTGGTGCCGAATGCATCATACATTTTTTTTAATATGTTAAAAACTCAGACTTGGAACCTCCTTGGTGTACTTACTTTTTTTTAATTTGCTTAGCGCGAAAACATTTAAAAATTTTAATTTAGTCATTTCCTCGCTGAGGTGGAATGAAAAGTTACGTGTTGCACTCGAGTGCAAAGATTTTTCACCTTGTGCTCTTTTGATTCCCTTGCTACGCTCAGGATTCTAATTTTGAATCACTTGGTGCGCTCGTGATTCAATTTTAGAATCCTTCGCTTGCTCGGTCATCAAAATTGAGCACGCGATTAAAAATCAACATTGCACTCTTGTATAACAAATAACTATTATTTTCAAATTGGGCAACAGACAAAATAAGTTTGGGAACACTTGGAGTAGTGAAGTTTAAGTGTAGAGTATGAAGAACTCACGCTGGCCAGGTTGAGCACGGACTCCTTCATGCGCGCGAGCCCGTAGCGCGTGATGCCGAGCACCTCCCCGCGCGCCGTCATCTGCCCCGCCAGCAGCTCCACGTGGCGCCGGTCCACCGACATGCCGTGCCCCGCCATCACCCCCTGGATCTCCGTGATGATGGTGCTCTTCGCGGCCTCGATGCCCAGCGTCTGGTACACCTACACCGCGACACTCAACGTTACACAACAAATAGGCAGTCACATATATATTATGTCTATCGATGCTCACATATTTTGATATAGATGATCATATACACCGTTTTATTTTTTACTTTAGCAAAAACTTTACCGGCTACCGGTTTATTTAATTAAAAAAAAAGTACGGTAACATATATATTGCTTATCGATGCTCACATATTTTGATATAGATGATCATATACATCGTTATTTTTATACTTTAGCAATTTTTAACCGGGAACCGTTTTATTTAGTTATTTCTATTTAGTTTATTTCATTAAAAAAAAAAAATACGTTACATCCGTAACGATTGACTAGCATTTTCACCACAGACAAATTATAAACACAGATCTAAACTGACCTTGACCGCGATCGACATGCAACTAAAGAATAGGGAAGAACTGAGGATATTCTTGTTTATAATTAGTTGATTCATTTAAAAAACTTGGCGGTAGTACACTCCGCGAGGTATAGGCTGAGCTTTGCATTAGTGTGAGTGATCACCAATCAGGCAGGAGCTTGAAATTTTGTCCGCGAGGTATAGGCTGAGCTTTGCATTAGTGTGAGTGATCACCAATCAGGCAGGAGCGCGGCGAGACAGAATGGCGCCGCGCCTAAGGCCGGTTGTCACACCTACACTATCCATGTACACTCACACAAATGCAAAGCTCAGCTTATGCCTCGCGGAGTGTACGCTTGCTGCGTTGCCGAGGTGGAGACGCTCGCTTGTACATGTCGTCAATGGATTGATGTATAAACAAATACCACACAATAAACTACGAAACTCATACGTAAATCATTTCAGTGCTTATAAATTGAATAATTGCCGAGAAAAAAAGCATCAATCATCAAAGCAGCAAATATTTTTTTTTTTACAGCGGATGTGTAGCATCACTAAAGAAAGTAAAGTAAGTAAGTTGTAGTTCCCTAAAGATGTAAATAATATTGGGGTATATTATGTCTATAGACGGCCACATTTCTTTAAATAGGTGGTCGCACGTGTTATGTTCATGGAGGCTCACATATTTTAAGTGGATCTTTAGCGATTGGCGTCACACTATACTGCCTTCTGATGTTTAGACCTGCGCAGAAACTGATACTGCTAATAAAATCTGGGTTAAAATGTGAATGTAACATTGGAGTCCTTACTTCCAAAATATTATTAGACGTGGTTTTGGTCCCGTCGACTCCGTAGGTCGCGATCACGTCTCTCAGCCCGTCACCTTCAACGCACAGCTTATATCTACAACAACAAACAAATATATTACACATTAGAATGAATTGTTTCCTATCAGTGTCTATTTAAAAAGTTTCATGGTTTTATCCTTGATATTGTGGTTTTATCTTAAACAATGACGAATCCTCGTCCAATGTCATTTTCGTTACTGATTCTGTGTGGGCCTCAATACGAACTTTCATCCCACATTAGAACCCTTTCAATCATTCTTGCTAGATAAAAAAGAACAAAATGTGCAAAAAAATTGCTTTACAACATAAAGCGTTTACTTAAAACAAACCATATTTCAGTTGCAAAAATAATCATTTTAAAAGTATATTTCAAACGTTTCTAAAGGAGGCATTAGACTGAAAACACGCAAAAACATTCATAGACTAGTGCGGGATTAAAGAAAAAAAAAATGAATTGGTCATGTATTTAGACTGGATGATTCGCGATTTCGTAAATTAAAATGTGTAACATACCTGACTTCAGCGTTCTCGTCCATGCACGCGATGACGGCTCTGGAGACCTGCGGCAGCCCCTTGACGACGACGGCCGGCAGCTGCCGAGCCAGCTGCTGCAGCGACATGTTGAGCCAGCCGCCCTGCTTGCTCGGCTCCGCAGACACCTTGATCGCCCACTCCGACACCACCGCGATGTTGCCCGGCTTCACCTTCAGCTTTGACGTGCAGATCCTAAGCCACAAAATTACCAGTAAAACCTAAAACAGATTCAGATTCTTTATTGACCTTATAACCATGCTGCATTACATTAGGCAAGTCGGAAACAAAGATAAGTTTTTTAATAATTATTAAAATAATTTACAATAATTCAGTTCAATCACATGGGACATGAATGAATCATGTACGTTAAACATAAAATAGAAATGATCATATATTACATTTATAGACTATTTTTGACACGGGAAACAACAACAAATGGGTAAAATCGTGAGGCGCTACTAGTAAAGTACGTTTTACTCGATTTATTGTATTTCTACGGGTGACCACCTGACCACCTCCAAAATTCGAGGCTGGGACCGACCCTGGATATAATTAGCCATTTTGTGGCCGTAGCAATCATGGACCGATCCGGAATGGGGCTGATGATGACAATGATACAATAAGTAGAAAAATTTGTTTATCAATAAGACAGGATGTCATTGAAAATTGAGACTTACGAGTAGACGATAGAGTTGACATCGACTTCGAGGCACAGGAGCCGGATTCTGTCCGCGTCAAGCCGCAGTAACAGGAAGCACTCGGTGGGCAGGTACACCTCGTCGATGTACGTCGTGATCTAGCAAATAAGATCTCTATTACAATGTAACATGATTTAAAACTGCACTAAAATAACTTATGGCTTTACTATTAATGGAAGAGCCAACTTCGTTAATCGCTAATTCTTAAAAAGTTAACTTCAATTTTATAATTTATTTGAAAACATTGCCCTTTAAACCGGAACACAGTAGTGTTTATACTCCGAGCAGATATAGTAGAATAACTAGGTATTTAGAACACGCAAAGGGTAAAAGCAAGTCCCTTACCTCTCCCAGGGTAGTCTTCTCGATGCGTCCCTTGACCCTCCTGGCGAACTCCTGGTCAGTGGGGTGCACCAGTTCCGCCGTGATGATGGGAGTGGAGATGACGCGAGACGCGTTGATGATCTCCTTCACCCGGGGCACGCCCTGGGTGATGTTCATGGAGGCTACGCCGGCGAAGTGGAAGGTCTTCAGCGTCATCTGGGTACCCGGCTCGCCGATACTCTGTAAGTTAATGTTTGCATTATGAAAATGATCATTATAACGTATTGTTGAAACCTGTAAAGTTGCTTTTATATAAAATAATAAGTCTTGTGGAGTTTATAAAGGTATTGTCGCCTCCCACCATAGAAAGGTATTCATTGACGTGTAAATGGTACATTTATGAATAAAGAACTTTGAATTCAGTTGTCTAGGGATCCAAGTTGATGGTGTTACCTGCGCCGCGAGCGCGCCCACCGCCGTGCCGGGCTCGATGATGCTGCGCTGGTACTTGTCGTGGCAGACGCGGATGAACTGCACCAGCTGCGTCAGCGTCACCCGCTCCAGCTGCTTCACGATGGGCCCGCACTCGGCGTACGCGGACCGCAGGATGCGGACCTTGTCTGCTATGTTCTTGAGGAACGACCTGGAATATATTTGTTCCCTGTATTGTATTTGTTATCTCTATTGTGTTTTTTTTTGTATTATCTGAAATATCTTTGTTTACTGTCTAAGTGTTTATTTTGAAACACATGTTACTGCTGTAAAACAAATTTGGTATAAAACCCGGTCACAAAATGGAATGTTCCGGAATGATCTACATTTGGCGAAGTGAGTAACTCCCTCAAGTCAGTTATCTTATTACCAGTCGAGATAGAGCATCCGTGGTGTGCCGTAGCTTGAACATCCGTGAGCTGTCGTCTGAAGGATAAACACGTAAAGCCATAGAAAGTATAAGCCGTAGGAAACGCTGTAGTGGTCTAGTAGCGAAAACGTTTCGTTATCATGAGGTTATAGTTTCGAATATCGCGCCTGAACTTTGGAGTGTTTTCCAAATGCAGATGTATAGTCTTGTCATCACTACTGGCTTTGACAACGAAGGACGGAAATTGTAAAGAAAGCAGCATGTTTCAAAACATCCATCTATCAAAGACAAGCATCATCTGGCACTTGGCCAGCTTAGTAGATTGACCTTGACTCTCTCTCTCCTTCTGAGAGAAACAAAAATTCCCCAGCAGCGCGAACATCAATTGGGCTCCTGGATTCGAACCTACAACCTCATGGTTGTGAGCCGCTCGTTTTAAGCCCTGGGCTGCTACGACTTCAGCCACTATACCACCCCTGCTTCGACGCCCAAAAAAACTGCTAATATGAAATGGGATTGGTCTGGAAATGTCTGCCGTATGTTTGATGAGCATTGGGCCACAGTCAACACTTGCCCAGTGTTCAGCCCAATGGCAAACGATGCGACAGGCCAAGTTCTGTGGTGATGGTGATGTATACTCACAGCAGTTCCTTCTTGAACTCCTCGGTGATGGAGCTGAAGTCCTCCAGCGCCAGCGTCTCCTGCGCAGCCAGCACGATGCCGTCCCCGTCGAGCGGCTCCTCGCCCCTGCACCAGTAACGAAACACTCAGGCAACGCATTCCAAAGTTTAGATATTCATAATTCATATTAGCGTATGCAAAACTTTTTGTTAGGCTTTGGTCTTTGGCTTTTTTTAGGCGTCATCCAAACATTGACATTTGGAATATTAGTAGGATAATGACGCTGCGTTGTTAATTTAGACTAGTAAACCGCGAGTTGGTACTGACTTGTCCTGATGGCTGGCTCTGACGTGGGCCATGACGCGCATCCATGTAGGAGGGGTCGAGCCCGTCGGAGCTGTAGCGTTGTTAATATTAGACTAGTTAACTGCGAGTTGGTACTGACTTGTCCTGATGGCTGGCTCTGACGTGGGCCATGACGCGGGCCATGTCAACGGGGCGGTCGCGGCCCTCCATGTAGGAGGGGTCGAGCCCGTCGGACCCGTAGCGTTGTTAATATTAGACTAGTTAACTGCGAGTTGGTACTGACTTGTCCTGATGGCTGGCTCTGACGTGGGCCATGACGCGGGCCATGTCGACGGGGCGGTCGCGGCCCTCCATGTAGGAGGGGTCGAGCCCGTCGGACCCGTAGCGTTGTTAATATTAGACTAGTAAACCGCGAGTTGGTACTGACTTGTCCTGATGGCTGGCTCTGACGTGGGCCATGACGCGGGCCATGTCGACGGGGCGGTCGCGGCCCTCCATGTAGGAGGGGTCGAGCCCGTCGGAGCCGTAGCGGAACTCCACCACCTCGCCCGTCGCGTTGCGGACCGTCATGTCGTAGTGCAGCACCAGGTCTTCCAACGACTGGCGGAGGAAACGAGACAAATATTTTTGAAGTGAATACTTTTTTAAAGTGGCTTTTATAGAGATACAAATAAAAATATATATATTCAATTTAAAATTACATTTAGACACTCGAGCAAATATCATAACAAACTTTCATTACGTCGTCTATAAATGAAAGTTTAGTTTAGTTTATTGTTCATTTTTCAAAAACCACCACATCGATTTCGATGAAATTCATATGATATCAGCGCCACGCAACAAGGTAAGTAACATGCCTGCCCGTAACAGCACAGTGACACGCAGCTATGGGAACATGTAGTCTCCGAATTGTTACCAAGCACGGCACTCCGCTCGTCACCCAGAGATATAAGACGTTTTATCTCTATGCCCTGTAATTTCACAGGAAACATTGCCTTCAAACCGGAACACAGTAATGTTTTCACATTACTGTTTGGCGGTAGAATAATTGGGAAAGGTCTGCTAAGAGTCCTACCACTACAAAAACTTATACTTGCACTTGTACCAGACGAGCTCACCAAACATATCACACTAACATAGCACAACTGGATAGAAGCCATAAATTAATAGACGATGAATCAGATGACATATAATATGATACAACCGATTAAAAGCTAAAAATGAAAAAAAGAAGAAGAAGAGAGTACGCGCGCGCGGGTTCGCAGCTCGTTTAGCACTGAAAAAAACTTGAAAAAAGATCGCCGGACGCGATCGAAACTTGAGTCGGACTGGACTGACTACATTAAACGTGAGTTACCCGTGTATTTATGTAAAATGTGTAATAACCACGTTAGTTTTCATACTAAAGAAGAAGAAGACTTTATCAGCTGACTATTATTATATATTATTATCATTGTATAAATTCAGACCAATGGAAACTGTGTTGCCAGACATATTGCATGCCTCTAAAAGAAGAGGTCAGTTTGTATGGGTCAATTATTAGAATGTTTTGTATTAGAATCTTATCTTACCTGCAAACAGCAATAAAGATATTTGTATTTGTATTTGAGATGTTTTACCTTGACGAGTCTCCGCTGCAGGTACCCAGTCTCGGCGGTCTTGACGGCGGTGTCGACCAGCCCCTCGCGGCCGCCCATCGTGTGGAAGAAGAACTCCGTGGGAGTCAGCCCCGTGTAGAAGCTGTTCTCCACGAAACCTCGCGCCGCGGGGATCTTGGCTGGGGGCAGCCAACATGTCTAATTGGATATACCTTTTGAACTTTTCGATTTCAACTCATTTTGAAAATATTTCATATGACTAAAAATAGACTCCATGATTTAGAGGGACTCCATGATTGGAAATTAAATTGATAAACGAGTATACGTCTATCTTGTCGTATTATTTCGTTACACTTGTTAAACGTTACAGATCCGTTCCAACAGAAGGTGCAGATCTGCAGGTGTATTTTTTTTTAAATAAAGCGTGATGAGACTAGCAGGACATGTGCCTGATGGTAAGCAACATGCCTGCCACATAACAGCACAGTGACACGCAGCTATTGGAACATGAAGAGACCAAATCATTACCTAGCACGGCACTGCGCTCATTACCCAGAGATCTGAAATTCTAAGATGTTATATCTCTAAGCCCTGTTATTTCTCTGGAAACATTGCCCTTCAAACCGGAACACAGTAATGTTTTCACATGACTGCTTGTGTATAGTATAGTTACAGTGTCTCTCGAAGTGCGGCAGCGAGCGGTCCTCGAACCCGTTGGGCACGCGCTTGCCGTTCAGCGCCTGCTGGCCCACGCACGCGATCATCTGCGAGATGTTGATGTTGGACCCTGCACACGACACACGCTATCATTACTGTGCTATGAAAACTGGAACTGGAACTGTAGCAATTGGCTTCAGTTTAAAAATTAAACTGGTCGAAGATCAAAAGATTAGAACTGGTCGAAAATAAAAATGAACTGGCCGCAATTTACAAAATAATAACTGCTTGAAAAGTAAACCTTGAACTGGTCGAAAAAATTAAAAGTGGTAAAGTTTAAAAAATCAATTTGTCGTAAATTAAGTAATCCATCTGATCGATCAAAAGTTAAACTGGCCGGAAATTGAAAAAATAACAGGCCAAAATTATCAAAATGTACAAGTATTAAAAAATCATGTTTTCGAAAAGGTTGCTAAGAGGCTTCCACTAATGCTATGCTATTTACTTTAACCATTTATTTCCAACTACAGTCCATAAAAAAATCATTTTAAAACTTATGTGTCCCAATGAATGATTGGTGGATATCAAACACATCCATAGCAACGGGATATAAGCACATATCTGGTGGAGAAGCAGCCTTATCTGGAGATAGTAGTGTCATTTGGTCTGAGTAAATTAACTACATTATTTCTCTGATCACTTCGCACATCCTCTAAAAAACTGTCATAACACAATAAAACTTCGTTTTGAATTAAAAATATAGTTTGATGCGGTTTTCTCTTCTCTATCGATCAATAAAACAGCCATATCACTAGTGCCAATAACGGTTATGAGATGGCGCAAGTGACAGTTTTTCACAGAGCGTTAACCCGCGCCCCCCGCTCGACGACAGTGACGCATCACTGCTTGTGACGAGTGAACGTGTACTAGTGCTCGTAAAAATTGTCACAAGCTGTGTTACAACTGTATTTGGGTAAGTCCTTTTGTCATTTTTATATATTTGCGAGAGAAAAACAGTCATATTACATTTTACGACTGCATTTTATAAACATAACTTAAAAAAATATTTACATGCCAATCTAAAAGAGAGTCACATTATAGGTTATGACGTATTTTAAGTTCAGCTTCGTCAAAAATAAGGTCATATCATAGGTTATGACGTTATTTTTCTCAGCTTTTTCGTTTGTTTGTATATTATTCTCCTGAAAAAAGATGGTATCATATGTTGCGACATCTTTTTTGTTATTAATTCCCAGATATTTGTTTACCTACAGTTTAAAAAAACAGACATAAATAATTTACTATCGGTTTTCACATTAGTTGTTGTACTGATTAATATCTAAGGCGATGTATAAGCAAAACCAGCGCCTCTAATTGATGTCATTTTTAACCCCCGACCAAAAAAAGGGTGTTATAAGTTTGACGTCGATGTCTGTCGGTCTGTCTGTGTGTGTGTCTGACTGGCACCGTAGAGCTCAAACAGATGGGCCGATTTCGATACGGTTTTTTTTTTGAAAGTTAATATCCGTGCAAATGTTCTTAGCTATGTTTGGTTAATATCGATTCAACATGGCCGCCACCACAAAAAGGAAGGCAAAATATTTCTTCACAACCTACCTCAATATGGGTATCAAATGAAAGGGCTTGACTAGTACAATACTATACACTATAAAAAAAATCAAATCCAAGATGGCCGCCACCACGAAATGGCGAATTAAATTATTTTTTCACTACTACCTCAATATGGGTATCAAACGAAAGGGCTTGACTAGTACAATACATTGCTCTATCACAATATTTCAAACCCAAGACGGCCGCTTCCACAAAATGACGAAATAAATTTCTTTTTTCACAACTCCCTTAATATGGGTATCAAATGAAAGGGCTTGACTAGTAGAATGTTGTACAGATAACAAATCTGAGGTAGTCGGGGCTAATCAAAATTTTTAATTTTGTTCTTGTATTTTTAAATCCCGTCTAAAGAACGATGGGTTGTTACTAGTTTAATATGTCTGTGTACGTGCGTCTGTCTGTCACATTGTAGCGCACGGATGAACCGATTTTGATTAACTCTTTTTGTTTGAAAGGTGCATTTGTCGGGAGTATTCTTATAATATGTATGTGTGATTTGATGAAATAGTATGGTAATGTTTGGTATGGTAAGTTTTAAACAATTTATTGCTCTATTAAAGTAACTGAGAATTTTCTTTGTTTTTAGGTATGAAATAGCTAGCCATTTTAAAGAATGTCGTGGCAAACGGTTGCTGCAAATGACCTGTATAAGTGATCACAATAAAGAAAATTATAGCAACATTGGCACAAGTGAGCTTTAAAACTTACTTTTCTGCATTATCTTTTGGTTGTTATGTAAATTGCGTAATTGTCTATATTTACGTCTATTCCTTATCACACTCTCCTTATACATGAAATTGTATATTATCTTTTGTATTTTTTTTTACAGAAGACCTAGGCATAAAACCAGGCGTTGAGGTATCAGAAAGTAGCGGAACAATAAATAAACATATTGAACCCATCGCTCATTGTAGTTACAATCTCCAAGAAAGTAATATGATAGGTACCGCCCCAAACAATATGGAATCTTTTTCTGAAGACGATGACGATTCGGTAAAGGACCCCAACTATTGCAGTTCTTCGAGTACGTCATCTAGTTCTTCCAGAAGCTCTTCGAGGTCTTCCACGGTACAAGATATAACCCCATCAACACGTATTAATAACCCCCAAGTGTTAGACGACCAAAACGTTAGTCTACTATTAAGTCAACCATCTGAAGAGAAGAATCAAGATAATGATGATGACCACGACATTGACCTACTACCCACCCCACAATCTGCACAAGAGACTAAAGATGAAGAAGGTGACCAAAACGTAACACTACCATCACAAACATCTGTACAGAAAAATACAAATGAAGAAGCCGCACGTAATTTGATTGAAATGGAGAACAACTGTAATGTGAAAAAAGGTAGAAAACGTCTAGCACGAGTTGATGAGTGGCTTAGTATCAAAGCAAAGAAATTACGCAATACTGGTCAGTCATATGTTTCGAGATCCAAAAATAAGAAGCCTGTTCTAGCGCGGACTATGAAACCACCATGTGAAATGAATAAATGTAAAATGCAATGTTCAGCAAAAATTGAAAACCAAGACAGAATGAAAATTTTTACAAAATATTGGGAATTAGGAGACATTAACTTACAACGAAATTTTATAAATAACTGTACCAAAGAAATTGTGCCTGCAGTTCGTTTTACGGGGAAGCAGAAACCTCGGCGACACAATAATGCCTATTATTTTAACGTGAATAATAAACAAATACGGGTGTGCAAAAAGTTCTTTATGGCTACATTAGATATCAACGACCGAGTTGTACGAACGGTTTTCAATAAGAGAGAGTTAGGTTTTGTTGAAATAGATAAAAGAGGAAAACATGGCAATCATAAAAAAATTGATGAATCAATTAAGAAATCTGTCAGGGACCACATACAGTCTATACCACGTATTGAAAGCCACTATATTAGAAAAAATTCTAGCCGAGAGTTCATCGATGGTGGTAAATGTATTGCAGATTTACATGAAGACTACAAAAACGAATGTTTAATTCAAGGTATTCCACCAGCACACTATGAAATGTACGCCAAAATTTTTAATCAAGAATTCAACATAAGCTTCTTCATACCTAAAAAAGATCGTTGTGAGTTGTGGGTTAGTTATGAAAATGCCGATAACTCTACAAAAGAGAAATTGAATCTTAAGTATACATCACATTTAGAGGAAAAAGAACTCTCTAGGCTTGAAAAAGAGAAAGAAAAAGGAAATGTGACTTCTGATTATATTGTCGCAGTGTATGATTTACAGGCAGTGTTGCAAACCCCAAAAGGAGATGTCTCTGTCTTCTATTACAAATCGAAATTAAATAATCTAAACTTTACAATCAGCGAACTTGGATCTGATCATACGGAATGCTATATCATACGGAAACCTGCGTACTACATTTTATTGACAAGATAATGGCAAATTATGACGGACCTGGGATAGAAATCGTATTTTTTTCAGACAATTGCTGTGGTCAGCAGAAGAACAAATTTATTTTTTCTATGTACATATTTGCTTTGTTAAAGTATCCCAACATAAAATCAATAACTCATAAGTACCTTATCACCGGCCACACACAAAACGAAGGGGATTCTGTACATTCCACCATAGAAAAAGCTATTAAGAAAAACCTCAGATCGGGCCCCATTTATGTCCCCAGCCAATATGCACAAATCATCAGAAATGCCAAAAAAAAAGGTAAACCATACCAAGTGAACGAAATGAGCTTTAAAGATTTTTTTTCAATGAAAAGTTTATCAGAAAACATCGGTTTTAACGCAAAGAGTTTGAAAACTGCTGATTTAAAAGTTTTGAAAGTGATCCAAGGTGAAGCTAACAAAGTTTTTTATAAACATTCGTACAAAGACGATAATTTCAAAGAAGCTGAAATTAGTCGAAAACAAATCAGCGCTGAAAATATTAAGATTAAAAAGGCATATAAATGTCGCCCTAAAATAAAAGAGAATAAAAAGAAAGACCTTTTAAGTTTATTAGATAATAATCACATTCCGAATTTCTATTCTAGCTTTTATTCCCAACTTTAGGGAAACTAATTAAGCTATACCTACCTAATATTTTTGTGATTTTAAGAATTCCTTTAAAAGATACTCCGATTTTGTTGATTATTTTTATGTTTTAAAATAAAAGATAATAAAAGGAAAGATCTCTTAAGTTTATTAGAGAATAATCACATTCGGAATTTCTATTCTAGCTTTTATTCCCAACTTCAGGGAAACTAATTAAGCTATACCTACCTAATATTTTTGTGATTTTTTGAATTCCTTTAAAATATACTCCGATTTTGTTGATTATTTATAGGTTTTGTAAACATAAACCTCACATTATTGTATAACTAAATTAGTTTTTTTTTCAAATGTTTTGATAAGTAATGTGAAAAAGAGTCACATTATGGGACAAATTTTCTTGTTTTCTTAATAAATACATATTTTCTTAAATGAGAGCATTTTTTTTACATTCTGGAATTAAGCTTAGTAAATTCTTCATCAGATTCCGTTTTAAAAATTTGTAAATCAACAGTAATAATTTAGTAATAACACAAATAGTTTCGAAAAAATATTAAAACGCGTTTTTCTCAAAACTAGATTTTTTGTAATATGACACTCTTTTAGAGGATGTGCGACTTGCATTTTAAATTACCGTGGTTATTCATGAGTGTGGGTTTATATTTTACACTTTTTTTTCGTTTTTTTCGTTGTCTTACCTTTGGATCCGCTCTGCGCCATGATGAGTGGAGCGTTAGTGGGGTGCAGTTCCCGGAAGCAAGCCTTGGCCGCCAACTCTCTGGTAAACAAACAGCAGGTATAAACATAAGAAGACACAAGCAGCGTACTTTATGTTGCCATTGCTGGGACTGTTGGCCTAACACGAAGAGAGATTCAAGCCCATAATCCACCACGCTAGATGCAACATGCCAGTTTCCTACAGTACAATATTTTATCTTTCACAATTAACTACAAAACTGGTAACGATAGAAGAAAAAATAATTCTTTTGTAACCTCGGGGCGGTTACAAATCGTAGTTACGAAAGCGGCTGAAAATATATTAGTTTGTAACCGGGTTACGAAAACGGAAAAAAAATCTTCTTTTGTAACTGGTTACAAAACACAGTTACAAACGCGGCCGAAAGGAATATTTAAGTCTTCCTGGTTTCCATTAAAAAAAGAAAATTTTCTATGAAACAAGCATGGACTTAAAAGTACGACTAAGACTCAAAATTGGCAGTCATGGGAACTGCCGATAGAAGTGAAAACTTATAACTCGGAATTGATAGTTTACTTTGGAAACTACGCGGGTGAAACCAGAGGGCGTACGTGGTCATGAGTGGTCCCGAGTTTACCCGAAGATTTCTTTCATTTACGAACGTGACGTTTAAGTTCAATTCACAGCCCACGGAAAATCTGTATGTGGTGCGCCAAGAGAAGTTTTCAGTTCAAAAAGTTCAAGGGTGTAATAGTTACCGGATGCTGCTGAGTTCGCTGAGCATGACCGCCTCCAGGGTCTCCTCCATGGAGCAGCCGGGCTGGCACTGCAGCGTGCCCTTCTCCATCTCCAGGATGTAGCCGTCGCATTTCGAGTACCTGCCACAACCACCACCATTCATTCACACATTAAAATTTAATTATTTTTTTGTGAAACATCTTGTCTTTTCAGTTGTTGTATATTTTTCGTGGTTTCGTGATAACTTTTTTTTTTTTTTTTTTTTTTTTATTTATTTAAATTAGCCACTCCACAGACTCCGGGGTCCGTGATCTTTGTCATTACAATTATATATTATTAATTTTTACACATATTTTGGATAAGGAGAAGAAGAGGAAAATAGGAGGAGTTGGGTACATTTAATATCTAATTCTAGTGCTCGTCTGTAGAGCCGATCACTACCGGCTGGGATTCCGCTAGTAATCGACTCGACATCGAGTGTTTGCCTAATTGCCTTTTGCCATTTGCCTAAGCTGCCTCCTCCCGGCCTAGAGCCTCCACAACGGCCGCATTTCTGTCCCTGATGGCCATCTGTAGGTTGAAATCTCGGATGGTCTTTGGTGATGCAGCCCACGCTCGCCGCACGAAACGACCGATGGCGTCGTCGGTGTCGTCAGCGTAGTATGTGAAGGTCCCCGTGTGCCGTGAGATTGCAACAACCGCATGGGGTACGCTCTCGTGCAGCTTCATGTTTGCCTTGGTTTTGATTGCGATTACCGACTCGTATGTTGGTCCCTGAGCTTCATGGATGGTAAGGATGCGTGACCCGGTGCCTGACCCATAACCCTGGTTTGTCAGGGTCTCCTTCTCCTCTTGAGTGTGAACCAAGAAGAGGGTGTTTGGTATGTTGTTGGGTATTTGCGCTCCCTTATATCTTCTCTGCTCTAGGGACTTTATACGGGGCGCTGAGGAGTACATACCGGAGTATATTTCCCTCAGCGCATATGCGACGTCCATTGGGTTTCGATGTGTGCAGAGCAACTCCTGGCTGATCTTTGTTACCAGGTTCGGGCGATGATACCTCATTTCGAAGAGATTTTCCCTGTCGATATAAGGCAACTGATTGACGTCTCCAATGAGGACAATTTCACCAACACCAGACAGCCTTGAAGCCATCACAATGGCTCCAAAATGGTTCATGAGAGCTTCGTCCACCATGAGGCGGCTGAAACTTTCTCTACCGAAACCATTTACCAGAGCAGAAGCCATGGTTCGCACTCTGGTTTTGACCAGGTTTCCGATTCGGTGCGATAGCTTTTCTCTTAGATCTTTGCTGCCTCAGTTGTTGTAGTGATGATGGCGTCCTTGTCCACGTCGAAGTGTCTAATCACCCATGTTGTTTTCCACATCCTGGAACTCCGTTGACCCACTGTATTCTCGGTACCTCCCAATTTTCCCAACCTGCTTTGACGTTTCCGTTCCTTCGATGGTCTTGGCCATCTCTAGGATCTTATCGTCCAGCATAATCTTGGTGCATCGGGCAGTAACTACAATTGGGTCGTTTGGTGGTGTCGCATAAACAGGCACTCCCGCGCGCTCTGTCTCTCTCGTTCAGTGTCACGAAGCCATTTTCTGCACTGTAAGCTGCCATATACTGTCCTGTCATGGTTCCCTTGATGACCCGGGAAGTGACATTATTGTAAATGGCTGCTTCGGCCTCCTCGAGTTTCGCCTTTAAAAGGCTTTCACTTCCTAGCCTATAGGACTGCATGATGTTTTCGCAGGTCTTGAGGTTGACTTGTCGTGTCGCGCTCAGTGTGGCTATGAATTCGATGAAGGCGTTACGTGCATGGCTCCGCGGCTCCGAAGCCGTGACATAGCGGGCGGTTCCACCTGTCCCATGTCGGCTCTCGTTCGGCTCATTTGTTGCTGTGAAGCTGCTTTGGGGTCTTTGACGTCAAGGGGTGATGAATGGGATGTGATTCGGAGTACGCTCCTTGCTGCTGCGTTGAAGGCAGTCACGAACGCCGTGTTGGTGCCTCGGCTGCCAGTTAGATTGGCTGAGGCTTTTTCCGCGGCTGCCTTCTGCTGTGCTCTTTCGGAGCCGGTTTGGATGGTCGAACTAGGAACAGGATGTCCCCAGCTATCGGTTGCATTTGTTTGGTCGTGCGAAGGGGCTCTGAGGAAGCTCAGATTTTCTCCCTGTCTTCGTATACGACAATCTCATGATGTTTAGAGGCCTCAATGCAACCCAGCCGGTCTGCGACTCTTGCTCTTGAATATTCGATTGCCATCGCATCCACGCTTATCACCAGGGTGCTTCACCTGCATTTCTGCTCAGATGTGCGAGCAGCGCACTTGCCTGTGTGAAAGGCGTCCGACCTTCCGAGTACTCTATTAGTGCAATCGTTTTGTTTTTCGATCGCACCAACCGAAATCGGTGGCCGTCTACCTCGCACACCGGCATGGCGTCGTAGGTTTTCCGCTTCATTGTGACTTTTGCGGTACTCCCATTGAGCAGGCAAGACAATCCAGGTGACAAACGGGCTCGTTTCCGTTCCCAGGCGAAGCAAAAGCTTATTCGAATCTTTCTTTGTTGCTGTCCATGAAGAGAGCCACTCCGCGGATACGGATCCCTGCTTCTCCTCGGTCTGCGTTCTCCAGTAGTTGTTTGACGGAGATGCTCTTCGAGGAGTTATGTTGGGCGGAAACCGCATGCCACGTGGCGTCTACAGACAGCGGGGCAGGGGTGTGGTGGCGATGGAGGCGCGTATTTGAGTTAGTGGAGTTTCTCATGGCCGCTATGCGGAATGAGCTCTCCATGAAGGACAGGAGCCGTGTTCTGTTGTCTGGATCTACTAAGATGTTGTGGAGATCCGAGACAACCAGCCTTCTGTCGATCATAGATTCGAGCTCATGTCTTGCGACCATGAATCGGGGACAATCGACTAGCACGTGCCAGACCGTTTCGGGTTGGTCGGGGTCACACTCGCATGCCGGACTGTTCTTGAGCTTAAATCTGTACAGGTAATCTGCTATTCCTCCGTGTCCCGTCAACGCTTGTACCTGGAAGGAGTCAGTTTCGTGGTTCTCATCACCCGATATGCGTTTGCTATATCGGGGAGGAACGTCTGGGTGACTTTTCCGGTGTCCGAGGTCTCATATCGATCCTGCCATTTCTTGACCGATTCTTCACGGATTTTCCTTTTGACGTAGGACAAGGGATCCCCTCGTAGTCCCTGGGTGACTCCGTGAGTGCCGCCGATTTGGCCAGTTCGTCGGCTCTTTCGTTGCCGACGGTGCCAACATGCGCTCTCACCCAGAAAAGACGAAGAGATCTCCCTTCAGCATTTATCTGTCCAATGTTTTCCTTTACGCACTTAACCAAGGGGTGGCTCGTTTTTGGGTTACTTAGCAGTTCGAGTGAAGATCGGGAGTCACTCAGGACATTGACTTCCGGGTCCTTGCTCCTTAACACCATTTGAGTTGCCCGGTAAAGAGCATAAAGTTCCGACTGAAAGACTGTGCATTCGGGTGGAGCTTGAAGGTCGAGTTCTTGACCTCTCTGCCATTCTCCCACCATGTTAGAGCAGCTCCGACTTTACCTTCAATTTTACTGCCATCAGTATAAATTTGAGGCCCTTGTGGAAGATTGGAGGTGTCTTCTAGGAGCTCGTACTCTACGGAAAACTGCGTTGACGGATGAGGTTGGTCCAGGCAGTTAACATTCCGTTCGAGTTCCACTTCTGGTGGGAGGTAGTCTTGGGAGAGGTTTTTTTTTACTCTGTACAAATTTGCCGCTTCCTGTATTCTCAGATCCAGGGGAAGCAGTCCGGAAAGAGCAAGTGCTGCTTTCAGAGAAACAGTACGGTAAGACTTACAGATTTTTTGGGCAAAACCTCTTTGGATAGCGTTCAACTGAGACTTGTTTTCCTCGAAGTCTGCCGCTTGCGCCCATACACTTGAGGCATACATGATGATAGGTTCCACCACAGCGACGTAGATAGTTCTCGTGATTTCGCCATTTAATCCCCAGGTCACCTTCGCTGCACATGCTAGCTGTTTATAAATGTTCGCCACTTTTTTACATTGGGCGGTCACATGTGCTTTAAAGTTGAGCCGTCGGTCGATCAGTAGGCCTAGCAGTTTGACTTCCTCGACCAGGTTGAGCCGGACGCCAGACATGACTATGTTTGGAGGTTCGTGATAACTTCTAAATGAAACTTAAAACGCCCGACATTTTGTGGTAGCGACCATCTTGGATTTAAAATGTGTCATAGTGTATAGTATTGTACTAGTCAAGCCCTTTCATTTGATATCCATTTTGAGGGAGTTGTGAAATAAAAATGTGAATTGCCACTTATAGTGGCGGCCATCTTGGATTTCAAATTCAACATGAGGTGTTTTACTAGTCAAGCCGATTCATTTGACACCAATATTGAAAAAATGTGAAAAATATGTATTCTGCCATTTTGTAGCAGCGGTCATCTTGTACTGATTTTCATGCAGAATAAATAGCCAGCTTAAAAAAATGTATTTAGTTTAAAAGGGTGTTTAAAAACAGGGGCAACATTTCTGACAAATGATCAAATTTTTATTTCATGTTCATGAACTAGTATTGTCCCATTGGATCAAATAAAGTCTATAGTGTTAGCTTATAGTAAAAGTGCTGACGAGTGTCGGTACGAACCCGATCTCCATGAGCTTGTTCTTGGCGTCGATGAGCCGCTTGCCGGGCGTGACGTCACTGATGCCGAAACTGAACCCGCGGTTCATCATGTAGAGCGAGGCCATCCGCGCCAACCTGCGGGAACGACAGCTGTGTCTCTATCACACTTTATTACATTTGAAAATTACCCGCTCTACATTATCCGGGGTCCGTAGCCTTAGTCATTTAGGGTCATTTCTTGGATTTTTTTTATTTATTTATTACAATACAAGCCACAAACATAAACACAATATGAAACTTAGGCATAACTTAAGACTAGGATGCAGCTCAAAAATAAGTGTGTGTGTGTGTTAAATAGCGAAAAGAACAGACATATAAAAAGGACAAAAGTTACAAAATTTGACTAATACAGTAAAGACGTAAATAAAATAATGCAGACATAATTACGGAAGGAATACAGAAACATAGAGTGCGAGGACATTTATAACATACTTAATTATTAATTAATTATTATGTGCTTGGTGTGGCTGCCAGGCACAACTCTGATGTTGTACCCGACTTGACGGGTTTGGTATAGAGGACATCTTTCAAATTATTTTTGTAAGCTGTAAATTTTGAACAAAATAAGTCTACCTCACTCTTTTTACTGACTAATTCATTATACAGTCAAACCATTCTTACTAGAGGATTGTAATATGAGATATTATTCTTGTGAATTTGTAAAGCAAAAACATTTATGGTGTTGGATCTACGGTCGCTGTACTTAATGTTAAAGTTAAATTGAGATAACGATTCGGGAGCATCTACTATGGAGTGAATAATTTTAAAAAGATACGTAAAATCAAAGTATTTTCGTCGAGTTTCAAGCTTTTGGACGTTGTACATTATTAGTCTATTATCATAACTCAACTTAGGACGACCCAAATGCTGATGATAACACAATAGTCTCTTATTATTATTAGATTAGAAAAGGAAAAGAAGTCTCTCCAGTAGGGAACATTTTAAACCTGATTCTAGTGCTCCTTAGTCCGATCTCGTCTGTAGATCGACCACTACCAGTTGGGAGTACGCTGGTGCCGGACGGCCTTGAACGTCCGACTCCCCAGACCCTTCTATGGAGACGGGATAAGTGCCCAGATTGGCGACTCTCCAGGCTCGCCCCCATTTCCGCTTCAGCCGCAGTGGGGGAGCTCTCTTTCTTGTTCCTCGAACTCACACGACCTTTCACTGTCGAGCATCTTGGCTAAGATAGTCGGCAGTAAGAAGTCCGTCTTTATCACCACGGCTAGGGTTAGCGGTTTCGCTTCTGTGGCCGGCCATTGTCCTTCCGTTGAACACTCTGCTAATCAGAGTGCTCTTGGAACAGTTAGGAATTTCATTTGGCTAATGTATCAGCTGAGTAACCTTCCCAAGTCTTGCAGTCTCCTCCCCAACCTCTACATGCACTGCTCAAGGCGTGAGTAGCGCGTGTAGAAATTCCCAGCCCCGGCCGGGATTCGCCATCACACAATAAGATACCACCGATGCAAGGTGTTGTGTGATGCCCAGAGTGCACCCCTTGGAGGTTCCCGATCCATGCACCTCCTGCAAAGAGGTGCTACCACAGCAATGTGTGAGTACGTATGGTCGCACTCAGGCTTTAATTCTATTTTGTACGGACGCTGTAGTTGTAAGTCGACAATTCACAAAGTCAATTCAAGTCAAAGTTTTTTTTTTTTTAAATAAGAAGTGACGAGACGAGCAGGACATGTGCCTGATGGTAAGCAACATGCCTGCCACATAACAGCACAGTGACACTCAGCTATTGGAACATGAAGAATCCAAATCATTACCTAGCACTGCACTGCGCTCGTCACCCAGAGATCTAAGATGTTATATCTCTAAGCCCTGTAGTTTCTCTGGATACATTGCCCTTCAAACCGGAACACAGTCCACAACAACACCAAACAACAACAACTGCTGAAGCGCAAAAGACGTTGGCGTAATTGCGCAATAGGATACGGTGGCACTGCCACTGGTGCCTGGTGGCATTTGTCCCCACAAAAAAGGCCCTGGTCATGCGTATATATAGTCACCTCCACATGGCGCGCACGGCGTACTCCTCGCCCCAGTCCCGCAGCAGGATGTAGAAGATGCAGGTCTTGGTGCCGGAGCCGAGCGTGCTCTTGTCCATGGAGCCGGCGAGCAGCGAAGAGTTCCGTATGATCACGTCTGGGAGAGATCAATATTGTTAGTTTCTTTGTTACAGCATTCCAGCCTTATAGACTGCAGGCCCGTGAACAAAATGTATGGATCATCTGATTCAGCAGGAGACCTATGTAGGATGATAGAAGGCTATAAAGTAATAAGATTGAGCACTATGCCGTCACTTGTAAGCTGTCCAACTGAGTGCTGTTGAAGAGGGGGGGTTCTAAACCTCGATCATTTCTCCTTGCCGCATGATTTTTGTACGGCGTTGCGGAATAATATATTAGAAGAGGTATTGAAACTATAAAAAATAAAAAATTTTAAAATTCTAATGATTAGTTTGTGAAAAAAAATCATCATCATTTGATTGTGTTCGGCTTTGGTTCCATACAGTTTCAATACCTCTTCTAATACATTATTTCGCAATGCCGTACAAAAATCATGTGACAAGGAAAAACGATCGAGGTTTAGAACCCCCCCTCTACAACTGCACTCAGTTGGACAGCTTACAAGTGACGGCATAGTGCTGAATATTATTACTTTATACCCTTCTATCATCCTACATAGGTCTCCTGCTGTATCATATGACCCATAAATTTTGTTTACAGGCCTGCAGTCTATTATGTATGTTCCTATTGATTACTAGCACCGCCCAGTGGCGTCACACGCTTTGATCCCGACCCTTTTGATTACTTAAAAAAAAATTGGCAGTCATAGGAACTTCCAAAAGAAGTGAAAACTGATGACTCAGAATGTGATAGTTCACTTTGGAAACTAATCTAGTTGAAACCGGAGGATGTGGCCATAGAAGGCCAAGGGGAAATGCTCACGTATTTATAAATAGCCAATGGGAAATGCTCACGCATTAGTAAATGGCCAATGGGAAATGCTCACGTATTTATAAATGGCTAATGGGAAATGCTGACGCATTTCTAGTTGGCCAATGCATAATGCCGCTAACGTAAAATCGGTGAAGGGGAAACGTAAGGAAACCGGTTTCGAGAATCTTTCGAGGGCATGCGTCTTGCACAAACCCGCATAAAGTCAGCGTAGTGGAGGCCTTGACTCTCTCCTTGGAAGGCACCGAGTCCTAACATTGGGAATATTTACTGGGCTGCGTATACTAAACTCTGGCTTGATTTCTAAGCTAGGGTAAGCTTGTCTTTGTCCATCCACTTACGTGGAGCCTTAAGGTATAGCCGCATTTGCTGCCATTTTTCGTTTGGCATTTTTTTTTTGGCGTCTAGACTGCATACGCTACGCCTAAGTATATGCTAAAGTATAATAATAAATAAATATTAGTGGACGTTTAACACACAACACTATCTAACCCAAAACTAAGCAAAGCTTGTACTATGGAAGCCAGATAGCTGATATAATACTTACATATTTTTAAATACATACTTATTATACATAGAAAACACCCAGGCGCAGTACAAATATTTGAATTCATCACACAAACATTTGCCCTGGGTGGGCAAAGCTTTAAGGGGTTGCCCAGCTAGTATAAAAAACACTCACAAGAGTCCTGGATACACATGTCCTTGTTGGAGGTGTAGTTCTTCCCCTTGGTTTCCAGGTTGGCCTTCACTTCGCACTTCTTGTTTGGCTTCATGATTAAGCTGGAACATAAATAATATCAATATTATGTTTTTTTTCAATTCCCACATGATAAAATCGTATACGTTACATTGAAAAATCACAGGGGACATGATAAAATCATATACTTTGAAAAACCTAAAATGTTATATAATATCAAATAGTAAGGTACATAGGCAGTTTTTTTTGTGAATACAACTGGAACTAGTAAAGTCCTTTTTACTCGACACATTCTATAATTATTAGTGACCCCATTCCATAATTTGAGGCTGTTACCGCTTCTAGCTGAGCCAGCCATTGATATAAATCAATAGATGTGCTCTGAGAACCTTGAAATTGTTAACAAATTGCGCATCTGTGTGTAACGTGAGTGGTTTACAACTACCAACCTACTTGATCCCTAGAATCACTAGCGGCGAGGTATGTTGCGGTTCTACTTATTTTGGTTGTTGATAACGAATAGCGATAGGTATAAACGTCCGGTGTTCACCGGTTCCTACAATCGACTAAAACGGAAAGAGTGAGCTTACTCTTCCCAACGATAACATGATTCCGTGCGCCTGAAGTTTGGGAGGGATATAAATTGATTTATATGGATGGAGCCAGGTAATTTCGTAGTCTGATAACTCGCACCAGAAATCTTATATAGCCATAGCTGGAGAGCTACTGAACCCTCCGAGTAACGGTCGTCCTGTAAGCAATTCAATTTCAAATTGCAATGCCAATTCAGGAATGTCGCCTGGCAATTTTCCAAAGATTTACAAAAAAAAAATTAAGCTTACAGGAACAAGTTTTTTTTTCTATATATTTTACAATTTGAAAAAAATAAAAGGGCTAATGACGTGCTGGGCTGACGCCTGTCAGGACAAGACTAGTGCCCTTAGCATGCTATAAACCATAAGGGTACACATTTGTAACCTTACAGGACGAGCGTCACTCGGAGGGTTCAGTAGCTTTCACCACTCACCTGAAGATCTGTTTCCCGGTCCACAGCACCCTGGGCTTCAGTATGGCCGGCGGCGGCATGTCGATCCTCATGGTGCTGTCGGGCCCGGCCAGCAGGCACGCCGCCAGCTGCTGCGCCTCGCCCTTCGTGAGGAACGTGTCCCTCTGCGTGAGGAGGTAGCCTCCGGTGATGAAGTCTTGCGTGGCCGCGATCAGGAGCTCGCCGTTTCGAGGAGTCACTAAGTTGGACTTGTTCTGGGGACACATCAGTCTCATCAGTTGAAGAAGATACTGTCTGTAGAGTGTGGATAAATATAGGACATGTTTTAGTATAAAAACCAACGTGGTTATTACACATTTTAAATAAATACACGGGTAACTCACGTTTGATATAGTCAGTCCAGACTGACTCCAGTTTCGATCGCGTCCGGCGATCATTTTCAAGGAGCACATGTTTAAATTAAATGATTAAAAACCGACAAAGATACAGATCATAGAACTTTCGGAGTGAAGTTGTGGTGAGTGGGAAGGGTTGTGACGTCACGTCTTCGTAAAAATAGTACAATAACGCGACGTCACTAGATTCTAATTCTAAACACTGTGTCCTCGTCATTGTTTTTGGACTTTGACTTTACTAAGTGTTCTTCTAAATGTATGGTTCGAATAAATGAACTGAAATGAATTTTAAAATAGCAAATTAGGACGTCAGTTCAAATTCGCTATTTTAAAATACATTTCAGTTCATTTATTCGAACCATACATTTAGAAGAACACTTAGTAGTTATAGTCCTAAGTTAGTGTTCATCCGCCAACCAGCACTTGGCCAGCGAAACAGATAATGGTCATGGAGTGTTTTCTAAACAGAAAAATCTCTTGGCAAAACGAAGAGAACAGTTTATGTAGGTCAGTGTTATATTTAAAGGTTTTTTTAGGTCCAAAATAGAGTACTTACATTATATAATTAATCATAGTAACAATTAAATTATTAGTGTAAAGATATACATACATTTAAAATAGTTATTGCAAAATGGTCCTTACCCCCATCAATATAAGAGCTTCAGCCCTTGCCTCCTCCGTCTGCGGTAGATGCATGTTCATCTCATCGCCGTCGAAGTCTGCGTTATATGGCGTACACACGCACTCATTGAACCTGTAATGTGTATTTCACCATGAAAACTAATGTAGGTGTTACCTACACGTCTATATTAATAACTTCGTCAAGGGGTACGGTAGACTTGATCGAAATATTATATGAATAAGAAAACATTAAAAAATATTGATTTTGAGTCGACAACATATGTCCACAAAATTCGGATTATGGAGAATTTCGTTAAATTCTGATGTCACTGACAAACAAACCGCTGTCGCCATCTTTGGTGTCAATCAACACATTGCGTGCGTCCGTCGCGTCGCGCCAAAAAAGTATCCATCACAAAAAACTGTGACTTACGTGACTACGTAAAACGAAACGCCTTGCCGCCGGACCGGAATTTTATTAGTAGATAGATAGATAAACTCTTTATTGCACTTAAATTACAACGAAAAATAATAAAGAAAAAACAAACCATAGAATAAAGTAGCAATTGGCAAGTAGGTACCTACTTATATTTAGTATGAGCATTGCACCCGTGCGAAGCCGGGGCGGGTCACTAGTTTATAAATAAACTAACAGCGTTAACAGTTCCCGTTCGCGTTGTTTTCCCGAGATAAAAAATAGCGAGCGTGTTTTCCCAGAATATACTTTAGGTTTGTTCCAAATTTCTACCTGATCAGAAGAGTCATTCCGAATGGGACCCAAACTTTATAAAATTGAAAAAATATACACATATATTATGTAAAAATAGAACACAAATGACAAAGGTTACAAACCCCAGAGTCTGTGGAGTTGCTAAATTATAATATGTAAATAAAATGTCACCTGAATGTCCTCTGCGGCTGCACCTTGGCTCGGTGGCACATGATGGACAGCTTGTGCAGCGAGGGCTGCCGGTTGAACAGCACCACGTCTCCGTCCACCAAGTGACGCTCCACGATGTCTCCGCACTGACACAAAGAGATAAATCATATTAGCTACGACCCGAAATTTTAAAAGTGCCAATAATCATCCGTTCAACATACTGATACAACAGCATATGATTGTCTGCCACATCTGTTAGTTTTTCTCTAGTAATAAGTCATCGGACATCAGGGATTTTGTGGGGGCACTTGAGGGCACGCAGTGCTGCCAAAAGAGCATATCAAGTTCTACAATATACCAATATAGTATAGATTTCCGAGAATTAGCGTGCCCCCAAAAGATTGTCAAAAATGGCCTGTCTGACACTAACATTAGTCCCCAAAACTAGACACCCACCGTCTTTCTCTTTAAATTCTCCTGCAATAATACGCCAGATAATATCAATTTAAAATTAATTTACACTAAGTCAACTGAGAGTTAGTTTTCACCGTTTTTAGCGGCATTACGCACATGACTTCGAAAAGACACTAGGCGCGGGATTCTGACCAAGAGCTCAGGATCGGTGGTTGTCGTTCTCCCGACTAGATCGACCGTAATTTACTAGCTCAGCCGTAACTTACAAAACCAGCCGTAACATACAAAACCAGCCGTAACTTACTAAACCAGCCGTAACTTACAAAACCAGCCGTAACTTATTAAACCAACCGTATCTTACTAAATCAGCCGTAACTTACTAAACCAGCCGTAACTTACAAAACCAGCCGTAACTTCCTAAACCAGCCGTAAATTACTAACCCAGCCGTAACATACTAAATCAGCCGTAACTTACTAAACCAGACGTAACTTACAAAACCAGCCGTATCTTACTAAATCAGCCGTAACTTACAAAACCAGCCGTATCTTACTAAATCAGGCGTAACTTACTAAACCAGCCGTAACTTACTAAACTAGCCGTAACTTACTAAAACAGCCGTAACTTACTAAACCGGCCGTAACTTACAAAACCAGCCGTAACTTACAAAACCAGCCGTAACTTCCTAAACCAGCCGTAAATTACTAACCCAGCCGTAACATACTAAATCAGCCGTAACTTACTAAACCAGCCGTAACTTACTAAACTAGCCGTAACTTACTAAACTAGCCGTAACTTACTAAACCAGCCGTAACTTACTAAACCAGCCGTAACTTACTAAATCAGCCGTAACTTACTATATCTGCCGTAACTTACTAAACGAGCCGTTTACACTTGATCATCTTGTTTGAAGCGCTTACCTTCAGTTCTTGAGCGATCTTCTCCCTGTTGCCGTACTTGAGGTACTTCTTATGCTTGAACCCGCGTTGCTGCACGTAGTTGGCGCCGGGGTGCACGTCGGGCCCGTTGCAGACGAGCTTGCGGAGCCACTTCAGGTTGGCGGGGAACACGCGCTCGGGGTACGTGAGTACCTTCGCCACGTGGACCGGGACTCCCACCTGCGGGGAACAGGATTTAGCCCAGGATTAAAACTAGACTAGCGACCCGCCCCGGGTTCGCACGGGTGCAATGCTGGTACTAAATATAAGTACTTACTAATAAAATTCCGGTCCGGCGGCAAGACGTTTCGTTTTACGTAGTCACAGTTTTTTGTAATGGATACTTTTTTGGCGCGACGGACGCACGCAATGTGTTGATTGATGGAACGAAACGTGCTTCACACCAAAGATGGCGACAGCGGTTTGTTTATCAGTGCCATCAGAATTTAACGAAATTCTCCATAATCCGAATTTTGTGAACATATATTACGTTGTCGGCTCCAAATCAATATTTTTTATGTTTTGTTATTCATATAAGTTTTCGATCAAGTCTACCGTACCCCTTGACGAAATTATTAATATAGATTATTGACAAACCGGTTTTCCACTTAACTAAAACGCATACGGCTGTCTTGGGTGCGCGCGCGCAGATATCTGTTTTATTTATTGTGATTTTTTGGTGTTTTATATATATTATAATGTTCACTTTTTTTAAGAAATATCTTGAGAACTGTTTGTCCTAGACAATTTAAAGGACGAATTTATCTTTTATCTGTAACAATTAATGTTTTCGAAAAAAAATAAAAAAAATAAGGAATAGCACTCATATCAAATTCACAGTGATATTAAAAAGCAGTATACAAAATTGTACAGGAGCGTTGTCTCTTCTGATACACATAAAGAAAATTATATTAAACGCTAGAACTGCTTTATTATGTTTAAATTTAAAAGTTAGAAACTCCGCCGACTTCGGATTCCGTAACCTTTGGTTTCTTTTTGACGTCACAACGTCTAATAAGTCGATGAACGTCGGCTGCATGCACGAAAAAGTGCCCCGTGATGTCCCGTTACACTAATTTTACGCTGTATCTACCAATGTTTTGTAATGACGTTGTCACGTTAAAGTATGGACCGTAAACCAACCGACTTTACAGCCAACCAATTTGTTTTTAAGAAGGAAAGGAAAATTGGATGGATTCGAGAATTTTCAACCTAATTTATAGTGCTCATAAGTGACTTTAGTTTAAAAAATCCTGGCCCTCCTTGCCTTTAAACCTTTGGGGATGATAACGAGAGCTGATAGTTACCTCCTGGATCTGCAGGTTGGGGTCGGGAGAGATGACAGTTCTGCTGGAGAAATCCACTCGCTTGCCGGAGAGATTCCCGCGGAACCGGCCCTGTTTGCCCTTCAGCCTCTGCACCAGCCCGCGTCCAGGTTTCTTCGGCTGCGAAAGAAACAGTTAATAGTGTTATGGAAATATCTAACTTTTCATGTCTCCTAATTGTTGTAACGTCACATCTTCGTAAAAATCGTACAATGAAGTGACGTCATATCTTCGTAAAAATCATACAATGAAGTGACGTCACTCGAAACTTTTAAGCACTGTATCTTCGTAATTTTTTGTTTGTAAAACAAAAGAATTAACACATGTACAATGTTTTTTCACAATCTGACTGATGGACTGATTCTTTTTTTTTAGTCTGAAGACTTGTGAAAATTTCGATGATCACGCTCAGTTTTGCCGCCGCTCGCTCCTTGCCGCGCGCTGTCACGTGACCAGTACCTGCATAGAGAGCGGGATGCCCGACATCTCGCTGTTGATGTAGAGCGCCGCGTGCAGCTGCAGGTAGTCCCGTCACGTGACCAGTACCTGCATAGAGAGCGGGATGCCCGACATCTCGCTGTTGATGTAGAGCGCCGCGTGCAGCTGCAGGTAGTCCCGTCACGTGACCAGTACCTGCATAGAGAGCGGGATGCCCGACATCTCGCTGTTGATGTAGAGCGCCGCGTGCAGCTGCAGGTAGTCCCGTCACGTGACCAGTACCTGCATAGAGGCGGGATGCCCGACATCTCGCTGTTGATGTAGAGCGCCGCGTGCAGCTGCAGGTAGTCCCGTCACGTGACCAGTACCTGCATAGAGAGCGGGATGCCCGACATCTCGCTGTTGATGTAGAGCGCCGCGTGCAGCTGCAGGTAGTCCCGTCACGTGACCAGTACCTGCATAGAGAGCGGGATGCCCGACATCTCGCTGTTGATGTAGAGCGCCGCGTGCAGCTGCAGGTAGTCCCGTCACGTGACCAGTACCTGCATAGAGAGCGGGATGCCCGACATCTCGCTGTTGATGTAGAGCGCCGCGTGCAGCTGCAGGTAGTCCCAGTCCTCCTGCACCAGCTCGCTCTTCCCGCCGCTGGCGATGTGCCGCGCTATCACGTCGTTGATCAGGAGGATCTCGGACTGCTTCATCGTCAGGTCGTCTTCATTCCTGCAAGTTACAACGATACTTTGTTTATCTTTTGCTTTTATTTTAAGATGAGTAGATTATTTAATATTTACGTAAAATACTGAACAAAAAATTGACCTAATTGTGTATCATTTTAACATTGGCATAAGACATGAAATTTAAGCAGTATGTATTTAAAATCCTAAAACCTTCTGTTGCACTCACACAGTATAAATAATAAATATGTGCATGTCACCGGAAAATAACAAGAATCGTTAGTTGATCAATTCACTAGGTAGTTGATCGACTTTCAGAAAGTAAAACGGCGGTTGAAATGTATTATTTAACGCACTGAATTTACGTTAACGGTACACTATTCCCCCGTACCCGTACCTGTCAATTAATACACTATTCTCAGATTGGTCGATGACATGAATTATAAGCATTTGGCAGTGTTTATTCAGAGTTCTTACCTACCGTCTACCTCTTGAGACCGTGAGAAGTTTTTTTTTACAACGGCTCACCTATCAGGTGAAACTTGGTGCACTTTTTGACACCGGGTGGGCTCCCGCCAGAAGCTCTGCTGTCAGCCCTCGTTTGTCGCCCCTGTCAGTGTCGTTTTGCCATACTCCACTCAGGACCGCACTTGAGCTTCTGGCTCCCGCATTTTTTATTAACATTCTAGGAATAGTTGCCACCAGACTAGGTAGAGTCGGGGTGCTCCGAGTCGGATCTGGGTCCTATGTAACCTAAACGGTCCGATTTAGTAATTTGATAACGCGGATGGACATATTTATCAAGGGTCTGACAGGCGAGCAGTTGTAAAAAAAAACTTTTGCACGGTTCACCCGGCTGGGTCCGGCCGGGGATCGGTATAAAACAAGTGAGTCTTTGGACCAATCAGTGCACGCCTCACCTTCGTCGGATTATTTATGACAAGACATCTATTTGCTAAAATACGTACACATTGATCAATTTACTAAACTACGTACGTTAATACATTTCAACTGTCGTTTGTGATTTTCCGAAAGCTGATCAACTACCTAGTAAATTGATCAACTAACGATTCTTGTTATTTTCCGGTGATTTACACGCGAGCCGCGGCGCTCGCCTCAGTTGTGTACGGCGCTGTGGTTGTTAAAATTCAAACATCATCTTCGCAGATTTATAGGATGCGCGGTCAAATTTTGTAAAAAGATTAAAGTTAGGCTTTAGGCCGTTGCATTGAAGTCCATCCTTCAAATCGCACTGGGCCACCATGGTGGATTATAGCCTAGACTCTCTCCTTGCGAGAGAAGGCCCCGAGTCCCAGCAGTCGGAACATTAAGTGGGCTGTTTATTTTAGGCCGTTATATAATAATGGATTGCGTAGTTATAATTCTTCTTATATTATACAAGTGAAAGTGGGATTTTGTTGGTCAATTACTTCGAAACGGTATAACGAATCAGGTTGAAATTTGGAACACATTATAGTCTGGAATAATACGAATACATAGGGTACTTTTTATCGCATTAAAATAAAGAAACGGAAAATATGTGAGTACAAGCACAAAATTAAAAATTTTGATTAACCCTCGACTACCTCAGATTTGTTATCTGTACAACATTCTACTAGTCAAGCCCTTTCATTTGATACCCATATTAAGGGAGTTGTGAAAAAAGAAATGTATTTCGCCAATTTGTGGAAGCGGCCATCTTGGATTTGAAGTTTGTCATAGTGCAATGTATTCTACTAGTCAAACCCTTTCGTTTGATACCCATATCGAGGTAGTAGTGAAAAAAATAATATAATAGGCCATTTTGTGGTGGCGGCCATCTTGGATTAGAATTTTTTATAGTGTATAGTATTCTACTAGTCAAGCCCTTTCATTTGATACCCATATTGAGGTAGGTTGTGAAGAAATATTTTGTCCGCCATTTTGTAGCGGCGGCCATCTTGAATCGGTATTAACCAAACATAGCTAAGAACATCCGCACGGACATTAACTTTCAAATAAAAAAAAACGCATCGAAATCAGCCCATCCGTTTGAGCTCTACGGTGCCACAGACAGACACACACACAGACAGACAGACAGACAGACAGACAGACAGACAGACAGACAGACAGACAGACAGACATCGACGTCAAACTTATAACACCCCTTTTTTTGGTCGGGGGTTAAAAACAGCGAGGCGCAGCTAGTAATCGATTAAAATAAAATAAAAAGCTACTTACGTGCCAGCTTTAATCTCTGATATTACGCTTGGCCTGATGCATAGCGGGGGGACCGGCATACGCGTGATGATCAGATCCTCGGGCCTCGTCTGCTTTACGTTCATGCCCAGCAGTGGGATGTCTTCGTCTGGGATGCGACGGAACAGATTCAATACCTGGAAGAAAGTAGGCTTGAGTAGATTAATTATTTGAATTGTAAATATTGGTAGGGATTAGATTTGAAATATTTTCTTTTTCATTATATGCGTAAAAAGTAAACAAAATTTGTTATGCACCATGCACCCATTAGCTCTGAACTAATTGTATGGTAGAATAGTAAATATATCTTTGTGTGTAATAGTGACACATACACATGTGAGGGTGTTTGTGTGTGTGTTTTTTAGTGTTAGGGTGTGTTTGTGTAGCTACGTGCGCGCGTGTTTTTGTGTAAGCGTGCGCGCTTGCGTGTCGGAGTGTATTTAACTTGTTTGATCATTTACATGAACGAACAACATTTGAAGGACCAGAAACCAACCAAACCAGAAATTAATAGAAGATGAGGAAGAAGAAGACTTTAATCAGCTGACTATTATTTAATTTTTTATTTATAAATTAAGACTAACAAATTGTCTTGCCAGACATATTGCATGCCTCTCGCAGAGGCCAGTTTGTATGGGGCAACTATTAAAATGTTTTGTATCATCTTATCTTACCTACAAACAGCAATAAAGATTTTTGTATTTTTTTTTTGTTTGAAGGTCCAGCTAGAACAAAATAAAATAAACGCACCTCCAAGGGATTCATTTCAATAATCAGTCCACTATTGATCATCGTAGCTAACTCTTTATTAGTCTCGGTGGCTTCTTTGAAGTCTTTCAGCACCCTCTTCACAGCAGCATCAGTGGGCTTCTTGCCCCGGTACTTATCGTGAATGATCTTCAGTATCCCGGCAGGACTCTTCTTCACCATCCCATTCAATGCTTCGCATGACGGACATTTTGTACAAGTTTTGGCTTTCTTCAGCACCGCCGCTCGTAAGTTCTTCTTCGTTAAGTACATGAGTTCGGGGTTGAGGAACTTGCGACGGTATGACTTTTTCAGAGCTTCTGGAAGCATCACTTTTGCACATTCCTGTGGGACAATAGAAAATATGTATAATTAACGTCTTTTGTTATTATTTCTAAATTGATTTATTCGACTGCTACTAGCTAGAAATAGCAATCATCGTTTTACGTTCGTGTTTTCTCGACGTTCCAAAGACTCAAAACAAAAAGTCCACATTCACAATAAAAATATCCATTCAGCATTTTAAATGTTTCAATCAAGTCTCCCCGCAACCGTCTCTCTTTCAATGTAGTGAGGCGTAGGGCATTTAACCTGTCTGTGTAAGATTTACTTCTAAGGGCATATGGCAATTTTGTCGCTTTTACGATATTGAACCAACAAGGAATTCGGTAAACACTGATACTGACCTTTAAAACAAGTTTAACAATTTTTTGCTAAAATGTAAAATACGACGATATTTCAGCACATGTTTCTTCAATCGACAGTAGGGAAAAAATCCAAACACATTGCCGAAACGTCGAGGTATTTAATCAATCAATTAAATCGTGATTAAGTCCTGTACATTATAAACATTATGTGTTCAAATCGCGGAAGTTTAAAAACATTTTTTTTAAACCCAAACAGTTTTATGGTGACATATCCACACCAACACAATAATTGTCTGCTTAAACAGCAAACAATACTCACTACTGAATGCTGCTTACCTTACAAATACTCTGCAGTATGGTTATGATGGACCTGAAGTAGCCGACATGGAAGACAGGGAGTGCCAGCTCTATGTACCCGTAGTGCCCCACGCACTCCGCCAGCCCCAACCCACATGTTTCACAGTTGGCATCTTTCTGGTTTGTTCCCTAGAAAACAATATACACTTGTTTATTTAGTAACAGAAAACCAGCATTAGCTGATATGCCTATATCAATTCAGTGTTGAAATTACAAATTATAGATAACATTTTAGTAGTGGTAGGACTACTGGCAGAGTCCGCCTGGGGAAGTACCACACCTTTGCCAGTTATTCTACCGCCAAGCAGTCATGTGCAAACATTACTGTGTTCCGGTTTTAAGGGCAATGTTACCAGAGAAATTACAGGGCTTAGAGATGTAACATCTTAGATCTCTGGGTGACGAACGTAGTGCAATGCTAGGTAATAATTTGGACTCTTCATGTTCCAATAGCTGCATGTCACTGTGCTGTTATGTGGCAGGCATGTTGCTTACCATCAGGCACATGTCCTGCTCGTCTCGTCACTCTTTATTTAAAAATATAAAAAAACAAGGAAGTTTCCATTTGTTTAGTTTTATTTTTTAAAATTCACTCTAAAGCTACAATAACCCCAGTGTTTTTACATTTTAAATATCTTCACAAATGACGCAGTAATGAAGCTTTTCATTCCCATTTTAAAATAGACCGCAGGCCCGTGAACAAAATTTATGGGTCATCTGATACAGCAGGAGACCTAGGTAGGATGATAGAAGGGTATAAAGTAATAAGATTGAGCACTATGCCGTCACTTGTAAGCTGTCCAACTGAGTGCTGTTGAAGAGGGGGGTTCTAAACCTAGATCATTTCTCGTTGTCGCATGATTTTTGTACGGCGTTGCGGAATAATAGATTAGAAGAGGTATTGAAACTATAAAAATTATAAATTTTAAAATTCTTATTGTTAGTTTGTGAAAAAAATTCATGATTTTCCGACGATTTACAGAGTAAGTTTGGTCATTTGATTATGTTCGGCTTTGGTTCCATACAGTTTCAATACCTCTTCTACTATACATTATTTCGCAATGCCGTACAAAAATCATGCGACAAGGAGAAATGATCGAGGTTTAGAACCCCTACAACTGCACTCAGTTGGACAGCTTACAAGTGACGGCATAGTGCTCAATCTTATTACTTTATACCCTTCTATCATCCTACATAGGTCTCCTGCTGTATCAGATGACCCATACATTTTGTTCACGGGCCTGCAGTCTAAAATATATGACGCGCGGCCGGCTAAATAACGCGATGACGTCACAAGTCTGGATCGGCTCGCGAACGACGTAGCGCGCCCAGGCAGCTTTTTGCCTTAGCCCGTAGTTAGTACTCGTTAGCTCAAAACAACAGCAGGTATTGTTGTGTAAATCAAAACTAAAATAGGTTATAAGTACTGCCTCGGGGCCTAAGTGTACAAACACAACGGCGACGACCTCCGAAAACTATTCTTTTACGTTGTGCTATTGCGATTGCGTCCCTTCTAACCTACAGCGCGACCGCGTTGAGACTTGTGACGTCACACAGCACACAGAGAACGCGGTGCGCGGGTTTTTTGATTTTATTTAAAATGTTCATAGATTTGTCATTTATTGAGAGAGAGACGATCTTCTTAGCATTCCATGGATTCACTGTGCGGGTGCCGGGTCCATCGTGTGGCAGAGAGAGAAAACTCGAGTAGATCCCGAGATTTCTGACTCAGGCGTAGGTTTACGTCACTAGTCGCAAAACAAGCTATCGAAAACTGACTAAACTGTTTACTTTTCTGCATTTTAATTATAGTTTGCGATCTTAGCAACGACCATTTTGATTGTTTGTATTTAAGTAATGATAAGAAAACACAAAAACTGAACATAGAGTTATGAATCGCGACCAATGTTTTGCGACTAGTGACGTCATGTCAGTCGTTAGACTTTTAGCGGCAATATTCTAAATTAGTCTAATATTGCATATTTACTCATCGAAAATACAAATATTTTGAAATAAAATGTTATTTATTACGTTAAACATGCCTCAATTTTCAAAATAAAAGCAGTTCCGAAAAATTGTTAACATCCCTATTGGCAACTTCTTTATTGTTTGTTAAATTGATATTATCTTTTTCTGTTACATTTGTCCAGTTTGTTCTTGAAAAAATTTTACGATTTTGCCGAAATATCTTCCTCAGGCAACCTATTCCAGTTGTAAATTACTATGATGATCTGATATGAATCAAATCAACAATTAATTATTCCACAATCACTTGACATCAAATAGCTCCATACTGCCTGCCAAATGTATAACTGGTGGCCACAAATTAATGGGTGTATGTAAGCACATACATACAGACACTTCCTCTCATATCTTCTAATACCACATACAAACCTGCACCCTTTTATTATAAACTACAGAGCTACATACACACTTTGTTACATGATGCCTTTTACTACAAAGTTAACAAAATAAAACTAAGTATTAATCAGCTAGTTAACAAATTATAACAAAAAGCAGAGCTCATTGTTAATTTAATAAAAATAAATGGGATTTTCTTGAATACAAAAGTAACTGGAATAAAAAGTGAAACTTCAAAAATTTTACCCTATTTTCTCTGTTTGTCCCAGGAAGAAATTTCTTTTCAAGTATATTTATGTACTTATCTAAAAATACTTCAACATGAATTCTTTATTTATGGCTTTATTCGTGGATTAGCAACACCATAGGCATTACTTTCAAAAAACTTTTTAGTTTTGTAAGTTAGATTGCTAAAAAATATAATACACATATAAAACCAATACACCAAGTAAAAGAAATATACTTATCGCAGTCCTCACCCAATTGAAGCTGATATTCTAGTTAAAATAACAATGTTTAATATTTATTTATATATCAGTACCTGGTTGACCGAGCTTTGCTCGGTTTAAATGTGTTTATAAAGGGCTCTAAGTAAAAAAAAATCTTAGAAAAAAAGAACAAAAAGAAAAGATCCGAATGTAATCATCAGGCTTCGAACCGGGGCATGTTGACTCCAAGGCGAGCATATTCCGTCTGAGCCATTTAGACTTAAAAAACAATTGCGAAATAGTTATGGTATTCTAAGGAGTTTTTCATTGTCTAAAAACACACATAAAATTATATTTTTAAAAAATGAAACCTAGCTAGATCGATTTGCGTCCCCGAAACCCCCTGTATACATAATTTCATGAAAATTGTTAGAGCCGTTTCCGAGATTCAGATTCTATATATCTTATATCTTTAAACAAGCGATTCTTGTAGGTATATATATATAGAATCTGAATCTCGGAAATGGCTCGACTAAACTAATTAGAATGGTGTATTTTTGACTTAGTCTGATGCCTTATTCCTCCAGTGTCAAGTAGAACAATAGAACACCACATGAAATTATAGGTGTAGAGAAGCCTTTTTTGTCAATTCTTTTGGGGTATGCTAATTCTCGAAAGTTACAGTTCTACAACACATTGGAGAAATCGGTGTACAACCGGTGCACATTTGGGGGTACTGTGTGCCCAATGTGACCCCACAAAAAAGCCCTGGTAGATAATAATCTGGGCAGTATATTATTCAATGTATGATCTAAAAGTAAGTGAATTAATTTTAAATAATTTCTATGTATGTAAATATATTTGTATGTGATGAAGGTGAATAATATATGTTGTGTCCAATGTATTAACTTAAAAATGTAGGTATATCTGCTGACATCTGTAATATATTTCTTACCTTGTAGGTAGATTCAATATCTTTGTTTTGTATCACAAAAATAAACTTATACATAGTAAAGTTATTTTAATAATTGTTAAAACATTTGTACATGAGTATTTGTTTGTGTGTATAAAAAATAAGTGTTTTTCTCATAAAATAAATTGTGGTCAGACATAACTGGCTAATTAACTGTACATATTTATTTACCAATTAGCAAAATGAGTTACAGTCACAAAAAACCAAACATGTCAACATTTCTTTCCAATGTTAAATTTTCCATCATAAGTATAAGGATTACATCAGCTAGCGAATGACCCGTTCCCAAAGTACCATTTTGCTAAGTTTGGATCTAGATAGTATTGAAAGAAATGTCTACATAAAAATCAGATTTTCTACATACCATCCGCCGGTCGAGTACACCGTAGGGAGCGGGGACTCGTTGCCCATCTTGAGCATACAAGTTCTTTGTTATCACTTGAATATGTGCCGCCTGCTGGATAGCAGATGCGCTATCCACATTGAAAGTTACATGGGATCTGTAATCAAAAATATTTACTTAAATCAAGCCTAAACAGACAAAATTATTAGACTGGCTATTTCGAAAAACATATATTAGGCAATCCAATTGATTTTATATCCCCGGGATATACAATTTAAAAGAAAATACCACAATATAAAATCGGGCGAAATAATATCAACATAACCCTACTTACATTTTTCTTCCGACGTATGTTTCTCGGTATTGCTCCTTAGGCATCTTGAATTATTTTATAATAATAGTTTTAACATGTCTAATTATTACATCACAAGCAAAAACTGCAATCAATACAAATTTTATAACAAACAACACGATCCGATATACGAAAGCACGAATCTCCAATTCTCCAGTTGTTATACTTGTTATGACTTTTGAATCTTTTGATTTGACAATAGCAGTTTAACGTCAAACCTCAAACCTGTTCTGTAAAGAACAGTATTGCCAGACGATCTAAAATTTTCCTTAATTATTGTTCGAAATTCCTTCAAATAACAAGTTTTCAATACATATTAAGTTAATGTAGTGTACCTAAGTGCTGTGATCAAACAGTAATACGAGTATATTACAACAAAAACTTTTTTGCAATTCATGTGAAATGCAAATTTAATATTTTGTGACAAGTTCAGTTAATGACATGTGGTAAGTACCTAAAAGTTAATGTCGGCATAAAAAGATATAAATATAATAAACACCGGTTCACAGGGACTATATTATTTTTCTCACTCTGACGTGCTTGTTCACTGTATTTTGTTTCTCGCTCTAGCATCCCGAGCTCATCCGGAAATTATTATCATACCCGAGCGTGACGGTTCATTTCATTTCACAGCCACGACAATTTTGTCTCAACGCGCCTAAAGAATGAAAACTAACGTGGTTATTACACATTTTACATAAATACACGGGTAACTCACGTATAATGTAGTCAGTCCAGTCCGACTGGACTGGACTGGACTGACTACATTATACGTGAGTTACCCGTGTATTTATGTAAAAAGCGCCTAAAGAAGTTTTCACTTCAAAAAAACTTGGCAGTCATAGGAACTGCCGATGGAAGTCAAAACTTATAAACTCAGAATGTGATAGCTTATGTACTTTGGAAACTACGGAAACAGAAAGTGAAACCAGAGGCGTGGCTGTGAGCATGGCCATCTAGATATGCTGACGCATTTCCACATTTCTAGATAGCCAATTACCATGGTCCTGAGTTAGCCTGAAGATTTCTTATCATTCCCGAGCGTGTCGCTAGAATTCAATTCACAACCTACGAAATATATGTCTGAGCCACGCCGAAAGTAGTATTCGTTTCAAAAAAGTGTGTGTGGGTAAGACAACACGCCAGAAGTGAAAACTAAATAAGAAATACCTACTAAAACCATTGGATAATTTTAATTAGTAAAAATAAATAGGTACGATCACATAATATAATAAATCAAATACACAGCAACACGACAGCCGCATGTTATGCTCGTGTTGCTATGCTTACTAGGTATATTCTAATCTTCAATTCCTAATTATTATTTTTTTAATTTTAAAATTGTTGAGTAGTCTGAAATAGTTAAGAATTTCTTATTTTAGTTTCCATTTCTGCCGTGCGTTCTTATGCGCACATTTTTTTTATCAAGTGTCTTTGTGTTATGTCCCGTATACTGTAAAATCTAAGAAAAAACTCCAAAACACGCGAATAAAACTCTCTACTTTTCATCATAGCGTTTTTTCCTTTGTAAATCCTCCAAAATGTTGGCCCTCTATGTTTACCCCCAAAACTACTAAAAATCTCAATTTTGCGGGAAACTTCCACTAACCTGGCTATAATGCCGTCACAGATTAAGTAGACCTCAAATCGATACTAATTTTCAGAACGCACCCAAAAACAGTAATACCATTGCATATACTGAAAACTACTAAACTTGCATACCGTAGTAGCAAACATAGAAAAAAAATCTGCAAGTTACCCAATTTTGTAAAGTTTTTCAAAATGATGACTAAACTATTGGATCTTTACACAACATTTTTGTACTCAACTGAAGCTACCAAAAACACTGCACAACTCACACAAGCGTGTCACTATACTGTTATGTACAGCGAGCAACACGGAAGGAAGGGAGTAGGCATACACAGCGTTTCCCCTCTGTCAAAGAACAAGTCCGCGTGTACCACGGAGTTTGATAATATACTGTGGCGTGCAGTATGAAACTAGTTGCGCAACTGGATTTCTAACCAGGCTGAGTCAAGCCGCGCGAGTGAACGCTCCTCAATCACAGAATGCCAAATAGTTCAGTTTTCTGCTGCAAAAAGAGGCCTGGGACATCAAATATACAAAAGGATGGTGTTACCTTTCACATGCAAGTAGATCCATATCATATTACTTCAATTTAGTTACAAATTAACAGCAAAGCGTAATTTATTCGAGCGACGCTATGCACTGACCTTGAGCCGTTTGGAAGTTACATTGTTACAGTAAATCAACTTCACTGTATAACAATTTTCAATATTTTGCCAACATGTTTCGTAGGTTTAACCTACGTAGTTTGGTTAAAATAAACTTTAAGTGAAACTTCTAATGCGACTTCCCAATTGGGTTGCGTTAAACGTTCAACACTCATTTTTCGTGTTCGGAAATTATACATGTACCGTGAATCTCTTCACCGCGATTCAGAAAATTACGTCATTTTGCTAGCCCCTACATGCCGGGCATGAAGAAATCATGATAAGTGATAAGACCGCCGCGTGTCTCACCATCTGCTTTGTGTTTTCTCTCTATGTACCTATGTCCTTTCTGTAGTGTTTTTGGTGTGCAATAAATAAATTTTCTATTCTATTATATTCTAATCTGTTCTGTTCTGTTCGGTTCCGTTCCGTTCAGTTCCGTTCTGTTCTGTTCCGTTCTGTTCTGTTCTATTCTATATATTTTCTAGAAATCGTTTCCCGTTGTTAGTCATTTTCAGCGGCCTTACGTTGTGAATCACGCTCTCGTGAAATATCTAAATCATAAAACCTTACTGCTCGCATAATGTTACAGTGCCTCAAATTTATCTGACCCGGTTGCGGCATCGGCGGCATCGTTTTATGGCTATTGTGGCTAATATTTTCTTTATCCATATACCATTTTTTATTTATTCATCTACCATTACTCGAACGTGATGTTAAGTAGTGATAACCCGCAAAAGGCGATGTGGAATATTGTCAACACTGAGAGAGGTAAAAATAATGTCCCCAAACTATTGTTTTCTGATATTATTAGAGATACCAACGGAGCTAAGTTTAGTTCGCCAAAAGTAGCCCTTCAGGCAATGAACGCTAGATTCTTGTCAGCAGTGGTAGCCTGTGGAGCCCCGAAAGCTAATCTTTCTTCGGTGCACCGCACACTACTGGCGGCGCGCCGGCTTCCTGAGTGCTCTCTCCGATTGATGTGTTTTTCTGCTGAAGAGGTTTTCCGGACTGTCACTACACGAATACCTCCAAAGAAGGCTAAGGACGTTTTTGGGCTGTCCATGGAGCTATTGAAATTGGCAGTAGTGCCTCTTGCTCCTGTACTTTCGGAGTTGTTTAATAAGTGTCTGCGGGAGGGGGTCATACCCGTCATCGCTAAAAATTTCGAAAGTCTCGCCAGTATTTAAAGGTAAAGGCAAGCGCGATGATATCGACGGCTACAGACCTGTATCCATCATACCGGCTATAGCCAAAGTGTTTGAGAACGGTTTAAGTACGAGAATCGTGACGTATTTGGCGGACACAGATTCTCTCTCAGCGCGTCAGTACGCCTACCGTCAAAGACGGTCCACGACCTCGTTAACCCGTTGATGTGGCGGATCTCGAAACCCTTGCTTTAAAACTTAGACACTACGGTATAGTCGGAAAATCCCATGCAGTGTTGATGAGTATGATGCGGGACCGCTCGCAGGTGGTAGATGCTGGGGATGGCCGTGAAAGGTCAGACCCACTTTCGGCCACGATAGGTGTAGCACAAGGATCGTCGGTCTCAAACATATTGTTCTCCCTCCTGTTGAACGATTTGCCTGAAGCTGTGAATGGGGCCGAAATCTTCATGTATGCTGATGATGTGGCAGCTATTGTAACGGCACCAGACATAGACAGGGTGGAGGAAGGTTTGAATCGCACTGTGACTCGTCTGAATACCTGGTTAAGTGACAACGGTCTGGCCTTAAGCTTAAAAAAAGACACACTTTGTACACTTTTGTTTGTCGGGACATGCCACAAGGCCGCTAAACGTAAAACTGAATGACATTGTAATATAACAGGTGAAAAGCACCACTTTCTTGAGTTTCGAGATCGACCGGAGTATGACGTGGGAGTTACACATTGCCAATCTCTGTGGCAGAATAAGCAGTGCGTGTTTCGCCCTCAGGCGGGTATCACGAGTGGTGTCCCCGGAGGTGTCTCGCTCCTGTTTTTTCGCCACGGTGCAATCCAGGCTACAGTACGGCGCAGAGTTGACGCACGTGCAGCTGACTGGAGGCGTGCGTTCCGAGCTCAATGCCATATTGATCTTCCAGGTCGCAGTGTATGTGAGGAAAAATCTCGACCTATACGGTAAGCGTGGTGATAGGCATTCGTGTCAGATACGCAATGCCGACAAATTGGATTGTGTCTCCCACTCCCTTACCAAATCTAGTAAGCTGACTTACGTTATGGGTCCTAAAGTATACAACAGACTACCAGATGCGGTGATAGCAGCACCCAGCTTGAGCAGCTTCAAGAGTAAGCTCAAACGCTGGCTTATCGAGCAAACGTTTTACAGTTATGAAGATTTTTTAGAGACCAACGGTAAAATAATAATTTAATAATTGAAAAGAATTGGTACTATTTAATTTCCATTTGACATTATTGTATTACGATTTTTTTATTATGACATTGTCTGCTCAATTTTAAATTTGATTTATATTTATAATGACATTGTCTAATTATTACTATTTTTTATTTTACAATATTTATATTCCGTACCTATAATTACTGTTATATAATTTATTATGCCTGACTTGTAAATGTATATTCATCAATAAAATACTTTGACTTTGGCTTTGACTTTATCTTCATGTATGTGACGGGTGTTACCGATTACTTGTTTATCTATTATATTTACAGCTTCCCTAACGATCTAGAATTAAGAGAAGTTTGGAAAAAATTGCAATAACATACAAACCTGGGATTCCAAAAAATCAAGTGTTATTTGCTCAACTCATTTCCAGACATCAGATTTTAAAAATCTTCCCAACAAAAAAAGAAGATGAGGGAGCGTTCAAGTATTACGTAACGCAATTTGGGGTTGGGGTCTCGAAAAACGTTACGATGCATTACAGGGGCGAGACGGGTCTTTCTTACAACACGTTAAAGTCCGCGAGGTATAAGCTGAGCTTTGCATTAGTGTGAGTGATCACCAAAAGTACAGTCAGAGTCAGATATTAAAATAAAATAAAACTAAATTGATAAAACTATTTTCGTACAAAAAAATTAAACCGACTTCAAAACCACAAATAGGCACTCAAAAGCGAAAAATAAACTAAAATCATTATTATAAGCGCTACTCACTCATCTATTTGAAGTCGGTGCCAGCCAAATCTAACAGGTAGAGGATAGATACTACTTACCTGTGCCTACATAGCATCAATCTACTAACTTTTTGACCTGACTGGCACCGACTTCAAATAGATGAGTGAGTAGCGCTTATAATAATGATTTTAGTTTATTTTTCGCTTTTGAGTGCCTATTTGTGGTTTTGAAGTCGGTTTAATTTTTTGTACGAAAATAGTTTATTTTACTCTTTTAGTGTACAAGAACAAAATTAATAATTTTGATTAACCCCCGACTACCTTGGATTTGTTATCTGTACAACATTCTACTAGTCAAGCCCTTTCATTTGATACCCATATAAAGGGAGTTGTGAAAAACGAAATGTATTTCGGCATTTTGTGGAAGCGGCCATCTTGGATTTGAATTTTTTCATAGTGCAAAGTATTCTACTAGTCAAGCTCTTTCGTTTGATACCCAAATTGAGGAAGTAATGAAAAATATAATATAATTCGCCATTTTGTCGTGGCGGCCATTTTGCTTTTGAAATTTGTTATAGTACATAGTATTCTACTAGTCAAGTCTACTACATTTGATATCCAAATTGAGGTAGGTTGTGAAGAAATACTTTGTCCGCCATTTTGTGGAGGCGGCCATCTTGAATCGACATTAACCAGACATAGCTAAGAACATTTGCTATGGTATTAACCTTGAAATAAAAGAAACCGCATCGAAATCGGCCCATCTGTTTGAGTTCTACTACAATGCCACAGCAGACAGACAGACACACAGACAGACATCGACGTCACTTATAACACCCTTTTTTGGTCGGGGGTTAAAAACAAGTTTTTATTAAAGCATTTACGCAATTCTGTATTGACAGGGTCGAGATTCATAACTTTTGTGAAATCTACAACTACGTCATCCAGATACGCAAATTTTCACTTTTTGGTTCATATTTCAAAAACTACTTGACTGATTTTGAAAAGATTTATATGGGACCATTCGGAAAGCATACCCATCCGAACACAAAAGAAATTTTAAAATCGGTTCAGAGGTTCTCGAGAAATCAGGTAACATACAAAAAAAAAAAAAAAAGAAAAACATAGGGTCGAATTGATAACCTCCTCCTTTTTTTGGAAGTCGGTTAAAAATAAAGTCCAGCTGTGTATTTGACTGATGAGTACATATTATTGTGTGATTATTACTAAAAATTCAATTTGAAAGACAAAATAACTACACATCTTCTATACCAGACATTGCACCATAGTCACTTTCTTTATCACTCTCGTTATCATTTTCACTCTCGTCTGATGTGTCGTTTGTTTTAATAATGAATCTTTCCGTTATATTGTCAATAACGGCGTCGTATCCATGAAACTTTTTTCTTCTTTTATTGCATGGTCACAAACATTTTTCCATTCCTGTACAGTGATACTTTCAATTTTTTCATTTGCTAACCTCATTATTGTATCCATATTCATTGACACGTTTTTTTTCGCGACGTATCCTTTTATCATTGCCCATATATTTTCAATCGGATTGAAATCTGGGTGATAGGGTGGTAGACGAAGGACGCTGTGACCATGTTCTCTTAATAAGGTGTCCATTTTATATTCAATAAATCGTTTTTATTATGCAGTATCAATTGATAAAGTTGTAGTTTAAGCATGGATATTGAGTGATCGATATTGCGTAACTTGAGCCAGTCAATCATATCTTGTTTGCGACTATTTGAGTTGGGAGCGGGATTTTTTAACGAATTGTGGTAAGATGCGTTGTCAACTACAATAACGCTATTGGGCTTCAAATTGGGAATTAATTGCGTTTGTAACCATTTTGTATAGTTTTCTGTATTCATATTGTTATGATAATCACCACTTTTTTGATTAGCTTTAAACATCAGCAGCGCATTTGGTATGAAACCATCTTCGCCGCCGGCATGAACGATTATCAATCGATTTCCTTTAGAAATAAGTTTCTTCAAACTAGAAGTGCTGCCATCTGAATATGATTTTGATGAAGTGTGAGTGGTGTCAATATATGTTTCATCGGTATAAACGATAGGCCTGCCCTGAATACGGTATTCGGAAATTTTAAGTAAATAAGTTATACGTAGGTGGCGGATCTCATGCTTTTCCATTAAAATTTTTCTGTTATTCTCTGTCCTTGACCATTTCAATCCTAAAAGAGATACTTCTTTTCGCAATGACCATATTGATCCTGGATAGTTAATGTCAGCCTTTAATTTTTCATGAATTCTTTTCATTGCTGGCACCTCTTTGTCAGTAATGTGAAAATTATGAATTGTTCTACGGATTACTGCTTTATCAAAATCATCAATGATTATTATATTTTTCCTGCATCTGGTCTTTTCGGAGATTTGAATTTGGTTCCATCTTTCAAAACACGTTTACCTTCCAATAAGACTCTTTTAACAGTTGACAGTGGAATTCCTGTCGATGTCGATACCAATTGGGCTGATGTAGTCACACTTGACATGTCTTTATCGTTCATGTCTTTAAAATAGCTACCTATTTAAATTACACAAAATTTCTTTTACTTGGCTGTTTAATGGTTTCCGTATTTTGCGCTTATTTGTGTTGGCATCCATTTTACTAACACTTATATCAAACAAAAACAAAATAATATTAAACACGTCACGCTGCAGTCTGTACAAGAGGCGAGACAGAATGGCGCTGCGCCTCAGGCCGGTTACCCAAAATCAGTTTAAACCGGTTTTTACCGGGCGAAAATGGCGCCGCCCCTAAGGCCGGTTGTTACACCTACACTATCCATGTACACTCACACAAATGTAAAGCTCAGCTTATACCTCGCGGAGTGTACGTAACATTATTTCTTTTTTTACATAAAAGATAGGGAATTAAAACTCCTAAATTATCAGCCCTTTCCGTTCACATTCGAATTAAAAATGTCTTGTTTTATTATAAGGCAATTAAAACTATACCAAGAATAAAAACTATAACATAACTTTTTGCGACTTCAGGGTAAAAATGATCACTTGAGTGTTACGTTACGTTTAGAGAGGAGGGAGAGGGGGGTACAGAAAAACGTTACGGAGCGTTACAGTGGGAGGAGGAGGGGTCAAACATCTTCAAGAATTGCGTTACGTAATATTTGAACACTCTCTTTATATTCAATACCAAGTTTATTACCGGACTGCGTTTGTGCTGTAAGTATGTGAAGTTGTTTAGATAAATTAAAGCTATAGAAATCCATTTCATTGTTATGTTTATGTTCCAGAACCATCTACAAATATTCACCGAAAACTTTCACAACCCTGTCGGGGTTAGCAGTACAGCTGCGCCTAACTTGTTGACATCTGTAAGTGCATCATCATGCCAACAACAGCAAGTAAGTCATTACTTACGCCTCTAGTGTATGGTAACAACAAAATAATATTATAAATGGTAAAAGGTTTTTAATTTTGATAAATTCCGAAAATTATCGATATCGCCCATACTGTTTCGTTGATGTGATTTTCGTTTCAATGTGTTAGTTATGACTTATCCATACACTGAGGGCGGGCTAGATATGTGAATGAAGCTTTATTTTTTATGTGCTAGTGATTTGTGAGTATGATTGGCAATGGATCGGTAAAGGTATGTTTTGTATGTATTAGTGCGGCTTTGCGCTAGTGTGCAACTTTCCCCTCCCGCAAGAACTGACAGAAAGATTTGAACAATATTTTTTAGCCAAGACTACTGTAAGTACTCCTTCCGTGCTGCGCGGAAAATCGAGTTGCTTGATGGTTATGTAACAGGCATGTTGCTAACCGTCAAACACAGGTCCTGCTTGTCTCGTCACTCTTTATTGTATTAAAAAATAAAGAAACAAATCTTGAACAAACAAATGTCAGTTTACTCAATATTCTACTGTTATTTCTGCACTGTGGTGGTGGTCCATGTTTTTTTGACGTGACAACGTCTTAAATTAGGTTGCGGCTGGGAGTCACTTATGAAAAAGTGTAACGCTCGGTAACGTTACGATGAGTCACCGAACGAGAGAGGCCCGCCGAATGCCTTGCGTCTCTCTCCCACTCAACTATGATCGGTCTGCGCGCGCGCAGCACTAGAGAATTAGGCGCATTGAATCGGCGCATGCTTGTGTCTCTGTCTTTGTCTTTCTCGAACGTTCTTGGCGTTGGAAAAACAAGAAAGCGTCATAATACAAGTTCACACGTGTGGTTAAAGTATCGTCAGCTGTGTCTGTAGTGAAAATGTGGAGTGCTTAGATTCGTCATTTACAACAACTACAACAATAAAGGTAAATAATTGTACACTGATATTTCATTATCGTAAACTATGATTGATTGATTAATTTCTTAATTTCATGAAAATACGTATAATCTTGATTGCGTATCAAACGTTTCTAAGTCAACTACGTTAAAAGGAACAACTATCGACTTGACTTTCGCAAGACACATTACAGCAGAAACACTTCCTTTCATTTCATATTTCTCCTATCATCGTCCTATCCTCAACAAAATCACTCAAATAGGAATTAGTTAAGTTTAAGTTTACATGTACAATGTTTTAGTAAACAAAATATATTTCTATAGTTAAAATTTGTGCAATTCTTATTTTCATTCAATTCCTTGTTCCTATTGTGCAATTTAATTATATTCATATCAATAAATATTCTACCGAGAAAAAGACGTTGTCACGTAAAATCTTCGCCCGTAAAACCGACTTTACAGGCAACCAGATTTTTTTATTTATTTAAATTAGCCACTCCACAGACTCCGGCGTCCGTGATCTTTGTTATTACAATTATATATTATTATTTTTACACATATTTTGGATAAGGAGAAGAAGAGGAAAATAGGAGGGAGTTGGGTACATTTAAAATCTAATTCTAGTGCTCGTCTGTAGAGCCGACCACTACCGGTTGGGATTCCGCTAGTAATCGACTCGACATCGAGTGTTTGCCTAATTGCCGTTTGCCATTTGCCTAAGCTGCCAGCTCCCGGACCAGAGCCTCCACAACGGCCGCATTTCTGTCCCTGATGGCCATCTGTAGGTTGAAATCTCGGATGGTCTTCAGTGATGCAGCCCATTGCTCTCCGCACGAACCGACCGATGGCGTCGTCGGTGTCGTCAGCGTAGTATGTGAAGGTCCCCGTGTGCCGTGAGATTGCAACAACCGCATGGGGTACGCTCTCGTGCAGCTTCATATTTGCCTTGGTTTTGATTGCGATTACTGACTTGTATGTTAGTCCCTGAGCTTCATGGATGGTAAGGATGCGTGACCCGATGCCTGACCCATAACCCTGGTTTGTCAGGGTCTCCTTCTCCTCTTGAGTGTGAACTAAAAAGAGGGTGTTTGGTAGGTTGTTGGGTATTTGCGCTCCCCTACATCTTCTCTGCTCTAGGGACTTTATACGGGGCGCTGAGGAGTACATACCGGAGTATATTTCCCTCAGCGCATATGCGATGTCCATTGGGTTTCGATGTGTGCAGACCAACTCTTGGCTGATCTTTGTTACCAGGTTTAGGTTAGGTTAGGTTAGGTTATAAGGCAACTGATTGACGTCTCCAATGAGGACAATTTCACCAACACCAGACAGCCTTGAAGCTATCACAATGGCTCCAAAATGGTTCATGAGAGCTTCGTCCACCATGAGGCGACTGAAAATTTCTCTACCGAAACCATTTACCAGAGCAGAGGCCATGGTTCGCACTCTGGTTTTGACCAGGTTTCCGATTCGGTGCGATAGCTTTTCTCTTAGATCTTTTTCTGCCTCAGTTGTTGTAGTGATGATGGCGTCCTTGTCCACGTCGAAGTGTCTAATCACCGATGTTGTTTTCCCACATCCTGGAACTCCGTTGACCCACTGTATTCTCGGTACCTCCTAATTTTCCCAACCTGCTTTGACGTTTCCGTTCCCTTCTTCTTCGTCTTGGCCATCTCTAGGATCTTATCGTCCAGCATAATCTTGGTGCATCGGGCAGTAACTACAATTGGGTCGTTTGGTGGTGTCGCATGAACAGGCACTCCCGCGCACTCAATCTCTTTCTCGTTCAGTGTCACGAAGCCATTTTCTGCACTGTAAGCTTCCATATACTGTCCCGTCATGGTTCCATTGATGACCCGGAAAGTGACATTATTGTAAATGGCTGCTTCGGCCTCCTCGAGTTTTGCCTTGTTTGTCCATGTTTATACTGGCTTACTGGCTGCGTCCGCGCTCCGCACGAAGTAACGCGCTGCCGAGACAGCGTTAAATGCCTACTTTGGTAGAAATACCTGGGCTTTAAGTACAATATTTACACACTATGTACAATATTAACACTTGCTTAAGCATTGCTCTGAGTTTTCTGCTTTCAGACATGAGCATGAAGAAATGTGTCGGTTTCTGAGCGTTTCGACCTATGATATAGACGAAATTATTTTAAAAGAAGCAGCTTGTCAGTCATGGACAAAATATATTGTACGTATATTTTGCAATTTAAAGATCTTTAATGGGACACAGGTAGCCCGTATAATAGGTACTTTGAAATTTTCACGACTACTTTTCTTTCGTGTCTTTATTATTATATATTATATTCAGTTATATATTCTTTCTTCTTAATTTTTAGTTTTTTTACAATGTAATACATTATGTAGTAGATACATATTATACCTCAGAGGACTTGCGGATCTATGGGCGCATTGATTGTATCAAATAGCAGCTTTCTCTCACAGATCCAGAGTTTCATTATTTTCTAGTTTAAATAAAAAAAATAGATATAAGGAATCATGTAATATATTTCCGAATAAACGAATGATAAAAAAAAAGTACAATATTTACTAGGTATGTGAATTAATGTGACTACATTGTAACATGAATATACCAATGAGACCTTTTTTGTCATGCAAAGGATAGAAATGTTATTTCTATATGCCTGATAATTTATAACATCATCTTTGTTCACAATTTTTGCAATAAATAACTTTGATTCTATTGCAATGACATCTACCATCAACCATGTTACTAACAATCAGAGATCAAAGTGTTTAATAACTACTAAATTAGTAGAATTTTCCGGCTACGCATCACAGTTCATATGTTTCTTGCGTAAAAAAAAGAGCGCAGAGCGCGCCGTTTTTTGGCTTGTCAACTGAAACCACGCAACATTTTCATTCGTAGTTTTCTGCTAAATTACTTCTATTTCCATGTGATGTGTAGCGAATTAGATAAATCCATGCGCTACACAAAGTCGAATAACAAACGGCACCAGTGCGACTTGTAATCGGACTCTGAAATCATAATTCCCACCGGAGAGACCCGCGAACTCCTAACATGCCCCTGTTGAAAAGGAAAGCCTTCGAGAAATCGACGGCGTCGGAATACCTTCGAGACGACGATGAGGTCTTCCATTGCGAGATCACCGATGAGATATTCAAAGATTATGAGTGAGTAATAACAAAAACAGTTTAACCGCCAAATTTTTGCGGGATTCGTGAGAAATGTCGGTTTTATCTATTGTAAATGAAGCTCGGTACATCGAGCGCGCGACGGGCTGCGTAACAAGGCGAGCGTGACACGCTTTTCGTTATTTCCGTGAGTCGCGTCATATCTTTTTCAATGTTTACGTATTGTTTGGTTTTAGGGAGTACTGTGAGAGGATCATATTGGTCAATTCCATGGTTTGGACATGTGAGATGACCGGAAAGAACAACCTGACATACTCAGAGGCGTTGCAGACCGAGAGAGCAGCCAGGAAACAATTGAAGGACTTTCCAATGGAGCTCCGGATTCCTATATTGTACTTGGCAACAAAGACCAACCGATGTTCCTTTGCTGAGATGTCAGAAGATGTGTTCAATTTTGTTAGGGATAGGTACTTTGTGGGGGAGACCGTGGAAGCCTGCCTGGAAGGAGATAACTGGCAAGAGGCTCACATTCTCTCAGTGACTGCACAGAAGCAACACCCTGACAGGTCAGTTGTAATTCATATTGGATTCTCAAGACAGTATTTTATCTTTTAGGACTAGACAATTCTAAATTTAACACTAGGAAAATATCTTTGATATAGGAGTAAATTAAATTATGTTTGCCTTCTGCTTGAATACATTAACCCACAAAAAAAAATCTAGTCTATGCTTATCTAGATTTATTATCATCACAATCAATTGTTTATTTGAATAAAAAAACTTTAAATTTTACCATTCAACTAACTTAAATAATAGAAAGTTAATGCCTAGTAAAAAGATTGATTTTCATAAATTCATAATTCAAGTTGTGTGAGGAATATTCAAACTATTTAATTTATACATATATTTCATTCTAACTACTAAGAAACTGTAACTGGAAATTGTAATTGTGCCTACGAAAATGAGTCATATGAAACTCGAAAAAAATGAATTTTAATTTTTTTTTTTAAATTATGTTATTAAATTAAATACTTAAGGAAAAATGAAAAGGTATAATGATCTAAATATTATTTTTTTATTCTCTTTTCTATTATTATTTAATTTTTATAATTTTTAGGAGTGAAAATGCAAATAAAAAAAAGACTTATAAAATACAAAACCAATGAATAAAACCATTTCACACACTACCTATATTTGACACTCACACATAAATTTTGTTTGTTTGTTTGTCAGTTTGTTTATTGTTAAAGTATGTGGTAATATTGAGTATATTATGATACAGTAACATTACCAAATGGAGGCCATAATAACAATTTGAAGTTTATTAAAATTGTTTTATGGGTGAATTTCGGCCACTTGGCCACATTACCATAAATAAATAGACAATACTATTTCGCCCAACACTAAGCAAAGTTGCCAGTACTTAGTTTGTACCATGGAGATTAAGAAATTACTATCACAGAATAAGGAATGACCCTACTCCTTCTGTGTTAAACTAAAGTTTGTTAGTCCCATAAAAAAAAAAAGTAATATGTAAACCTAGACAACTTAACTTTGTGGTTTGTGCTATAATTTGACTCTTATGACTAAATTAATTTACAATCCAGATTCCATTCACATTTGTATGTACACCCAAACATACATAATTAAATAAATTTGAATTGTTTGGAATGGGTTTGAAAGTAAAGACAAAACTATTTCAAAATATTTGTCTGCTTGTTCTGGCTGGACTTTAAAATGGCTGAACTGATTTTCGTGTGGCTTTCACTGGCAGATAACTGTTTAAAGCAGTGATTTATCAACTATTATGAAAAAAAAGCAAGGTTTCTGCAAAAACAATAGGAAATAAATAAATATCACATTTAGTTGTTTTTGGGAGCCACAGGTTACACTGTCTGACATTGTTATTTGTAAAATCATATTAATATTATAAACTAGCTGTACCATGCCATGCTTCGCTGTGGCACATTGTAATGCAAAAATTAGATAAAAACAATGCTTGATGCGAATTATATATCATTCTAAAATTTCAGCTCGACCGGTGCAGAACTTTTTGAGTTTTTGAAGCGTACACAAACCAACATAACATTTATATACATAGAGATGTGAGTTTGGTTTGCTCAATCGCATAGAAATGGGGTAAACATATTAGAGGTAGATTTTATGAGATAATTTTTTGTTTTTCTAAAATTATTCACCAAGTCATCTTGGATCCTAATACTTATTACAATCTAGCCTAATTTATTATGTCTAGGCTAAGTAAGTAATTAAAGAGTAATTTATATTGCTACATAATTATGATTTAAATTTGAATAATTTATCTGCTCTTTCTAAATGTAATCAAATCTTTCCAAGTTTTTTGTTCGTAATTATAAAATGCACCAACCCATTATTATAACATTTATATGGATGATTTCTACCAATAAAAAAAGTCTTAAAACAGGTTACATAATGTCTGAATTATCACATTGGGCGAAAATTACGTGAACTGAAACTGCGCAGGTAAACCGCGGCCTTAAATTAATTGTCTTGGGTATTAACTTCTTCATAGTCAATTCAGTCCGAATTAACCAGAAAGATGCACCGCCAAACGAGCAGTGGTCGCGCGCGTGCACTCTCATTAAAAAGGCCGCCGGTTGCGGTCGAAACTTAATTCGGACTGAGGTCTGTACTGACTAGCACACGTGACTTACCCGTGATATGGGATGATGAGGGTCAAAAAATAATGTGGGACACAAGTTTTTTTATGTAGATGTGACGTCACAACCCCAGAAAACACTCCCGAAACTTGTCAGTTTATATCTTTGTTGATTTTTAATAAATTGATAAAACAACAAAAAAAGATATGTCCAATACTTTTTCATGATCTACTTGACAGACTAATTAGATTGTTAGATTACTAGTTAGATTATGTAGATGATGATGATGATGATGATGATGTCAGATAAAACTACTAAGCACTGTATTTTCGTATTTTGTTTGTGAAACCCCCGTTTTAACCCCCCATCCAAAAAGTGGTGCTATAAGTTTGACGTCAATGTCGGTCTGTCTGTGTGTGTGTGTGTATCTGTCTGTGCCACAGAGCTCAAACGGATGGGCCGATTTCGATGCGGTTTTTTATATGAAGTTTAATAAGGCCTAAGTTTTTTTGGTCACCATGTCCTACACTCATATAAATAACTACATCAGTTTTCATACTGTATAATATTCTGTAATTTTCAGCAAAACCATGATTCCTTCGACGTCATACTGTTACGAAGTGGAGCAGTTCAATGAGGAGGACTCTGCGGCGGCCGGCCAGATCGGCACCGTGTCCATGGACCGCGTGCGCAGGCGCAAGGGGCTGTACACGCGGGACAAGAACCGCCTGTTCCTCAAGCAGTTTGTCGAGGGCGGCCCGGGAGGCGTCATCGGTATTAAGGTATGTTTAAGTTACGTCCGGTCTAGTCACGAGAACGGCGACTGCTGATCCGGAGCCCCGGTTTCAATGCCTACGCAACATTGTATTTTCGAAGTAATTTGCTTTATAGGCGAGATTACTAAAAAAAAAAGCCGGGGCCCGTGCCCCGACTCATCAGTCATCGTCGTAATATCCGATCCAATATTATCATCATGAATTCTTCCTTCCTCGTGTGGGGGAAGTTAGGGTAGCTAGATACTCGAGGGGACAATAAGTCAAAGGGACATAACCCGTTATGTCCCTCCTGCGCAAGGTGGCGTCATGAGTAGATGCACCGATGCCTATGAACGCCTAAAAAATAATGACGATGCGGGGCTGTGCTTTATTACCTTTAGACTGGCTGGTGGCGAGAATGTCTGCTATCATAATAGTGACGGTTTTTTTGTCGTAAATGAGCTTTAATTCCATATAAGGGGGGTTGAAATATTACGTAATGCAATTTGGGGAAGGGAGTGTCTTGTAAAACATTACGGTGCATCAGAGGAGGTAATTTAAAAAAACATTAAAAATCTTCAAGTTGGCAATTTGTATGGTGATATTTAGGCAAAAATTTTCACTTTTAAATTACGTGGGATGTAGGGAAAATGGGGGGGAGAGGAGAAGGAGATAAATACCCCGTTATGTATTTAACTGAGTAATGTTGCCTGTTTACTATGAGCCATTTTCAGATGTATGTGTAAAAACAAGTTTTAGCTCAATGAGTACTCATTGAGCTTTCTAGATGCCAGAAATTAATAGATGATGAATCAGATGACATATAATATGATACAACCAGTTAAAAATTAAAAAAGAAGAAGAAGACTTTATCAGCTGACTTGTTATTATCATTGTAAAAATTCAGACCAATGGAAACTGTGCTGCCAGACATATTGCATGCCTCAAGAAGAAGAGGCCAGTTTGTATGGGTCACTTATTAAAATGTTTTGTATCACCTTATCTTACCTGAAAACAGCAATAAAGATTTTTGTATTTGTATTTGAGTAGTCATTGAGCCATAACTTACTACTGACTAAGCCATATGGTCAATTGAGTTGTGATTTAGTGTAAGAAATAAGAATAATTCATATTAATTCAATTGAGATGTATTCAAAATAAATTTTCTAACTGATATATATTTGATGTCATTAGTAGTTGTAGCATTCAAGGTGATCCTGAGACCTTGAACCTAAGTATGAATGTAGGTAAGTTCACTCAACTCATTTGATCATGATGTAAAAAACAGCTTTTGTGTTTTGTTAAGATTACTATTTGTAGTTTTATCACCACATATTCTTTACTCAAATTTATTTAGAGGAAATCCATATTCACTGAATTATAATTGTCCTACTAATATTATGTATCAGGGTTGTTGCGAATATTCGCATCCGCATCCGCAAATGCGGAACATTCGCATTAATTCAGACATCTCCATCCGCATTCACATCCGCATCAATCAATGCGGAGTTTTTACGGATGCAGATTCACATCAACAAGTAACTACATGTAAAGAAAGTGGGCGGAGCCAGAGTGGCACGTGCTTCGCGTTTGTTTTGGTAATTACTAACTTCATTCAGTAACTGTCGAATAGAAAGGCGCACATTGGTAACAAGATCCTACAGGTTTGTTTGTTGTGTTTTTTCTCATTGTCAATAAATTATAGTTACAGTGAGTGTTTACTGTGTACTTCATAGTTTTTTGTGTGTTTAATGAATATTTTGATATAAATATTAGGTGAAATGTCGCCACCAATAAAAAGCAATATCTGGACTTATTTTACACTTAAAATTTAAATAATTATCCTTTTAAATCCCAAAATCCGCATCCGCATCCGCTTCGAATCCGCATCCGCGGATGTGAACTTCTAATAATCCGCATCCGCATCTGCATCCGCGGATGTCTAAATTTTTGCATCCGTAACAACCCTGTTATGTATGTGAAAATTTTAAATAATGTAAGGAAGTATTTTTGTTACTCTTTCACTCAATTACTAAGGGTGTTTGGATGAAATTTAGTATAAAATATGGTCAGTAGAGAATGGTCTGAAATAACACATAATCTATTTGTTAACCCGAGAAAATAACGGGATCGGGAACTAAACTTACTTGAGTAAAATGGCGAAGCGGTATAAGGTTTCAAAAAAAAATAATCGGCAGTCATAGGAACTGCCGATAGAAGTGAAAACTTATAACTCAGAATTTGATAGCTCAGTTTGGAAACTACGCGGGTGGAACCGGAAAATCTTCGGGTAAGCTCGAAAACACCGATCTTTTACCCGAAGATTTCTTATCATTCCCGAGCGATGAGCGTGATGCTAGAACTCAATTCACAGCCCATGAGAAATCTGTCTGTGGCGCGCAAAAAGTAGTTGCCACTTCAATACTGCCGCTGTATCTTCTACAGGGGGCATCGATCGTTGAAGTGGAAGAGAGATAGATGCGTCACAAGCTGAACGCTCAGGTCGATCGTGCCTCTCTATGGCTTGTTCCGCTGTCACGGCGGTGGAACGTGACATTGAGTAATGTTTGTAATACAGTCAGCGTTCATCGACTTGTGTCGTAATCACGTAATTTTTTTTTTCAAGTAGGTACATTTTCCGAGTAAATACCATTTGATGACTCCCTTGTGACAGAAGGCAATGAGTCCCACCATTTGGAACACAAAGCAGCAGGTCTACTACGAAGTCCGATAAACGATATATCGGCCGAAGTTATGGACGTTTTATACCACGAAACACAATCGGTCGGTTAATGACACAAAAACTGTCAAATCAGCGTCGGTCGGGATGAACGAAACGTCCGATTAGATCAACCAATCGATTTTGTTTCGTGGTATAAAACGTCCATAACTTCGGCCGATATATCGTGTATCGGACTTCGTAGTAGACCTGCAGACTGCTTATGCTATACTTACAACTGCGACTTGCAGTAACTACTTCCATGAAATCATCATCATCTCCTATTCTCTTGTATTCCAGAAACAAGCTCTAGAGAAGTACAATATAGCCAAAGCGAGCTTCGACCAAATGTTCACGGGGCAGGCCCCCGAGTTCCCCGCGTCTAAGAGGCTCCTCAAGTCCCCGCCGGTCAAGCCGGGGTCGGCCACCAAGCTGAACAAGAAGAAACCCAGCCCGGACAAGAAGGGGCGCCAGGAGTCGATGGACAAATTTGTCAAGAAGGCGGACAAATCTGATGGTGAGTTATTCGTTGTATTAGATACTAGCAAGTGCCTCGCTGTTTTACTGGCGAAGTCCCAGCCATTTTTCCACTATAAAAAGTAGCCAATTTCATATTCCAGACTACTTTTTTTTATAAATAAAAAGTGACGAGACGGGCAGTACATGTGCCTGATGGTTAGCAACTGCCACATAACAGCATAGTGACACGCAGCTATTGGAACATGAAGAGTCCAAATCATTACCTAGCACTGCACTGCGCTCGTCACCCAGATATCTAAGATGTTATATCTCTAAGCCCTGTAATTTCTCTGGAAACATTGCCCTTCAAACCGGAACACAGTAATGTTTGCACATTACTGCTTGGCGGTAGAATAACTGGCAAAGGTGTGGTACTTCCGCAGGCGGGCTCTGCCAAGAGTCCTACCACTACAAAACAATAACTGTATTCGAAAATTTCACTCAATCCGTTCAGTCTTTACGACGCATCTTACTTTTTTTATCCCTAATATTAAACATGTCAAAGTCGGGATGTTTGTTGCTCTATCACGTCGTAACGGCTAAATGAATCATCGGGTTGAAATTTGGAACACCTGCACAGTTTATATTATAGTCTGGAGTAGGATAGTGGATAATGGAATAGGAATAACTTATACAAATTGTATGCTCTTTCTTTTGTTCTTATTTTTATTAACTTGTAAATTGTGCATTTATCGATAAAGAACTTTGACTTTGGACATAGACCATTTGTTCACCACGAGACAATTACGGGATCTGACAACTAGGGGGGTTAAATCGCTGAGCGATGCTAGTATGTGTAATAAACGAAGCCCTAAGGCGGCCTAAACGTAGGCTTAAATACAAATAAATAATTAAATCACAAATAAAAATTATACCTGTCTAAGACATTTTACATATAAAAGCACAAACATAATATATACATTTTATACCTTTCAGGCACTCAAAAGCCCAAACCACCCGCCGACCCCGCGGCACGGAAGAGCGCCCAGGAGATGGCGGAGAAGATGCGGCGAGCCGAGGCGCAGATGCGGCAGAAGAAAGAAGAAGAAAAGGCAAAGAAGAAAGAGAAGACGGCACGAATACAGGCTTATTATAAGGAGTGGCAGAAGGTCAAGGACGATTTGGAATTGGAGGATCATAAGGTGAGGTTAACACAGAGTCACAGACACACCCTCGTAACAACACATGCACACCTAGGCAACTATATTCCGGCACATACACCTTTTGCACACACACACACACACACACATTCATAGCAGCAAGCACACATACATCCGCAATTTCATGCATAAACCCAGCACATTCACAGACACACACAAAAAAATATCCATACTCTGTATCATAACATGATCATTTATTTCTTACTTTTCAGCCCCTTCCAAAAGGAACTCCAGTGGATATTGAGGGCATCCCCCAGCAACATGTCGGGGATTTCCTGTCTGTGTTGGAATTTGTTCATGTCTACGGAGACATACTGAAGGCTAAAGACACATTCCACAACAAACTTGATATTGAAACATTCAGAAAGGTAAATATTTTATTTTGTAATTTTATTCATAATTATCCAAACCTAACTGACCGTAGGTGTTTTATGTGTAAACTGACGGTGTATAGTATTTTATAGTGATATACACCTGTATATCACACTGTGTGGGACACCTGTCCCAAAACTCAACTTCAAGTGGGAACAGGGCAATTTCATGAATGCTAACTCACTAGAATTAGGTTGAAAATGTTCCCTACTCTCCCATATTTTTCCTTTCTTCTTCCAATACAAGATATGTAAATGTAAAAAAAAGAACCCAAATGACAAAGGTTACGCCCCGGAACCTGTGGAGTTAGTAAATATATAACTTTGTATATAATTATCATTACAGGCGTTAACAATGAAGGAGCACGCGGGCACGTTCAGCGATCTCATTCAGATGTTCCTAACCAGTATATTCTCATTGCAAGAGGATGAGGCAGAGGACTATAACGAGAGCAAGGGGATACAACTGTCTACAGGTAACATACATGACGCTTAGTTTAGTGCTGCATCCATCTTTACATATAACTTCTATGATTATCGCCACCTTTATTCATAAGGAACTTTAAATAAGAACAAAGTTTGTATAATTCGCCGTTTTGTGGTGGCGGCCATTTTATAACAAAAATTAAAAATATTTCTTCACAACCTACCTCAATATGGGTATCAAATGAAAGGACTTGACTAGTAGAATACTATGCATTATAACAAATTTCAAATCCAAGATGGCCGCCACCTCAAAATGCCGAATTGTATTATTTTTTTCACTACTACCTCAATATGGGTATCAAACGAAAGGGCTTGACTAGTAGAATACTTTGCACTATGACAAATTTCAAATCCAAGATGGCCGCTTCCTCAAAATGGCGAAATATATATCTTTTTTCACAACTCTCTTAATATGGGTATCAATTGAAAGGGCTTGACTAGTAGAATGTTGTACAGATAACAAATCTGAGGTAGTCGGGGGTTAGTCAAAATTTTTAATTTTGTTCTTGTGATGTATGTTACGCGGTTGCTCCGGCTATTGTGAAACGATTTTGATGAATCTATTTTCTTTATCCATTTTTTGAGTTTTTGCTCTTGAAAGAGTTCAATGATTTTGCCAAAACAACATCTTCAGGTAACCTGTTCCATTTGTAAACAACTGCCATGTCAGGATACTCACTCTGTTGCTAATAGGTTTACATGTGACTGCCATTTTGTTTGATAAAGTGTGGTCACTTAATATCAGGCAAAATGCGGTCTATGATGGAGCTCGATAACCTAAAAAAACTGAGTAATATTGTTGTGTCAAAAATCAACCCATATTAATTGTTACAGATGACACAGAACCGGCTTCCACGGTGGGTGTAACAAAGGCAATAGAACTGGCCACGAAGGCCAGCAAATGGTCGCAGACATACCTCGGGACACCGCTGAGCAAGCTGCCACTCGATCCTACCACTGTCAGTGAGGTGTTGAGGTGAGGAAGACATTGAAATATGTAGGAGCTTTTGTTTTTTACTGGTATATGTTTGTTTACACTTGACCGCTATCTCACATAATGTCAAGAGATGATGTGGTTTACAATGAAGTGTGTTTGCTTAGAAGAAGCTGATTCACTACTGATACATTTGCCGAAGTAATAAAGACCTTATGTCTCCACGTCAGACAGCATTTCCTGTCGTCAAGTGCTAAGTTACATGTTTGATCGTATTTTTGCCTGTTACTCGTGGATATGTTTGTGTATTTGTTGCAGCAGTAAAGACCTTATCTTGATATGTCAGACTGAATCTATTGTCGTCGGTTACTAGTGGATATATTTGTTAAAGTAATACAGACCTTAATCGTGGTGCTTTAGACTACACCTGTTGTTGGGTCGTCCGTTGCTGGCGGATATATTTGCCAAAGCAATGTTTACCTTATCTCGCTGTGGCACACTGTACCTGCTATCTTCCATAACTGGTGGATAAAGGTCATGATATAATCTCGCTGTATCAGTGGCTTGGTGGCGAAATACCTGTTTAAATGTGTTTTTTGAATTCATATATTTGCCAAACCAATAAAGACCTTATCTCGGAGGGGCAGAATACACAGGCTGTCGCCTGTTCGATATACTTCCTAAAGTAATAAAGACCTTATTGCGGTGAGTTCGATCAGTATCTGCTGTTGCCCGTTGTAGGTATATTTGCCAAAGCAATGACGACCATATTCTCGTGTGATCAGACTGCACCTGCTGTCGTCGGGCTCGGCGGCGGGGTCGCGCTGCGCCACGTGGCGCTACCACCAGCGCGGCGGGTACTCCAGCCAGGACGACGCGGGGCTGCGCCTGCGCTGCCAGCGCCCGGACCTGCTGCGCCGCCTGGCCGCCGCGCACGTGCACGACCTGCCGCTCGGTGAGTGGACCGGGTGCCGTAGCCATACCACGTTCGGACCACGTTTAAACCTTATCTTAATAGGGTAGAGTCTATATTTCTTTAACTTTTTCAAGTAGGCCTAGGGGTAAGTTAATTGACGGACCCAAAAACGCGCGTGGAGGAGCGAGGTAATCACGAGCAACGTTAGAACACTCATTCACGCACCATTACAATTTTTTGTATACAATTTTTTTTGTGAAATATTCCTCAATCCTTCACATATGTATATATACTGTAGGAAAGTTCATGGTATTGTCCCTTTTTAACAGACTTTCAAAAAGGAGGAGATTATCAATTTAACTACCATATTTTTTATGTGAAACTGTTAACAAAGGTAAAATTATTCCAGACGACAAGTTTCAAGTGCTGCAGTGCCTCATGAACCAGCTTCTCAGCTACGCGACGGTGCGAGACGTTATCGAAGAGAAGATCGAGGACCAGAAGAACTCTCGGATAGCTCTCAGATCGTTACAGGTAATCATATTATGATGTATTATTAAGCGTATATAACAGGTTACAGTCATTATCATTAGCATCAGCATCGTCGCTTAATATCAGGCGAGATAGCGTTCAAGTTCAAATCCGTTACTATTGATTTAAAAAAAAATGTGTGCTTAAAACCGCACGGCAGAATTGAAAAACTAAAATAAGCAATAACTATTAAAACTTTCGAATTATTTAAATAATTATAAATAAAAATTATCACATATGAATTGAACATAATGTACATAGCGACACGACAGATGCAGATGCGGCAGAAGGACTAGTATCCATGGCCATTAATAAATTTAAACAGTTAAGAGAGTAACAGCTGATGTTTCTTTCTCGCTCTAGTACGCTCGTCGGTCCCGAGTTCACCCGAACATTTCTTTCATTTACGAGTGTCACGATGAGCTTAATTCACAGCCCACCAAAAATCTGTTTGTGGAGCCCCAAAAAGTGTTCACTGCGAAAACGGTCTAAATCATGTTAGGTGCCTGCAGGTCTACTACGAAGTCCGATACTCAATATATCGGCCGTAGTTATGGACGTTTTATACCACGAAATACAATCGGTCGGTTGATCTGATCGGGCGTTTCGTTCATCCCGACCGACACTGATTTGACAGTTTTTGTGTCATCAACCGACCGATTGTGTTTCGTGGTACAAAACGTCCATAACTACGGCCGATATATCGAGTATCGGACTTCGTAGTAGACCTGCTGGTGAGCGCCATTTGTATCGTTTGTTGTTCAATCAAATCGGAACGTTTTTACGGCACTACTACACTACTTTTGATCGGTATGCGAGTAAAACTGCAGGCCGTTGCCACCATTATCTACTTCCCAAAACACGTAAAAATGTCGTCCATATAAATTCGTTTCAGATAAGCGAGCGCAAGCGAGAAGCACAACTGATAGCCTCCAAGCAGGAGCTGAAGAAGGAAGCGGCGGCCAAGAAGGAGCAGAACAAGCTGACCGGGGACGCCGCCCGAGCCGTGGACGAGGAGCTGCGGATAGCCCTGGAGAAACTGGCGGCAGAGAACGAGCTCAAGAAGAAAGAGTTCGAGACCAAACTGAAGCAGCTACAGACTGACCTCTTCGACTACACCTCCTATCTGGGTAAGATAGTCATATATCAAGTTGTAAAGGCGTTATTAGACTATGCGATTTCTGCACACAATAGTCACATTGTGTTATGGTAGTAAGCATAGCAGAAACCCGATCTTTCTGTCTAAATTAGACACAGACTAAGACAGTCTAACCCTTATTAAACTATGTTGTGTAGACCAGTACTCTGTATATTGAGTGATGTAATAGATGCTTAACGGAAGAAAGAAGCAGTGGCCAAGAAGGAGCAGCACAAGCTGAACAAGGTGGATCTCTTCAACTACACCTCCTATCTGGGTAAGATGGTAAATAAATGAAAAAAAAAAGAAAGAATGAAAGAAAAAAGAATGAAAGAAAAGAAGGATTAACATATGCTGAAAGAGCTCAGGAAGAAGATGTATGTCTTTTTCTAATCTGTTGATTTTTGCAGTTGTGTTTTTGTTTTACGATCCTGTTTGTGTTAGAGTTCTGTGTGATCCATGTAAGCTTTTGATTTAATTTTGTAATATTATTTGAATGTAGTTTTGGCCATGGATACCTTTGAATAATGGGACATGTGGCCGTCGACAGGCTCGGACCGCGCGTACCGGCGCTACTGGCTGAACCAGGCCGTGGCCGGGCTGTTCGTGGAGGCGGGCGACGAGCCGCGCGGCCCGTGCCGCGACAAGCTGGTGCGCCCCGCCTCGCCCGGCGACGACACGCTGGCCTACGTCACCGCGCTCTTCGAGACCAGCCGGGAGAGAGGTACGCTTTATTTGTAGTCTTATACCTTTAAATGACCAATTCTTGTAGGTATAATATACATATATATATAGAATCTGAATCTCGGAAACCACCACCAATATATTTTCATGAAATTATGTATACAGAGGGTTTCGGGGACGATAAATCGATCTAGGTAGGTTTTATTTTTTTAAAACATCATTTTATGCGCGTTTTAGACAATGACAACATTACAATGTCATTAGAATACGATAACTTATTTCGCCACTGTTCTTTAAGTCTAAATGGCTCAGACGGAATATGCTCGCCCTCGGAGTCAACAGGCCCCTTTTCGAATCCTGATGGTTACACTCGGGACTTTTCTTTTTGTTCTTTTTTTTTCTGAGAAAATCTTATACTTAGAGCCTTTTATAAACGCATTTAATTCGTATCTAAGTAGGTCTAAGTAAGTCATCACTACGTAATTCGTACCTGCCTATATATCAATTAAAAAAACCAAGCAAAGCTCGGTCAACCAGGTACTTAATAGAAATAAGACACGCTGCTTCCATGATGAGAGAGTTTATTCAACAATTTTTTTTTATAGCATAGAGAGACGAGCAGGGCATGTGCCTGATGGTAAGCAACATACCTGCTACATAACAGCAGAGTGAAATGCAGCTATTGGAACATTAAGAGTCCAAATCATTACTTAGCACTGCACTGCACTCATCACCCAGAGATATAAGATATTATGTCTCTAAGCCCTGTAATTTTTCTGACGAAATATAAATATAGGAAGAATACAATCCATATATTAATAATTAGCCATCAAGTCAACCAAGACTGCATCAACTCAAACGCAAAGTACTACCTGGATTTGTGCTCACTGCGCAGATTCAGGCGGTAGTTTATTGTTTACATATACTGTTGTCTTCTACTATCCAACAGTCGAGACAGATCAGATACAAGCACTATCGATTTAGTTAGGTGGATATTTTGTAGTTCACAACCACTAAAGACAGTCTCATAATAAAAGTCTATAATACATTGTAGGTGGCAGTGACAAAGAAAACGATTCCGCAGCAAACTCGAGAGGCAACTCTCCGAAGAAGCCTCTCTCAAACCTGAATGGGCTCACGCACAAGCTGAACGGGCTAGAGTCCAATTTGCAACAACTAAGGGATCTGCTCATGTGCACCGGGGAAAATTCCATGTGCATGGTTCATGGCAAGGTATTAATGTTATTTTTATTAAAACATAGGTTGTAAAACTTAACCAAACCTCTTATCTCTTTACATGGTGTAAAACAAACTCAATGTCTTTCCATAAATCAAAGTACTATACTTTGATTTATGGAAAGACGACAAAGAAATACAAACTCAATGTCTATCCATCCATCCTTCCATACATCCATTCATACACCCATCCAAACATCGACCCATCTGACTGACCATTCATCCATACATTAATCTATGCATTCATCCACCCGTTCATACATTCATACACACAAACCTCTCCACTCGCACAACAGCACCCACAGAGCAGTAACCGGCCACATTCCCCCAGGGCGAGCACCGGCCGCGCTGGGAGGTGTTCCACTCGGAGGAGCAGGTGTCGGCGCTGGCCGGCGCGCTGAACCGGCGCGGCGCGCGCGAGGCCGAGCTGCGGCAGGCGCTGGAGTCCGAGCGCGCCGACCTGCTGCGGTACCTCGCGCAGTGCCCGCTGCACGCGCTCAACCCCAAGGAACACCCCGTCAGTACCACCTCCTAGTCTCGTAGACTGTAGCTCCGTCCGCGCCGGGAGGTCTTCCAGATACCTGCACCAGTGTCCACTGCGTGCTCTCAACCCCAAGGAACACCCCGCCAGTACATCGTATCTATATTTGACGAGACAATGTCTAAAAACCGATGAACCCCGTCTGCATGAACGAAAAAGTGTCCCTTTACGCTCATTCAACGGTCAGCCAAATATCCAATCATTGACATTTGACATGTTGCTCTATCACTCTGCAAAGAGGTTTAAAAGGAACCTTTAAAGTTTCACTGTGTGGACAACTCTTTCACGCATTGGACGACCTAATGAAGTTGCCGTACTTCAAAGTATTATTTTCATATATGATTTAACATAAATCAATATAATAGATAATTACACAGACACAAAAAAAAGGTTTCTGTCTGTACTTTGAACCAGACCTAACTTAGGGCATGTATTTTGACTTGTTGAATCAAAAAACTTTAAGTCCATTTCGCTTGGTCACCCTTCAAATTTGAGTATAACTACTGTATTTCGCAATTTTATTCCCCGCCTGGGGAAGTACCACACCTTTGCCAGTTATTCTACCACCAAGCAGTAATGGACAAACATTACTGTGTTCCCGTTTGAAGGGCAATATTTCCAGTGAAATTACAATACGATTTTTTCGGAACGATTCCAGTGACGAGCGCTGTGCCATGCTAGGTAATGATTTGGAGTCTTCATGTTCCAATAGCTCCGTGTCACTGTCCTGTTATGTGGCGGGCATGTTGCTTACCATCAGGGGCATGCCCTGCTCGTGTCGTCACTCTTCTTTTATAAAAAAAAAACAATGTAAAGAGTCCTATCGCTACTATCAATTAGTCATATGATGTGGTCGCAGACGCCGCCCGCGCCGGCGCGGTCGCTGCGCAAGCAGTTCCAGCCGTCGCTGTCCGTGCCGGCGGACTGCTCGCTGTCCGAGGCGCTCGAGCTGTCCCTGCGAGACCACATCCTCGAGCTGGAGGAGAAGATCTTCCACGGCTGCCTCGGCGTCTTGAAGGTTAAGGTAACTATCAGCGACTGATCAACAGCTCTGATCGCCTTGAGCCAATTGTGAGGACGCGCCCCTACCAAGAATTCCAAGCTATAGAAATAGTGATATGTTAGTGTTTTTCCTGGTATAGTTGAAATAAAAGACGCAATGATGCTAGATTAGTAATGAATACGAAAACACAATTTCAGCACGGCCCCTTTGATCCTCACGCTGTAGGCTGCAGCCTTATTAGCCTAAGGGTTAATCAGGCTCTGGTAACTTTCTCACTGACACACTTCAAACCTAACATATCATGTTTATGCTGCGGCTCCCGTTAATTTACAAAAAAGTAGCCTATATGTTAATCAACATAATCTGTGTTCCATATTTCAATCCAGTATGTGCTGGCACTTCGACGTAATTGAGCAACAAACGTCCACATGTGTAAACAGCCAAACTTTCGCATTTATCGCCAGTGGTGGTTTAACTTAAGAAAAAAACAAGGCTATTTTTTTTATTTAACTCTACAGACTCTGGGGTCCATGACCTTTGTCATTTTTTTTTTTATATCTTGGATTAGAAGAACAGGAAAAAGTCTAAGAAAAATTTGATTTGGGCCACCAAATCAAATTTTTTTAATACAATATTGGAAAGTATTGGACGAACATGGGCACGATGATGATGATGAAGGAAATTTTTCAACGTAATTGTGATGAAAGAACTTGTCGCCCCCAGGACCGCGAGGCGTGGCGCGGCACGCTGATGCTGCGCGGGTACGACAAGCAGGCCGCCTACCTCTGCTGGGGGCCCGGCCAGAAGTACCGCGACGACTGCCACCTGCCCAACGGAGTGCTCAAACTGCCCAACGGTCAGTACTCACTTTCTTCTTACCAGTCACTCACATCCTTCTTATTTTCTGTTGTCTCTCATCAGTCTCAGAAATTGTTTAGTCTATAATATTAACTTGAAAAAAAAAATATAGTCTTAAATGTATGTATTCCTAAATTTAATCTGGAAACCAGAATAATCTGATAAAATTTTCTAATATAAGAAATATGGAATTCCGGAACTGTTTCAAAACTGAAAAAAAAAAAAATATTGGATTCTAGGAAAAAGTTATAATTTATAAATCAAAAAAGTTTTTTATTACGTTTATGGATTGTTTAGTAAACTTATCCCATACAGACTTTTCAATAACATAAACAAAAATATTTTTTATTTTTATAATTGAAAACAGTCATCAATACTTATACTTTTGTTAAGAATGTAGGAACAATTTATTTATATTAGATTATTTAAATATTTCTACAATTACTTATGTTGTTAATCAAAAAGTTCACTTTTTGAAGGTTTAAATTGTATTCTATTGTAGATGTAGAGGCTTATATTGTAATGTATGTTTCAATTCCGGAATTGAAATATCGTAAAACTTTGTGCAAGATTTCGGAAGTGCGAAATTTAATGCATTTGCCATTTGCATTTTGCAAGGTTTTTTTTCGATTATAAGACGCTTCAATCGATTCACCGGTCCCGATCGGCCATCGTTGACTACTGTATTGAAATAAATGCGCAGTCTTACAATATTAGAAGTAAAGATGCGCCTAGTAACACTTTTGCCGAGTAACGAGTTTCACTCAGTTAAATTTTTTTACAACAGGGTACTCGGACGAGTAACTCGGTTCAATCAAATTCCCATTTTGCGCGCGTAATCAAGTACAAACAGGTTACATTACTTACTCATTGATTAGCATAATTTTGATTTAATTATTTTTTATTTTCATATTATCAGAGATTTTCTAAATTAGTAAGTAGCAGCAAGTAACATAATATAAAAGTTCTTGTAGTTCGTTGTTACTTTAATCAGTGTTTTAACAATAATGAATTTATGACGTATTAAGATAAAACTACTTAACTAGATCTCATTCAACCCAATTTTCGTTGATAGTTTACATGGTAATGTACATCATAAACTTTTTTTTATTTTTGTCATTCTCTTATTTTAGAAGTTACAGGGGGGGCACTTTTACCACTTTGGAAAAGTCCCTCGCGCAAACTATAAAAAAAAATGTTAGAAACCGCAATATCATTTTTGATGACTTATCCATAGATAACCCACACAAATGGTTTCAATAAAAAAAATTTAGGTTTCAGTTCTAATTATAGGAAACCCCATTTTTTTTTTTTTCTATTTTTGTATCAAAATCTTAATGCGGTTCACAGATTACATTTACTTACCAAGTTTCAATAGTATAGCTCTTATAGTTTCGGAGAAAAGTGGCTGTGGCATACGGACGGACAGACAGACAGACATGACGAATCTATAAGGGTCCCGTATTTTGCCATTTGGCTACGGAACCCTAAAAACCGATCCACTCTCGATTTAAAGACACAGATTGTAACCATTGGGGAATACCCACTGAGGCAACATATTCCACAGCCTAGACGATCTTATAACAAAAGTAGAGTCAAATCTAGGTAATTAAACAATGAATTATTCGTGATGAGGCCCCGTATTATATAAACATTATGTGTTCAAATCGCGAATGCTTAAAAACAATATCGGATATTTTATATCCCCAGGTACAGACAGCGACACCCCGATCCCCGAAAACAAGTACCGCGACCCGGGCCACTACCTGGAGGCCGCCAAGGTGAACGGCGTGAAGGACGCCGGCGCGGGGGCGAAGCGCGACGTGGTCCGCGGGCTCGCCTCGGCGCTCCTGCAGGTGTCTCAGGCCATACACCACAAGTACATCAAGCGTCCACTAGGTAAGGCACACACACTGCATATCAAAAAAATTGCAGTCATAGGAACTGCCGATAGAAGTGAAAACTTAAGTATATATAACTCAGAATATGATGGCTTACTTTGGTAAACATGCGGGTGAAACCGGAGGGCGTGCCCATGAGCATGGCCAACTAGAAATGCGTCAGGCCAATAAGAAACGCTGACGCATTTCTGGATGGCCAATGCCCATGATCCCGAGTTCACCCGAAAATTTTTGATTCCCAAGCGTGACGCTAGAATTCAATTCACAGCACACGAAAAATCTGTTTGTGGCGCGCCATAAGAAATGTTCACTTCAACTATATTAGATTAGGCCGGGTGCCGGCGTTGTTCCGTTTGAATTTAGACCTTATTTTCTAATTTTAATTAACTTAGTTTTCGCTTCAATCGGCAGTCCCAATGAATTTTGTTTTACTAGTAAAGTGACGACACGAGCATTACATGTGCCTTGGAAAGAAACATGCCTGCCACTGCACGCACTCCCAGCCACCCCGAGATATAAGATTTTTATCTCTCTGCCTTATTATTTATCTGGGAACATTGCCCTTCAAACCGGAGTACAGTAATGTGTAAACATTACTGCCTGTAAAACACCAACCGGCGTCGGCGTACCGTGCTGCTTCGTTTGACTTTACACCTTATTTTCAAACGGAACAAGCGTGGAACCCGGGCGCCGCTTGGTGTGGTCCAGTACGTTTTTATACGGGCTAGGGGAAAAGAAGGAGATCTGTGTTCCAAAATTCCAAATTTTAATCCGATCTGTTGCGACTTGATTGATCAACAACTAAAGATCCAAGTTTTCGTATATATAACTAGCTGTGCCCGCGGTCTCACGCGCGTTTTAAGGGTTTTTTTTGGTTTATTTCACGCAGCCCTGTTTATTATCCTCAAGTAGAGAGAGCTTAAGTTATGCATAAGAACATCAGCTATCTAGTAGTGAAAGCCTTTTCATAATTGGCCCAGCCGTTTCGGTGTTTAGCCGGATCAAACAGACGCCCAAATTAAAAAAAATTTATACATGTAGATAAGTACCGTCTATATATTCATATGTATGTAGAAAAAGCGGTTGTTTTAATATTACAAACAGGCATTTTTTATTTTTTTGTATAGATATTAGTTGATCCAAAACTGATTGTTACACTCTGCACAGGAAGTAACAATATTTTATTTTGCGTTATTAGGTTTGGACGAGAAAGAGCGCAAGGACCGCGAGGCGCGCAACAAGCCCCTGGAGCTCGAGGCGCTGCAGCGCTGGGAGGTGTCGCTCATGGAGTGCGCGTCGTTCGCGGCCGTGGCGCTGCACGTCATGGCGCTGGACTCCAGCGTCGCCTGGTCGTCCAGCATCCTGAACGCCAGCTGCCGCCTGTGCCGCCGCAAGACCGACCCCGACAACATGCTGCTCTGCGACGGCTGCAACAAGGGACACCACCTCTACTGCCTCAAGCCCAAACTCGATGTAAGGACCGATAGAATGCGTACTTTCCGTTTTCGTTCTGTTATGTGGACCGTTTTTAGATTTTTTTTTGTTCCTTTTTAACTCCTGAGGCAAAAACGACGGGGTGTTAGTGATTTTACGTGCGTACGTGGGTGCGTGCGTAGCATGTGGCATCCGAACGGATAAACCATTTTCATCTTTTTTTTTGGTTGTTTGATAGGTGAATTAGTCGAGAGTGTTTTAGCAGCTATGTTTGCCCCCGCCACAGAATTAATTTCCAACTAAGTATTGTAACTAAGTTCCGACTAATATACCAACTTCAGAGAGTTCATACCCTGACAATCAAACTATTTCCTGATATTCGTTTTTATTTCCATGCTGCCAGGAGGGACGGAAGATGGTAATTATAATCACATATTCACAGGAAGCTTTGACTGATTGAGACGATCTTCTTAGCATTCCATGGATTCACCGTGCGGGTGCCGGGTCCATCGTGTGGCAGAGAGAGAAAAACTCGAGTAGTTCCCGAGACTTGTGACTCAGGCGTAGGTTTAAGGGGCCCCTTTCTGACGTACATCAACACTCACCTTCACCACTCGCCTTTCTCTCCCTGCCCAGCCAAATCTGATATGAGCCTACTAGTGCAGCTTTAGACACCCGTTCTAGTATAGAACTTACTGCACTTCTGGATAAGCCAAGGTCTTTCAGTAGGTTATAGAGAGATTTTGCTGGTATACCTCTCGCTCCCACTTCTACAGCATACAAACTAACTACATAGCCGTTTTTTGTTAATTCGTTTAGGAGGTCGTAATACTTATTTTGTTTCATCGCGTGGTCTTTAGGTATATTAGTTTCCCACGGTACGGTAAGTTCTACAAGGACTATGCGTTTCGCAGCTCTAGAAAAAAGGAAAATGTCCGGTCTGGATGACGAAACACCCACATCCTCTGGGATTTTGTAGTGCTTTTCATACGTGTCCATTAAAATAGTCCAATCAGGTGCTGTACCCAGGATTGAGTAAGGCTTGTTCCTGGAGTTTGAAGTTGAGCCTGCTTTTACAAAGTTGATTTGTCTTTTGTTTGTCGTCAATCCCTTTTGGGCTCTAGCCACTGAAAGGCTCATGGCTTCACGTATGATTTCAAGTACTCTGTCATGACGCCGTGAATAATGACCCCATTAAGGAGCACCTTGCATCCCACCAATATGTGCCTTGCTGTACATATCGCCTCTCTACAAGTATAGCAACATTTTTCAGAGGTTTTTCCCACCTTACCAAGTTACTCTGGTCAGGAGGGTCATTTGGAATGCATTTAGATAAAATTTTAATAAGGCAGGAGACCAGTCATAGATCAAGGTGCGCCACTTTAGAGCTAATGGGATACAGAACTCACCTATGGTTAACCACTCACTTTGCATTTCTAAATTCATAGCGTGCACTTTGTAACCGTTATTTTCGTCTTGTTGTAGAAAGGTTTTTACCATGTCTCGGTCTTCCTTTTCCTTCTCGCACCCAACCCAGCAGTATTTACTTGTGCACCTGCCATAAATTGTTTATGGAATTGAAGTCTAGATTCTAGGTCTGAAGCAGTTTTGTCTTTTGGGAGAGATGTAATTAAGTCGTCTTGCGACTTTCCCAAAACATGCGTTTTGTAACTCTTAGGTGTTTGTAAAGTTCAGACGGTTTCTTTAGTTTCAGCCCAAAACTATTGTGATCCCTAAAAAGAGTAGAGGATCAGCCGGATGTGCCAATCCTAACCATGACTTCAATATCTTTATGACACTGGCATCTAGCTTTGCCAGGAGAGTTTTACCGATGTCATATACTAGAAAAGGCCAAGTGAGACGTGATGTGAGGTAGTTGTCATATATCCATGCTTTCTTGATATTGCTGATAGGCTGCTGGTCTACCTTATTGAGGTTGTTCATGAAATTTTCAACAACCACCTCTAATGATGGTGTACGTCCTTTGTGATCTATCTTTCTACCAAGAAATTTGAAAGGTACTGCCTCTGCAATTGTGGCAACTCCTTGGCCACTTATGGAGAGAATATAGAATAGAATATAGAATCTGTCACAGTTTTGCGTAAGCCGAAAAAGAAGAAACATTAAATTCTTAATTTTGTACATTGTGTATGATGTCGAGATGAGGTTTTGCCGGTATTGAAGCAATAAGGGCCGCTTGCCGTGAAGCATGTTCTACCCACACGTTGGAAGGACAGCTCAATATGAAAGCTAAAACGTATTAGCTAGTGATAGACATCACTTGACAGCTGTCTTTGATGAAATCCTTAGCAAGCTCTATGTTAAAGTTCTGTGTAGAGGGGAAGTCCTTTGTTTTGTTATTCACCCCTCTATTTTGGTACCTCTGATCCACAACTAATATATCTACACGTTTATATCTCCGGCAACGCGACCGTCAACTGATCGCAGCATTTCCTGCCCTACATTATTTCCACAATAGCATATTCAAAATTACTTATTATAACTCAAATTGCATATCGCTTCAACGATACGGATAGTATAGTTTATAGCACAGTCAATAAATCATACAGTCGTTCAACGAAGCCGTCTAGACGGGGCAATCGTGCGGGGTGAGACGCGGGGAGCGCGCTCCCGCCATTGCCAACATTACAATGTTAGTATTTCGCGAGCGCGGTTCAGTTTCTTCCAAGATCAAAGGCGATGAACCACTGGTAGTATTTTTTTATACTGTTGTTATAGTGGTTGTACGTTTGCAGGCCGTGCCCGACGGCGACTGGTTCTGCGACAGCTGCAAGCCGCGCGAGCGCACGCCGCGCAAGAAGAGGAAGCTCTTCACAGAGGACGACCTCGACGAGACGCTCAACAGGTGACTTTGCTGATTCATAGATAATTGTTTGCTTGCCATCAGCCCAGACGTGGAGCAACTTCTGCTTAAAAATATAGCGCTTGCAGATATTGATTGATTGTTTGGCTGGATCTCTTCGTAAAGCAATGAGTGGTGCGTGTTTCCAGTGAGGAGGAGTCGTTTGAGATGGTGGGGAGCGTGTGCGGGGCGTGCGGCAGCGGGGGGGGAGGCTGGCGGCCGCGTGCGCGGCGTGCGGGGCGCGGTACCACGCCGAGTGCGCCGCGCCGCGGCCCGCGCGCGCCGCGCGCCGCTGGCTGTGCGGCGCCTGCCTCGCGCCCACACGAGGTGAGCGGGCTGGCTGCCACTGAGCGGTCGCGACTACTCGTGCCGTGTTCTCTTACCCTATCCTAGTGAGCCGCATACGTCCTTGCGTCCTTTCCCCGCTGACACCCCATGATCCAGAACAGCGGCGTCTCACCCCATCTCTCCACGCGACGCCTGCTTCAATCCAAGTTCAAGCCCAGAAACCGCTCAAGTGTAAGCTTTGCTATTGTATAAGTATTATTTAAATTATTTTCAGTTTTCAAATAGTCATTTCAGAATTTCTGTTTTGCTAGATTTCGGGATATAATGAAACGGATGGGCGGGCCAATTTTGTTTGATAATGTTCCAAACCAACATCAAATTCCGTAGATATAGAAACATAAGTACACAATTCCACAAAAATCACATTGAAAAATATGTTTTCCGTGTGGGCCCATCGCTCCGTTTCACTAGTCGTAGCGTGTAGTCGGTATACGCAGTGTTGTGTTGCGCTCCCCCCATTAACCCGTGATTTGTCGTCGTGAAGAGACGCAGCCGACGCGGCGCTGCGCGGCCGCCGCGCTGACCAGCATCCACCAGTACGCGCGCGCGCTGCACGCCCGCCGCGGCTCGTCCGGTGCGTTCCGACCCTCGCCCCGCACCCGTCCGCCCACCCGCCCGCGCATGAGGGCCGCTAACATCTCGCTACTACCCTCATCTCGCTATCATTACTCATTTCGTTCGCCAAACATTGCATACCTCGAAGAGGCCAGTTTGTATGGGTCAAAATGTTTTGTATCATCTTATTAGCAAAGGTATTTGCTTAATTACTGACATAATCATTTTCATTGGTATCGTTCGCTATGTCCGTTGTTGGTGACGACGCATGGATTGTCTGACGAGTTCGAGGTGCTGCTGGCATGTTTCAACTTTGGATGCTGTATGGAATACTGTTTTATGGGATTTCTTGTACATTGCTATGATATTGTTGGATAGGGAGTGTCAATTTTGTACTGTCACGGTGGTTTAATGCAATGTTGCCATCGACATGCCTTGTCTCGCCGTTTCAACTGTAGTATTATAGCGGCACCTAGAGGTTGGTACGTAAATACGTACGTGATCTTCGAATGATGCGTGCCTGGGAGGATAGTACTGATTTGATATCATACGCGTAGCTCGAAGAAAAGATTTTAGTTGATTCTCATATCTTTGAAATTGGTTTAATTTATATTTCATAGCTTTTTCATAAATTTTAATCTTTTTTATACATGAGGGATGACTAAACATACCATATTTATTTTAAGAAATAGGATTGTGACAAAATTCTCGCCTTGCTTTGGTACTAACATCTTTTCAGCCGAATTAACATTTTCCATCTTTCTTCCAATTAGTGGTCTGTTTTTGGTTTCGGTCCTCTTGGTTCTCATTCTTCGTTATTTCGTTATTCTTTCATGCTTTTGGGTGTATCATAATTTATATTTTCCATTAACAGCTCCTGGATGGTGGCATGTATATAACGCTACTATAATATCATTGTGTCTCACAGAATTGCTTAAATTGTGAAACAAAGAGATAACTTTGTAAATTAAAGGCAAACAAAGAAATACATACTAACTCTCATTTTTAAACATATGTATAAAAAGGCAGGGTTACGCAGATTTCCTATAGCTAAAGGGACGGGAGACGAAGTGGAAATGGTGAAAATTAATCAATATGTACCATTTTAAAAATGTCTAAGATACATTCTTGCCATTTTTGACATGAATTTGTCATAATACGAAAATTCACTAGTCCGTTTTGTCAGTAGCTATTCATGTTTTACCAAAAATTGCCTTTACAGATTCCCTGGGAGTGTACCGGCTATCTGAAATGTTTATGACGTTGCTATTAGCAGCATAGGCAGCCCAGTTAATGTGCCCACTGCTGGGACTCGGACCTTTGTCTCACAATTGACACTGTGTTATTATTATTTCATTACTTTCGAAATTACCTGAAACACTGGCCAGTGCACAGAACAGTATGTTCTGTGGGCCAGACGTCGGCTAATAGGGATAGGGAACACACAGTACTTACAGTACAGTTATCTTATTTTTATATTTGTATTGTAACAGATGGTAACGTAGTCGTTATGTTTTCAGAGTCGGAAGACAGCGACTACAACACAGCGCTGGTGAAACTAAAGAAACACAGGAACAGCAAAGAATCATCCCCAGTACAAAACGGCACCACAAAGAAATCACGCAAGTAAGTAACTGAGTACAGAATACCACAGGACAAAGAAAAATGACCAGTAGATCGACGCCTTTGAACTAGCGGTAACTGCCGACAATGCTGAGGGCTGTGACAAACAAAAAATCATTAATATTTAATTTATTATCAACATTGTAAAGTACCAGCTACGTTATATTATAACAGTAGCACAATTCTTAATATGAACAAAATAAAATAAAAACATGAGTCATATGTCAACCCCGAACCACGCTCCCAAACTGCTAACATTTTCGTGTTCGCAGCTAGGGAGGGAGCGCGCTTCCCGCGTCTCACCCCGCACGATTTCTCCGTCTAGACGGCTTCATCGAACGACTATGTGATACATTAGACATTGCTAATATCAAATCTATATATCGGTTAGCTCGGAAAAGTGACATCGCTTCGTGGTTGGTCTCGAAAGAAGAGAGAGAAAGAGAGAGTCTCGCTTTCGAAGCGGAGATTTGACTCCCACTATAGTGATAAAAACGTCTACGCTGTGGAATGCATTGCTTGAGTGGGGTTTTCGCTATGGTTACAATATTGGTGTCTGCAAGTCGAGATTGAATCGGTTTCTTCTGGGTGAGCACGCTCCATTGTAGACCGCATCGTCGCTTAACACCAGGCGAGATGGCGGTCAAGTGTCAAGTCAAGAATTTAATAAATTCTTGTAATAATAATATTTGAATAAATAATTTCTCATGTCAGTTACTTCATCTTTTTTTATTTCTGTCCCTTGTTCACCCTATCGAACGAATAGCCTAAGCATTAACCAGGCAGATTATTAAACGTAACAAATGCTACGCAGCAGCATAAGCAGCCCACTAAATGTTCCCACTGCTGGGACTCGGGGCCTTCTCTCGCAAGGAGAGAGTTAAGGCCATAATCCACCACGCTGGCCAAGTGCGGGTTGGTGGATGACACATGTCCTCGAAAGATTCTAGGCACCTGTCGGTTTCCTCACGATGTTTTCCTTCACCGTTTTTAAGTTAGCGGCATGTTAACAAAAAAGAAGCTACGGCTGAATATCATTCAGGGCGCAAGTTAAATGGCGCTCCTTAGTAAAGAGCCTAGACTGTTGATTGAATGTCTGATTGATCTAGTTGATTGTGACATATATGGCGCTAATAATTCGCCATAAGGCCGTTCAGCGATACAACAATTTAATTAGTTATTTATTTATTATACAAAGTTCTTATTGCGTGTTTTATATTACAGATCAAAAGAAGAAAATAACACAAGTTCAAGCAGAAGATCAAAGAACTCACTTACAAATGGAGTACATGGTGAGTCACAGTACACACAGTACAGTACAGTCTTTCAGAAGTAGCCGTATAAAAAAGAAGTGTTTTTATTCCCTATAAATATTTTTGACCACAACAGAAAGCCAAAAAGCTGTTGTGCCATAGTGACTAAAGCGTCTGATTTTACAATTGTGAAGGTTCAAGCCTGCATGTACTTTTTGAGTATCTTTCGAAGTGCAGATGTAGATACGAGTGTAGATCCTCCCGCACTTGGCTCGCTTGTTTTGATTGTGGTCTTGACCATTCATCTTGTTATAGAAGCCGTTAAGTTTCGGTAGTGGGATAATAAATTAGGCTATTTATTTTACATATGCATAATATCAATAGAAAAACACGCAATGTAAGTTAGTTCATATAAATTTTCCAGAAGAGAAGAGCACAGGCAAGAAGAGGAGTAACCGAAGCGAGCCACAGCTGCACACGGAGTCCCTGCAAATGTTGCTGCGCGACGTCATGAAACACAAAGACAGCTGGCCTTTCTATGAACCCGTCAGCACTGAAGATGTGAGTACTGTACTAATATTCACTCTACATACATACACCTTATTACAGATTTTTCAACTCAGTTGTGCGCGAGGCCCTATGTGTGCGTGGGCCTGCAAAAATACAACTTTGCAATAAATGATATCAAAATGCCAATACAATTACAAAGTATCCAGAGTACTAGGTAATCTACAGTGTATACAGGCAGATGAAAGAACGAGATCTTTTCGTTGACAACGTCGTAGATAGAGTGGAGATTTAAAAAAAGCAGATGGACCACACCATAGTGTCGGAAATACAGGGTTACTGGTAATCAGCCGGCATCCATTTAAAGGCATATTCTGTATTAAACAAACAATACTTATCCTACAACTTTTGATACACAATTCAAAACATATCTCAAAAAAAAATTTTTTTTTAGTTTTGTTGTCTTCTCAAGCACTGTTTAGCTCAAGCGTCGGCACTTCTTTTATCGAGCGTTAAGAGTGCGCACCCTCTTGTTACGAGGAGTTCTATGTTTTTGAACCCGTTTTTTTTACTTTTTATGGGAAAAAATAAACGAATTTAAAAAAAAACTGTAGAATAAAAGTTACCATATTTAATATACTTAACATGCTCTTAAAAGAATGCAGCCTAAGTACCAATAACCTTGTATAGTTATGGTCAATAAAAGAGAAAGATGTATATTTACGTCTTTACTTCCAGGTGCCCGACTACTTCTCTGTGATAGAAAAACCGATGGACTTCACCACCATAAAGAACAAGCTGGAGTCGGGAGACTACACCAAAGATGAAGAATTCATAGAAGATATTGGTTTAGTTTTCTTCAACTGTTTTACGTATAACCAGGACACGCATCCTGTCGCCAAGTGAGTATATTGTATACATACACTTTAAAAGTTTGCTTAGTTATGGAATAGTGTTCTGGGGTAATATTATGTGGATGCAGATATCAACGATCAGACAATTTTCTGAAAACATGCGATGTTTAATGTTTTTATACCATTTTGGTTTTAACACTTATTCGGGGTTAAATATACGTCTATTGAATTCTAATGATATTTATCTATGGGCCTGCCGTATTTTGTTATTTTAATGTTACGTTTAAACTTAGTCCATGTATTAAATGAACTGGTTTAATTCAAACTGGTGTCTGTTACAACCAACACACTAGCAGCGCTCCGCGATTTTACTCGCGTAGTTCCCGTTTGTTACGACGTAATTGAGCAAAAAAACATCCAAACTTTGTCATTTCCAATATCAGTAGGACTGCGGGGTAATGTTCAGTGAACCTCGTTTTATGTTGGACGAAATCTGTAACTTGGACATTTGAATTCAAATATTTGCACTGAGTGGGATCGAACCCACGAGAGCCGGCTACCGGCTAATGTTCAGTGAACCTCGTTTTATGATGGAAGTACGCGATAAAGCGGAGCTCGGAGCTGGGGCTCCCGGCGCTGGCCGCGCAGGAGCTGGAGCCCGAGGGCTCCAAGCCGTCGTCGGAGGACGAGGCGCCGCGCTCCAAGCGAGCCAAGTCCTCCGAGGACGAGGACGCGCCGCGCTCCAAGAGGCCCAAGCTGAAGTGACACCGCGCGCTGCCGCCGCGGCTGAACGTCTACCACTGCTACTGAGGCTCGCCACTCGGCAACCTTCCATACTCAGTGTTCAACGAAATCTTAGTGTTATAAACTGTATAAAAGACGCTTATCGCGAACGCTGCAAGGTTTACCTTCCAGTGTATTTGAAAAACTGTTTCTATTGTAATCTTTATTCCAACGCATTAAAGTCGCGTAAAATATCCAGTGTAGAATCGGAAATCATCTGTATAAGGATACCCGGAAAAAGTACTTTGCTATGGAAGTGTTCAATGAAAACGTAATAAAATAGATTGAACTTAAAAATTAAGTTTCAGTAATCTTTCATGCTGATATTAACATTGTTACTATTTCAGGCATGAGGTTTATGTAACACACGAACATTTTCACATAGTTAAGAGCAGCAGAGGACTTAGCCAAGGTGATCCATTGATCACTGATATTTTCAAACAAAATCATAGCTTTGTCTTACTTCTTAGCGTTAGCTTTAGTCTACAAAATTGAGAAAAGAAATACTAATAATAAATTGTAATATTGGAATGTACACAAAACAAAAAATATATCACGCCATAAAATTTAGCTTGAAGCTACTTTTATCATGATTGTTTCGACTGTTATGCAATTTGTTTCTATGTTTAGCCAAAATATATTATTAATAAGAAGATATTAGAAAAGATAAAATGGCTGTCCCGGTACTTAGAATACAAGCTGATGTCACAAATTACGGATGTTACGTCTTAATATCAAATTGCATATACAATCCTATGTATTTCTTTTCGTAACATTCATCCAAACTAATAACATTCTATCTTCAGGAACTAATATGTGTATTATTAAAGGGAAATGGGCTAAGATCCCATGTGTGAGTAAATAGTTTCAAAATAGTAACTCTTTATTTTTTGTAAATACAATATGCTGTTGATCAGCCAAAGATGACATGTCTGGGCGACAAACAAACATACAAACAACCAACCAAATCTACTACGTGCTGATACAAATATATGGGATGAGGTCTAAATCTGTGAGATAAAACCTACCAATACAGTACTAGTATTTATAGATAAGAGATGCAATGAAATAATATTCTAACTAAACGGAGTCTTCTTGCCATTGGTCGATTTAAATGGCGGTCAATATTTCTCACTGCGACTATGAACCTTATCGTTCCGCGTCAAGGTTGACGGTCGCGAAGCATTAAAGAGAGAGCGTTAATTGACTCGCAAAGTCATCGCAGTGACAACTGATAGTACGACGCCGAGGTCTGTATACAAGTTTACACAAAAAGGGTCCTCAAGTTGTTCATAATTATGACTATAGTGCATCCTTTTTGACTTTATACATCCATATGTGACTCTGTATAAATCATGGTATTGTAATAACCAAAAAAATAATTACAACTAATTAATTGACTTGTCATACTGCAATATATGCTTTTACAATACTAACCATTTTTATAAACGCAATTCTATTGCGTTGTTGACTATTGAAATTGACTGGAAATCTTGTAAAAACATCAGATTAAAAAGCAAACTTCATAACACACTTGTTTGTGTGTAACAAGCATTTAAATAAGAACCATGTATGACAAACTCGACGTCATGAATACAATTTGATAACAACCAAATATTATATAATTGCATTTATAAATAAATATAGATTGTAATTCCTAGTTCAATTATATAAAGTGCCTGCAGTTATACTGATTCTGTAATAACGAATACAGTACATTTTAATTGCTCACAGATCCAAACAGTATAATACTAAAATTTAAATATTGGAGATTTATTTCGTTCAAGAACATATGTATGTGATTTTTGTGTAATCTAAAAACATAGTTACATATTTAAATTAAGGCATAAATTCGCTATTTTCTTTCTAAATTGTATAAGATGCGTAGCAAAATTTTAGTTTCGACAATGTTCAAAGTAATAATCTGTATAAATATAATAATTTTCATAGCTGTATCTGTTACTCGGATCGTGGCGTGTCAATAAGACGCGCCTACGATGAGGCTGCTGCTAACATAATCGGGCTACCGTACACTGATTGTAGTAAGATAGTTAGTATATAGATTTTGTACGCGCTTTGAATTGTGGTCCTACGTAAATTGGTCACAATTACCTTTACGACTACACAACGCTACAATGGTCTGTAAGCGAACTTAAATAAAATACAAATTTATTTATTTGGAACATAGTGAGATTTTACAAAAACGGGATTCACTGGTTTCGAGCCCGTTTAGAACTGTGTTGCGGACGCCAATCTGCGTCTTAGTACATACGTCTCTGCGTCTTCGTTCACGTCTCCGTCCGTTAGCCGCGTAACCACAAAGTTGTAGAAAGATAAAACGGCGCCCCAAGCGGGCGTAAGCGGAACCATTTGTTCCATTATCTTTGCTTCCGAAGGTGCAATGATAACGTAGACGGTTGTATTTCGTACTTCGCCCAAAGGTGTATGTTTAACTAGAAACTAGCAGCGCCACGTGGTTTTACCCACGTGGTTCCAGTTCCCATAATTTTCTCGCGATGAGAAGTAGCATATATGCTATTCCAGACTATAATCTATCTGTGTTCCAAATTTCAACCCGTTCCGTTTAACCACTCCGAATTGATTGACCAAAAAACATCCTGACATTTCTTGGATTCTTGAAGGCCTTTTGTGACCAATTTAGTTATACGCGGTTAAAGCCAGTCTTTATTTATTTTGTGTTAAATACTGTAGCAGTGAAATATCAAAGTGCCTCAAACCCAGCGGCAAATTCAAGGCTTGTGTTTTAAACCCACGTTCTAGTATTTATTTAATATAAGTTAGATTTAGTTAGTGTAGACATAGAGCGTAAGTTAGGTAAATTCTTGTCTTTTTTTTTTTTGTTCGACTCATCAAAAAATTCAAAGTTATGTTTCTTGTTTTGTCAAATTTTATTTGTATTTTCATCGGCCTGGCCTTTTTTTTCGTATTTATAACGTAACGATTTGTGTTCTTTATGCGTGAATACATCTGGTTTTTTTGATTGGAACTTAGTTTTTGAATCTTTATAATTATTGATAACATAAATTTACAATACTTTTTAAATAATTTCATTGTAAGACCAAAACTGCAGTTGAATAGGTACGTTTTGGTAAAATATCAGCATTGACTTTTTGCAATAGTTTTGTTTTTCAAATTACTCTCAATATTTTAATTAAATTCTATGATCATGAACCTCATTATCAAGGAGTTCCAATAATTCTAGAGGGGGTAAGTCAAGGTAAGGGTAAGTCATCATTCATCACCAAAATTACCAACTTTTTAAATCAATGACATAATCTTAAAAATGCACACTACTCTTAGACAAGCATTTTACAATGCATATGTAAATATCCCCAATGGCTAAATACAAAAAGTTATACAAATTATAAATGTGTTATTTTTGCTATTTGGGTTTAGTAGTACAACCATTGTTTCGTTTGGGGGCTAAAAGTGGTGTTGTGTGTAAAGTGATGACCAATATTTATTATTGTAGTTTATTATTCGGTCAATCAAATACTTGGCATCCACAATCTTATACAAATGGTAACCTCTCCAGGTTAATTATTTCAGTAGAACTAATTAGTTGCATGGGTAGAATTCAATCCTCAGCCTATATTCATCCACTGCTGGACATAAGTTTCTCCGATAATAAGTCATTTAGCCCAATCCTCGGTCTTACCTTTTCCAACCATCACCAGCTGACTTTCATATATCGACACTCCATCCAGTGTCAGAACATCCTACGATAGTGATGGGTAGGATTACCCTCCTTATTCTTAAGAGACTGTACAAATAATGCATTTCGTGGTTCCATGTCACTGTGTCTTACTCAAAGTGGATCAACAAAGTATCCAATAGCGTTATGTTAAATGAATGTTAAAATTTTCCCAACAACTTGTGCATTCCTCAAAGAACAATTATTGTATCGCTAGTTGTACGTTAGTTGTGCGTTGTTTCATTATAATACGATGATTCTGTCTGCGGTTATTTATTGATGTATAATTTATAGTTTTGTAATTTAATTTATATTGTAGTGATGAAAATAAACTTATAATTGAAAAGCATGTTTCGTTTTCTTGACAGCCTTGTAAGATAAGTGATTGGATATATTTTTCATACCCGACGCAAACGACGGTTGTTATAATTTTGACGTGTCTTTTTCTGTGTGTGTGCGTGCGCTTGCATGCGAGGGGAGAGGGTGTCAGTGTGTGTCTGCTGTGGCATCGTAGAGCTCATTCGTATTCAGCTTCGTAATAAAAGCCGGTACTACCAGTTCTCACGTTGTTCTCTCGAAATTAAACCGACGTCAACACTACAAATGGGCACTCAAAAGCGAAAAATAAATTGATATAGGTATCAGTCATCTATTTGAAGTCGGTGCCAGTCTAGTCAAAAAGCTAGTAGATAGGTAGGAAGGTAGGATTCTGTCGCGCAAAGAGACTCCAAACAAATCTCTCTTCATAGCTCGTTGTGGGACTTTGAGTTGTATTCTGAGGCCCACAGTTAAAGACTACGTCTCATTTCCATAAGGAGCGAATTTGTGCTGTGTGCTTGGTATAATGTTACCTTCAGAATTGAAGTATCTTCGCACCTTTGAGAGGACACCTAAGGAGTGACGGACAGGCGCGGTCCTAGCCTCGAATTTTGGAGAGGGTCACCAGTACGCAGCCTCAGGTTTTGTGAACCCCCGGTCACAAGTAGACATACAATAAATCGAGCAAAAAAATACTTTACTAGTACTGTAGTCCCCCAAGGTTTTACCCTCGTAGTTCCCGTTCTAGTTGTTTTCCTGCGTTAAAAAATAGTCTATTTAGATATTTTTAATTTTCTTAGATTTTTCGTTAAACGTATACGATTTTGGGGGGGGGTCTTGTCCCCGTGACCCCCCCTCGGACTGCGCATGGTGACGGATCGAGCAGTCCATGCGCTTGAAGGTAACAACGACGCCTATCACTCCGCGTGGAACATGAACAGGACGAATCGTTAGCTAGCTACACTGCGCTTGCTTTTTATTGAGTTTGTTGATAATTCTACGTATGACAAATAAATTACTGTGATAAATTTCATTTTCGCGCTTTCTTGGTTAGTTTTACGAATATATCCTACTATTGTAGTAAAAAGTTATATGAAAGGTTTTATATCCAAGACAATATTCTGTGTTTGATGTACTACTTTCACCTGAAGATAAGTATAACTTATGCAGAGATGTACAAAATGGTTTTAAAAAGCATTTAAATACAAAATGCTAAATACTTTTCAGATTTGCTATTTGAAATGCAAAATACCAAATAGTTTTGAATTTTGTATTTCAAATGCTAAATGCAAAATAGGTATTTTCAAAATACCTTTTCAAAATAAAATACCTTTTGACCAAATCTCAGATATTTATTTTTATTTTAGGTATTTATCATGAGAAATAGAGACAAAATGCCGAACCGAACAAAAACGTCTAATAACATGGCATCTTATGCATGACATTTTAGTCATGGAGGGATTAAAAAGTAGTGAGAATGAGATAAAATAAACTATTGATAACTTAATATTTTATTTTTCTACAAAGTCTCCGAGTCTCTCTACACACCAAGTCCAGAAAAACTAAGTAGACCAACGAAAAGAGAGCTATGTCTCCATTTTGTGAATTGTGTGGCCATTTATTTCGGTTGGTGGTGTAACTTATTTTATTGTTATTACACTTTTCTTAATAACAACTGGACCCTGGACTGTCTACATTGACATTGTCTGCCACTAGTCAGACATAAGGCGCTCACTCTGACCAAAGAAGAAAAATGAACAAAATTTAAAAAAACGATTATTTTACTGTACAACATTCTACTAGTCAGGTCTTTTCTTTTGTGGTAGCGGCCATTGGCCATTGGCCATTGGCCAGTGTTTCGCGATTTTGTGGTAGCGGCCATTTTTGATTTGAAATTCGTCATAACGTATAGTATTCTACTAGTCAAGCCCTTTCATTTGGCAACCATATTGAGGAGGTTGTGAAGAAATATTTTGTGGAGGGGGGCATCTTGAATCGATATCAACCAAGCATAGCTAAACATCACCGCACAAAAATTAACCTTCAAATAAAAAAACCGCATCGAAATCGGTAAATCCATTTGAGCTCTACGGGGCCACAGACAGACAGACATCGACGTCAAACTTATATCATCCTTATTTTTGGTCGGGGGCGCGCATAGCTAGCAAGCGCTCTATGGAACAAATTCGGTGATACCAAGCGTTATCCGTTCGTTTCATATTTTTTTGGCTAAACTTAATGACAAAGTATTTTGTATTTTGAAATGAATATTAAAATGCTAAATACGTCTCAAAAGGTATTTCAAATAAAATACAAAATGCTTTTTACTAAAAGGTATTTAAATGCAAAATAGGTATTTTGCATTTTGTATTTGCATTTTAAATAGAAGTATTTCAAATAAGTTGCATCTCTGTAGTTTATATCAGTGTAGCCTCATATATACCGCCAAATACACAACCTCTCTTCATTTCGCCGTAGTCAGGTTAAAATTAGAATTAAAACCGCAAGGAACAGCAACTAATTTATTTATTTAACAACATTAACACTAACAAATGCACATATTTATGTTAAAAGCGTTCACGTTTTCATAGAAAACTTAAAAGAAATTTACTAAACAATAAGGTATAAATACTTGTCACACAAACAGAAGTACCTATTTGAGGAACCCGCTTGTATAGTTTACAGTGATAGCAATGACAGCATGGAACTCCATAAAATAGTTTTTGAAAGAATAGCCATACGCAGAAATCCTATACAGGACGTCTACTCTCTAAGAAAAACGTATTTTCGAAATAAACTGTCGACTTTCCTACTCCGGTTCTACTTCGTTTTGTCTGATGGAACATTGTTTGACTTGTTTCAAACATTGTTTCGAAGTCCAGAGAGTTGTCTCAAAACGACTATACAATTAAACTTGCTTATGCTGATCACTGGCTGTTAGGTTACTAGGCTCTGTGTCTGCTGTTCGGTAGGGCTTCGCCCTAGGCCGCGCGGACGTTGGCGAGTGCAGCGCGATGCTCGTCCAGCTTGGTCCACTTCTCGCTGACCCGCCACAGCCACCGGGAGAGGTCGTAGTCCTGCGCTACCTTCGAAGGCTCCACTTTCTTCATGTCTCTGGAAATATGTAAAAAAGTGTTGTATTGTTACTAACATAGTAATATAATAGTTGTTCCAAGATAGAGTAACGAGACGGGCAGGTCGGGTGGCAATAGCTAAAAATACATCTGTTCTCTGCCCATAAGGTCCATACCAACACAGTTCAAATTACTACGCCTACGACGCCCAGCAAGCAGTAATCATAGTTTAGAATAATAGCACACAAAATATGCTGTTCCTATTTTTAAAGCAAAACTCTTCCTCATATTTACACAGAAGTACCTTGCGCATTTGATTAAGTAAACCAAGAAATAACAGGGTCGATGTCTGTCTGAAGTACTTAAGTACTATTTCAGATTGCTGATGGGGTGAGCTATATCGTTGACTTATAGCTCTCTGTTGGATTATCTCATCACGAAAACAATCTCTCAGAGAAACTCCAAGTATAGCTATTTCCATTGCACGCTGATAGACTTTGAGTTTACGAACGGCTTTTACTGTCAGTGGCAGTCAGGACCCTACTAGGTATGACTGGTAGAACGCGCTGCTTGTATATCTTTGTCTTAAGAGACTGTGGGATGAGTGACGAGAAGACTCGACAGAGTTTTCCAAAAGCTGTCCAGCCCAGTTGAATCTATTTCTCAAAGCTATTTCTACCCAGAAAGAGCGTCTGCCGATATTTTTGAACAATCTCGTGAGTCATTAGTCGTCACCATTGATGGCAATTGGTCCCGGAGCAACGCACTCGTTGCATACGATTTTGGTCTTGTCCGTGGTCTAGTCCAAGTCTGGAGACCGATGCGTTGAGAAACGAGAAAAAAGAGAGATACGTTTGTTAGCCAAACCCCCCGGCGTCAATCTGAGCGTAGCATAAGCAGTCCACTGTTGCGGCTCGGGGCTTCTCGAACAAGAGAGAGGCAAGGCCTTTATCCACCAGGCTGACCTAGTGCCGGTTGGTGGATGGCACGTGACCGCGAAAGATTCTAGGTCACGTGTCATTCTTCGGCTTCGTTTTCCTCACGATGGTTTTCTTTCATCGTTAAGTTAGCTGCATTACGACATGACGTGGGATTTGAACCTAGGGGTTCTGGGTCGGCAGCCGCCGTTCTCCCGACTGGACCAGCTGTAACTTATAAGCGTTTGATATTTGAGCGTCATCATCATCAGCCGCCAGATTTCCACTGCTGAACACAGGCCTCCCCCATAGATTTCCACGACGAGCGGTCCTGCGCAACCTGCAACCAGAGGTTTCAGCGACCGATGTGAGGTGATCTGTCCATCTCGTGGGAGGCCGTCCAACACTGCGTCTTCCGGTTCGTGGTCGCCACTCCAGAACCTTTCTTCCCCATCGGTTCTGGGAGCGATGTACTCGTACTTACACATAATAGTCGCCTGCGCATTTATCCATGTTGGGATCGAGCGCGGCGTGGAGGATGACCTGCGCACCGATCTTGGGCGTCTTCATGAAGGGCCAGAACAGCGGGTACACCAGGTACCGCGACACGCTCTTCATCATGGACATGTGCCGCGTCAGCCGCGTGTCCGTCAGGCCCGGGTCTACCACCACCACAGACACCTCGCTGTCTGGAATTGGGATGACGGCTGAGTCACAAATATACCATTCAAATATATAGGTACTATAAGAATCTATTTACAACTATATAAGTATTACTAGCTGTACCCTGCCACGCTTCGCTGTGGCACATTGTGATGCAAAAATTAGATGAAAACAATCCTTGATGCGGATTATATATTATTCTAAAATTTCAGCTCGATTTGCAGAAGAGTTTTTGAAGCGTACACAAACCAACATAACATAACATTTTTATGTATAGAAGATAGAGATATCAGCTATCTGGCCGCAATAGTATAAGTTTTGCTTAGTTTGGGGTCAGATGGTTTTGTGTGTGAATTGTCCACCAATATTTATTTATTCCAATTTAGTCCGTTAGGTTGATTATGTATGAAAAGTATGAGACACATATTTTCTGATTTTATCAATTACAGAAGACCAGGCGCGGTCCCAGCCTCGAATTTTGGAGGGGGTCACCAGTACGCAGCCTCAGGTTTTGGGGGGTCACAAGTAGACATACAATAAATCGAGCAAAAAAATACTTTACTAGTACTGTAGTCCCCCAAGGTTTTACCCTCGTAGTTCCCGTTCTAGTTGTTTTCCCGCGTTAAAAAATAGTCTACGTACTATTAGATATTTTTAATTTTCTTAGATTTTTTGTTCAACGTATACGATTTTGGGGGGGTCATGTCCCCCGTGACCCCCCCTCGGACCGCGCATGTTACAGACTATCAAACATCCGGAGTGGGGAGTGTGGTGACCAGTCTACATAAAAATCGTATATATCTTCGTCATTTTTTGGTTTTGAAACAGAAATTACAGGACTTAGAGATACAATATCTTAGATATCTGGGTGACGAGCGCAGTGCAGCCCAAAGCAATGATTTTGGATTCTTCATATTCCAATAGGTGTGTGTCACTGTGCTGTTATATAGCAGGCATGTTGCTTACCATCAGGCACATGGCCTGCTCGTCTTGTCACTATAAAAGGGGAAGGGGTGTATCGGTGCATCTACTCATGACCACCACGCGCAGCTCTCCTAACTTAGGAACTTCCCCCCACACGAGGAAGGAAGAAATCATGATGATAATATTGGATCGGATATTACGACGATGGCTTGAAATACATGATGAGTCGCTCAATTTGGCGCCCCCTGGCGTGCCGCCCGGGGCACGGGCCCCGGCTTGCCTCCCCCTAGATCCGGGGCCGTGGCCAGCTGGCTTATATTAGGATATAATGAATAAGATAAGCTAGTGTAAGCGTACCGAGCGTGTGGAGCGCGAGCTCCCTGGCGAACAGCACGTTGGCGAGCTTGCTCTGCGCGTACGCGGCGGCCGCGTCGTGCGCCCCGCCCATGTTGAGGTCCTGCGTGTTGACGGTCCCACGCCGGTGCGCGCCGCACGACACCACCACCACCCGGCTGGGGGCGGAGGCCTGCGACAGACACCGGATATTACGTACAATACAAACACACTTTACAGGCACCATTAAGAAAATTAACAATAATTTAAAAAAAATGGCAGTCATATAGGTATATGAGCTGCCGATAGAAGTGAAATAACTCGGAGTTTGATAGCTTACTTTGGAAACTACGCGGGTGAATTCGGAAGGCGTGGTCATGAGCACGGCCATGGTCGAGTTTACCCGAAGATTTCTTATCATTCCCGAGCTTGACGCTAGAATTCAAGAAGATTTCTTATCATTCCCGAGCTTGACGCTAGAATTCAATTCACAGCCCACGAAAAATTCTCTTCACATTTCCCACGAAAAAATTCTCTGTGGCGCAATTTCTCAATTTCTTTCATTTTAGAAAAAAATATAGTGACAGCGAAATATAGACAGCAGATAGCAGCAGCAGCTGACTGTTTCTTTCTCGCTCTAGCACACTCGGCGGGCCCGAGTTCAATATTTATTTCACTTACGAATGTTGAGCTGCTTTCACAGCCTACGAGAAAATCTGTCTGTTAACAATACATGTTTTTACTTCAAAAACAATGGTGCAGTTATTGCACAGGACGCAGAAAGGCTATTTACGGCACTGTGCAGTCGACGACGGCGAGCTTCATTCTCTGCCTACGAGAAAATTGTTTGTGAGACGTCAAAACAAGTTTTCATTTCAATAACAAGAACAAAATTAAAAATTTAGACTAACCCCAGACTGCTTCGGATTTATTATCTGCACAACATTCTACTAAAGTATTCTATTACTGGTCAAGTAACAGCCTTTCGATTTTGATAGTGCAAAGTATTCCATATTGAGGTAGTAGTGAAAAAAATAATATAATTCGCCATTTTGTGGTGGCGGTCATCTTGGATTTGAATTTTTTTATAGTGTATAGTATTCTACTAGTCAAGCCCTTTCATTTGATACCCATATTGAGGTAGGTTGTGAAGAAATATTTTGTCCGCCATTTTGTGGAGGCGGCCATCTTGAATCGATATTAACCAAACATAGCTAAGAACATCCGCACGGATATTTACCTTCAAATAAAAATACCGCATTGAAATCGGCCTATCCGTTTGAGCTCTACGGTGCCACAGACAGACAGACAGACAGACATCGACGTCAAACTTATAACACACTTATAACTTATAACAACTTATAACACCATTTTACTAGTCTAGCCGTTTCGTTTGATACCCATATTGAGGTAGTAGTGTAAAAATATCTATCTTATCTTTATCTTTCATTTGATACCCATAATGAGGTAGGTTATGCCTAAAGACGAAAGTCTTTAACCAGTGCGTGTTGCCAGTGATGACTTATGGAACTGAGACGTGGTCCTTCACTGTTGGTCTCATAACGAAGCTCAGAGTCACACAGCGAGCTATGGAGAGAGCTATGCTCGGGAGTCTCTTTGCGCGACAGAATCCGTAATGAGGATATTCGCAAAAGAACGAAAGTGGCCGACATAGCTCAAAGAGTAAGCAAGCTGAAGTGGCAATGGGCAGGCCACATCGCTCGCAGAACTGACAACCGATGGGGAAGAAAGGTTCTCGAGTGGCGACCACGAACCGGGAGACGCAGTGTTGGACGGCCTCCCACTAGATGGACAGATGACCTCACAAAGGTCGCTGGAAACCGCTGGTTGCAGGTTGCGCAGGACCGTTCGTTGTGGAAATCTAGGGGGGGGAGGCCTATGTTCAGCAGTGGACGTCTTGTGGCTGATGATGATGATGATGAATGAGGTAGGTTGTGAAGAAACAGTTTGTCCGCCATTTTGTGGAGGCGGCCATCTTGAATCGATATTAATCAAACATAGCTAGAAACATCCGCACGGATATTAACCTCAAATAAAAAAATATCGGATATAAAAAAACCGCATCGAAATCGGCCCATCCGGTTGAGCTCTACGGTGCCACAGACAGACAGACAGACAGACATCGACGTCAAACTTATAACACCCCTTTTTTTGGTCGGGGGTAAAAAACAGAGTAGGTATAATAAACCTGCCTTGAGCGTGTCGAGCAGCAGGTTGGTGAGCAGGAAGGGCCCCAGGTGGTTGACGCCGAGCTGCAGCTGGAAGCCGTCGCGCGTCACCCCGGCCGGCGGCTCCATCACCCCCGCGCTGTTCACCAGCACGTGGCACTCCGGCTCCTCGGCCTTGAACCTTGGAATTCATAGTTTAGTGCCAACGGTTTTATGTTAAACTAGAAGTCCGCCCCGGCTTTGCCCGTCGTACATATCTCACACAGCGGGATCCCATACATATTCAACGGTGAAAGAATGACTGAAATCGGTTCAGTCATTCCTGAGAATATCGCTTTCAAACAAAAAACCTCTTCAGCTACCTGCTACGCCCCCTGTCGGAAATTGGTCGTACCAACTCAGATTTAGAAACAAATTTAATTAGCAAAGATTTATATTCAATGCACAGATTACTGAAATTCAACGACGCAATCTTTGACACATGCTGTCATGTGTCATGTCAAAGCACGAAACGTACGAAAACTCTGAAAAGGGGAATATTTTCCCCGATTTTGTTACATTCTTGATTCATGCTCCGCGTCAATTAATAGTAGCGTTATTTTCTTCTTATTATAGCCTTCCTCGATAAATGGACTATCCAATAGAAAAATAATCTTTCAATCGGGTACTTTCAATTCGGACCAGTACTTCCCGAGATCCTAGCGTTCAAACAAACAAACTCTTTAGCTTTATAATATTAGTATAGATTTAAAAAAAAGTCATGTGCAACGAGTTCGTTGCTCCGGGACCGATTGCCGTTAGTAGAACCACTCTTGAAATTGTACAGAAATACCTACGTTTACCTAGGGCAGACGCTCGAACTAGGTAGAGGTAATTTTGAGAGTGAGGCTATGAGAAGAATACAGTTGGGCTGGGCAGCATTTGGAAAACTTCGTCGGGTCTTCTCGTCACCCATCCCACAAAGTCTCAAGACAAAAATGTATAACCAGTGCGTCTTACCCGTTATGACCTACGGTGCTGAAACGTGGACACTGACAGTGAAAATGGTCCGTAAGCTCAAAGTCGCTCAGCGAGCTATGGAAAGGGCTATGCTTGGGGTTTCTCTGAGAGATTGCATCCAGAACGAAGTAATTCGTCAGAGAACTAGAGTCACCGATATAGCTCAGCGTATTAGCAAACTGAAGTGGCAGTGGGCCGGTCACATCTGTCCCAGACCCGATAGCCGTTGGGGCAGACGGGTTCTGGAGTGGAGACCGCGAATCGTCAAACGTAGTGTAGGACGTCCTGAGACTAGATGGAGTGACGATATTCGAAAGGCAGCTGGTCGCGGTTGGAGAAGTAAGACCGAGGACCGGGCTGAGTGGCGTATCATAGGGGAGGCCTATGTCCAGCAGTGGACGAATACAGGCTGATGATGATGATGATGATGAAACAAAGACTCACTTCATTCACTTTTGTCTGTCGGGACACCATATAAAACCGCTAAAAGTCTTGCTAAAAGGTGTTAGGATTGAGCAGGTAGGTACCGAGCACCGCATTTTTGTGCACCAGTGCGTGTTTTGCGCTAAGAAGAGTATCCCGAGTGGTGTCTGCGGAAGTGTCACGTGCATATTACTTCGCCACAGTGCATTCACGGTTACAATACGGCGCCAAGCTATCCGCGCGCGCTGCCGACTTGAGCGTGCGTTCCGCGCCCAAAAACGTACCGTACCTGCCATCAACGGCGTATCGCTATGTACATCCGTCAGACCATATTTCAAAGAGCTTGGTATACTTACGTTACCTGCTATCTTGATATACCAAGTGGCTGTGTATGTCAGAAATAATCTAGAATCGTACAACACGCGAGGGAGAGAGACATTCTCGCAACATACGCAACGCCGACAAGCTGGATGTTATACCACACTCTCCCACGAGGTCACGGAAGTTGACTCACATTATGGGACCGGAAGTTTATAACACTCTTCCCAAAATAGTTATATCGGCCCCAAGTTTCGCCAGCTTCAAATACAAATTAAAGTGCTGGCTTATCGAACAAACTTTTTATAGTTACAGCGAATTTTTAGAGAGTGATAGCAAAGTTCCCATAAAAAATGTAAAGAAATAAATTTGACATGGGTCAGTACAATTGTATTAAAGACATATTATACTCGTATAATGCTTGACAGTTTTCTGTAAGTACTATAATTATTATAATACAGTTAAATAGTCATTTAAAAATTTTGAAAATGTAATGCGAATGAAAGAAAATGTAAATGTGAAAATGTAAATAAATACAATTTGTATGCTCTTTTTTTGTTTTTATTTTTTATTAATTGACGTGTAAATTGTACATTTATGAATAAAGTTCATTGGACTTTGACTTTGAACATGATACATTCATGTTTCACCTTCAAATTCAAATAGCAATAGCCAACATTTAACTTGAATTGTATTAGCTTTTTAAGCACCCCTCTCAGATATGAACATTGCAATACACCATGAATATTGCGATATACCACGACTTCTGCAACATACCATGAATATTGCGATAAACCGTGAATTCTGCAACATACCATGAATATTGCGATGTACCATGAATTCTGCAACATACCATGGATATTGCGATATACCATGAATTCTTTTTGCAACATTGCAATACACCATGAATATTGCGATATACCATGAATTCATAATTCATGAATATTGCGATATACCATGATTCTGCAACATACCATGAATATTGCGATGTACCATGAATTCTGCAACATACCATGGATATTGCGATATACCATGAATTCTGCAACATACCATGAATATTGCGATATACCATGAATTCTGCAACATACCATGGATATTGCGATATACCATGAATTCTGCAACATACCATGAATATTGCGATATACCATGAAATCTGCCACATTCCATGAATATTGCGATATACCATGAATATTGCGATATACCATGAATATTGCGATAGAACATGAATTCTGCACGGTATATCACTGCACTGCAGCGATATACCTACCTAATGAATTCAGCGATATACCATGAATATTCCGATAAACCATGAATTCTGCAACATACCATGAATATTGCGATAAACCATGAATTCTGCAATATACCATGAATATTGCAATAAACCATGAATTCTGCAACATATCATGAATATTTCGATATACCATGAATTCTGCAACATATCATGAATATTGCGATAAACCATGAATTCTGCAACATAACATGACTATTGCGATAAACCATGAATTCTGCAACATACCATGAATGTTGCGATATACCATGAATTCTGCAACATACCATGAATATTGCGATATGCCATGAATTCTGCAAAATACCATGAATATTGCGATAAACCATGAATTCTGCAACATACCATGAATATTGCGATAAACCATGAACTCTGCAACATACCATGAATATTGCGATATACCATGAATTCTGCAACATACCATGAATATTGCGATAAACCATGAATTCTGCAACATACCATGAATATTGCGATAAACCATGAATTCTGCAACATACCATGAATATTGCGATAAACCATGAATTCTGCAACATACCATGAATATTGCGATAAACCATGAATTCTGCAATATATCATGTATAATGCGAAATGCCCTAAATACGGCGTTATGCTACGGATACTGCTGCGTGCTATGCCCTCCTCACCTGCTCACGAACTCCCTGATGGACTGTGTGCTGGCGAGGTCGCAGGGCCGGCAGTACACGTACTTGTTGTTGGTCTCGAGCACGATCTCGCGCCTCGCCGCTTCGCACGCCTCCATGTCGCGACATGCCATAAATACCTGGGAGAGTTGAAAAAATATTTTTAAACTCTTACTATTAATTGCAGAATATTTTATCATCATCACCCAACCCTAGTCCACTGCTAGACATAGGGCTCTCCCATTATACGTCACTCAGCCCTATCCTCGTCTTTTCTTCTCCAGCCACTGTCTACTCATCATCATCATATCAGCCGAATGACGTCCACTGCTGAGCGAAGGCCTCCCAAAGATCTCTACAAAGACCGGTCTCGCGCCGCCCGCATCCAACGATTTCCGGCAACCTTCACCAGATCGTCTGTCCACCTTGTGGGAGGCCTGCCAACGCTGCGTAATAACTTAAAAGTCGAACGATCGCGACTGATGAAGTCTACGCTCCGACCAGCATCTATCCAAATCCAAAATTTAGAGATCTTCCAGCTTGAACTCCAAAACCACTTCAAATACCTAGTTAACTGAAGCAGAGTATGGAGAAGCGACACTTAGGGCTGACCGCAGAGTTTCTGGCGGGGAGCCCATCTGGAGTCAAATCTCAATGATATACCCTTGTCTACTGTCCTGTCTGTGCACCATATTTCTTTGATGTACCGTCACCAATATCAAGTTAAGGGCTTTCAGGTTTTAACTAAGAGGTAGGTACGATGATTTAAAAAAAAAATGTTAGGAACATCGTAAGAAGTAATCTGTCAGATAATTCTGATTAATAAAATTAACTTTTATTTTAGACATTGCGTAGTTTGTAAGTATGGTCACCCTACAATTTAAACAGTAGTACGATGCTGCTAAACGTTGGTCGCCGTATTGAAGAATGTATCACAATGACAATCCGGCAGTGGCGTAGCGTGGGGGGGCAGGGGCCCATGGCCTCGGCGGCACACGAAAGGGGCGGCAGATAAGGAGCATAACGAAAATAATACGTTGCATGATTGAAAAAAAACTTTGATATAACACTTCTTATCGAACAGATAAATAATTAAAAAGTGAGGTAGTTAAGTAGGTAGCCAGTTTCTCGAATTTAATTACTTAATTTTCTTAGGTTGCAATGGTACTAGTATCTCTCGTTGTTTATTTTATAAGCTTTTATTTTACTTGCCTTGTTAGTAAGTCAGTATGGGACAAATGGGTACTGGTTTGCAACCTGTCTAGAAGAAGGAAAATCCAGAATCACATCCGGAGTCTAAAACTAACTAACAAAATATTTTTGAAAACAAGCTTTTATTAATATGCTCTAAAACGGAGAAAATAAATTTTGAATGCAATCAAACCCATTATTTTATCTAGACACATGATAGTGTGGCAAGCCAAGTTCAAGTAAATAAACTGGCGAGCGCACCATGTGTATTGTTAGGTATACGAAAAAATTTGAGGCACTTTTGTCCTCCTCATAATGCAAAAACTATTTCACATTAACGTCAAATAGTCCATACATTGAGACTTGCGGGATACCAATACGTGCTCCAAATTTCATAAAATACTTAAAACTGTTATTTAGATATTAACGTCCTAAAATCGTCATTATTAACATTGACTGAAGTATAGACCAAAAAGATTTCACTCAGTTCTTGACGACCTAAAAAGTTCCAGTTTGGCATCTAGATAGGATAAAATACAAAGGAATAAATCAGAAAGTAATCATTTTTAACTGACTTCAAAAAAAAAGGTTTCTCAATTCGATCGTAGGTATATATTTTTTAATGTGTGTTCGCGGATGACTTCGTCGTTTATGAACCTATTTTGATGATTCTTTTTATAATACAATGTAGTATGTATTTAAATTATTTGAATGCGGACTTATATACTGCCTATAAAAAGAAAATAGCAATTGAAATTGATGATTTTGTCTTTATTGCGAGTCTAGCGAATCGCTCTGGTATCGCACGGGTGCAGTGTTAATTAAATTCACTGTGTATTAAAGATGCTTCATGGTTAGGATCAATTCTAAATAGTTTAAAATCACTTCGTAAATAAGTCTGTGTAATACGTTGCCTAAGCGAGTTTTTTCCGGTGGTTACAATCTTGGTGTCTTCAAATCGAGAGTGATTCAGTTTCTTCTAGGTAAACATGCTCCATCCTAGACCGCATCGTATAAACGTCATCGCAATTAAACCGACTTCAAAACCACAAACAAGACCACAAACCACTAATAAAATGGTGGGGTTTTGCATTCAAAATATATTTTGTTCGATTTAGAGCATTTAAATAAAAGCTTGTATTTAAAAACACTTTTAATTTAAAAATTAGGCACCTAATGATTTGTCGGCATTACTATTGTTATAAAATATTAAAAGATTAACAGAAGTGAAAAGTAAAATAAAAAATACTTAATTACATATTTAAAGACTACTAAATAATTTTAATAACTCAAAATAAAAATGATTTAGAAATTGAAAATTAGAATATACCTTGTAAGCATAGCAACACGAGAATAACATGCGGCTACATGACTACTGTATTAATTCGTAGTAATTACTTACTCAGTGGAATTCATGGCCAAGATTTTTTTTCCAAAGTTATTCACCAAGTTTCCTTGGATCCTAATACTTATTACAATCGAGCCTAATTTGTTAAGTCTACGCTAATGAGTAATTTATATCTAACTTATATTGCTACATAGTTTATATAGGTACAAGAAGGTGAAGAATATATTTTAAAAAAATACGCGCTTCGGAAATAGCTTTTGACTAGCAAATTTTTAAGTATTTGCTGTTTGTTTATTTTATAAGTATTGCACTAAAAATGCATAAAAATGTTGTGTTATAGTGTATGTGTAAGTGCTGTGATGAAAATAGATATGATTTTGTGTGTTTACGTAGTGTAAGTGCTGTGATAAAACAGTAATACAAGTATTACTGTAAATATTACAACAAAAACTTTTTTGCAATGGATGTGAATGGCAAATTTAATATTTCGTGACAAGTTAGAGTTCAAGACAATTAATGTGGTAAGAAGTTAATGTCGCGATAAAAAGACATAAATATAATAAACACAGGGATTATATTATCTTTCTCGCTTTGGCGAGCTTGTTCACTGTATTTTGTTTCTCGCTCTAGCATCCCGAGTTTACCCGAAAATCATACCCGAGCGTAACGCTAAAATTCAAATCACAAACCACGAAAAATCTGTGTAGACATGCCAAAAGCAGTTTAAGGTTCCGTTTTTACGTTTTATGGAACCTTAAAAAGTATAACACATTTTCAAACGAGACGATCTTCTTAGCATTCCATGGATTCACCGTGCGGGTGCCGGGTCCATCGTGTGGCAGAGAGAGAAAAACTCGAGTAGTTCCCGAGACTTGTGACTCGGGCGTAGGTTTAAGGGGCCCCTTTCTGACGTACATCAACACTCACCTTCACCACTCGTTTTTCTCTCCCTGCCCAGCCAAATCTGATATGAGCCTACTAGTGCAGCTTTAGATACTCGTTCTAGTATAGAACTTACTGCACTTCTGGATAAGCCAAGGTCTTTCAGTAGGTTATAGAGAGATTTTGCTGGTATACCTCTCGCTCCCACTTCTACAGCGTATAAACTAACTACATAGCCGTTTTTGTTAATTCGTTTAGGAGGTCGTAATACTTATTTTGTTTCATCGCGTGGTCTTTAGGTATATTAGTTTCCCACGGTACGGTAAGTTCTACAAGGACTATGCGTTTCGTAGCTCTAGAAAAAAGGAAAATGTCCGGTCTGCATGACGAAACACCCACATCCTCTGGGATTTTGTAGTGCTTTTCATACGTGTCCATTAAAATAGTCCAATCAGGTGCTGTACCCAGGATTGAGTATGGCTTGTTCCTGGAGTTTGAAGTTGAGCCTGCTTTTACAAAGTTAATTTGTCTTTTGTTTGTCGTCAATCCCTTTTGGGCTCTAGCTACTGAAAGGCTCATGTCTTCACGTATGATTTCAAGTACTCTGTCATGACGCCGTGAGTAATGACCCCCATCAAGGAGCACCTTGCATCCCACCAATATGTGCCTTGCTGTACATATCGCCTCTCCACAAGTATAGCAACATTTTTCAGAGGCTTTTCCCCACCTTACCAAGTTACTCTGGTCAGGGAGGGTCATTTGGAATGCATTTAGATAAAATTTTAATAAGGCAGGAGACCAGTCATAGATCAAGGTGCGCCACTTTAGAGCTAATGGGATACAGAACTCACCTATGGTTAACCACTACTAAAAAAAAAAAATATAACCGTATAAAAAAAATATAACCGTATTATTGAGTTGCAATAAGATGAACGATGTATCTATATTAGTTAGGTATTGAATATAATACTTAAAATTAAAAAAATATATAATTAAAGTAGGGGGCGGCGAATTTTCGGTCGGCCCCGGGCGGCGAAAACCCACGCTACGCCACTGACAATCCGGCTAATCGTTGAACCAGCGCGGCGCATAACAAAACGGCCCTGTTTTTCAAAACGGCTAGCCGTTATGTAATACGGCGAATTATACGATTCGGCTGCGACATATATATCTAAGTTAGTTTTAGTGAGAGACCTTAGCGCCGCGGTGCGCGAAGTCCCAGGCGGCGGCCTGGCCGATGCCGCTGGTGGCGCCGGTCACGATCACGGTCCGGTTGTCGGCGCGCACCGACCGGTCGTACGGCGGGCCGCCCCAGATGTCCCTGCAACACACACATCGCGTCACGCTTCCATCATTCACTAGCGGTCCGCCCGGCTTCACCCGTGGTACATACATAGCCTATAGCACTCACGTACATATCAAACGGCGGAAGAAGTTTTGAAATCGAGAATAAATCGGTTTCTTCTGAACACGTTCCATCGTAGAACTCATCGTCGCTTAACATCAGGCGAGATGGCGGTCAAGTGCAAACCTATAAAAGCTAAAAAAACATTCCATTAGGTAGTTCCTGAGATTAGCGCGTTCAAACAAAGTCTTTAGTTTTATAATATTACTAGCAGCCCGCCCCGGCTTCGCACGGGTGTTATGGAAAATAAGTATAAAACATAGTTATTCGACTTACAAATTTTAACACACTCTTGGCAGAATTGCCATGCTTAGGACATAAGACAACACAAACAATCCCAATCATCTGTTTATCATTTAAAACGCATGCTTTTTGCCTATTTTACTTTATAAAAAATGCGGGAGCCAGAAGCTCAAGGGAGGTCCTGAGAGGAGCGAGCCAAGCGAGGTCGTCGCCGTAGCGAGAGGTTACACTCAAGGACATAGAGCTTCTGGCTCCAGGAGCTCACCCGGAGTCGTACCTCAGTGATAGACCCTAATAGGACCAATTGTTATGTTTGGGTATTGTTATGCTTCTCTCAATATGTGCCATTAAGCTAAGTTAAACATTATGCTAAGTTATGTTTATGCTATATACGGTAGCAAAAATTATGCGATAACTGTTATGCGTTAGTTGTTATGGTATATTATCATTAGTCCTAAAACTTTAGGCGTGTCTGGCGTCGTTGTTATTCCCTTTACTTTTACGCATCAAATCAAAAATTAAATCAGTAAATATTTAATTGTTGTAATTTAGTGTTAAAATCTGCTAATGCCACCTACGACGTAGTTTATGGTTGTGCAATGTTTTATGTAGGTACTAAAGTCTATTAGTTCTAAATACGTACTAAATAGTTACGGCTGGTCTAGTCGGGAGAACGGCGGCGGCCGATCTGGAGCCCCGGTTTTAAATCCCACGTGCACCAGGCACCACTGTCTTTTCGGAGTAATATGCGTAATAACGCTAACTTAAAACGGTGAAGAAAAACATCGTGAAGAAATCGCCATGTACTTAGAATCTTTTGAGGTCATGTGTCATCCACCAGACCGCACTGGGCCAGCGTGGTGGATTATGGACTTGACTCTCTCCTGTGAGAGAGGCCCCGAGTCCCAGTAGTAGGAATATTTAGTGGGCTGCTTATTGAATCTATTGACACAGCTAGATTTCTGATCGTCTCATCATCGTAGTCCTTAATGCTCCGTTTTATTCTACTTTAGTAGGTAGAATAAAGGGACCTTTGGGGATGACCTATATCGTATCCTATCCCCAGCTCAAATTACACGCGTATCACTATTTTTTTCGAAGGCATGTTCGTAATGCCTCCAATTTAAAACAGTAAAGAAAACATCGTGAGGAAACCGAAATGGAATAAATTTAATGTAATACTGTGTAGAAAGTGCGAGAAAACTTGAACAATAACAGTAAAGGTAGAATAAACTTATACAAAAGTAGAACATTTTGATTTTTAAGAACATTTTGATAGGAACATAAAAAGTGTTACGAAAAAATTTTTCATATTTAATATCATTTGCGTCCACTACCTACGTAGCGAGGCGACCACGCGAATTAGTAGACGCGCGCGGCTACTCGTACTTACCTATTTCTTAGCTGCGAACACCTCTCCCCGTGCCTCGATGTCCCTCTATCGGTGTTGCGCCGCGCGCTCTCGCATTTTGATAGGATTGATATTTTAATTTCGTTAAATATTTTGAATGGAATATCCGACTTCAATAATTCAAAAAGTAATCAATAGGTATTAAAAGAGTCTTGAATAAGAAATAATTTATTTGGATAAAATTAATACAATTGTGTTGATAACATGGTCTGAATTTGATAGGCATTTTACTTACTTTTAAAATGTAAAAAGTAGTTGTTGCGAGGTAATTACTGAAGTTAGACAAATGGTCTCGCGAGGTTTTTGTAGATTTTAATACGTTCTATAATATTGTAGAACATTGTTTTGGTCTATCATTAGTACTTTCTGCAGCGTATGCGATGAAAGCCATTTATGACTTGTTTTTTATACCTTGCGTTGGTTTTAGTAAAATTTACGTAGATATCTCATTTTTTCGTGATAAACATAGCCTATGTTACTCAGTGATAATGTAGCTTTCTATTGGCAAAGAATTTTTGAAATCGGTCCAGTAGTTTTGAGTTTATTCGTGCCATACAAAATACAAAATACAAATCTTTCCTCTTTATATAATATTAGTATAGATTATTATGTAGTAACTATATAGGTATAATAATCAGCAAACTAAAAATACAACACTGACAACACTATTAGTCAAGGCCCGTCCTATCATCGTCCTCCGGTCTACCGCCCAACTACTTAAACAATATTTAATTGGATAACGGGACACTCACGTATATACGGTCGGTCAATCCGACACTGCCCGTTTGTGTGCCAAACGGGCAGCCGTCGCGCGCGTGCACTCTCCTTGAAAAAGGCCGCCGGACGCGGCCGAAACTCGAGTCGGATTGACCGACCGTATATACGTGAGTGTCCCGTTATCCAATTAAATATTGTTTAAGTAGTTGGGCGGTAGACCGGAGGGACGATGATAGGACGGGCCTTGACTAATAGTGTTGTCAGTGTTGTATTTTTAGTTTGCTGATTATTATACCTATATAGTTACTACATAATAATCTATACTAATATTATAAAGAGGAAAGATTTGTATTTTGTATGGCACGAATAAACTCAAAACTACTGGACCGATTTCAAAAATTTTGCCAATAGAAAGCTACATTATCACTGAGTAACATAGGCTATGTTTATTACGAAAAAAATGAGATATCTACGGAATTTTTACTAAAACCAACGCAAGGTATAAAAACAGTCATAAATGGCTTTCATCGCATACGCTGCGGAAAGTACTAATGATAGACCAAAACAATGTTCTACAATATTATAGAGCGTATTAAAATCTACAAAAACCTCTCGAGACCATATGTCTAACTACAGTAATTACCTCGCAACAACTACTTTTTACATTTTAAAAGTAAGTAAAATGCCTATCAAATTCAGACCATGTTATCAACACATTTGTATTAATTCTTATCCAAATAAATTATTTCTTATTCAAGACTCTTTAATACCTATTGATTACTTTTTGAATTATTGAAGTCGGACATTCCATTCAAAAGATTTAACGAAATTAAAAATATCAATCCTATCAAAAGGCGAGCCGCGCGGCGCAACAGCGATAGAGGGACACCAAGGCACGGGGAGAGGTGTTCGCAGCCATGAAATAGGTAAGTACGAGTAGCCGCGCGCGCGTTCACTAATTCGCGTGGTCGCCTCGCTACGCAGGTAGTGGACGCAAATTATATTAAATGTTAAACAATTTTTCGTAACACTTTTTATGTTCCTATCAAAATGTTCTTTCAGAACTACTTTTGTATAAGTTTATTCTACCTTTACTGTTATTGTTCAAGTTTTCTCGCACTTTCTACACAGTATTAAGTACATTAAATTTATTCCATTTTGGTTTCCTCACGATGTTTTCTTTTACTGTTTTAAATTGGAGGCATTACGGACATGCCTTCGAAAAAATAGTGATGCGCGTGTAATTTGAGCTGGGGATAGGATACGATATAGGTCATCCCCAAAGGTCCCCTTTATTCTACCTACTAAAGTAGAATAAAACGGAGCATTAAGGACTACGATGAAATCTAGCTGTGTCAATAGATTCAATAAGCAGCCCACTAAATATTCCTACTACTGGGACTCGGGGCCCTCTCGCAAGGAGAGAGTCAAGTCCATAATCCACCACGCTGGCCCAGTGCGGGTTGGTGGATGACACATGACCTCAAAAGATTCTAAGTACATGGCGATTTCTTCACGATGTTTTTCTTCACCGTTTTAAGTTAGCGGCATTAGGCATATTACTCCGAAAGACAGTGGTGCCTGGTGCACGTGGGATTTAAAACCGGGGCTCCAGATCGGCCGCCGCCGTTCTCCGACTAGACCAGCCGTAACTATTTAGTACGTATTTAGAACTAATAGACTTTAGTAGTTACATAAAACATTGCACAACCATAAACTACGTCGTAGGTGGCATTAGCAGATTTTAACACTAAATTACAACAATTAAATATTTACTGATTTAATTTTTGATTTGATGCGTAAAAGTAAAGGGGAATAACAACGACGCCAGACACGCCTAAAGTTTTAGGACTAATGATAATATACCATAACAACTAACGCATAACAGTTTTCGCATAATTTTTGCTACCGTATACAGCATAAACATAACTTAGCATAATGTTTAAAGGCACATATTGAGAGAAGCATCACAATACCTAAACATAACAATTGGTCCTATTAACCTCTCGCTACGGCGACGACCTCGCTTGGCTCGCTCCTCTCAGGACCTCCCTTGAGCTTCTGGCTCCCGCATTTTTTATAAAGTAAAATAGGCAAAAAACATGCGTTTTAAATGATAAACAGATGATTGGGATTGTTTGTTTTGTCTTATGTCCTAAGCATGGCAATTCTGCCAAGAGTGTGTTAAAATTTGTAAGTCTAATAATTTTGTTTTATACTTATTTTCCATAATACCCGTGCGAAGCCGGGGCGGGCTGCTAGTAATATTATAAAACTAAAGACTTTGTTTGAATTTGTTATCGCACGGTCTTGTGACTGAGACCCCCTGGCTGTGGCGTTGAAGCTGGATCCGCCCTTGTCATACAGTCGTTCGACGAAGATGTCTAGGCAGGGCAATAAAATTATAATGTGCGCGCGAGGAGAGATGCGGGAAGCGCGCTCCCAAACTGCGAACTCGAAAATGTTAGCAGTTAGGGAGCACCGTTCGGGACTGACGTTTGACTCGTATTTAAACTTAACGAAGCTTTGATTTATAAGATTTTGAAATGGTACGCCACGAAACTTAGGACTCCTCCTATCCCTTGTCACAAAAATCACAAAATGTCACACTTCGTCGAATCTACGAGTTACTTTATGGAAGAACGGTAGATAGCTAACTTAAAAGTTTAACACATCTAAAATCACACAATACTTATGAAAAAATATTACCTAACTAATTTTACATGCAATTTTAGAATGTGGTGTGATACGACGTACGAGTACCTCTCGAACGGATAAACCGATTTAGATTCTGTTTTGTAAGTGTAAACTTCTTTTGGTCCACCACATAGGGTGGATGATCCAGTAATGGACAAGACCCCAGTTATGGACAATTTTTTCCTTTATTCAAAGAAAACAAGCCTTTCATATTGATATTTTGGTGTGGCAACAGTTAATCATAGAGAACGGACCTCATATTCGCCTCATAATAATATACGTCAGTGCAATCTGTCATTTTGTTTCAAGATGGCAAAGTAAACATTAGACCAAGTTAGTGCTGGTCCAGTAAAATCAAATTTTACTAACGTAATCGTTAACAAGGTGAGTCTATTTGGTTATCCATGATTTATTTGTTATTTATTGTAACTGAATTCTAATTATATTTTAGTTTTTAGTTTTGTATTGAAATAAGAGATATCATTTGTGATTATTTCCGGTTATAATCGCGCTTTTTTTTTTGTGTTTATAGCCGGTGTCATTTACTGGTTCTGTCATACATACTTTACCCAGTAATCGACACATGTCCATAATTATTATTTTAGGAACTTCTGGAGTTGGCACACCAATTTAACTCCTTTTTCCAAGCAGTTTAAGTATATTTTTAAATTAAACAAATTGGAGTGCATGTACCAGTAAAGAACAGAGTGTCGATCACTGGATCCAGTGAGTGTCCATTACTGGTTTTTATGTATTCTTTCAGATGTTTTTGGATTTATTCAAGTATTTTTTTTCAAATGGAAACTTCGCTATACCGGGAACAAGCAACAACCGTACCGATACAATTACACCTCAAAAAAAGTATGAGATTAGGATGGCCCTCAAACAACTTAAAAACAACAAGGCACCTGGCGACGACGGGATTATGCCTGAGCTTCTGAGAGCGGGTGGAAAACCGGTAAATAAAGTACTCCAGAAGCTGTTCGACTTCGTCATACTTGACGGTAATACGCCAGAAGCGTGGAGCAGAAGTGTGGTGGTGCTCTTCTTCAAAAAAGGTGACAACACCTTGTTGAAGAACTACAGACCCATCTCACTTCTGAGCTATGTTTATAAGTTGTTTTCGAGGGTAATCACGAATAGTCTCGCACGCAGGTTTGACGACTTCCATCCATCCGAACAAGCCGGTTTCCGAAAAGGCTATAGTACCATAGACCACATCCATACCCTTCGGTAGATTATACAGAAAACCGAGGAGTATAATCGGCTACTATGTATAGCGTATGTGGACTATAAGAAAGCCTTCGATTCCATCGAGACCTGGGCAGTGATTCAGTCTCTCCAGCGATGCCGCATCCACTATCGCTATATCGAAGTGTTGAAGTGTATTTCTAGCAAAGCCACAATGTCTATCCGATTACAGGACCAGTACACAAAACATATCCAGCTACAGAAAGGCGTGAGACCGGGAGATGTTATATCTCCGAAACTGTTCACTGCCACGCTGGAAGATATTTTCAAGCTACTGGACTGGAACAGATATGGATTCAATATCACCAGCGAATGCATCACTCACCTACAGTTTGCCGACGACATAGTAATTGTGGCGTAGTCGCTGGAGGACCTCGCTGCTATGCTTAGAGACCTCAGTAGAGTATCCCAACAGGTAAGTCTGAGAGTGAATATGGACAAGACGAAGGTCATGTCAAATGTTCATGTCTCACCTGTGCCGGTTATTGTTGGGAATACTACACTCGAAGTTGTTGACGAATACGTCTACCTAGGTCAAAAGATCCAATTAGGTAGATCCAACTTCGACAAAGAGGTCCAGCGAACGATCCAACTCGGATGGGCAGCGTTCGGGAAACTTCGCACATCGTTGAGTCCAAAATACCCCAATGCCTAAAGACGAACTGTTACAACCTTAAAACTGCTGATCCTGCAGGAAGTCAATTCCTCGATGTCGATATTGGCGATTCTGCAGTATTTTGCTATATAAAGTCGAATTGTCGAATAAATCTTTCAGTCAGTTCTCGAAAGGTTACTCTGCCTCTCAGCCTACGGACCTGGTTCATGCCCGCCGGACCTGAGACCTCAGATACCCCTAGAGAAGTGCCGCGCGCGTCTGTTTCTATTTCGGTTGGTCTAGGAAAGGCCCCTCACTAAATCCAAAAACTTGTGAAATGTTTGTTTAAACTCAAATAAAAAGTGAATAAGTACAAATTGTTTTTTTTTATAGAATCAGTGATTTCCAGTCTAACATTATTGGTGTCAGAAGTGGGATCTATTATCCCTGGTCGCCTATTCCTATCACGCAACGCGCCGCGCCACTTCGGGTCTCTCAGTGACTCAACTGTTGGCTTGCTCCGCTCTGAGCTAGAGCCAGCCGCCAACCAGCCACTACTGTCTCCATCGCCGTAGAAGTACCGAGCCGTCAGCCGCTGTGCCGTATGTACACCGCACCGCCCTTCTGTTGACCACAGCTCGCCTCAAGGTAGAGAACCTTTGTGCAGCTCCACTGTGCCCTGGAACCCAGTGCACCGAGCCGCCCTGAACTGACTCCGGCCAGCTCCAGCTCCGAAACGGGCTTTCTGTCCGCCTCTTCCCGAGCTGCCTCGCCGTAACCTCACCAGCTCCACCTGCGACGCGGGCTTTCTGTCCGTCTGTTGCCGAGCTACCCTTTCACCGATACCTGCTTAACTGCGCAACCTCACTTGCGTATTGCACAACACGACAGCTGCCCGACTACGGAGAACCGCAACCCGACACCGCGCCGAATTCCAATGACAAGTGTCTTAATAATCGCCGCTCTGTAAGTTATTTAATAATTTAATTTTGTTTCTCTGTTTTGCTTTTCTTGTATTTGAATTTTTATAACAAAAGAAAATGGCTAAAGATATTAAAACCGAAAAAACAACTTCCACTAGCTCTCTATTGACGGTAGAGGAAGTAAACTTTACTGTTCTCACGAAATTTATAAAACCATTCGATGGTGATAAAATAAATTATCCTCATTTTTGCGCAATTGCGAGAATGCGCTATCTTTAGCTACAAACAATCAACAAGACCTTTTGTTCAAATATATTTTATCACAACTAGAAGGCAAAGCTGATTCAGCATGCTCTCTAAAGGTATTTGATAACTGGCTAGAACTGAAACCGTTTTTAAGAGTTACCTTCGGGGAATCTAAGCACAGAGACCATCTATTTATAGATTTACAGCAGTGTAGGCAAAAATATAACGAAAGCGTGACCCAATACAGTCTACGTTTGGAAACTTGCCTCACTCGCCTACAAACTGATATTACGCATTCTACTAAAGATCCTTCCGAATTAAAAGGTAGAATTGCCAACACGGAGGATCTCGCTCTCCATACATTTATATTAGGATTGCCAGGCCATATTTCCAATATTATAAGATGTCGGAATCCTTCCAATTTAAATGAAGCGGTCAACCTTGCTATACAAGAGGAAAAATTGTACAATTATGTTACACAAGCTAGAAAACATCCTGAGGAGAGACCAAAGTGTAAAAACTGTGGCAAAATCGGTCACTCTGAACGTAACTGCTACAACCGTACCCCTCCTAACTACCGCGAGCGCTCAATAAATACAATAAACCCGTCACTATCTCCACCGCGACCCCTACGGTATCTCAAAACATTATAAAGACCTGTCGCTATTGTAAAAATATAGGTCATGAAATTCACGAATGTCGTAAAAGACAATATAACAACTCTCGCCGCCAGCTTCCTAATTCTTCTAACCCTAAACAAATGCATCATCTTTCCCAAGATGAGGATGACAACACCATCCAGGAAGATGATTTTTATGATCAGTCGCATTTAAACTAAAATTGGTTCCGGTCCCGCGTCGTACGGAATCATCAACACAAACCGACGCCTTTGACATAAGTTTCTATTTCAATAACGACCTGCCGGTTAAGTCTAATAGGTCTCGTTCTAATCCGACTCAATCGTCTCAATCGTCTCAATCGTCTCAATCGTCTCAATCGTCTCAATCGTCTCAATCGTCTCAATCGTCTCAATCGTCTCAATCGTCTCAATCGTCTCAATCGTCTCAATCGTCAATCGTCTCAATCGTCTCAATCGTCTCAAATCAATCGTCTCAATCGTCTCAATCGTCTCAATCGTCTCAATCTCGTCTCAATCGTCTCAATCGTCTCAATCGTCTCAATCGTCTCAATCGTCTCAATCGTCTCAATCGTCTCAATCAATCGTCTCAATCGTCTCAATCGTCTCAAGCGACCCAATCGTCTCAATCGCCTCAATCGTCTCAATCTACCAAACCGACTCTCTCTACTAAGTCCAAACCTAATAAGAGTAAAACTGTTACATTTTCTAAATCTCTCAACTCTTCAGATCAATGCGAGGTAACTTATGAGATAAAAATAAATAATAAAACTCATCTGCCTCACATTTATGTTAAAAGCCAATACTCAGATAAAATTCTAGTATTTTTGGTCGACTCTGGCTCCTCTGTGTCTCTTATCAAAAATCATCTCTCCAAACGCTACCTCTCGTAGACCCTGAGGTAATTAAATTCAAGGGTATCGACAATGACTCTGAATATTCAACTAGCTTGGGATATTGTCAACTAGATCTCCAAATTTCAAGAAAGAAACACTATATGCCAAATTTCATCTAATATCAGACTCAGTCTTCATTAAATTTGATGGCATAATAGGTAATGACTTATTGAAACTCTATAACTGCAACATAGACTATAGAAAAGATCTCCTCACAGTTGGTAACTACAACATCAAACTTAATTTTACTAAGCCTCAGTATACCATTCCTGCACGCTCAGAAATGATGATCGAATGCGGTATACTTAACCCTGAAATTTCATGCGGACTAATAGAAAACAGGAAGTCCAAAGAGGTTTTTTTGTCCAACTGCCTAGTCGAAGTCAAACCTAATAAACATGCCAATGTCTCTATTCTTAATACTACTAATGAAGATGTTATCATTCAAGCTCTATCTGTAGAAATTCACCCTTGCGATACCCTACATGACCTCCAAAAAAAATGTGCAACCGATTCACACTGTCTCTTCTAACCCTTCTATTTCCAATTCATCTGTCCCAAGGAATCGTATTGATGAGGTAAAGGTCAAATTAGAACCTCACATCTCAACACTGAAGAGTCCTGTAAGCTTCTAGATCTATGCACCGAATACTCTGATCTGTTCCATCTCGAAGGTGACACTCTCACCTGTACTAACACCCTAAAACATGAAATAAAACTACTTCCTCGCAACCAATTCAAACTAAAACCTATCGATATCCTGAAATTCATAAATTAGAAGTCAACAAACAAATCCAGAAAATGCTAGATCAACAGATAATAAAGCCCTCTGATTCTCCATGGTCATCCCCTATATGGGTAGTCCCTAAAAACAGGATGCATCAGGCCAGAAAAATGGCGCATCGTTGTAGACTATAGAAAGCTCAATGATGTTACGATTGGTGATGCTTATCCTATTCCAAACATTGCTGATATTCTAGACCAACTAGGTCATAGTAAATACTTCTCAACTCTTGACTTGGCGTCTGGTTTCCACCAAATAAAGATGTGTGAAGCAGACGGACCCAAGACAGCTTTCTCTGTCCCTAATGGACATTTTGAATACACAAGAATGCCATTCGGTCTTAAAATGCTCCTGCAACCTTTCAAAGATTAATGAACACTGTCCTTTCAGGCTTACAAGGCTTACACTGTTTTATCTATCTCGATGACGTCATCATATATTCCATAATTTACCAGATCATATCCAAAAACTTAGTCTAGTATTCGATGCTCTCAGACGTCATAATCTTAAATTACAGCCTGATAAATGCGAGTTTTTAAAGAAAGAAGTCGCCTATCTTGGCCATGTCATCACTGACAAAGGCGTGTCTCCTAATCCCGAGAAGGTCAAAGCAGTACTTGCTTACCCTGCTCCTAAGAATCCAAAACAAATCAAGAGTTTTCTTGGTTTAGTTGGATACTACCGAAAGTTTATCAAAGATTTTGCCAAGGTTACCAAACCTCTAACTTCTCTTCTCAGAAAAGATGCTGATTTCATATGGGGAGAATCACAAGAAAACTCATTCAACTCACTCAAAAGTTTGCTTACTAATTCACCGATCCTACAATATCCAGATTTCTAAAGAATTTACACTCACTACCGATGCCTCTAATTACGCTATAGGTGCTGTTCTTTCTCAAGGCGAACCAAACAAAGATCTACCTATTGCTTATGCCTCTAGAACGCTTAATAGCGCAGAAGGTAATTATAGTACCACAGAAAAAGAACTCTTAGCCATTATCTTTGGAACAAAACTTTTAGGCCTTATTTGTATGGCAGAACATTTAAAATAGTCACTGACCATCGCCCTTAACTTGGCTCTTCAACTGTAAAGATCCCAGTAGTAAACTAGTACGCTGGAGACTAAAACTTGAAGAGTATGATTACAAAATTGAGTACAAGCCCGGCAGAATAAATTCAAACGCCGACGGTTTGTCACGTCCTCCTATTCACAATATTACAGACAACATCGAAACCGACACACTCACATACCAACAATTTATGAAATCTCGCTCTAGCCCAATTTTGAATGATACAATTATTCTAGAACATAACAAAAGTCTCCTAGATTCACATTGTTCAATTATCGCATACCCTACTTCCATCGATTTAGATTCTTCTAACCCTTTTTCTGAAAACATTCTTAATCTTCTTCAAGATAAAATGAATTCGAAATGTCTGAAAAGGAACTCTATACCGTCAGAGCATCTCAAGTCAACAATAAAACATACTTCCACATGTTTACCAAAGTTCACCATTTTGAATCCGTCACATACCAAGAAATTTTCAAAGTCCTCAAAGATCTACGGAATAACCTTATTGTACTATATCCCGAAGTAAAATCGATTGCCATGTCTGACTTTACCAATCCCTTCGACAAACTCAATTTCATTCTAATCCATGAAATGCTTTCTTTTCTATTTCATAACACTGGCATTCAAATTCACATTCATCATAACTTAATGAAGTATCCAAAACCAAATGAAGTGCCAACTATACTTCTCGAAAACCACGACTGTCCCACAGGTGGTCATATTGGCGCATCCAAAATGTATAACAAACTTAAGGACATATACTATTGGAAAGGAATGAAAGGTGAAATTGAGAGATATGTCCAGAATTGTTCCTCTTGTCAAAAGAACAAAAGCTCTACGAGGAATCAACAAAGCTCCTATGGAGATTACCACTACATCCTCTGAACCCTTTCAAAAAATTTATACTGATATTGTTGGTCCTCTCCCAGACTCTGGTAGTGAAAATTTCAAATACATAGTCACATTCCAGGACGACTTAACGAAATATTCCATGGCTTATCCTATCACTGAATCTACAGCCGAAAAAACGACCCAATGTCTAATAAAATTTATAAGTCACTTTGGCATCCCAAAAAGTATCCTATCAGACCAAGGAGTACATTTCATTGCCGATGTATATAAACAAGTTGCTCAACTTTTTAAAATTAAACATCTTTTTTCAACTCCTTATCACCCACAAACAAACGGTGCTCTAGAAAGGAGTCATGCCACTCTCAAAGAATATTTGAAATCCTATGTCAATGAGAATCAAGATAACTGGCATAAGTTCCTCCCCACTGCCATTATATCGTATAATTCTTGTGTACACTCTTCCACTAATTTTTCGCCACACGAACTTCTTTTTGGCTGCAAGCCTCATATACCTAGCTCTATTTATGATACTAACCCTACTGCAACTTATCCTGACTATATAAAAACTCTCAAACAAAAGTTAATAAACACCAGAAATCTAGCTCGTGACAATATCCTCCGTAGCAAGGAAAGATCTAAAACCTATTATGACAAAAATACAAAGGACCAGTCTTATAGTGTAGGAGATATGGTTTACCTTAAGCAACATCATAGATTGCGTAAGGCATTATCTTCAATATGGAAAGGTCCATATCGCGTCATCAAAGTTCATGGTAATAGCAATGTCACTCTTCAAGTTAATCGTAGATTTAAAAGGTACCATTTCAACGAAATCAAACATGCTCATGAACACCCTATTTCAGGGCCATCGCGCCAGGAGCCCGTCTCAACTATACGATGAGCTAATCTCAAGAAATAATGAACTCGTAAGAACATTCCCAATTCCGTAAATCTTAACAACATCCACACTCTACTGGATGTGTCAGATGTCTCATCGTTTATTTCAGATAACAAATTAGTATTTGTAGTAAAATTTCCATTAGCTATTCTGACAGAATACAATCTCTACCATATTTATGCTCTACCAACTCCTCATAATATCCAAGAGCCAAATTCTTTTGCCCTAATTAATCCATCTGCAAGATATCTAGCAATAACAGAGGACAAATTAACTTATTCCGTGATAAACGATTTAAGTGAGTGCAAATCGATATCTAGATACAACAAACTGTGTCAATTGAAAAGTGTTCAATCCAGTGTGTCAAACCCAATCTGTGAAGTGCAACTATTTCGCGAACACGTCACTAGTATTCCACAATCTTGTAATGTTAAAATAATGTTTGGTGATATTGACATTTGGCAGAAACTCACCAATAATAGATGGATCTATGTCCAATCAGATCTAACAAAAGTTTCTGTGAAATGTAGTGATAGTCATATGACCGATCATGATGTAGTCGGAACTGGTATACTCTACCTTCCAAAAATTGTAAAGCCTATCACAAACTATTGCAATTTGTTCCACAGCACGAATACGATACAAATCTGTATATTCCGTCACCTAATTTTAATATTATTGACGATGACTGTTGTTCTAAATCTAAAGTAAACAAAAGTATTCCATATTTAACGCCGATAAAGCTTTCTGACATTAACTTAGACTCACTGCAATATGCAACACATAAGTTAAATCAATTTAACGATGATCTTACAAAATCGAAAACCAACCCTATCACATTAAGTATGGATACTACTTCAGCTTCTTGACGACCCTGTTATCACTCTCTGTATTTTCTTATATGTTTTACAAATTATATTCATGCCTATGTCCAAAACGTAAACTGACTAACTCTAACTGCTGTGTACAAATATTTAACAAATGTTACTCAAGGCCTAATACTAATATTCGATCTAGAACGGCTATCGAACTAAATGAACGAGATATCACTGAATCTTCCAATTCTGATGATACTTCTTTATCAAATATTTCTATGTCTAGCCCAAGAAGAAACATTCAAATTTAAAAGCTCGACTTTGTTATTTTTACTCTTTGAATCTTTTACATCATTTATTTTTTCTAATATATTATTATCAAATTTTGCTTAATTATTGTTTACATAATTTAGTGCTAAGCCTTATTATCATGTCTAGTAATAACAATTTTACTGTGTTTTAGCCTTGTCCGTTCCAGTGTTACTAACTTAGTTTTCTATTTCCATTTTAAAATTTACTTGAGTATATTGTTTTGTGTAATCTTTCAATTAGTTTTATTTCCATTTCTAAACTTTAATTTAGTGCATTGTTTTGTGTAATTTTAACTATTTCCATTTTTAAACTTTAATTGAGTATATTGTTTTAATGTAATCTTTTAATTCGTTTTCTATTTTCATTTAAAATTTTAATTGAATTTATTGTTTTGTGTAATCCTTAACTTAATTTTCTAATTCTAAATCATGTGAACTTTGCTAGACCAAAATCCTACTCACATACTAACCGATTAGTATGTTCCGTCTTAAGGGGAGATGTTACAACCTTAAAACTGCTGATCCTGCAGGAAGTCAATTCCTCGATGTCGATATTGGCGATTCTGCAGTATTTTGCTATATAAAGTCGAATTGTCGAATAAATCTTTCAGTCAGTTCTCGAAAGGTTACTCTGCCTCTCAGCCTACGGACCTGGTTCATGCCCGCCGGACCTGAGACCTCAGATACCCCTAGAGAAGTGCCGCGCGTCTGTTTCTATTTCGGTTGGTCTAGGAAAGGCCCCTCACTAAATCCAAAAACTTGTGAAATGTTTGTTTAAACTCAAATAAAAAGTGAATAAGTACAAATTGTTTTTTTTTATAGAATCAGTGATTTCCAGTCTAACAGAACGTCTTTAAATATTTATTAAATCTTAAAGTGTCTTAAAGTGTGTTGTCTTAAAGTGCGTGTTGCCAGTGATGGCTTATGGAACGAAGACGTGGTCCTTAACCGTGGGCCTCATAACGAAGCTCAAAGTCACACAGCGAGCTATGGAGAGAGCTATGCTCGAAGTCTCTTTGCGCGACAGAATCCGTAATGAGGATATTCGCAAAAGAATGAAAGTGCCCGACATAGCTCAAAGAGTAAGCAAGCTGAAGTGGCAATGGGCAGGCCACATCGCTCGCAGAACTGACAACCGATGGCGCAGAAAGGTGGCGACCACGAATCGGAAGGCGCAGTGTTGGACGACTTCCCACTAGATGGACAGATGACCTCGCAAAGGTCGCTGGAAACCGCTGGTTGCAGGATGCGTAGGACCGTACGTTGTGGAAATCTAGGGGGGAGGCCTATGTTCAGCAGTGAGCGTCTTGCGGTTGATGATGATGATTATTATTTTTATTATCGATAATAGTTATTTCTACGGGTACTAATGGTTTTGAGTAAAAGTTTTGTATTTGTTTTTGATACTTAATTTGAGAGAGCTTTATAGTTACAGGCTGTATAATGAAGGACCATAATGGTAAGAAAGTACCTGTTTTGCCTTTAATTAAAAATTTATTTCAATTAAACTGTATTTAATTTATTTGCCTCCTATATAGTATTTATATCTGCCATAATTATGTTTATGTTGTTCACTGTCGATGACTGGGTGTCCATAACTGGGTAACGTCGAACACTGGGTATGGACAACTGGATCCTAGGTGTCCATAACTGGTAATTTTAGATTTTTCTATATTTTATCAAAGTTCTTATAATTCGTTACAGATACTTCAATTGTATATCGTTGTGTTGATTCTTGAGAATACTGATTGTTATTTTCAGTCATCATTGTTGATCTGAGTTTCGTACTTTTTTTTAATTGCTTTTTACTATGAACACTGTCCTAAAAGTGTCCATTACTGGGTCCTTCACCCTACAGATTTTCCGTGGTTTGTGAATTGAGCTCAAGCGTAAGACATTTTCGCGTAAACTCGGATGATCTAGAAGGCCATGGTCAAGGCCACGCCCTCCGGTTTCACCCGCGTAGTTTCCAAAGTGAGTTATCAAATTCTAAGTTATTAGTTTTCAATTCTATCGGCAGTCCCTATGACTACCATTTTTACATAAAATATGTGTGACCTGTTTTGGGGGATATTTCTTTTTGTTTATTGTTTACTTCTTAGTATATTTTTGTACGTAACCCTGTACAATTACAAAAGCAAGACGAAATCTGTCGATGAAATTTTACGATCGTCCGGCGAGCTCCCCGGACTGAAGGAAACCAAATCAAATCCGACGAAAAGCGGATTGAGCGAAACCTCCGCCCCTAGCGGGTTGCCAGACGAAGCTCCACAGTTGAGGTCTTTTTTAAACCAAAAATAAATATTCTAGTTAGTGTAAGTCCATGTGGGGTGGCGTCAATATTTAATTGTTACACTTTTTATCCTATGTATTTTTTTAAAGATTTTATTTTATTGAAACATTGCTACTTACACTATGTACGAGAAAACGAGAATTAATAAAAATGTACAAAATATTTGGAAATTGAACTGAGATACATGGATTGGAGACTTATGGAAACGTAGGTAAGCCTGAAGGCTTGTTCGCATTAGGTTAGCAAATTAGTCTAGTAGAGAGTAATTTAGTAGCTAAAATACTCGCTACTATTCAAAAATCGTTCGCACCGTGCTTTAGGACAGTTCACAAGTGAGTAGCGTTTCGCAACATGAAGATCCTACAACGCAATAAAATAAATGAATGAATAAGCTAATCTTATCAAATCGTAATGGCTATTTTAGAACAGGTGAATGAGGAAATTTGTGTGATCAGTAAAATAAGTTATTCCACAGACAATTTCGTATTTGGAAAATTGTTTGAAGTTATTTTTCTCTCCAGACTAATTCGACAAGTTCGAACCTGTTTGCCAATGAGCCAATGAGCGCACCGCTCGCAACGAACGCGTGGTGGGGGGTGCTACTCGCCCGTTGAAAATAGAACAAAATGGATTGACTCGACTAAATCACTTCCTAAACTACTCGACTCATTCGTCGATTGATTTTCGAACGGGTAGGTCGTTTTACTTTGTCTCGGAAGTCAATTAAAATTTAGGTATCATCGGCGCGATAAGCGCGCACGTGTGCCTGGTACCTAGGCGTTCGTTTTGTCGCAATGGAGCCAAATGTTTTGGAAAAAGAGTCAGTGGAATGCGAATTAGAAGATAATACTACGCGTAGCGCGAAGAGGACTAGAGATGAACAGTCATCCGATGACGGCTGGAGCACCATCACCAAAGGTCATAAGATCCTCAAACGAAATAGTCAAGGTGAAGTTGAGGAGAAATCTCAGGTCAGTGTTACATCAGATATCATACTACCTAAACAGTTCGCATTAGCCCGCATATTAAAAGATAATAAGATAAAAAATATTAACCGTGTTAAGTATGTACACCAGTACAAGATATTAATAACATTTGAGGATGAAGAAAGTGCCGATGGGTTTGTCAGATGTCAAACTTTACGGATCTTGGATGGAGATGCCAAAAGACGTCTGAAGTTGGACTATCCTTCGGAGTCATCAAAATATCGAGTTTGAGCTAACGGAGCAAGATATTGTTAGAAATATATTTTCAGAGTGCGATCTGATATCTGCAAAAAGGTTAAAAAAACGAAACCCTGATAGAACTTCAAAGGATGCCTGGATAACATCGGAGTCCGTTCGTCTCGGTTTCAGAGGGTCGATGATTCCAGCGCATGTATCTATTCTAGGTATGAAGGTGAAAGTGGACCCTTATATATTCCCGGTCACCCAATGCAGTCGTTGTTGGAGATATGGCCACAATCTGAGAATGTGTCCGTCTAAAAAGGTAGTCTGTCCTAAGTGCTCAAAGGGCCATGAGAATTGTGAGCGAGTCGAGTTTCGTTGTATCAATTGTACGGGCAACCATATGGCATTGCAAAAAGTTTGTCCAATGTACAAAAAAGAACGGCGACTAAGAGAAATTATGGCAGAGTACAATTGTACGTACAGAAAAGCCCTTACTATATACGTACCGCCATCACCAATATCCATTCGCAGTGCAAGCCCGGTCCCGGTACCGGAGATCCCCGATCAAAGTAAGAATACACCTGTAACCTCTTTGAGTCGTATGGTCGGACGTTGGTCAGATTTATTCAACTCGCCGCGGGTAGAAGACTCTCCAAAGATACCCGCTAGTCGCAAGAAACAGAAGCGGCAGCGAGCGGCCAGCCGCCCCGACCCCGCCGCGCCGCCGCTGCCCGTCGAAGAGGATAGGTATCAACAGGGCTGTACCGATGACGCCGGCCGAGCGCAACACAATAGAGATCATAAAGATAACAAAAATAGGTCAAACGACATTAGTTTTATGTGCCTAGTGATACGTTTTAAAAACATAATATTAAGCGAAGACTCATTGAAGCTAAAATTCAACAAATTATTTCAATGTTAATAGAATGGGTCATTACAAAGCTTGCCGGTAGTGTGTCAGCCAGTTCCTTAATGTCGACGATTATGAATTTCGTCATTAACGAATATGGATAGTAGTCAATCTATTGTTAATCTTAAAATTATACAATGGAATTGTCAGAGTATACTTAGAAAAACTACGGCGTTCGAATCACTTCTTACAAAGGAAAACATACACATAGCCGTCTTATCTGAAACTTGGTTAAAACGTGAAAGTCGTTTTAAAATATCTGGTTATGACGTATACAGAATAGATAGGGCAGATACCTACGGTGGTGTCGCTATTGTTATTCATAAGTCCGTTAAATCTGTGTCATGCACTATACAACATTCGAACCCAGAAATTGAAATATTACAGGTAAAGATAAACAATTGTCGGTGTATTGAGAATATAATTGCATTATATTGTCCTTCTCCCGTGCAAACTACACAAAATGATTAGGACTCGATATTTTCTCTATGTGGTAGCAAAACACTAATATTAGGCGATTTTAACGCTCATCACCAGGCCTGGTCGTACAAAACAAATCATAGAGGGAAATTAATTCATGATAGTATGCTTGATTGTAATTTCATTTCCTTGAACAACGGTGAGCCAACTAGAATTAAACTTGTAAATGGTGACTTACAAAAATCTTCACCAGATGTTACGTTTGCATCTTCCGAACTGGCTACAAGGTTATCATGGAAGGTTACAAATGAGTCTCTCGGTAGTGATCATTTGATAATCCAAATATCTAGCATGATTAAGGTACCAAGACATTTTAATAGAAAACGAAATTTCAAAAAAGGTGATTGGGTGACTTATAGTGAGAAAATTGATGACTTATTTCAAAATTTTACAATCCCTGAAGACATACAGACTTTTTACAATAAATTTGAGCAAGTTCTGCAATTAGCGGCAGAGGCTTGTATACCTTATGTAAAAACTCCACAGCATATTAATAATAGATTTTCCCCAAAACCATATTGGGATACAAGCCTGTCGAAAGCAGTGGCTGAACGTCGCCTTGCTTTAACCAAATTCAGACGATGTCCATCCCCTGATAACTTAGAAATTCTTAAAGACAAAATTCAAATAGCTCAAAAAATGATTCGGGCTGCAAAAGGTAAAGCATTTCAAAAGTTTTGCTCTTCAATTGACGAATCTACATCCTCTTCCACAATGTGGCGCAAAATGGGATGGTTCAAAGGTCACAATACTAACTCTAATAATAGCAATCCTAGTCGACAAAAGGTAGAAGAACTATTAAATACTTTGACGCCTGATTATGCCATTCCACCACGACCACAATTTCACTCGAAACACGTTCAGCTAGAAGGTGTAATATCCATACAAGAACTCAGGAATTCTATTAAGAAAAGTGATTCAGCACCCGGCAATGATGAAATATCGTTTTCTATGATTAAGAATTTACCTTTTAGTGGCCACTCTCTGTTACTTAGACTTTACAACAACATTTTTAGTGCCGGCTATGTCCCTTCACAGTGGAGGGATATTAAAATAGTACCCATCCCCAAACCGGGCCGGGAACAAGATTCTGCATCGTCTTTACGACCCATATCGCTTAGGTATATCTTGTCTCTGCAAAATCTTCCACGCCATTTTAAGCAAACGGATGGAATGGTATGCTGAAAAACAATCCTTGTTTCCAGCGGACATGATAGGTTTCCGCAAGAGTCGATCATGTTACGACAATATTGTGCGGCTAGTGTCTTATATTCAGATAGGATTTTCGAAAAATCTGACAACAGCGGCATGTTTTATTGACTTAGATAGTGCCTATAATAATGTAGATGTAACCTGTCTAACAAAATCCTAGACGGCATGGGGTAGGATCGAGGATATGTGATTACCTTTGGTCATTTTTGAGTGAAAGACGCTTAAAAGTATCTGCGGATGGAACTGGAATAGTGAGAACCACTGGCTATGGCCTCGCTCAAGGAGACCCTTTGTCGCCCTTGTTATTTAATTTCGCAACTGCAAATATTTGTAACAGTTTAGAAAATATCGTGATTTCTCAATACGCCGATGATTTTGTCTTGTATGTTTCGAAAACTAAAGTAGACGAAGCGCTTGCCGATCTGGAAAGGGCATGTCTTGATTTAAACTCGTGGTTGTTTTGTATTGGGTTATTTATATCTTTATCTAAGAGCAAAGTATGCATATTTAGGAAAGGTGGAAGTAGGACAGTGTTGGACTTCAAAATTAATGATATTTCTTTACCTATAGTCAATAATGTCAAATACCTAGGTTTATGGCTGGATAGTCGCCTAAGATGGCGTAAACACATCGAAGAAACTGCACAAAAAACTGTAAGAATGATAAACTTGGTTAAAGTTTTAGCTGGGGCAAGCTGGGGTCTTCATCAAAAACATCTCAGACGTCTATACATTGCCGTGATTAGAAGCCGACTTGATTATGGAAGTTTCTTTTATGACAACAGTTGTAAAACTCATTTACTCAAGTTAGACAAGATTCAAAATCAAGCAATGCGCGTTATTGGAGGATATTTAAGAAGTACTCCAATTCATGTTATGGAGAGTGATCTACACCTTCCTCCATTGCAGTACCGTAGAAAGTTTCTCGCCGCCAAGTATTGGCTGAAGGCTAAATCATTTTCAAATAATAAATCCATCGAAATTTTACAAAATTAACCAATACCACGCGGGAGCGATTCTGGCGTAATAAGAAGCTACCTTTACTTACACACACCCACTCTGAGTTAGATTTATTACCTATGCACAGTAATATCGCGTCTGAGATGTTTATGCTGAAAACCTGGATGAGTAATATCGATCTATCTGAGGTATTATCCGATGCAATCCCACAAATTGATAATGCGAAGCGATATTATGACACGAATACCTTAAAGTCAATATGTGTTAGTTACATTGACCAGCGTTATGTGGATTGTTATAAAATGTATACTGATGGTTCTAAAGATGGCTCTAATGGTGGTGCTGCATGTTTGGATCCATTAAATAACAACCACACTAAGCTTAAAATTGATTCTAATATTTCGATAATGCATATCGAATTACTTGCTATTTCAGAAGCGCTAGCTTACATTCGCTCTATAAACTATCATAAATTTGTCATCTTGACAGATTCCAAAAGTTTAAATACAGCATCTGGCTCGGTGCGTCTCGCACTCGGCGAGAGGCATTCCGATAGCCTACAGCATTATCGAATCAATTTTACTCTTACAAACTGAAAATAGAGAGGTGTTTATTCAGTGGATTCCATCTCATATCCAGCTAAGAGATAATGAGGCGGTAGATTTGCTAGCTAGGCAGGCGTCAACAGACGGAATTCCTTTGGAAGCGACCCCCCTGTTCTCTGATTATACCAGCTATATCAGAAATCATTGTAGGATGTTGTGGCAGGAATACTTCGATGAGCGGTCCAAGGAAGTTGGCATTTGGTATAAAACTATCCAACCCAAGATAACAAGGTATCCATGGATTAGCAATGCCCACTTGCCTCGAGATGTTTTGGTATCTGCTCTCAGGCTTCGTTCTGGTCACATTCCATCATATAAATTTGCCTATCTCATGAAGAAGGTTTCATCTCCCAACTGCGATGAGTGCGGGGTAATTGAGGATGTCATGCACATATTGATGGAATGTGTACGGAATGACAGCTTCAGAAGATCTTGTTTCAACCGGAACGACATCACTGAGGTGGGATATTGTAATGCTATCTTGTCTTCCCTTGATACCGACACAGCGCTTATGTTACATAACCTGGTGGTTCTTGGTTTAAAGAAATAGTCATATTTATTTTTAAGACATTGTTTTTGTGTTGTAATATATGATTTTGAATTACAGGGCGATATGGTCGCGTAGCGACAAAGCCCTTTCAATAAATTAAAAAAAAAAAACTACTCGACTAAATTTTCACTGTCCATACACGTTTAGTAGCTAAATTACTTGCCACTAGGCTAAATTACTGGCCTATGCGAACAAGCCTTGAGGGTCAGGATGAGTGGCACATGCGCGGTCCGAAGGAGGGGGGGTCACAGGGAACATGAACCCCCCAAAATCGTATATGTTAAACAAAAATGTAGGAAAATTAAAAATATCTAATAGTAGATAGACTATTTTTAACGCGGGAAAACAACTAGAACGGGGACTACGCGGGTAAAATCGTGGGACGCTACTAGTCAAGTATTTTTTTGCTCGATTTATTGTATCTCTACTGGTGACCCCCTCCAAAATTCGAGGCTGGGACCGCGCCTGGAGTGGCAAGCCATGGGAGAGGCCTATGTCCAGCAGTGGACTCAGATAAGTGCTAAATTGATGATGATGATTCGGAAATTATAACAGTTTCCGTTTATCGTAAACAATTTTTAAAGCGATAACTTCTTTTGACGCCTCACATGTTTTTCGTGGGCTGCGAAGTTCCTATGACTGCAATTTTTTTTATTCTTATTTGTTTGTCAAGAAAATGAGAATTGAGCTCAACGAATACGGAGTGTTGCTCAAATGTTGTGTAACTTTTTAACCCCCGACCAAAAAAAGGGGTGTTATAAGTTTGACGTCGATGTCTGTCTGTCTGTCTGTGTGTGTGTCTGTATGTGGCACCGTAGAAGTCAAACGGATGGGCCGATTTCGATGCGTTTTTTTTTATTTGAAGGTTAATATCCGTGCGGATGTTCTTAGCTATGTTTGGTTAATATCGATTCAAAATGGCCGCCTCCACAAAATGGCGGACAAAATATTTCTTCACAACCTACCTCAATATGGGTATCAAATGAAAGGGCTTGACTAGTAGAACACTATACTTACATTATAACAAATTTCAAATCCAAGATGGCCGCCACCACAAAATGCCGAATTGTAGTATTTTTTTCACTACTACCTCAATATGGGTATCAAATGAAAGGGCTTGACTAGTAGAGCACTTTGCACTATGACAAATTTAAATCCAAGATGGCCGCTACCACAAAATGGCGAAATACATTTCTTTTTTCACAACTCCCTTAATATGGGTATCAAATGAAAGGGCTTGACTAGTAGAACGTTATACAGATGATGCGAGATCCGAGGTAGTCGGGGGTTAATCAAATTTTTTATTTTGTTCTTGTTTTCATAAGTATTTGATTGTTAAGAAATTGAGAATTCGAGGTTGGAATCACAAGTTGTAATGACAGGTTGTGTCAATATAAGCAAAACTTAAGCTAACTTCGTGCCTATTTTCGTAAAAATCGGTGAAACCGTTTTACTAAGAATAATGGACGAAATACTTAAAATAAAATCAATTAACCTTTCAAATATTTAGGGACTATATTGACACTATTAAACAACAAATTAAAAATAATGGCTCATATGTCCGAGCGACACGAGGCTAATTTTTCAAGCTAGGATAGCAAGCTAGTGGTAATAAACTAGCAACCTAGTACTTCTTTCTAGCTTCGTGTAGACTAAAATAAATAAATAAATATAAATATTGGTGGACATTCACACACAACACCATCTTTTTTTTTTTTTTTTTTTTTTTAAATAAAGAGTTACGAGACGATCAGGACATGTGCCTGATGGTAAGCAACATGCCTGACACATAACAGCACAGTGACACGCAGCTATTGGAACATGAAGAGTCCAAATCATTACCTAGCACTGCACTGCGCTCGTCACCCAGAGATCTAAGATCTCTAAGCCCTGTAATTTCTCTGGATACATTGCCCTTCAAACCGGAACACAGTAATGTTTGCACACTACTGCTTGGCGGTAGAATAACTGGCAAAGGTGTGGTACTTCCCCAGGCGGACTCTGCCAAGAGTCCTACCACTACAGAACCTACTACTACAGTCTGACCCCAAACTAAGCAAAGCTTGTACTATGGCGGCCAGATAGCTGATATAATACATATATAGTTTTAAATACATACTTATTATACATAGAAACACCCAGACACAATGCAAATATTTGAATTCATCACACAAATATTTGCACTGGGTGGGAATCGAACCCACGACCCTCGGCTTCGCAGGCAGGGCTGCTACCCACTAAGCCACGAGGCCAGTCTAATAGCGTTGCGTAGTGTTGTCTACACGAAGTAAGAAGTACTAGGTTGGTAACACTAGCTTGTTATCCTAGTTTATGAAACTAGCCTCGTGTAGCTCGGGCATAAGGGATTGCTGAAAGAAGTGTAAACTTATAAACGAGAATTTTAGTATTAAGCTTCCAAAAACCACGTACCGGTGTTCTGACGCTACGCCGCCGCTAAGTTAGCATGACGCGAACCCCCAAGATATGTCTGTGATAAACACAATTAAAGAAGTGTCGACTTCAAAAAACCTTCAGTAATTTTTGTATTGCAATCTATGTTTTTAAAATAAATACGATTGTAAGACTTTGTTTATATTATAGCGACGAGACGGCGCAGGACATGTGGCTTATGGTAAGCAACACCCCAACCCATACCAGCACAGTAACATGCAGCTATTGGAACATTAAGAGTCCAAATCATTAACTAGCACTGCAATGCGTTCATCACCCAGAGACATACGACTAAGGTATTTTACCTTTATGTCCAATAATTTCACGTGAAAAGATGGGAGAATCGTGTGCGCTGGTATCCCCGCGGTATAGCGGTTCATGAATAACGTATGAGTTGTGAGTGGACTCACTTGAATATGCAGGCGAGGCCGGCCGTGGCGCACGCCGCGCTCGCGATGGTGATCGGGATGTTGGGCACCCACATGCTGCAACAGATAGTTACGATAGAACATTATAAAGGAGCAAAATAGTATTTTTACAGCGAAGATGCTACTTTGAACCTCTAGCGAAGCGAAGGATTCTAGAATAGATCTAGAAAATAGAATCTTAAGATTGTAGATTGTATAACAAGGGAGCAAAATAGTATTTTTACAGCGAAGATGCTACTTTGACACACGAGCAAAGCGAAGGATTCTAGAACAGAACTAGAAAATAGAATCCTAAGATAGTAGGTAGATTGTATAGGTAATTAGGGAGCAAAATAGTATTTTCACAGCGAAGGTGCTACTTTGAACCACGAGCGAAGCGAAGAATTCTAGAAGAGAACTAAAAATAGAATCCTAACATAACAGATTGTAAGACAAGGGAACAAAATAGTATTTTTATAGCGAAGATGCTACTTTGAACCTCTAGCGAAGCGAAGGATTCTAGAATAGATTTAGAAAATATAATCCTAACTCCTAACACAGTAGATTGTATGACAAGGGAGCAAATTATTATTTTTACGACGATGCCCCTACTTTGAACTACGAGCGAAGCTAATCTAACTAAATGGTAATAACTGGAATGGTAACTAGAAACCTGAGCCCAACGGGCGATTCAAAAATCGCTCGAGAGAAAAATAATCATTTGCTCTCGAGTCATATACTCTAATTTTCAAGCCCTTTCTATGAGATAATAAATAAGAGACGGTGTCACTTTCATGACTCTAGGTATCGAATCATGTGACACTGTCTCTCATTTTATTGTATATTATTTTTATTAACCTATTATACAAAGTTGGATCATGTAACATGTAAGTACTTTAGAATAAAGATTATTTTTCTGAAAATTGATTAAATAACGAGATTCAATTACTCACGAGCCATCATAATTATTCTATAAAATGAATAAACCATTAATCTCTATATATAAAAATGTAATGTTGGTTTGTGTACGCTTCAAAAACTCAAAAAAGTTCTGCAACGATCGAGCTGAAATTATAGAATGATATATAATCGGCATCAAGGATTGTTTGTATCTATTTTTTGCATTACAATGTGCCACAGCAAAGCGTGGCAGGGCACAGCTAGTAAAATATAAATTTGTAAATGACTGCCCATCCTAGCGATTCTGTACCCAGTCGGATTGATCCGACACGGAATCTCATCTCTCGGTCTCTGTCTTACCTGTTTAGAATGACAGAGACAAAGATTCATTCCGAATTTCAGCTGTTCGGATTGCGTTTAGAATCACTATTCTAATAAGGATTCATTTTCGACATATCAACTTTTCCACGCTTGGTAAGGATATAATCTAAGGTAGTAAGTGAAACTAGGTGTAATTTTTAGTTTTTTATATTTCTTCGTTTAACTTAGTTTTATGAAGGTGACTGGATACGTGACGATAACCATATTTAGTGTGCTGATAACTTAACTGACAACTAACTTAATTTAACTTACACAAGTACACTGTAGATTTTCACGGTAGAAATATGTGACCGAATATTTTAATATTACATTGCAAATTAGGAAGTTTGGTTTAGTAAGGGTAGGCGCGTCTTTTACGCGCTAGCCAAGAGTAAAAAAAAATAGTTTCAGCCGGTTCATAGTACAAATTTCATAGTAAAATTATTTATTCATGTTACATTTTATAGGAACATTTACACTAGGTACATTGAAAGTTAATAGCTACCTATATATAGTATTAAGCTCACAAACTGCTTCATAACTGACATAAAAACTATTTATATCAAAATAGCGGCAAAGTTAGCATATTAATCACAGGTTCCCAAAGTTTGTGACCACGGCTCTAATTTTAAAAGAATTATAATTACTCCCTTTAATAATAAAACAACTGCCTATACCACACGCGGGGGTGCCGTGATGTGCACGGGCGCCAAAGTAGCATCCGAGCACTTCTAAGCCCACCTTCACGCTCCCTGCTTTGAAAATCACAATAATTGTTTGATCGTTGTTTACTCCAAGTTCTGTCACATATTTCTACGTCGGATTTTATCAGCTATCAGTCTGCCTGGTGTTGACGAAAGGATTATAATATACACAAAAAAAACGTATGAATAATTACAATTTTGCTACATTCATAAACGTTTAAGATAAAAATAATCTTTCTTAAGTTATAGCTGCCGGGGATCGTCGTTAATGATACAAGAATTTACCTTAAGACACCCAGCGTCGTCTATGGGTAGTCTTAAAATTGTGGTAGAATACAAAAGAAACGAAATACAATGACTAGAAATTAATGTCAACTTAGCGCGACAAAAGAGTCAAAAGATCTTTGTATTGAAAATTAAATTGGCGTAGAGAGCACTTTCATGACTCGTAAAGAGATAATACGATAATACGTTTATGAATACAACCGTTCGTATTGGCAAATAACGTATGATTAAAATTCTAATATAATACTTAGTAAAAATTGTAAAAACGTAAAAAAAAATACCAAACTAACTATACATTTGATGTGAACGAATGGTATAAATTACATTAATTTAAGGAGAAGGGTGATGTGTACTTTGATTTAATTTTTAAGCCAATTTAATATAATATAATGTACAATACCTATTTTTCTACAAGGCCTTTAGGGTACACCAATGTGCAGTGTGAAATACAGCAATGTTGTTTTACATTTGTTTGTTTGAATTAACATGTATGACGATGTAACAATGAGTATAAGTATGAAGTTTTTATTGGTTATTGATTCTGATAAATTAAATTAATTACCATTTCAAAAAAAATATTGTCTAACTGAAAAAAATTTGAAAATAAAACTTAATCAATAGTTAAACATTCACTTAATTTTAGGATAATAATGACTGATTTTTATTATAATAGTGTTTTATACTGCTTGGTCTCTTTATTTTAATTTTATTTGACATTAACAACTAAATTTAGCCCTTTTAGTGACCAAAATGGAGGATAAAATTTATATTAATCTAGACTGCCACAGCCTGCTGTAAGACTAGCCTATATTGACAAGTTTGAGAAACTGTGTCTGTAAATTTTCTTTAACTATATTTTTGTCGTTTTATTTAGTTTTTGTACTTTATACAATACTGTAGAAGTTGCATAAAATTCTTGTATATTTTGAAGCTGTACACAATATCATCAATGAGAAATATTTTTTAGGACAGAAATATTAAGTTTATACTAGTTATATAAATACAAAATTGACATATTTCTTCAGTTTTATGCAATGTATTTATATTTTTAAGCTATTTCCATTAATAATGAGACAATTGCCATGGTTACTTGGATTTATTATAGTTTGTGATGGAAACCCGTTTAGCAACAATATAAGCACTCAGTTTGTTGTCTAGACTAAGTTTGATTTTGACAGAGACATGAGAACTCATTGCATCAAACTGCATCTGCATCGAAATATCATACTCACTCCACTATATAACCACAGTAGATTTCTCACTATTAATTATTATGGAATATACTTTATATTATGTTCAGTTGTATCCATAAAATTGTAACCTCCATCATAGTAAGTTCTATACTAGAATGAGTATCTAAAGCAGCACTAGTAGGCTCATATCAGATTTGGCTGGGCAGGGGAGAGAAACAAGAGTAGTGAATGTGAGTATTGATGTCCGTCGGAAAGAGGCTCCTTAAACCTACACCCGTGTCACAAGTCTCGGGATCTACTCGCGATTTCTCTCTCTGCCACACGATGGACCGTCTCTCTTATATTCAGACAATGTTAGATAAAAACTAACCTATTTTACCATAGGATTGTTATGTCACGCTTTCTTTTTATTGTAGACTGATGGAGTTTACAATTCTACATGTGCTAAAACAGCATAATGATAAAATAATAAAAATAGTTAATACTTTAGTAGTTATGTTTAGTTATTGAGCATTTTGAACTGAAAACCTGTAACACTATTTCTCTGTACACATATGTACACACTTTGAAGAATTATATTACAAAATATTATATCACTACTTATATCACAATGTGCTTTACTAATTCTGAGTGCACTTTGTAATCATACATTTTGTACATAGCGACAAAATTATAAAATAAAAGGCACCAAATACTAATAATTCAAGTTAATATTGATATATAATATTATACATAAAATATATTGTACATAAATAATAATTATGACATACATAAGAATGGCAAGACATATAATCAAATCCATTTTCGTGTGGCAATTTATTGAATTTTGCCAGAGATTCCACTTTGTATATTTACAATAAATATAAATTGCTCCCTTATATTAATATCTACACTATGATAAAATCTAGGATTATTTTTAATATAAAGAAATTGATTAAAAATCATCAACATACCATAACATTTTTTTGTGGAAGACCAAAATTATTTAAATGCTGGTCCTAGTCCCATTGTTTGATCGAAGTGTGTCTAATTAGTTACACTGAAACCCCTTACAGACGTATTGTTTACAAATTATAATCGGCATTTTAAAGACATTGAGGCATTCCAGAAGGAGAAAAAATTGTAAAAGTGTATGTAGGATGTAGATAGATAGTAGTTATCTCATGCCTAACATATTTATTTTTTGGTTGGCTGATTGATGTGGTTCTGTGTGGAACAATATCTTTTTGAACCCGCGACGCAAAAGCGACTGGGTGTTATAGCTTCGATGTGTATGTGTGTGTACTGTGGCATGGTAGCTCCCGAATGGATGAACCGATTCCGTTTTTTTTTGTTTAAAGTTAGTATAGTTTAATGGACTTCCACAAAAACATTTGAAGATCACCATATAATCCTGTGCAGTAAAAAAGTGTTAGTGTAACTTAATTAACATAGTTAATACTATTTTAACTAGTAAAGCGTAATTTTATTATCGTTTCATGTGAGCCCGGACTAATTTTAGTTAGAAGACTACTTCTAACTATAGTAGTGCTTCTAAGGCTAATATTTTCAAAAGTCTGATGTTCAATTTTGCTTGATATTGAGTTAAACCTTATATCGGCTCCGTAGCCAAATGGGTTCGGGTTACCTTTCAACTGAAATTCTTATAGGATAGAGTCTCTATTTCTTTAACTTTTTGCAAGTTAGTTTAAGTTAATTAATGGGTTATGAGTTAAGAAGTGCATTCCATATCAGCACCATAAGCAGCCCATTTTCTGTTCCCACGGCTGGGACTCAAAACTATCTTTGACAAGGAGAAAGTCAAGGCTACAACCCATTTAATTGACCAAGTGTGGGTTGATGGATGATGCAGTCCTTGATAGATATCTTTTTTGGAACATGCCACTTTTCTCAAGGTTTTCCTACACTGTTAAGTCATTTGTTATGACAAACTAGATCTAAATTTAGGAAAATATTTTAGAGGTGAAGGCGTTAAGTTACCACCACTTGGCCAACATGGCATCATGACACATTAAAAAAGATGCATCAGACCAACACTGCTTGAAGAACTTTTGGTTTGCATGATAATCTTAGAAAATACCTGATAAATAAAAAAAAGGTTAAGATATAAACCTTTACACATGGTCATTTCTTTGCCCTTCACTGGTCCCTTAAAAAAATTAGAAATATTGGCTGATTTATGAAACTGTGGAGCTGGTCTACATTAAAAGTAAGTTTTTAATCTTAAATGATACTCAGATCAAGCAATATTGAACACAGACAAATACAGGCCTGTCTTACCAAGTGCTATCACTTGATATGTGCCGACCAATAAGCTCACTTTAAGCGTAGGATATGACTCAATTATGACTAGGACTGGTTTCATCACATTCAAGATTAGCTAGTTTTAGTGTTCAAAGTTGTAGTGCTTTTTGACTTTGTGTCATTCGGAGGCAGCGGACGGGCGATACCAACTTTCACTACACCTCTCGGAGCACCTTTTAAAGCTTGAACAGCTTGGTCTAATGTAGCATTCCTTATGCTAACACCATTTACAGACATCACTCGGTCCCCGGGTGATATCTCTCCATTTTTTTCTGCAATACCACCTGGCACTAAGCTCCTCACCACGATGACAGTACCCTGAGGGTCTACGGGATCTTGGTAATCTAAAATAGAGAAACCAAGCCCCTGGTCTCCTTTCACCAGCTCTATTATATCTTCTTTGCTCTGCCACATTGCGAGTCCTGACACACACTCCAAGGATCTGGATTTCTTTGACTGATTTGAATGGTTTGTCAATGTAGCAGTACTGGAAGTGTTGATGGAAGTGTCGGATTGGGCTTTTATGATTGTTGTCAAATTATTTAGACTACCAGATATAATTTTTCTTGCTTCAAAGCCTTCTCGATCTGATGCTAAATTTATCAGTGGACGGGGACCACTGTCCACACTATTCCGAGCACACACTAACCTCACTCGATTCGGAAGTTGCTTCAAGATATTAACTACCTCCGTATGAGTCAAGCCATGTAATCTGTACTCGTTGGCTTCTAAAAGTTCGTCACCGGCCGTGAAGGTGCCTTGCTGGCCAACGGGACCCTCGGGCAGCACGGATCTAATATAATGGTGAGGTCTGACTTCCTGTCCTCCTTCTACGTCTACAGTACCTTCTAAACTTATTCCGAGGCCTTCTAATTTACTGACTTCTGCTATGATAATTTCTTTACCAGACCCAAGCTCTGTTACCCACTTTTTCTTAATATCTTCCTTATCTATAGCCAATATTTCATCAAATCTCTTGTCCAGTTCTTCTTGAGTCGGTTCGTGTACGTCTCCCACTTCTAAGAACTCAGAGTCGATAGTAGTGTTGGATTCGGGATCTCGCTCAATCTCTACAGTCGTGTCGGCGTGGGACTGCACCGGGAACCAGGACAGAGTCGTCGTCGTCGGCGACGGTGACGGAGGTCGCTCCTCGTTAAATATCGCAAGCTGGAGATGCTCGAACTTCGGGCCACGGAGGTATCTCTCTAGAACCAAGTGCACAGATATGCCCGTATTCCTCAAAATATCTCCACCGCCTGTGGGTTACTCTTATCCGCTAATGACACCCCATCTACTTCTATAATCCTATCATTTATTTTAATCTTCTCACTTTGTTCCGCACTGCTGCCTTCTATGATACTCTTCACAAAAATTCCGGACAGCTCCTCCTTTTCACACACATACCCAGCTACGGTGATGCCAAGACCGTACACATTCTTATTCAAATCAACGTGAACAGTTTCGACTTCGGGTAAATTCGGTATTTCGACGACGGGGACCGTGATCGTTATCGTCGGGGAGATGTCCGCGACGACGGGCCGGTCGGGGATCTGCAGCGGGTGCTCGCCGACGACACTGACGGCCGCCGCGACGAGCTGCGCCTCGGCCGCGGCGAGCTGCCCGTTGATGTAGTCGGAGTAGCCCTGCGAGGTGTCGTACACGGCGCCGTAGCCGGTCTCGATGAGGTGGCGGTCCAGCTGCTCGGGGTCGGCGAGCAGCTTGGTGGGCACGAGCGCCGTGCCAGGCAGCGGGGCGCGCAGAGCCGCCGCGGGGTCGGCGGGGCGCGCCACCAGCAGGCGCACGGCGGGCGCGGCCTGGCGCAGCACGGCTGCCACCTGCTCGGAGGTGAAGCCGCGCAGGTTGACGGCGCCCGCCTGCAGCACGTGGTCGCCGCTCTGGAGCCGCCCGTCGCGGTCCGCGGCGCCGCCCGGCACCACGTACTTGATGACGACGCCGGTGCTCCTTCCACCGACCAGGTTGAACCCGAGCCCGTTCCCGTCGTTGATCAGGTCGACCACTTCAACCTGCGCCCACTCGGTACTCAGCACCATCTCGCACCTCACCATCGGGCGCTCCCGATGTTACGTGACCGGCCGCGGGAGGTTATACGTCCCCGGTGGCACCATCGCGACGAGGTCGCCCCGTTTCACGATACTAAACGTTAAATCCACGGAAAATTCCTATAAACACCGCGTTTATCGTATTTTTCGCGTAAAATAATAAAAAATGACATTTACATACTTGCTGAATCGGAGACAGCGAGAATGTGGCCAGCTGCAACCAGGGATGTCCGTCGAATAAATAGAAAGTTAACCTATTGTCTATTATTGTTGAGCGCCTTTTAAGAACAGCGTAATTTCAAAATAAAAAATCATGATTTATTTTACATCACAACTTTTATATTTCAATATAACTATTTTTTACAAAAAATTAAACCGACTTCAACACCACAAATAGACACTCAAAAGCGAAAAATAATTTAATATAGGTAATTATTATAACCTCTACTCACTCATCCATATGAAGTCGGTGCCAGGCTAGTTAAAAAGTTAGCAGATATACTATGTACGAGGTAGTAAGTAAGTAGGCATAGGTAAGTAGTATCTATCTACTACCTGTTAGATTTGGCTGGCACCGACTTCATATAGATGAGTGAGTAGAGGTTATAATAATTACCTATATTAAATTATTTTTCGCTTTGAGTGTCTATTTGTGGTGTTGAAGTCGGTTTAATTTTTGTAAAAAATAGTTTATTTTACCCTTTTTAGTGCTAAACAAGTTTTCACTAATGCATTTACACGATTTCGTGTTGAGATCTCAATACATGAATTAAACCCAAACACTGGGTAGTTCCTGTAAACCGTTAAGAAATTCCCTTGACTGTCCTTTATCTTCATCATCAGACCACTAATGACAGTCACAACCCATCTATGTAAAAAGTTCTCATCAATACAAATTCATCGAGCCCAAACACAAGGTAACTACTCGTACTATGTACCGCCGAGGAGTTCCCTCGACCGTCTTCCCGTTCCCTCATCAGATCGACTCCAGACCATCTTTAAACTATACTGCTTTAAAATGCTCAAGCAAAACCTTAACTAACGCACTAGTCATCTTTACAATTTTCGAAAGTTATCCTCGATTTCTCTAGGATACCATCATCAGATCCTGGTTTCCTTATCATGGTACCACCCTTGGAATATCTCCTTTACAACAAAAAAAGAATCATCAAAATCGGTTCATAAACGACAAGTTATCCACGAACACACAAAAAAAAAAAAAAAAGGAACATACATACGGTCGGATTGAGAAACCTCCTTTTTTGAAGTCGGTTTAAAAAAAAAGAAAAAGCGTGTCTTTTTCTTTTTTTTTAAACCGACTTCAATTAATGTACGGTTTTCACAAATGTAATTCATTAATAATTTAAATGAGTAAAATGAACGAACACAATCAATGTCCATAAATACGTTTTACATGAAACACAAAATCCGGGTGTGATTAAATTACTAAACATCGATGCATGAATCCAAAAATGTACATATATTGCTCAAAAAGTAATAAGCTTAAAACTTGGCAACATGTGGTTTTAATGTTAAATATTTTGATAACCTGCACAACTACCCCTAACAAAAATATTACTTTTAATGCTACTCACCAATAGATGGCGGAAAAAGGTCATTCTTAGGAAATCTCTGCATGGTTTATGCCTCGTGCGGCACTCGGGAGGCAAGTGATTTAAACAATACAATACAGATGGCAGTAGTGATCTGTACCTACTATCTACTGTGACAATCCATATATTTCCCGATGCACGCATGTAACGTTTTATTTCGACTGTTCGAATAAAAACGTTTTTAGACTTGTAATATATACCATTTTGGTGGGCATTTCATGCACAACATCTACCATACAGTCTCAAACTAAGCAAAGCTTGTACTATGGGTGCGAGATAGCTGATATCCTAGGTAATAAGGACGTAGTCTTGCTAAAACAAAAACTGTGCCCATCGAGTCGGCCACATAATATGCACGTGTGCACTGTCACATACGGGCTGACACGCACTCATCGGAGGGTCACTATTCGCGCTACTTGTGTATATGTGTACGTGTCAGCCTATCAGTGACAACCTGACAACGCACACGTGCAAATGTGGCCGACTCTAGTGACACAGTTTTTGTTTTAGCGAGACTACATCTGGACTGAAATTGCAAATACCGGTTTTTCGATATTTTGAATAAAACAATTAAATTCATGAATAAAACCCATAAGGTAGCTGTAGATTACAAAAATAACAAATATCTTATTTTATTTTATAATTGTACACTAAGGGGAGGCAGTCTACGTTCTTTTCATGGTTTCCCAAAGTTTTAACCCGACTTAACAATGAATAGACGAATAAATGTGGTAGTCTTGTAGTATAAGACAGTTTTCGTGTTTTGAGAAAAATACATCAAGAGACATTTTACATCAAAAAGAAGGGATAGAAAATCAATGGTTTTACGCATGGAAATGGCAATAAGAGAGAACGTTATTTGGATGTACTGATGACTGATGGTTATTATATAAATATAGAGGTTATACAGATGGAAATAGCGCTTGCAGCGGCGAATTACATATGTCATAAAATAAGGCCTTTATGGAACGACAACACTTTGGAATTCATTTGTTTTCTCAGAACACTTTTCCTACAACAATGTGATGTATGACAAAATAAATAAAAAGTTACGTTTATTTTAACGTTTATTTCCTTTGACACTACCGCTTGGCACTACTGGTAGAGTGATGGGAAATTTTATTTTCCCCTTGCACTACTGCTCTTATTGGCCGATTAATTGTATACTGTAAAATTTGTGGATTACCTCATTACCCATGGCACTACTAAACTTTTCAAAAAATAAAAGGCCCGTTCAGACATATAATAGAGAGATTGTTAGGAAACAAAACTAAACTGAAAGATATAATAAACATGTTTTTAACATGTTTATTATGTATACAATGTATTCATAACAAAAACATGAAATAGATTGTTTCTTATAATTTTGATATATTCATTCAATCTAAAACGGGAGGATTTTACTGCTATTTTAATAGTTGAAGTAAATTACCGAAAAAAATACCGAAATCCCAGAACCCCGGTTTTAAAAATAGTAATTCCGAAAAAATAACGGTTTCGTCAGAAGTCCATTACCGCCATGCCCTAATTCTAGCGTCACGATCGGGAATGATATGAAATCTTTGGGTAAGCTCGGGACCATGGCCACGCTCTCCGGTTTCACCCGCGTAGCTGGTAGGACTCTTGGCAGGGTCCGCCTATGGAACTACCACACCTTTGCCAGTTATTCCACCGCCAAACATTTGTGCAAACATTACTGTGTTCCGGTTTGAAGGGCAATGTTTCCAGAGAAATTACAGGGCTTAGAGATATAACATCTTGGATCTCTGGGTGACGAGCGCAGTGCGGTGCTAGGTAATGATCTAATGATTTGGACTCTTCAATAACTACATAATTTTGAAGTAAATTAGTAATAACACAAATCAAGGATTTAATTTGAATTTAAACTGGAATTCGACGTAAACATTCGTGTTCAACCTAAAAAAAAACCTAAGTCAATGGTCATGTTCCAATATAGCTGCGTGTCGCTGTGCTGTTATGTGTCAGGCATGTTGCTTACCATCAGGCGCATGACCTGCTTATCTCGTCACTCTTTATTTAAAAAAACCCGCGTAGTTTCCAAAGAAAGGTATCAAATTTTGAGTTATGAGTTTTCACTTCGTTCGGCAGTTCCTATGACTGCCGATTTATTTATAACTAAACTGTCGCTCGCACACTAGAAATCAAATTACATAATTCACAACAAACTGTATGTTTAAATAACTTTATTATTCACTAATAAATCACTGTACACAATTAAAACTTATATGATATCAGTTTTTCATTTATTATACCGAAATAGGTATTGTAAAATAGCAAGAATAATTCTTTCATTTTCAAGGTGCAAATAGACCTCTAAAATAGTTATCAATCTAACCATAGGTGGCGCCAATGTTTCATTTTCTCTGAGAAATGTCACAAAATGTAACATTAACGCCTTTGAGCACTACAAGGCTTATTAAATCTGGCTAAATTTAGTCGTATGAATTTAGAAGCAAGGATATTCAACTGAATTCAGAGGCAAGTTAGAAGCACGCATGCCTCGAAACCAAATGTTATCGGCGCCAAAGTTACATTTTGTGAAATTTCTCTACCAAAATGAAACATTGTGTATCTATTGTGAAATTGAGAAATATCTTTGGCCAGTCAGAGTAATAGATTTGCCAATTGCGTCTTGAAACCATCTCAATAATTACTTTGACAGTATATTTGGAAGTGTCAACAAAGTTAACATGTGGCAAATAGACAATTATTTCAAATTATCTTTTCTTTTCACTTTTATACACTTACTCGTAGGTTTACACTTGAACGCCATCTCGCCTGATGTTAAGCGACGATGCGGTCCACGATGGAGCGTGTTTACCTAGAAGAAACCGATTCACTCTCGATTTGAAGACGCAAAGATTGTAACTATCGGGAAAAAACTACTCAGGCAACTCATTCCACAGCCTAGACGTTCTTTTCACAAAAGTAGAGTCAACCCTCTTCGTCCGTGTCTTTGACACATCAACCTTCAAACGCTGCCGCTTCTTCGCGCTACGAGAAGTCCTATAGAAAAAAGGGCAAGGTGGTACTCATTAGATCAGGCAGATCAGTCGCACATTCTCCGAAGTGTATCCCATAAAAACCGATAAGCTAGCAACTTTGCGGCGATGTTTAAGACTTTGTAGTCTTTTTCGCACTAGAGCCTCTCTCTTTGCGTACGACCCTTTTGGCACGCCTCTCGATCAATTCCAGAGCCTTAAGCTGATACTTAGCCGATCCATCCCAAAGGTGCGAACAGTAGGTACTCCTTACAGGAGAGAATCTGTGCTTTATGTAAAAAACGTTATTGTTCTGACTTAGGTACTTACTTTCGCACATTTGAGCGGACTCCTAGTTTTTTGTTGTCTACTGGGTCTCGCGCTAAATATGTAACTCTCTCTACAACGGCGCTATCATCCGCGTACCCGATGACACTGGGCTTCAACAGATCGTTGATATGTAGCAGAAAAAGCGTCGCAGAGAGTACCGACCCTTGAGGGACTCCAGCATTTATAGCCATTTGATCCGACGAGCAGCCATCAATGACAACTCGTATGGATCGATCCCTCAAGAAGATCACTCTCCTTGAAAACAAGCAGCGGTCAAACGTGAACATTCTCCTTGAAAACAAGCAGCGGTCACACTTGAACATTCTCCTTGAAAACAAGCAGCGGTCACACGTGAACACTTTCCTTGAAAACAAGCAGCGGTCACACGTGAACATTCTCCTTGAAAACAAGCAGCGGTCACACGTGAACACTCTCCTTGAAAACAAGCAGCGGTCACACGTGAACACTCTACTTGAAAACAAGAAGCGGTCATACATGAACACTCTCATTGAAAACAAGCAGCGGTCACACGTGAACACTCTCCTTGAAAACAAGCAGCGGTCATACATGAACACTCTTCTTGAAAACAAGCAGTGGTCATACATGAACACTCTCCTTGAAAACAAGCAGCGGTTACACGTGAACACTCTCCTTGAAAACAAGCAGCGGTCACACGTGAACACTCTCCTTGAAAACAAGCAGCGGTCACACGTGAACACTCTCCTTGAAAACAAGCAGCGGTCACACGTGAACATTCTCCTTGAAAACAAGCAGCGGCCACACGTGAATACTCTCCTTGAAAACAAGCAGCGGTCATACATGAACACTCTCCTTGAAAACAAGCAGCGGTCACACGAGAACACTCTCCTTGAAAACAAGCAGCGGTCATACATGAACACTCTTCTTAAAAACAAGCAGCGGTCATACATGAACACTCTCCTTGAAAACAAGCAGCGGTCACACGTGAACACTCTCCTTGAAATCAAACCCTGGAGCCAAAACGTAACCAGAAAGCTTGCTAATAAGGCGATCATGCCAAACCTTGTAGAAAACTTTCGAGATATCCAGAGAGACAGCAAGTGCTTCCCGTGTTTCTCGATAGCTTCACTCCAGATTTGGGTGACATACGCTAGAATATCCCCGGTGGAATGGTTTCGGCGAAACGCATATTGTCGGTCACTGAGAGCCATGATCCGGATCCACGCTTTGTTTGAATTGGTGTAATTGTAAAAGCGCCCTCTCTCTCTGGTACTCGGCCGCGTCTCTCAGCAGCTTGGCTCTCTCGCTCTCGTCGTGCGCTCTTTGTCGCTCCAGCTGAGCCGTCGCGTGACGTTCGCGCAGCGTCTTTAGAGTCCAAACTTGCTCGGCAACTTTGAGTTTGTGCAGTTCTTCTATTCGCTCTTGCGCGCGTTGGTCTACATCTGAAATTAGAATCAAATAACTTGAAGTTTCGCTAACATAAGGTGGAACACATTTTTTTAATTTCTGCTAAACTCACGTGTGACCGCTCGGTCCAGTCCAACTCAAGTTTCGGCCGCGTCCGGCGGCCTTCAACGAGAGTGAAGCTCTTCGCTCACTGACGCTCGCTCATGATTCCGCTACCACCCGACAAATAAAATACAGCTCAATTAGGGGCTTTATGCCACGCCCGTTAAGATTTAGGTTCCATTGGCAACACGAATTAGCAGACCGCTCGCAGACAGCCGTTTGCTAATTTATGTTGCCAATGCAATCTATATCTTAACTAACATGGCATAAAGCTCATATTTGAGTGTATTTTATTTGTCGGTGGCAGCGGAGTCGTATAAGGGGGCGCAGACCTTAGCACTTAAAACCAACACCCAACACTCGGAGTGTCAAACAAGCAGTGCTCACACACGAGCACTCTCCTTGAAAACAAGCAGCAATCACACACGAGCACTCTTCTTGAAAACAAGCAGCGGTCACACACGAGCACTCTCCTTGAAAACAAGCAGCGGTCCCACACGAGCACTCTCCTTGAAAACAAGCAGCGGTCACACACGAGCACTCTCCTTGAAAACAAGCAGCGGTCACACACGAGCACTCTCCTTGAAAACAAGCAGCGGTCCCACACGAGCACTCTCCTTGAAAACAAGCAGCGGTCACACACGAGCACTCTCCTTGAAAACAAGCAGCGGTCACACACGAGCACTCTCCTTGAAAACAAGCAGCGGTCACACACGAGCACTCTCCTTGAAAACAAGCAGCAATCACACACGAGCACTCTTCTTGAAAACAAGCAACGGTCACACACGAGCACTCTCCTTGAAAACAAGCAGCGGTCCCACACGAGCACTCTCCTTGAAAACAAGCAGCGGTCACACACGAGCACTCTCCTTGAAAACAAGCAGCGGTCCCACACGAGCACTCTCCTTGAAAACAAGCAGCGGTCACACACGAGCACTCTCCTTGAAAACAAGCAGCGGTCACACACGAGCACTCTGCTTGAAAACAGCAGCGGTCACACACGTGCACTCTCCTTGAAAACAAGCAGAGGTCACACACGAGCACTCTCCTTGAAAACAAGCAGCGGTCACACACGTGCACTCTCCTTGAAAACAAGCAGCGGTCCCACACGAGCACTCTCATTGAAAACAAGAACCGGTCACACGTGAACACTCTCCTTGAAAACAAGCAGCGGTAACACACGAGCACTTTCCTTGAAAACAAGGAGCAGTCACACGTGAACACTCTCCTTGAAAACAAGCAGCGGTAACACACGAGCACTCTCCTTGAAAACAAGCAGCGGTCCCACGTGAACACTCTCTTTGAAAACAAGCAGCAGTCACATACTAACACTCTTCTTGAAAACAAGCAGCGGTCACACACGAACACTCTCCTTGAAAACAAGCAGCGGTCACACATGAACACTCCCTTGAAAACAAGCAGCGGTCACAAACGAGCACTCTCCTTGAAAACAAGCAGCGGTCACACATGAACACTCCCTTGAAAACAAGCAGCGGTCACACACGAACACTCTCCTTGAAAACAAGCAGCGGTCACACATGAACACTCCCTTGAAAACAAGCAGCGGTCACACATGAACACTCCCTTGAAAACAAGCAGCGGTCACACACGAACACTCTCCTTGAAAACAAGCAGCGGTCACACATGAACACTCCCTTGAAAACAAGCAGCGGTCACACACGAACACTCTCCTTGAAAACAAGCAGCGGTCACACATGAACACTCCCTTGAAAACAAGCAGCGGTCACAAACGAGCACTCTCCTTGAAAACAAGCAGCGGTCACACATGGACACTCCCTTGAAAACAAGCAGCGGTCACACACGAACACTCTCCTTGAAAACAAACAGCGGTCACAAACGAGCACTCTCCTTGAAAACAAGCAGCGGTCATACATGCCTACTCTCGTTGAAGACAAGAAGCAGTCACATATGAGCACTCTCTTTGAGAAAAAGCTGAAACTTAAGTCAGACTGGACCGACCGAATAACACGTGATATAATTACATTTGATGAACAAATGCGATAGAAGACAAATATGTTTATTTTGATAGGCATTGACCATCAGATTGCTATAGTGATAATAATATAGTGGTCCTCTTGGCAGAGTCCGCCTGGGGAAGTACCACACCTTTGCCAGTTATTCTACCGCCAAGCAATAATGTGCTAACATTACTGTGTTCCGGTTTGAAGGGCAATGTTTCCAGAGAAATAACAGGGCTTAGAGATATAACATCTTAGATCTCTGGGTGACGAGCGCAGTGCAGTGATAATGATTTGGACTTTTCATGTTCCAATAGCTGTGTGTCACTGTGCTGTTATGTGGCAGACATGTTGCTTACCATCAGGCACATGTCCTGCTCGTCTCGTCACTTTTTATTTAAAAGAAATAACATAATTATATGCAAAGTTAGACTACTTCTGTAGGCGTACCTACTAGCTAGAGTACTAGAGTCATGTAAAAGTAAATATGCACTAGAAATATATGACATAACTTGGAACAAAACTCTTAGCGATGTAAAAGTTGAGTCGTCAATAAATTCCCATTTAGGCTGCGTACCTGGTGCGTCAGCAACGACGGGCAGGGTCGACGAGTGGCCGCTGGAGCGCCGGCGCTTCGCCCCCGCACTAGGCCTCGACGCCTCCGACTCGCTCGCTGTTGTCAACACAATTCCATTACTTTACGGCCAAATCAGCCGATACATCTCAAAGATGCGAATTATTTTCTTGGGTTTGTGTAATTACGTACGTATATTTTAATATTTTTTTCGTATATTTATTTTAAAAGCTTTTTTAACCCTCGACCAAAAAAGGGGTGTTATAAGTTTGACGTCGATGTCTGTCTGTCTGTCTGTGGCACCGTAGGGCTCAAACGGATGGGCTGATTTAGATGCAGTTTTTTTATTTGAAGGTTAATATCCGTGCGTATGTTCTTAGCTATATTTGGTTAATATCGATTCAAGATGGCCGCCTCCACAAAATGGCGGACAAAATATTTCTTCACAACCTACCTCAATATAGGTATCAAATGAAAGGGCTTGACTAGTAGAATACTATACACTATAACAAATTTCAAATACAAGATGGCCGCCACCACAAAATGCCAAAATATATAATTTTTTACTACTACCTCAATATGGGTATCAAATGAAAGGGCTTGACTAGTAGATTACTTTGCACTATAACAAATTTAAATCCAAGATGGCCGCTACCACAAAATGGCGAAATACATTTCTTTTTTACAACTCCCTAATATTGGTATCAAATGAAAGGGCTTGACTAGTTATACAGATAATCCGAGATCCGACGTAGTCGGGGGTTAGACAAAGTTTTTAACTTTGTTCTTCTTTAGCTTGTGTAGTTTTACACTAGATCGCCATCTCTCCTGGTGTTAAGCGACGATGCGGGCTACGATAGAACGCGCTTACCAAGAAGAAACCGATTCACTCTTGATTTTAATAAAACAGCTTGTTAAAATCTGTTTTTTTTTTCCTTTCGTGGAGCTTGTTTTCAAAGGTCACAGAATAGATTCCCGATGGAAAAATAAAAAGAAAAAAACGTTTTCGGGCGTATTTTCAACCCTCTGGGAAAATCATAAAAATTGGTCTCATAGTTCCGAGAGTCAGAATTTTTAGAAAATTTCCTCGTCTTTTTGAAGTTTGAAATAACTCATAGTTTTTAAAATATTGGCAAATAACTATCTAGAATTCATTCCGAATCGAAAGTCACCTTAATCATAATATTAGGAGAATTTGAAAAAAAATTGACGTAACTTGCACTTGTTGACTACATGGCTTTGTGTGTGAAATCTCCGGTGGTATTTATTTATCGTCGATATGTGGAACAAAGAATATCGTCCTGGAGAGTGGTGTTACCTGGTGAGTCCTCCTCCTTCGGCGGGCGGAGCGACTCTCCGGCCGGCCCCGGCGAGGCGCGCGGGGGCGACGCCGCCGCGCCCAGGGACTCTGCCACAACAGACACGTGATCATGACGCCAGCGGTCCATCGTTTGTTATCTAATACATGGTTGTAGTCACTTAGTTTCCTCAAAATACGTGAAACACTCAGAAAGTTTTGAGAAACTAAAAAACTAACTTCTATGAAAAAAATAATCATTAAGTACTAAATCTTTTAAAAAAAACTTTCCACCAGCCTCTATATAAAGTTTCATGCATCTGAACCAATTCAAAACATTTTGTCCAGTCCTCCGCAGACACCTCTGCCACGGCCTTCTCAAAAGCTGCTAGCGCGTCTTACGGCGATGAAAACTGTACCTATCCCATTCCCATTGAGCTGATTTTTAATTTTAGGGATTAAAAAAAAGTCATACGGAGTCAAATCAGGACTATAAGGAGGGTGTCCCAAGACTCTGACTGGTGTGGAGTCCAGAAAGTCCCTCGTTTTGATCGTAGATTGCGCGGGCGCGTTGTCGTGGTGGAACGAAGGACCCCGCGGAGTTCGGTTCGGTCGCTTGTTGCTCATTGCAGAAAAACTTCTGGCAGTCATTTTGTGCTGTACTATTCGGCGTCGATGCTGGTTTGGTCTCGAAGTGGAATTGAAATTAAGTAGCCCGTCAAAGTGAAGAAACTAGCTATTAAAATTTTCGTTGCGCTCCTCGTTCGCTTCACTTTCGTAGGCGTTGATTCATTTGGAACAGCCAAACTGTCGACTGATGCTTTGTTTCTGGATCGTATGGATAAACCCAGGATTCGTCATCTGTCACAATGCGTAAACGAGCCGTGATGCGCCTGCATCAAAATGTTGTATCATATCACGGCACCAATCCACGGCCTGCTTCTGTGCTTCGGTGAGGTTCTGCGGCAGCCAGCGGGAAACTATCCTCCTTACGCGAAGGTGCTCGTGCAAAATCTTGCGAACACTTCTTGAAACAATCTGCAGAGTATGCTGAATCTCTTCGTTCGTAATGCGTCTGTTTTTTGTTTTTTTTTTTATTGCCAGCAAACTTTATTCGGTGAAAGCCGTCGTAGGACGACCAGTCCTTTGTTCATCCCCAAACTAAAACGACCGCGTTTGAACTCGCTATACCAGCGGTAGACGATTGCGTTTGAAGGGCCTTCATCCATAAAAGCAATTCGAAGTCGATCAAATGACTCATCAGGTTTTAAGCCACATTTGAAATCGTAAAAAATCATAGCACGAAAATGTTGTCGACGCAGATCCATTTTAAGAAAATTTGAATTGGCTCTCAGTAAAATGCGGAAGGAAATTTGAAAATCGAACAGAGGTATTTTTACTTTTGTATAATTAAAATTTTCAAATTACAAGTGGCCAGTGTCTTAAGGTACAAGTTCGCGCTGACACTGCGACAGACACTTGACACTATGGAATTGTATGGGCGCCAGTTCGCGCTGAGACCGCGACACATGTCTCGCGACACGTGTTAGGTCTCGTGTCGCGGTTTGTCTCGGCGTGAACCGCTACCTTTATTTATAAAAACTTTTTTCGCAAAGCTTTCTGAGTGGCCTGGTATAGTTGCCGGCAAACAAGTTGACACAATGAAGTTAGCTGCGCATGGCTGCGCAGAAACGTTTTTAAGGTCTCTTTGGTTGAAGTGCACATGCGCGAACTTTCCGCTTCGTCACTTTTGGGTCAACTTGTATGCCGGTTACTATACACAAATATTCATATTCAAATATGTATGTTTAGAAGTAGTGAAACAGGCAAGCTCAAATGGCACAGAGCGCGCAAAAGGTTCGAATGGGGTGGGAGAAAGTGCGTAGGTACCTACTTAGGAAGTAATGAAGCAAAACATTTCTTCGTAGACTAGAACAAGTGTGAAAATTTCCGAATTGTTTGATTGGTAAGCATAACGGTTGGTCTTTATAGCCGTATAGGCGTAGTTTACTTCACGGTTTTCGGCTCGATTCGGCTGGCTCCTCAATATATTTATTGTGAACGGAATCACTATTCAATAATAATTGTTTTATGTGACGTTACCAAGTGATGTAATATCCTAAGGTTCGAAGTAATAAATTGAATTGAATTCGGTCGCAATAACTAAACGGTTTCAACTGCAATTTCCATTTCCGACTCAAGCTCTGATGACCTAAAACTTTTTGTACTAACAAGATGCATGATAAAGATACCTTCAGCGACTTGAGACTCCTTGTCCGAGTCGCTGGAGCTGTTATCGGGCTCGACCGGCGGCTCCCAGTCCTGGTCCTCGGTGAGGCTGGCCGTGTGCAGCCCCAGCTCCCGCGCGATGGCGCTCCGCTGGCTGCTCTCGTCCTGCGTCGGCGCCACGCCGCAGGACTTCAGCCGCCGGGTCTTCATGTTGTGCCAATATTTTTTCAGCTGTGCCTTCGTCCTCTGAAACCATCCTATACATGAGCGGTCCGAGGGGGTGGGGTCGCGGGGGACATGACCCCCCCCAAAATCGTATACGTTGAACAAAAAATCTAAGAAAATTAAAAATATCTAATAGTACATAGACTATTTTTTAACGCGGGAAAACAACTAGAACGGGAACTACGAGGGTAAACCCTTGGAGGACTACTATAGTATTTTTTTGCTCGATTTATTGCATGTCTACTTGTGACCCCCCAAAACCTGAGGCTGCGTACTGGTGACCCCCTCCAAAATTCGAGGCTGGGACCGCGCCTGATCCTATAGAGCTACGGTACTGTCTGCTGTTCTATTTCGTAGTAGGCATGGACGTATAAAAAAAGTCGGACGTAGTCTCTCTAAAAAAAAAAACTGTGTCCATCGAGTTGGCCACATAATATGCACGTGTGCGCTGTCACATACAGGCTGACGCATACACATCAGTGGGTCATTACACGCGCTACTTGTGTATATGTGTGCGTGTCAGCCTATCAGTGACAACCTGAAACGCACACGTGCAAATGTGTCCGAGTCTAGTGACACAGTTTTTGTTTTGTGGGTTATTCCTAAGCGATAGACATATACTATTGCAGACTTTTTTGTAGATCTTTTGGAGGGGTACAATGTTGCTGTACTACATTATTTTGGTCTAGCTCAGCGGTCAGCAACAGGCGGACCGCAGTCCATTTGCGAAAGAGGAGAGGTTGAATTATATTTCAAACTAAAATAATAAAAAGGCAACACTGAATTACTAAGTCAGTGGCTATTTTCTGGACCTTCATATAAAAAAATCCCGAAGTATCCGGACCCCACCTAAATCTACTAGCCGACCCCTGGTCTAGCTCATAGGGTTCAGTCAGGATTTGCAGTGTAAGCGCAAAAAATGTTTCTTTATGACACCTAGAAACCTTTAAAATTATCCGCGTTTCTCTGCTATTTTATGCAGATTTTACATAAAATCTTAAATCACTCTATTTATTTAAAAAAACCGGCGGCCTTATCGTTAGAAGCGATCTCTTCAAGGCAACCTTAGGATGGAAATGAAGATTTAGATTTTAGAAGTAATGAAAAAGCAGGGTGTGCTAAAGAGAATAATAAAACTAATACTAAATACTAATAATAAATGTAGTGACATACAGTAAAAAGTAGATACCTACATAAACGAACATACATACTAATAGGGATTACATACAATATTTGCAAAATATATTAGTAAATATAGCATAAAATCTAGAAAATATAACTATTTCGTACAAAAAAATTAAACCGACTTCAAAACAACAAAGGCACTCAAAAGCAAAAAATAAATTAATATCATTATTACAAGTGCTACTCACTCATCTATTTGAAGTCGGTGCCAGTCAGGCCAAAAAGCAATTAGATTGATACTATGTAGGCACGTACTAAGTAGGCATATCCACTACCTGTTAAGACGTGGCTAGCACCGACTTCAAATAGATGAGTGAGTAGCACTTGTAAACATGACATTAATTTTTCACTTTTGAGTGCCTGTCTGTTGTTTTGAAGTTGGTTTAATTTTTTGTACGAAAATAGTTTATTTTCATATTGACAGGTTGAAGTTTCAGAACTTTTTTTCAAATTTTAGTTTTTGATTCATGTTTCAAACACCTCTTGACCGATTTCGATAAGATTTATATGGGACCATTCGGGATGAATACCTATTCGAACATAAAAAGAAAGTTTAAAATCAGGGTTCTTGAGAAATCAGGTAACATACATAAAACATGGTGGTTGAATTGATAACCTCCTCCTTTTTTGGAAGTCAGTTAAAAGCAGAACATTATATCATAAGAAAAAAATCTTAGATGTATGAATTAAATGCATATAAAACCATAGTAGATAGGCCTATTCATTAGACAAGATACTTAATAAGATATGAGATTGTGACTACAGCTTAATTGTAACATTTCAATGGACTATTAACAATTAGAAGCTATTTGAAATGAATTTACCTAAATCGAAGGTCTGATGTACAAAAGTCTACTTACGTTGTAGTCATTAGTGTTGTTGAATTCTTGGACTAATTGCATCCAAGCTTTTTTTTTATTAGCTCTATCTCTACTATTTAAATCTTTAGTGTGGATCTTATATTTCAAAATTAAATTTTGAAGTAAAACTTTTTCGGCGGTTTCAAAACGTATCCGATCCATAGCTCGTAGATATTCAAGTACCAAATTACGCTGTATACACTATACAGGTAATGGTAATAGGTTTTTTTTTGTGATTGTTTCTTATCTCGACTCCAATGAGCTTATTTTTTGTCTAAATACATTAGCAAAATTTTCATGGGTGAAGAGTTAGGAGTCGATATAGTGTATACTACTCTTTAAATAACACGAATCACTACGATTCGTTAATGATAAATTAGAATGAAGCCTCGACGATATCGATACATAAAATTAGTTATTCTAACTGCAGTTTCTTGATGGGTTGATGGTAAACAATAATATTTACAGTAATGAATAGGGGTGGACGATATACATCGATGTATTAAAAACACTCGATGTATTGTTACGATGCATCGAATCAAACCGATGTATTGTTAATTTTTCAACATCGAGTATACATCGATATTTTTTATTCGATGTATCGAAGGGAAAACACGCAAACTTACTCCAAGAACAATGCAAAAACAGTGCAACTACGCAACGATGGTATCTGGCACTTGGCACACTTCAGTCACTTGACAGTACGTCAAATCAGGGTATGGACTTGACCATGACACATTTCATCTTAATATATTATTTATTGAATTAGGATTATAACGATGATCTAGCAGTATTCCTAAATATCCTATATTGTTAATTTAATAATCACATGTTTGTGACATAATTAAATTTATAAAAAAAAATAAGTAAATAAAATGAGTCAACAGTAGCGTGTTACTATAACAGATAACTTTCTAACTATGCTAGAACTTTAGAAAACGGTTTAGTAGTTTTTTAATTTTATTTATTTCAATGGAAACAATCAATTGATCAAATCTTTCCTTCTTAGAGACGATCTTCTTAGCATTCCATGGATTCACCGTGCGGGTGCCGGGTCCATCGTGTGGCAGAGAGAGAAAAACTCGAGTAGTTCCCGAGACTTGTGACTCAGGCGTAGGTTTAAGGGGCCCCTTTCTGACGTACATCAACACTCACCTTCACCACTCGTTTTCTCTCCTGCCCAGCCAAATCTGATATGAGCCTACTAGTGCAGCTTTAGATACTCGTTCTAGTATAGAACTTACTGCACTTCTGGATAAGCCAAGGTCTTTCAGTAGGTTATAGAGAGATTTTGCTGGTATACCTCTCGCTCCCACTTCTACAGCATACAAACTAACTACATAGCCGTTTTTTGTTAATTCGTTTAGGAGGTCGTAATACTTATTTTGTTTCATCGCGTGGTCTTTAGGTATATTAGTTTCCACGGTACGGTAAGTTCTACAAGGACTATGCGTTTCGCAGCTCTAGAAAAAGGAAAATGTCCGGTCTGGATGACGAAACACCCACATCCTCTGGGATTTTGTAGTGCTTTTCATACGTGTCCATTAAAATAGTCCAATCAGGTGCTGTACCCAGGATTGAGTAAGGCTTGTTCCTGGAGTTTGAAGTTGAGCCTGCTTTTACAAAGTTGATTTGTCTTTTGTTTGTCGTCAATCCCTTTTGGGCTCTAGCCACTGAAAGGCTCATGGCTTCACGTATGATTTCAAGTACTCTGTCATGACGCCGTGAATAATGACCCCATTAAGGAGCACCTTGCATCCCACCAATATGTGCCTTGCTGTACATATCGCCTCTCTACAAGTATAGCAACATTTTTCAGAGCTTTTTCCCACCTTACCAAGTTACTCTGGTCAGGGAGGGTCATTTGGAATGCATTTAGATAAAATTTTAATAAGGCAGGAGACCAGTCATAGATCAAGGTGCGCCACTTTAGAGCTAATGGGATACAGAACTCACCTATGGTTAACCACTCACTTTGCATTTCTAAATTCATAGCGTGCACTTTGTAACCGTTATTTTCGTCTTGTTGTAGAAAGGTTTTACCAAGTCTCGGTCTTCCCTTTTCCTTCTCGCACCCAACCCAGCAGTATTTACTTGTGCACCTGCCATAAATTGTTTATGGAATTGAAGTCTAGATTCTAGGTCTGAAGCAGTTTTGTCTTTTGGGAGAGATGTAATTAAGTCGTCTTGCGACTTTCCCAAAACATGCGTTTTTGTAACTCTTAGGTGTTTGTAAAGTTCAGACGGTTTCTTTAGTTTCAGCCCAAAACTATTGTGATCCCTAAAAAGAGTAGAGGGATCAGCCGGATGTGCCAATCCTAACCATGACTTCAATATCTTTATGACACTGGCATCTAGCTTTGCCAGGAGAGTTTTACCGATGTCATATACTAGAAAAGGCCAAGTGAGACGTGATGTGAGGTAGTTGTCATATATCCATGCTTTCTTGATATTGCTGATAGGCTGCTGGTCTACCTTATTGAGGTTGTTCATGAAATTTTCAACAACCACCTCTAATGATGGTGTACGTCCTTTGTGATCTATCTTTCTACCAAGAAATTTGAAAGGTACTGCCTCTGCAATTGTGGCAACTCCTTGGCCACTTATGGAGAGTCCCGGAGTCATACTAGTATTTTAAAGGCGAAAGTTTGTGAGTGTGTTTGTAACTTCTTCATGTTGAAACGGCTGAAGCGATTTTAGTGAAACTTGGTATGGAGTTAGCTGACACTCTGGATGTTTATTGTCACACAATAATATAAACACAAAGGCTTTATTATCCCGAAAATTTAGCGGGAACAACGGGAACGGGAACTGCGCGAATAAAACCGCAGGAACTGCCAGTACATTATCAAGAAAAAAACGATGTATTTTTTGGTATATCGATATTGTATCGATTCCACTATCCGATCACATCGGGAAAATCATCGATGTTTTATTTCCATGTCCATCACTAGTATTGAGTATTTTGTATGATGATTGATGATGTTCTGTTTTTTTTAACGTTTAATTAAGACAGCATCCAACAATTTTTATTTTTTTTCTTGGTTTTGGATCCTATTTCTTCAGCCACAATAGCGTTTATTCTTTTTGGGTGGATGAAAATATACTTCTGGCCATCGATATAAATCAAAGGATGTGCCCTCCCAAGCTTCAGAGGCATACCCCGGACACTCCACTAAAATCCCATACAAAAGCCGCTGTGGAGTTACCTACTCTTCACACAAGTACGCAGATGCCGTTCGTACACACGCGTGAATGTGTGCGTTAGAGCTAGGATAATGATTTGTTTTATTGAATAGTTGTGCCCCTTGAGTTCACATGGTGACGTAAATTAGTCTTTAAACTTGCTAAAATATTGAGTTACATAAATAGAATAGAGTCAAATTATACTATTCTAATTAAAAGGGTGTATGTATTTCCGCGTAAAATCAAACGAAACGGAGGATAGATAGGTACCTAGATATCTATTTCTGTTAGTACGTACACATTCGCATATTATTTTACATTTACCCAAGAAGGAAACTTTATTCTGTCACTCTAATTACATATTCCTCCAGGCATTATCAATTCGTGCCTAAAACTGGCTCTGTAAGTTACAAACTTTGAGTTAAAAAATTACTACGTTGTTATAAAGTAACAGTTTCTAATCTAACGTTATTTTATCCCTAGGAAATTAATAAAAAAAAATAATTTTTTTCCGTTTAGCTGACGGACAGCCGTAAACAGCACAACAACCCACTATTTCGTTAGGAATTAGATGTTCGATACCGGCCCTTCGTTGAGTGCTCCTAGCGTACTCGAAACGGCCTGAGGGGTGAGGAAGCTTGAAATTGGCGGGGGGTGGGGAGTGTCCGTTCTATCTATATTATCTATTCTTTTATTCTTTGCTTCAGGCGCCCAGAATTATGTTATCGTTGAGAAGAGTGAGCTCACTCTTTCCGTTCTAGTCGGTTGTAGGAAGCGGTGAACGACGTACGTTTATACCTGTCACTATTCGTTACAACCACCAAAATAAGTAGAACCGCAATATACTTTTCCGCTCTATTTTTTTTATTTATATCGATGCTTCTGGCAGCACTATAATTTTTATTCTGGGGCAAACACTATAATAAATTTCGTAATGCGGCATCTATCAACGAGTAGCAGAACTAAAATAGTAATAAGAAAAATTATAGCCTAATATATTATCTGCGACGGGGAATGAGCTCGTTCTTTTGAAGTGAAAACTTGTTATATTGTTTAGGCGCACCACACAGTTATTTCATGGGCTGTGCACAGATTTCTAAAACAAAAGGCAGATGGAACGTGCAGAACACAGATCCTTAGGTCCAGAAAGCAAATATCAAACGCCAAAGCAAATACAAACTCCAGTCAGTACGAAACTGACTTCCGTCTCGTACGGGAGTCTCGTGTGATTTTAAGTTTTGTACAAGATTATGCCGTCTTGTGGCTTCAAACATTGCAAACATTGTTCCCAAAAATAAGAAAAGGAAAGAAAAATATCATTTCATAGGAAGGTCTGAATATTTTTACTGCTTTTGTATAATTTAGGCGATTTCATTTCGATTGATGAATAGAAACACAACACCTCAACGAAAATTGGTTAGTGTTCCTGTACTAAACTGAAATTATTTTCCCTAAAGTTAAGGTAAAATTTAGATTATGATTTTTTGATGACTCGTAGACCAAATTATTTATGTACTTAAGTAGATTGTATTATTCTATTTTAAACCCTATTTTTATAATCGTAATTTTTAATTTAATGTCAATCGATGCCTAGCACATATCCACGTCATTACTAGTGTTTATAAAAATACTAATAGTGTTGATGAAAACTATAGTTATGAAGCAAGTTTTAATTCTTGTAAGTAGGTATAGTGGAGCTTAAAAAAGTAGGCGAGTTCTTTTGAGATATCTAATGGTTTTAATCAACCTCATGTTATCTGGTCGAGTCAGTAGTGACATTGTCGAAGTTCTATACGGTGCTAATTTGTGCGTACATACTTACCCAAAAAAGATGTTGGGATCAGGCCAATCGCTGTTGGCACCACATATACTGGCCTTGCTGCCAAGGTGGGTTGTAGGTATAAAGCGTTGCACTTTTGAGCTCCCTGTCCCACAAACTTGATTTTGGTTCTCTGAGTGGACGTGAGGCTGCTGTGCATTCTGTCCTGACTTTCTTTGTCCAAAATTGGGAGAGGGCTGTTAAATGTGTACGTCAAAAACGCTTTAATTTGGTTGATCGTGGAGCCCCGTTGTCCGAAGTGAAAATAAAATTCTTGACTTCTACAATTTTCTTTGGCAATGTTATGGCAGACCCACAAAATTATCAAAACAATCCTATGCTATCTTCCGTTGGCTATCAACTTGGTGAATCTTCGGCCATGCGACCTTCGCCCTGGCCATTCGCTCTATCATTTAACGTCTCTAGTCCAATGTAAACGTTAGGTATTTGGACGACGTAACTTTGGTGGCGATGTGAATAATGTTCAACTGATTTACATAAACTCTTAGACGGTTTTCGTGTTGGTTTGTATCAACATTTTTGAAAAGGTGAACTTTTCGCTTGCGACACGCGTCCAGACAAAGATTGGATAATAAACAAATTGAATGATCTGGCCTCCAACATCAAATCAGTTGACAAAATTGTCTGCACCTCCTGTGTGTATTGTGTGCACCGATATTAAATGAGTAGGTAGTTGCCACCTTTTGTCAAGCATAATATTCAAAATTTCACAAGAAGCTCCGATAGAATATTCAAAATAAACACACACATGACTTTTACTATTATTCGGCGTTGTCTTTTTATTCCGAATTTTCTGTACGAATATTCGAATTCTTAGTTGCATGCTAAATCAAAATTCTTAACTTCATAGGATGGAAATAGTAATAACAAGAAATCCTTGCATAATATTTAATCGGTGTAATAATAAATTATTTCAACATTATAATATATGTGTGTGTTTATTATACGCGAAGATTTCCGAAGCTAAGACAACAATAGTGGGATTTTTTTTCTTAAGACTGGGAACATTACATGCACACCAACGTGAGTAATTTGACAACGTCGGTGAGAGCTGTCACGCATACATAACTAATTACTGGCCTCACAGTATCGTTCACGAAGGTTTCATCTGTTTAGAAATCTGTGGGGCTGTGAAAGAAGCTTATCGTGAGATCGTCACGGTAACTCATCGGGGGTGGGTCCCTGACTCTTTAGAGTATAAGTGTTCTGTGGTTACCAATTTTCCTACCAATTTTTTGAAGTGAAAACTTCTTTTACGGCACATACAGATTTTTCGTGGGCTGTGAATTGAATTCTAGCGTCACGCTCGGCAATGATAAGAAATCTACGAGTAAACTCAGGGCCATGGACATCTAGAAATGCGTGAGCATTTCCCATTCTTTCATTGAGCTTTTCGCTTTTCCCAAAAATCACAGCAGAATTTGTTCGATTAATTTCAAAGATGAAGATTTTAAACCTGACCCAATAAGACGTACTTAGACCAAATCCATCATACAGACCTAAAGTTAATAGAAACTTACTCGTATCACCAGCAATGGTTATGATATATACTTTAGTACTGTATAATTTTGTATAAATATAATAATCGGCGTTTTACTATTGTACGAACCATATTCGAGCGTTTCTGGATGCTATTACATAGTATTTGTCAGCGTCTAGTTTATAATAACGGTTGCTCTCACACCAGAAATCAAGTGACATAATATGCAACCCTCGGTAGTGGTTACATATTTGAGCCCTTTGGAGTTGAGACATTGGGCCCGTGGGGGCCGGGAGCTCACCTCATCTTCAAAAGCCTTTCCGAGCGCTTGGTCGACGTGACGCGTGACAAAATGCTGGCTTTTATTTGGCCCAACGCATAAGCATTGCTATTCAACGTGGTATGGCAGTGGGCTAGAACATCTTGATTTTCTGTAGACCTACAGTGATCTATGGATAATTCAGGTGTGTTTAGTGTAAGTAGTTAGGTAGGTTTGTAGTGTAGTTCTCATTGTATTTTAGTTTTGTTAATAAAGGCTCTGCCCACTTTAAAAAAAGTGACATAATTGACAACAGACTGTGTACTCAGTATAACTGTATATTTAATATAAATAACTTTATTATCCACTAATAAATCACTTTTCACAATTTAAACTTACGTAATATTTTCTGTTCTGTTTCGTTTATACCCAAATATTGTAAAATACCAAGAAACAATAAGCGCTTTCATGGTGCATAATAGTTCTGTAACAAAAGTAGTTTTCAATCTCACCATAGGTGGCGCAAATGTTTCATTTTCTCAAACAAATATTACTAAATGTAACATTGGTGCCACACTTGGCGTAATTGAGAACTATTAAGAGCCGGCTCACGTCGTCGCACGAAATTCAAAAAGTTTGTGTTCCGATATTTCCATCTTTAGTATTATCTAGAAAAAGATAATTACGTTCAAAAAATAGGCCGATCTTTCTTGTTGACGTTTCCTTGTTTCAATTTTACTAATAATAAAGCCTTTAGTCGTAGGGAACGATCACCCATGACCATTTCGCCGAAAAGTCGCCGCCGTGTCAGTTTCAGACTTCTAAATCTACAAGTGATACTCAAAATTTATACTTAAAAAAATATGGGGAGCATCATACACATATTTTATTAATTCATTCAAGTCACATATATCTGAATTTTGGTCCCATTTATTAGTAAAAAAACAAAATCATAAGCCTATTTTAAGTTTTATATTGCAGTTTTAGCGTTGTCTCTGTGTAAAATACACAATAACTCCAAAATAAAAATTAGACACGATAATACTTTGTTCTTTGTAGAATCCAATTCTATAGTTACTTTTCAAATCATAGTTGTCAATTTTTCAAAAATATAAATTACCAGCAGTCGAAATTACAATGAATTACGCTGCGCAATTTAGTATGCCGCGAGCGGCCGTCGGGGGAGGACCTGCGTCAGTTAGCGTGGGAGTCGGTTACGTAATATTTCGCGCGTTTATGACATAAACTAGAATAATTATAGTGCGACCACAAAATTTTAATTCGTTTGGCGTTTTATAACGTTTCATTCTGATTTTTCGGATCGGACCATCACATTTGATCTTGTTTACTTCATGAAGAAGCAGAATCTGTCAATTTTTTTTGACGTGACAACGTCTAATAAGTCGATGAACGCGATGGCCGCCACCACAAAATGCCGAATGTCATTATTTTTTACTACTACCTCAATACCATGACCATGACCATGCACATGCCCAATGACCATGAGGAACGGCCATGACCAATGACCACGACCAATGACCATGAGCAATGGCCATGACCAATGACCGTTCCGACGTGTTTGAGCAACGAACTTCCAATATTAATTAAGTATGTACAGTATGGGTAACAAATGAAAGGACTTGACTAGTAGAATACTATGCACTGTCACAAATTTCAAATCCAAGATGGCCGCCACCACAAAATTGCGAATGTCATTATTGTTCACTACTACCTCAATACCATGACCATGCACATGACCATGACCATGACCATGCCCAATGACCATGAGGAACGGCCATGACCAATGACCACGACCAATGACCATGAGCAATGGCCATGACCAATGACCGTTCCGACGTGTTTGAGCAACGAACTTCCAATATTAATTAATCATCATTAATTTTACTACTACCTCAATATATATATATCAATTTAAAGGGCTTGACTAGTAGAATACTACGCACTATGACAAATTTCAAATCCAAGATGGCCGCCACCACAAAATTGCGAATGTCATTATTTTTTACTACTACCTCAATATGGGTAACAAATGAAAGGGCTTTACTAGTAGAATACTATGCACTATGACAAATTTCAAATCCAAGATGGCCGCCACCACAAAATGGCGAATGTCATTGATTTTCACTACTTCTCAACATAGGTATCAAATGCAAGGGCTTGACTAGTAAAATACTACGCACTATGACAAATTTCAAATCCAAGATGGCCGCCACCACAAAATTGCGAATGTCATTATTTTTTACTACTACCTCAATATGGGTAACAAATGAAAGGGCTTTACTAGTAGAATACTATGCACTATGACAAATTTCAAATCCAAGATGGCCGCCACCACAAAATGGCGAATGTCATTATTTTTTACTACTACCACTACATATATGGGTAACAAATGAAAGGGCTTGACTAGTAGAATACTATGCACTATGACAAATTTCAAATCCAAGATGGCCGCCACCACAAAATAGCGACTGTCCTTATTTTTACTACTACCTCTATACCATGACTAATGACCATGACTATGACCAATTACAATGACCATGAGGAACGAATATGACCAATGACTACGACCAATGACCACGAGCAATGGCCATGACCAATGACTGTTCCGACGTGTTTGAGCAACGAACTTCCAATATTAATTAATCATAATTAATGTTTACTACTACCTAAACAAAGGTATCACTTTAAAGGGCTTGACCATGCACTATGACTAATTTCAAATCCAAGATGGCCGCCACCACAAAATGGCGAATGTCATTATTTTTTCTACCACCTCAATATGGGTAACAAATGAAAGGGCTTTACTAGTAGAATACCATGCACTGTCACAAATTTCAAATCCAAGATGGCCGCCACCACAAAATGGCGAATGTCATTGATTTTCACTACTTCTCAACATAGGTATCAAATGAAAGGGCTTTACTAGTAGAATACTATGCACTATGACAAATTTCAAATCCAAGATGGCCGCCACCACAAAATGGCGAATGTCATTATTTTTTACTACTACCACTACATATATGGGTAACAAATGAAAGGGCTTGACTAGTAGAATACTATGCACTATGACAAATTTCAAATCCAAGATGGCCGCCACCACAAAATAGCGACTGTCCTTATTTTTTACTACTACCTCTATACCATGACCAATGACCATGACTATGACCAATTACAATGACCATGAGGAACGAATATGACCAATGACTACGACCAATGACCACGAGCAATGGCCATGACCAATGACTGTTCCGACGTGTTTGAGCAACGAACTTCCAATATTAATTAATCATAATTAATGTTTACTACTACCTAAACAAAGGTATCAATTTAAAGGGCTTGACCATGCACTATGACTAATTTCAAATCCAAGATGGCCGCCACCACAAAATGGCGAATGTCATTATTTTTTCTACCACCTCAATATGGGTAACAAATGAAAGGGCTTTACTAGTAGAATACCATGCACTGTCACAAATTTCAAATCCAAGATGGCCGCCACCACAAAATTGCGAATGTCATTATTTTTCACTACTACCTCTATACCATGACCAATTACCATGACCATGACCAATTACAATGACCATGAGGTACGGATATGACCAATGACTACGACCAATGACCATGAACAATGGCCATGACAAATTACTGTTCCGACGTGTTTGAGCAACGAACTTCCAATATTGATTAATCATCATTAATGTTTACTACTACCTAAATGAAGGTATCAATATAAAGGGCTTGACTATGCACTATGACAAATTTCAAATCCAAGATGGCCGCCACCACAAAATTGAGAATGTCATTATTTTTCACTACTACCTCTATACCATGAGCAAGTACCATGACCATGACCAATTACAATGACCATGAGGAACGGATATGACCAATGACCATGAGCAATGGCCATGACCAATGACCGTTCCGACGTGTTTGAGCAACGAACTTCCAATATTAATTAATCATCATTAATTTTACTACTACCTCAATATAGGTATCAATTTAAAGGGCTTGACTACGCACTATGACAAATTTAAAATCCAAGATGGCCGCCACCACAAAATGACGACTGTCATTATTTTTAACTACCACCTCAATATGGGTAACAAATGAAAAGGCTTGACTAGTAGAATACTATGAACTGTCACAAATTTCAAATCCAAGATGGCCGCCACCACAAAATAGCGACTGTCCTGATTTTTTACTACTACGAGGGGTGATCCAAAAGTAATGATAATCAATAATAAACACAATGAATAAAATCAAAAACTAAATTTATTTCTCAACATAGTCTCCTAGCAAGTCTATACATTTAGTCCATCACTTTTCTAAACCTAAAATTCCCTTAGAAAAAAATCTTTATCTTGACTCTCAAAAAGTCCTCAACCGCGGCCATCACGTCGCTATCATCGTCAAATTTCTTGCCCCGGAGGTGTTCCTTGAGTCGTGGAAAGAGATAGAAGTCACTGGGGGCTAGATCTGGTGAATAGGGGGGGTGTTCCACCAGCTCAAAGCCCGCTTCCTGAATGGCAGCCATGGCAATTGCAGCTTTGTGAACCGGTGCGTTGTCTTGATGGAACAGCACTCCAGCCCGCAGTTTGCCTCGCCTTTTCTCCTTAATAGCCTCCCGCAATCTTCTTATTTGTTCTGCATAGTAGGAGCCTGTAATAGTGGCCCCCTTTTCCAAGTAGTCCACCATGATTATTCCTTCAGCGTCCCAAAAAACAGACGCCATAACCTTCCCTGCTGAGCTTGACACTTTGAATTTCTTCGGCTTCGGTTCATCGGATCGTTTCCATGTCATCGATTGTTGTTTTGTTTCAGGATCAAAATGGTGGATCCAGGGTTCGTCCATGGTCACAAAACGTGACAAAAATTATCCTTGTCTGCCTGGAACTTTTCGAGATTTGCTCTTGACATGTCGACTCGTTTCTTCTTTTGCTCGTCGTTTAACATTTTCGGTACCCAACGCGCGGAGACCTTTCTCATATGCAATTCGTTCACAAGGATTCTTTGAATGCTGCCATATGAGATCCCTGTGACCTCAGCTACATGCCTGATAGTCACTCTTCGATCTTCCAATACAACTTCTTCAACTTTTTCACATTTTCTCCAGTGAGGACGTCGATGGGCGCCCTTCGCGGTGTTCGTCTTCCGTCGATGTTCTTCCCAGCTTAAACTCCTTAGCCCAGCGTGCAACTGTGGAATATGGAGGAGAACAGTCCCCTAATGTTTCCACCAAGTCGCTGTGTATGTCTTTGGTAGACATTTTTTTCAAGCAGAGGTATTTAATGACAGCTCTGATTTCGTGTTTTTCCATTTTGATGTTCACTCCTTGACAGTCCGTATTCAAATGAATGTAGCTCCCGGGAATCGTGGCCTATTTATATGATTTTTTTCCTGAACTAGTGGGTAATTGAGCAAGTGACTGTAATTTTTTTGTATTTTTGTGTGCACTAGAAATAACTGATTATCATTACTTTTGGATCACCCCTCGTACCTCTATACTACCATGACCAATGACCACGACCAATTACAATGATCATGAGGAACGGATATGACCAATGACTACGACCAATGACCATGAGCAATGGCCATGACCAATGACTGTTCCGACGTGTTTGAGCAACGAACTCCAATATTAATTAATCATCATTAATTTTTACTACTACCTAAATGAAGGTATCAATTTAAAGGGCTTGACCATGCACTATGACAAATTTCAAATCCAAGATGGCCGCCACCACAAAATGGCGAATGTCATTATTTTACTACCACCTCAATATGGGTAACAAATGAAAGGGCTTGACTAGTAGAATACTTCGCACTATGATAAATTTGAAATCAAGATGGCCGCCACCACAAAATAGCGAATGTCATTATTTTTCACTACTTCACAATATCGGAATCAAATGCAGGGCTTGACTAGTAAAATACTACGCACTATGACAAATTTCAAATCCAAGATGGCCGCTACCACAAAATGGCTACTGACATTATTTTTACTACCAACTCAATATGCGTAATAAATGAAAGGGCTTGACTAGTAGTATACTATCCACTGTCACAAATATCAAATCCAAGATGGCCGCCACCACAAAATTATTATTTTGTGGTGGCGCATTTGTTATCCATATTGAGGTCGTAGTAAAAAATAATGACATTCGCCATTTTGTGGTGGCGGCCATCTTGGATTTGAAATTTGTCATAGTGCGTAGTTTTTACTAGTCAAGCCCTTTCATTTGATATCCATATTGAAAAGTAGTGAAAAATAATGTCAGTCGCCATTTTGTGGTGGCGGCTATCTTGGATTTAAAATTTGTCATAGTGCATAGTATTTTATTAGTCAAGTCCTTTCATTTGTTACCCATATTGAGGCAGTAGTAAAAAATAATGACATTCGCAATTTTGTGGTGGCAGCCATCTTGGATTTGAAATTTGTCATAGCGCATAGTATTCTACTAGTCAAGCCCTTTCATTTATTACCCATATTGAGGTGGTAGTAAAAAATAATGACAGTCGCCATTTTTTGGGGGCGGCCATCTTGGATTTGAAATTTGTCATAGTGCATAGTATTATATTAGTCAAGTTCTTTCATTTATTACTCATATTGAGGTAGTAGTAAAAAATAATGACAATCGCCAGTTTGTGGTGGCGGCCATCTTGGATTTGACATTTGTCATAGTGCGTAGTGTTTTACTAGTCAAGCCCTTTTATTTGATACCCGTATTGAGGAGGTAGTGAAAAAAGAAATGTATCTCACCATTTTGTGGTGGCGGCCATCTTGGATTTGAAATTGTCATTGTGCATAGTATTTTACTTGTCAAGTCTTTTTATTTGATACCCATATTGAGGAAGTAGGGAAAAAAAAAGAAATGTATTTCGCCATTTTGTGGTGGCGGCCATCTTGGATTTGAAATTTGTCATTGTGCATAGTATTTTACTCGTCAAGTCCTTTCATTTGATACCCATATTGAGGGAGAAGTGAAAAATTAAATGTATTTCGCCATTTTGTTGTGGCGGCCATCTTGGATTTGAAATTTGTCATAGTGCATAGTATTCTACTGGTCAAGCTTTTTCATTAAATTTGATACCCATATTGAGGTAGATTATGAAGAAATATTTAGTCCACCATTTTGTGGAGGCGGCCATCTTGAATCGATATTAACCAAACATAGCTAAGAACCAATGCACAAAAATTACCCTTAAAATGAAAAATAAATTTTACTAGTTATCAGATTTTTGAAATGCAAGAATAATTTATCGTAACGTTACGGGACAACGAACGTAACGGGACAATAAGTCTTCAATTTTCGTGCACGCAGCCAGCGTTCATCAATTTAGTAGACGTTGTCACGTCAGAAAATCTCATAAAAAATTTTAGTACACTGCCGTTACGGCTCAAGATCGTTCTGTCCGCCTAAACGCTCGAGCTGAATCGAACGGACGCACGCTGACAATGTTGCAGGATTTTACCTAAAGTTGAGTTCTGTCTTTTTGTGAGAGGGCTCTTAGGTTAATTACACTTATCGAAATTTAGTCGTCTGAATTCAGAAGGAAGGTAAGTCATTTGAATTCGGATGCAAGTTAGAAGGACGCAAGCCTCGCTTTTGAATTTAGTCATCATCATCAGCCCGTGTTTATTTATTTATTTACAATTTAAACATGGAACTTACAGTAAAAACCAACGCATTACAAGTTTGAGCTAATATAGGCAAGGACTTCGGCCCTGAAATTGCCCAATTTATCGAAGAAAATGTCCAAATCTGGCTTTTGAGTGAGTGTGCCGTTTCATAAGTTCAATGAAACCCGCGCCGGCCGACCCCGGGCACCGCCAGCCGCACTTCGCTCAATGTATCGGGATTGTTCAGCTTGTTGTTCAGCAATAAATAATAGTGGGTGAACAGCTGCATCTTGCGCCTCAGTTCCAAACTGTACAATCCCACCATTCCGTAGACAAAAAGTGACGGTGTTCGTCCACTGCTGGACATAGGGCTCGTTTATAATACGCCACTCAGCCCGATCCTGTCTCCCGTTTCCCACCGAAATACTGAATTTAGTACGCTGCGCTCGCTGAATGCTATTAAACTTCACTGAATTCATTGGCGACAAAATTTAGTCAACTAAATTTTTCCAATGATCCATTTTATGTTTTTTTTTAATTTTTTATAATTATTATTCATTTTTTTTAAATAAAAAGTGACGAGACGAGCAGGACATGTGCCTGATGGTAAGCAACATGCCTGCCACATAACAGCACAGTGACACGCAGCTATTGGAACAAGAAGAGTCCAAATCATTACCTAGCCCTGCACTGCGCTCTCACCCAGAGATCTAAGATGTTATATCTCTAAGCCCTGTAATTTCTCTGGAAACATTGCCCTTCAAACCGGAACACAGTAATGTTTGCACATTACTGCTTGGCGGTAGAATAACTGGCAAAGGTGTGGTACTTCCCCAGGCGGACTCTGCCAAGAGTCCTACCACTACAAAAACATTCATAAATTACAATACATAAATCATAAATTAGTAAATTACATTAAACCTCGCAGAGGTTTGTGTTAGTGCTAACATTTTCGAAAACTAATAAATACAATAAGATACAAAATTATAACTAAAAAACCATATAAATCACAATACGTTCGATTTAAATAAACAAACCTAATCCTCTAATCAAATCTAGACTTGGCCGGTTTTTATTTAACAAAATGCAACGTTGGCGCCATCTATTGTGAAACTGGAAACTGTTGGCAGGTCTATTAGTCTATTGAATTTGTTAATAAATATATGTTATAATTAATATATATTTATTACGTCTCGAAAATGCCTCATTAATTACTTTGACAATATATTAGGAGTCGTCGACAAAGGCAGCAAATAGGCAATTATTTTAAATCAACCATGTTTTTTCTTGAATAGCTGTAGTTCTGCCAGCGCCCTCTCTCTCTGGTACTCGGCCGCGTCTCTCAGCAGCTTGGCTCTCTCGCTCTCGTCGTGCGCTCTCTGTCGCTCCAGCTGAGCCGTCGCGTGACGTTCCCGCAGCGTCTTTAGAGTCCAAATTCGCTCGGCTACTTTAAGTTTGTGCAGTTCTTCTATTCGTTCTTGCTGTCGTTGGTCTACTTCTGAAAGTTCTGAAATTGGAACCACATTATAAGAACTATTGAACATAACAAGAACAAAATTAAACATTTTGATTAACCCCCTAGGACTACCTCGGAATTGTTATCTGTACAACATTCTACTAGTCAAGCCCTTTCATTTGATACCCATATTAAGGGAGTTTTGTAAAAAGAAATGTATTTCGCCATTTTGTGGGAGCGGCCATCTTGGATTTGAAATTCGTCGTAGTGCAAAGTATTCTACTAGTCAAGTCCTTTCGTTTGACACCCATATTGTGGTAGTAGTGAAAAAAAAAAATTTGCCATTTTGTGGTGGCGGCCATCTTGGATTTGAAATTTGTTATAGTGTATAGTATTCTACTAGTCAAGCCCTTTCAATTGATACCCATATTGAGGTAGGTTGTGAAGAAATATTTTGTCCGCCATTTTGTGGAGGCGGCCATTTTGAATCGATACGATCGAGACGATCAGGACATGTGCCTGATGGTAAGCAACATGCCTGACACAAACATAACAGCACAGTGACTCGCAGCTATTGGAACATTGGAACATTGGAACAAGAGTCCAAATCATTACCTAGCACTGCACTGCGCTCGTCACCCAGAGATCCAAGATATTTTATCTCTAAGACCTGTAATTTCTCTGGAAACATTGCCCTTCAAACCGGAACACAGTAATGTTTGCACATTACTGCTTGGCGGTAGAATAACTGGCAAAGGTGTGGTACTTCCCAGGCGGACTCTGCCAAGAGTCCTACCACTACAGAGTAAAAGTAAATACTAGAAATATATGACATAAATTGGAACAAAACTCTTAGCGATGTAAAAGTTGAGTCGTCAATAAATTCCCATTTAGGCTGCGTACCTGGTGCGTCAGGAACGACGGGAAGGGTCGACGAGCGGGCGCTGGAGCGCCGGCGCTTCGCCCCCGCACTAGGCCTCGACGCCTCCGACTCGCTCGCTGTTGTCAACACAATTCCATGACTTTACGGCCTATACCTCCATACTACATACCTCCTCTATAAATATATAAATTGACAGTCATAGGAACTACCGATAGAAGTGAAAACTAATAACACAAAATTTAATAATGTACTTTGGAAATTACGCGGGTGAAACCGGAGGGCGTAGCCATGAGCATGGCCATGGTCCCGAGCTTACCCGAAGATTTATCATTCCCGAGCGTGACGCTACAATTCAATTCACAGCCCATATGTATGTAGCAGCGCGCAAAACGTGTTCCCATCAACAAGAACAAAATTAAAAATGTTGACTAACCCCCGACTCCCTCGGATTTGTTATCTGTACAACATTCTACTAGTCAAGCCCTTTCATTTGATACCCACATTGAGGTAGGTTGTGAAGAAATATTTTGTGGAGGTGGCCATCTTGAATCGATATTAACCAAACATAGCTGAGAACATCCACACGGATATTAACCTTCAAAAAAAAAATCACATTGAAATAGACCCATCCGTTTGAGCTCTACGGTGCCACAGACAGATAGACATCGACGTCAAACTTATAACATCGCTTTTTTTGGTCGGGGGTTAAAAAGTCGGACGTAGTCTCGCTAAAACAAAAACTGTGTCTATAGAGTCGACCAGTGCGCTGTGTATGTTGCGTGTGAGCCTGAATGTGACAGGCTGCCACTCACAAATACACCTTAGTGTGCGCGCGTAATGCGTAATGCCCGACTGATGTGTGTGTGTCGGCCTGTATGATATCGCGCTGGCCGACTCTATAGACACAGTTTTTGTTTTAGCGAGACTGCGTCCGACTTTTTTTATACGTCCAAACTTCCATGATATGCATAGGTAAGTTAAGTATTTCCATTTAGGCCGAGTACCTGGTGCCGCTGGTGCGTCAGGGACGACGGGAAGGGTCGACGAGCAGCCGCTGGCGCTCCGCTTCGTCCCCGCACTCGCGCTCGACGCGTCCGACTCGCTCGCTGTCGCCAACACAAATACATTACGGCCGACTCAGCCGACGCGAACATTTTCTTGGGGTTTGCTCAATTTCTTATACATGTATGTTAAACTAAGATATATCTTAAACGCGCTGCGCCCCACAGTTTTGTTTTCGTTCCCTTTTATCTAATACTACTAACTATACTAATCTATACTAATATTATAAAGCTGAAGAGTTTGTTTGTTTGTTTGAACGCTAAGATCTCGGGAAGTACTGGTGCGGATTGAAAGATTATTTTCTATTGGATAGTCCATTTATCGAGGAAGGCTATAGAAAATAACGCTACTATTAATAGAAGCGGAGCATGAATCAAGAATGTAACAAAATCGGGAAAAAATATTCCTTATTGAGAGTTTTCGAACGTTTCGTGCTTTGACATGACACATGACAGCATGTGTTTAAGATTGCGTCATTGAATATCACAGATTACATACCTCTTGAATATAAAACCTTTGTTAGTCTAATTTTTTTCTAAATTTGAGCTGGTATAACCAATTTCCGACAGGTGGCGTAGCAGGTAGCTGAAGAGGTGTTTTGTTTGAAAGCGATATTCTCAGGAATGACTGAACCGATTTCAGTCATTCTTTCACCGTTGTATGTACGGGATCCTGATGAGTACTATATAATGTACCACGGGCAACGCCGGGGTGGACATCTAGTCTAATGATAAAAAGTAACCTATGAGCTGTAACTAAAGAGTTTACATATACTACGTATAGAGGTGGCACAAACGCTTTACACCGAAAGCACGGGTCACATCTTTCTTGCTTTGTCGCTCTTGTGGAAGTGTCATACTTTTGTCGCGGCACATGATAACGGAAAATGGTAACTCTATACGTTGTATATGTAAACTCTTTGTCTATAATCTACTATAATCTGCGTTCCACGTTTCACCCGTTCTAACGTGATTGAACAACAAATCTAATGATCGAAACTGTCGCATTCATAAGATTCACATTATTTTTTAACGCGGAAATACAACTGGAACAGCATCTACGCGGATGAAATCGTGGGGCGCTACTAGTTAAGTCTGTTTTACTCGATTTATTTATTGTACTTCTACTGCTGAGCCCTCCAAAATCATGCTGGGTACACTCCGCGAGGCATAAGCTGAGCTTTGCATTTGTGTGAGTGTACATGGATAGTGGAGGTGTGACAACCGGCCTTAGGCGCGGCGCCATTCTGTCTCGCCGCGCTCCTGCCTGATTGGTGATCACTCACACTAATGCAAAGCTCAGCCTATACCTCGCGGACAAAATTTCAAGCTCCTGCCTGATTGGTGATCACTCACACTAATGCAAAGCTCAGCCTATACCTCGCGGACAAAATTTCAAGCTCCTGCCTGATTGGTGATCACTCACACTAATGCAAAGCTCAGCTTATACCTCGTGGAGTGTACTAGTGACCCCCTCCAAAATTCAAGGCTGGGACCGCGCCTGTGTATTCCCTTGATTTCAATTCAATTCAATTCAATTCATTTATTCATACCATAAATTCATAAGAACACTTGGTAACGTCATTTACAAAAAGGCAAAGATTACAAATGATTCGCTGAAGAATAACAAGGTGTCACAATACAGAGAAACAAATGATTCGTCCCGGAAACACAAGATCATCGCGTTTTAGGGCTTACTAACGCCATCTAGTGTTGCTCGACGCAAACCAACCCTACTAATATTAAAATGCGAATGTCTGGATGCTTAGATGTTTGTTTCTCAATCACGTTAGGACATCCGAACGAATGAATGTGGAACACAGATTATAGTACAATAGAACATAGGCTATTCCATAGTAGGAAAATAATGGGAACGGGCACTAGGCGGGTGATGATGCGGGGCGCGAGCGTCGGACTGGCCATATATACTAGAATGGACTGGACTGGTTAATAGTGGTAGGACTCTTGACAGACTCCGCCTGGGGATGTACCTTTGCCAGTTATTTTACCCCCAAGCAGTAATGGCCAAACATTACTGTGTTCCGGTTTGACGGGCAATGTTTCCAGATAAATTACAAGGCTTGGAGATTTAATATATTAGATCTCTGGGTGACGAGCGCAGTGCAGTGCTAGGTAATGATTGGGACTTTTCTTGTTGCAATAGCCGCGTGTCTGTTATATGACAGGCATGTTGCTTACCATCAGGCACATGTCCTGCTCGTCTCGTCACAATAGGCCATAAAAAAAGGAAAATAGTCGAGGTGGCATGTCCCAGCCGGGCCCCAATCTGCGCGGGCGCCCACGGGCCTGGCTTGCAGGCCATGCGGTAAACGTAGGATAAAGTTCGGGCCCTAGCAGGTCTACCGCCGAACTTTTAATCTTTCTGCTATGGCTATGCTTTCATTTGTAACGTCATCAAAGCCACGACAAAGCAGATAACTACCTACGACTGCTTTCCGTATGCAGCGGCACTGAAAACAAATGTATTGTCTGCTTTTATCGGCGCAAGCAGAGAGCAGGAGATCAGGCGGTAGACCTGCCGGGCTGGTGACCGAGCCACCCGGGCCTCTTCGGCCCAGTCCGACCCTGCGGGGCGCAGCGGGTTTGTTAATAGAATAAGAAATGTAAGCTTCCTGATAAGTGGTGTTACCTGGCGAGTCCTCCTGCTTCAGCGGACGGAGCGTCTCTCCGGCCGGCCCCGGCGAGGCGCGCGCGGGCGACGCCGCCGCGCCCAGGGACTCTGCCACAATAAACACGAGACCATGACTTCAGCGACTTAGTGCTTGTTATTTTTTAACCCCCGACCAACAAGAACAAAATTAAAAATTTTGATTAACCCCCGACTACCTTAGATTTGTTATCTGTAGAACATTCTACTAGTCAAGCCCTTTCATTTGATACCTATATTAAGGGAATTGTGAAAAAGGAAATGTAATTCGCCATTTTGTGGTAGCGGCCATCTTGGATTTGAAATTTGTCATAGTGCAAAGTATTCTACTAATCAAGCCCTTTCATTTGATACCCATATTGAGGCAGTAGTGAAAAATATTATATAATTCGCCATTTTGTGGTGGCGGCCATCTTGGATTTGAAATTTGTTATAGTGTTTAGTACTCTACTAGTCAAGCCCTTTCATTTGATACCCATATTGAGGTAGGTTGTGAAGAAATATTTTGTCCGCCATTTTGTGGAGGCGGCCATTTTGAATCGATATTAACCAAACATAGCTAAGAACACCCGCACGGATATTAACTTTCAAATAAAAAAAACCGCATCGAAATCGGCCCATCCGTTTGAGCTCTACGGTGCCACAGACAGACACACACACAGACAGACAGACAGACAGACAGACAGACAGACAGACAGACCGACAGACAGACAGACAGACAGACATCGACGTCAAACTTATAACACCCCTTTTTGTTGTCGGGGGTTATTAATATCCGTGCGGGTGTTCTTAGCTATGTTTGGTCGATATCAATTCAAGATGGCCGCCTCCACAAAATGGCGGACAAAATATTTCTTCACAACCTACCTCAATATGGGTATCAAATGAAAGGGCTTGACTAGCAGAGTACTATACGCTATAACAAATTTCAAATCCAAGATGGCCGCCACCACAAAATGGCGAATTATATTATTTTTTTCGCTACTACAACAATATGGGTATCAAATGTAAGGGCTTGACTAGTAGAATACTTTGTACTATGACAAATTTCAAATCCAAGATGGCCGCTACCACAAAATGGCGAAATACATTTATTTTTTCACAACTCCTTAATATGGGTATCAAATGAAAGGGCTTGACTAGTAGAATGTTGTACAGATAACAAATCCGAGGTAGTCGGGGGGTTAATCAAAATTTTTAATTTTGTTCTTGTTTAAAATTATTATTCATAAATTACAATCAATGTGTAAAAGCAAATAGCACTATTAAACCTTGCAGAGGTTTGTATTGTTTCATTCAACACATATTTGTCCGACTTGGGTTTTCAATTCATCTACAATTTTTTCCCCATCGGCATCGATTTGTCTAAATTGTGAACTAATTATTTTTGTAAGTGTATTTGTTAAGGGTTACACACATTCCCATTTAAATTGTATCAAAATCAGTAGAACAGTTTCTGAAAAATCAAAAATTGTCCCAATGATATTTTCGTTTACTTAGATTGGTGCATTTAGTTGGTATACCCATATAATTTGGTTTTACAAATTTTATTTCTAATTGTTAATAAGTATAATATAAGGAGTATATTGTCCGATGCACCCCTTTGAGGCACCTCTACTCTACTGCCTACAAAATTTAGGATGCCCTCTATTCTACCATTACAATTAATTTATTTCCAGATTTTCTTCCACATCATATCTTACATACCCGACTCAAAGTTGGATGGCCAATTACATTTTGTATTAACAACATTGCACGAAGGTACCTTCGGCGACTTGAGACTCGTTGTCCGAGTCGCTGGAGCTGTCGTCGGGCTCGGCCGGCGGCTCCCAGTCCCGGTCCTCGTCCTTGACGGGCGTGAGCGGGTCTACCAGCCCCAGCTCCTCCTCGATGGCGCTGCGCTGGCTCCGCGCGTCCTGCGGCGGCGCCACCCCGCGCGTCCTCAGCGTGTGAAGCCGCCTACGGGTCTTGATGTTGTCCCAACATTTTTTCAGCTGCGCCGTCGTCCTCTGAAACCGTCTTACTGAGTGAGCTACGGCAATGTCTGCCGTTCTATTTCAAAATACCTCAGAGAATGATTTTAGCTTGATCATTTTCTTTTTTATACTTTAGGAGTGACAGTGCTATAAATAGCATTTTCTACACTCTGTGTGAGCTTCTACAACTGCGCTCTTGCTTTTTTAGATATTATAGGTAGCCTTACTAAAGCAATGCTATAGGGGTCAGTTTAAAAACAAATTTGCTTATGCAGAACCAAAAAAATTAATGCGATAATTTGTCTATAGGTATGTGTTGGAATCGAACACTAGGGACTCAGCGGGAAGTTATCAAGAGCTAACCGAAAAAATAATAGTCCAGCCTGGTCTGGCCATTGATGCATTAATTGACTCCGAAGTCAATTAATGCACCTATAACAGCAGTGTTCCATAGTTATATGAATGAACATGAATAGTTCAATCCATTGCCCAGCACTCCAGAGCTCTCGATGTCCAGAGATTTTAGATTTTCTTTCCATTTTTATTATATTGTTTTTGTTTTATATCCTAATTGCACACTCAGTATTTTGTAGTTCTCCACATACTATTTTTTATCCTAAGGTTGCAAGGAATGGATCGCTTTCAGGCCTCCAACCATCACATTACCTAGTTTACAATTGATTGTAATTTTTTTAAGTGTACCAATTTTTTTATTTTGGTGTCGCAATAAAGAGTGTCTAAGTTCTAGAAACATTACCCTACAGCCTGAAATTCTGTAATTGTTGCATACTGCAGCTTAGCCGTACAGCAACAGGCAAAGGTATGAAAGGTGTTAATCTCAGAAAAGAGATGATGACCTATCTACTTCTTTAACAGTTAGAAGCTATTTGAAATGAATTTAAATCAAAGGTCTGGCGTACAAAAGTCTACTTACGTCGTAGCCTTTAGTATTGTTGAAGTCTTGGGTTAATCGAATCCAAGCTATTTTTTTTATGAGCTCCATCTAAATCTTTAGTGTGTATCTTATATTGCATGATTAATTTTGCAGGCAAACTTTTTCGCCGATCGTAAAGGTGCGTTTCCGATCCATAACTCGTAGATATTCAAGTGCCAAATTTCAAATTACGCTATAAAATGTAATCTTCTGTTATCGCGACTCTAATCAGCGTAAAAAAATGTTTCTTTATGACACCTAGAAACCTTTAAAATTATCCGCGTTTCTCTGCTATTTTATGTAGATTTTAGATAAAATCTTTCCTCTTAAATCACTCTATTTATTTAAAAAACGGCGGCCTTATCGTTAGAAGCGATCTCTTCAAGGCAACCTTAGGATGGAAATGAAGATTTAGATTTTAGAAGTAATAAAAAAGCAGGGTGTGCTAAAGAGAATAATAAAACTAATACTAATAATAAATGTAGTGACATACAGTAAAAAGTAGACACCTACATAAACGAACATACATATTAATAGGGATTACATACAATATTTGCAAAATATATTAGTAAATATAGCATAAAATCTAGAAAATATAACTATTTCGTATAAAAAAATTAAACCGACTTCAAAACAACAGAGGCACTCAATAGCAAAAAATAAATTAATATCATTATTACAAGTGCTACTCACTCATCTATTTGAAGTCGGTGCCAGTCAGGCCAAAAGCAAATAGATTGATACTATGTAGGCACGTACTAAGTAGGCATATCCACTACCTGTTAAGACGTGGCTAGCACCGACTTCAAATAGATGAGTGAGTAGCACTTGTAAACATGACATTAATTAATTTTTCACTTTTGAGTGCCTATCTGTTGTTTTGAAGTTGGTTTAATTTTTGTACGAAAATAGTTTATTTTCATATTGACAGGTTGAAGTTTCATAACTTTTTTCAAATTTTAGTTTTTGATTCATGTTTCAAACACCTCTTGACCGATTTCGATAAGATTTATATGGGACCATTCGGGATGAATACCTATTCAAACATAAAAGAAATTTTAAAATCGGTACAGGGTTCTTGAGAAATCAGGTAACATACACAAAAATACATGGTGGTCGAATTGATAACCTCCTCCTTTTCGGAAGTCAGTTAAAAGCAGAACATTATATCATAAGAAAAAATCTTAGATGTATGAATTAAATGCATATAAAACCATAGTAGATAGGCCTATTCATTAGACAAGATACTTAATAAGATATGAGATTGTGACTACAGCTTAATTGTAACATTTCAATGGACTATTAACAATTAGAAGCTATTTGAAATGAATTTACCTAAATCGAAGGTCTGATGTACAAAAGTCTACTTACGTTGTAGTCATTAGTGTTGTTGAATTCTTGGACTAATTGCATCCAAGCTTTTTTTTATTAGCTCTATCTCTACTATTTAAATCTTTAGTGTGGATCTTATATTTCAAAATTAAATTTTGAAGTAAAACTTTTCGGCGGTTTCAAAACGTATCCGATCCATAGCTCGTAGATATTCAAGTACCAAATTACGCTGTATACTCTATACAGGTAATGGTGGTAATAGGTTTTGTGATTGTTTCTTATCTCGACTCCAATGAGCTTATTTTTGTCTAAATACATTAGCAAAGTTTTCATGGGTGAAGAGTTAGGAGTCGATATAGTGTATACTACTCTTTAAATAACACGAATCACTACGATTCGTTAATGATAAATTAGAATGAAGCCTTGACGATATCGATACATAAAATTAGTTATTCTAACTGCAGTTTCTTGATGGGTTGATGGTAAACAATAATATTTACATTTTACAGTAATGAATAGGGGTGGACGATATACATCGATGTATTAAAAACACTCGATGTATTGTTACGATGCATCGAATCAAACCGATGTATTGTGAATTTTTCAACATCGAGTATACATCGATATTTTTTATTCGATGTATCGAAGGGAAAACACGCAAACTTACTCCAAGAACAATGCAAAAACAGTGCAACTACGCAACGATGGTATCTGGCACTTGGCAGCTTGGCACACTTCAGTCACTTGACAGTACGTCAAATCAGGGTATGGACTTGACCATGACACATTTCATCTTATATATTATTTATTGAATTAGGATTATCACAATGATCTAGCAGTATTCCAAAATATCCTATATTGTTAATTTTATAATCACATGTTTGTGTCATAATTAAATTTATAAAAAAAATTAAGTAAATAAAATGAGTCAACAGTAGCGTGTTACTATAACAGATAACTTTCTAACTATGCTAGAACTTTAGAAAACGGTTTAGTAGTTTTTAATTTTATTTATTTTCAATGGAAACAATCAATTGATCAAATCTTTCCTTCTTATATCATACTAGTATTTTAAAGGCGAAAGTTTGTGAGTGTGTTTGTAACTTCTTCATGTTGAAACGGCTGAAGCGATTTAAGTAAAACTTGGTATGGAGTTAGCTGACACTCTGGATGTTTATTGTCACACAATAATATAAACACAAAGGCTTTATTATCCCGAAAATTTAGCGGGAACAACGGGAACGGGAACTGCGCGAATAAAACCGCAGGAACTGCCAGTACATTATAAAGAAAAAAACGATGTATTTTTTGGTATATCGATATTGAATCGATTCCACTATCCGATCACATCGGGAAAATCATCGATGTTTTATTTCCATGCCATCACTAGTATTGAGTATTTTGTATGATGATTGATGATGTTCTGTTTTTTTTAACGTTTAATTTTAAGACAGCATCCAACAATTTTTTAATTTTTTTCTTGGTTTTGGATCCTATTTCTTCAGCCACAATAGCGTTTATTCTTTTTGGGTGGATGAAAATATACTTCTGGCCATCGATATAAATCAAAGGATGTGCCCTCCCAAGCTTCAGGCATACCCCGGACACTCCACTAAAATCCCATACAAAAGCCGCTGTGGAGTTACCTACTCTTCACACAAGTACGCAGATGCCGTTCGTACACACGCGTGAATGTGTGCGTTAGAGCTAGGATAATGATTTGTTTTATTGAATAGTTGTGCCCCTTGAGTTCACATGGTGACGTAAATTAGTCTTTAAACTTGCTAAAATATTGAGTTACATAAATAGAATAGAGTCAAATTATACTATTCTAATTAAAAGGGTGTATGTATTTCCGCGTAAAATCAAACGAAACGGAGGATAGATAGGTACCTAGATATCTATTTCTGTTAGTACGTACACATTCGCATATTATTTTACATTTACCCAAGAAGGAAACTTTATTCTGTCACTCTAATTACATATTCCTCCAGGCATTATCAATTCGTGCCTAAAACTGGCTCTGTAAGTTACAAACTTTGAGTTAAAAAATTACTACGTTGTTATAAAGTAACAGTTTCTAATCTAACGTTATTTTATCCCTAGGAATTTAAATAAAGCTTTTAATTTTGTTCCGTTTAGTTGACGGACAGCCGTAAACAGCACAACAACCCACTATTTCGTTAGGAATTAGATGTTCGATACCGGCCCTTCGTTGAGTGCTCCGAGCGTACTCGAAACGGCCTGAGGGGTGAGGAAGCTTGAAATTGGCGGGGGGTGGGGAGTGTCCGTTCTATCTATATTATCTATTCTTTTATTCTTTGCTTCAGGCGCCCAGAATTATGTTATCGTTGAGAAGAGTGAGCTCACTCTTTCCGTTCTAGTCGGTTGTAGGAAGCGGTGAACGACGTACGTTTATACCTGTCACTATTCGTTACAACCACCAAAATAAGTAGAACCGCAATATACTTTTCCGCTCTATTTTTTTATTTATATCGATGCTTCTGGCAGCACTACAATTTTTATTCTGGGGCAAACACTATAATAAATTTCGTAATGCGGCATCTATCAACGAGTAGCAGAACTAAAATAGTAATAAGAAAAATTATAGCCTAATATATTATCTGCGACGGGAATTGAGCTCGTTCTTTTGAAGTGAAAACTTGTTATATTGTTTAGGCGCACCACACAGTTATTTCATGGGCTGTGAAAGAAGCTTATCGTGAGATCGTCACGGTAACTCATCGGGGGTGGGTTATCCCTGACTCTTTAGAGTATAAGTGTTCTGTGGTTACCAATTTTCCTACCAATTTTTGAAGTGAAAACTTATTTTACGGCACATACAGATTTGTGGGCTGTGAATTGAATTCTAGCTTCACGCTCGGCAATGATAAGAAATCTACGAGTAAACTCAGGGCCATGGCCATCTAGAAATGCGTGAGCATTTCCATTCTTTCATTGAGCTTTTCGCTTTTCCCAAAAATCACAGCAGAATTTGTTCGATTAATTTCAAAGATGAAGATTTTAAACCTGCCCCAATAAGACGTACTTAGACCAAATCCATCATACAGACCTAAAGTTAATAGAAACTTACTCGTATCACCAGCAATGGTTATGATTTAGAATTTAGTACTGTAAGGTAATAGCTTTTTAAATTTTGTATAAATATAATAATCGGCGTTTTACTATTGTACGAACCATATTCGAGCGTTTCTGGATGCTATTACATAGTATTTGTCAGCGTCTAGTTTATAATAACGGTTGCTCACACACCAGAAATCAAGTGACATAATATGCAACCCTCGGAAGTGGTTACATATTTGAGCCCTTCGGGGTTGAGACATTGGGCCCGTGGGGGCCGGGAGCTCACCTCATCTTCAAAAGCCTTTCCGAGCGCTTGGTCGACGCGACGCGTGACCAAAACGCTGGCTTTTATTTGGCCCAACGCATCAGCATTGCTATTCAACGTGGTAATGCGCCAGCATGCTGGGTACGCTTCCTATTGGCAGTGGGCTAGAACATCTTGATTTTCTGTAGACCTACAGTGATCTATGGATAATTCAGGTGTGTTTAGTGTAAGTAGTTAGGTAGGTTTGTAGTGTAGTTCTGATTGTATTTTAGTTTTGTTAATAAAGGCTCTGCCCACTTTAAAAAAAAGTGACATAATTGACAACAGACTGTGTACTCAGTATAACTGTATATTTAATATAAATAACTTTATTATCCACTAATAAATCACTTTTCACAATTTAAACTTACGTAATATTTTCTGTTCTGTTTCGTTTATACCCAAATATTGTAAAATACCAAGAAACAATAAGCGCTTTCATGGTGCATAATAGTTCTGTAACAAAAGTAGTTTTCAATCTCACCATAGGTGGCGCAAATGTTTCATTTTCTCAAACAAATATTACTAAATGTAACATTGGTGCCACACTTGGCGTAATTGAGAACTATTAAGGTTAATTACACTTATCGAAATTTAGTCGTCTGAATTCAGAAGGAAGGTAAGTCATTTGAATTCGGATGCAAGTTAGAAGGACGCAAGCCTGGCTTTTGAATTTAGTCATCATCATCAGCCCGTGTTTATTTATTTATTTACAATGACTTACAGTAAAAACCAACGCATCACAAGTTTGAGCTAATATAGGCAAGGACTTCGGCCCTCAAATTGCCCAATTTATCGAAGAAAATGTCCAAATCTGGTTTTGAGTGAGTGTGCCGTTCATAAGTTGAATGAAACGCGGCGTGGGCGCGTTGTAGCAGCAGCGGCGGCGCGCCCGGCCCGCGCCGGCCGACCCCAGGCACCGCCAGACGCACTTCGCTCAATGTATCGGGATTGTTCAGCTTGTTGTTCAGCAATAAATAATAGTGGGTGAACAGCTGCATCTTGCGCCTCAGTTCCAAACTGTACAATCCCACCATTCCGTAGACAAAAAGTGACGGTGTTCGTCCACTGCTGGACATAGGGCTCGTTTATAATACGCCACTCAGCCCGATCCTCAGTCTCACGTTTCCCACCGAAATACTGAATTTAGTACGCTGCGCTCGCTGAATGCTATTAAACTTCACTGAATTCATTGGCGACTAAATTTAGTCAACTAAATTTTCCAATGATCCATTTTATTTATTTTTAAAGTTTTTTTTATAATTATTATTCATTTTTTTAAATAAAAGTGACGAGACGAGCAGGACATGTGCCTGATGATAAGCAACATGCCTGCCACATAACAGCACAGTGACACGCAGCTATTGGAACAAGAAGAGTCCAAATCATTACCTAGCACTGCACTGCGCTCGTCACCCAGAGATCTAAGATGTTATATCTCTAAACCCTGTAATTTCTCTGGAAACATTGCCCTTCAAACCGGAACACAGTAATGTTTGCACATTGCTGCTTGGCGGTAGAATAACTGGCAAAGGTGTGGTACTTCCCTGGCGGACTCTGCCAAGAGTCCTACCACAAAAATATTCATAAATTCCAATACATCAATCATAAATTACATTAAACCTCGCAGAGGTTTGTGTTAGTGCTAACATTTTCGAAAACTAATAAATACAATAAGATACAAAATTATAACTAAAAAACCATATAAATCACAATACGTTCGATGTAAATAAACAAACCTAATCCTCTAATCAAATCTAGACTTGGCCGGTTTTTATTTAACAAAATGCAACGTTGGCGCCATCTATTGTGAAACTGGAAACTGTTGGCAGGTCTATTAGTCTATTGAATTTGTTAATAAATATATGTTATAATTAATATATATTTATTACGTCTTGAAAACGCCTCATTAATTACTTTGACAATATATTAGGAGTCGTCGACAAAGGCAGCAAATAGGCAATTATTTTAAATCAACCATGTTTTTTCTTGAATAGCTGTAGTTCTAACAGCGCCCTCTCTCTCTGGTACTCGGCCGCGTCTCTCAGCAGCTTGGCTCTCTCGCTCTCGTCGTGCGCTCTCTGTCGCTCCAGCTGAGCCGTCGCGTGACGTTCCCGCAGCGTCTTTAGAGTCCAAATTCGCTCGGCTACTTTGAGTTTGTGCAGTTCTTCTATTCGTTCTTGCTGTCGTTGGTCTACTTCTGAAAGTTCTGAAATTGGAACCACATTATAAGAACTATTGAACATAACAAGAACAAAATCAAAAATTTTGATTAACCCCCGACTACCTCGGAATTGTTATATGTACAACATTCTACTAGTCAAGCCCTTTCATTTGATACCCATATTAAGGGAGTTTTGAAAAAAGAAATGTATTTCGCCATTTTGTGGGAGCGGCCATCTTGGATTTGAAATTTGTCGTAGTGCAAAGTATAAAAGTATTCTACTAGTCAAGTCCTTTCGTTTGACACCCATATTGTGGTAGTAGTGAAAAAAATAATAATATTTGCCATTTTGTGGTGGCGGCCATCTTGGATTTGAAAGAACAATGGCAGACTTTCATACTTTAAAATAGTTGAGACGAAATGATAGCGTCTATACATCAAAAATATCTTAAAATGTTGAGCGTCAGCCCCTGAGTAATGTATGGAAAGATTTTTGTCTTGAGAAGGCCGTGAAAAAAAAGATGTTTAGGTTTAAACTTTTTTAGGTTATGTAGGTTTGACATTGTATGTCGAGACGTCATGTTCTCACAACAAGAAAACTACTTTTTCTGAGGTCTTGTTTTGTTACATAACTAATATAACTAATCTAACAGCAAATAAGATTGGCAGATTAATATGTAGGTGCCTTTAGGCACGCACAAGTCACATAAAACGATGGGAATATCAGTCCGGTAAACAATCCAAGTCCAATAATTATAATGAGACTAGCGGCCCGCCCCGGCTTCGCCCGTGGTACATATATATAACCTACAGCGTTCGAGGATTACGAACATATGAAAGAACGGTGAACGATTTTTTAAATCGGTCCAGTAGTTCCCGAGATTAGCGTGTTCAAACTATATATATGGCTACTTTTGATCCCCAAATTATCGTGCTGTTTACTGGGTCAGAAGTGACATGTGGCGGGGATAACTAATTAAATGACGATTGATCAGTTGTCGACCGGAGAGGAAAATGATTAAATTACTAAAATGGCTATTAAAAAATAAGGGTTGATCGTAGAAGGGTGAAAATTGAGGATTTTATGTATTTTTGTATGTTGTATCATAAAAAAATAGAAATTAAAAATTTTGTCTAAAAAATAAAATAAAAATTTAGGGGTGGACTACCCTAACATTTAGGGGATGAAAAATAGATGTTGGCCGATTCTCATAGATACCGGATAAGCACAAAAATTTCATCAAAATCGGTCAAGCCGTTTCGGAGGAGTATGGCAACGAAAACTGTGACACGAGAATTTTATATATTAGATATTCAAATACGAAATCTACCGACACGAAAATCGCAGGAGCAACGGACTTGACACTTGACAGCGACAAAGTTTTTTTTTTTTTTTAATTTATTATATACATGGCTTGGATGCTTGTCCATGAGCCGAACAGCGACAAAGGTATTTCCGATGTTACCATAACATAAAATAAAATTAATACCAATAGTTATTAGGGTAGGCATTAATATTGTAATCGTAATACAGCGGGAAGAAGTTTAAGTGAAACTTATTTCCATTATCTATCGTTTGTTTTTATAAATACTGATATTTTATCTACTAATAGTAACCAACTCTAAATAAAAATGTTTTGGCGTCATTATTGTTTTAAAATTACTTCCAAAATAGTATGATTATAGTTAGTAGTCTCACTTGAACTGAGTAGGAAGTTATTTTAATCATTTAAAACCCAATAAATTGTAATATTTTTTGTGGCTTCTATTACCATTTATATTTATGTGAAAAATCTCAGCAAAAACAACAAATTACTTTTGTATAGATGGTATTTCTAGACGCTATCAACGATGTCAACTTTTTTTTTTTTTGCCATTGTTCTTTGTTATAGTGTATAGTATTCTGTTATAGTATATAGTATACTAGTCAAGCCCTTTCATTTGATACCCATATTGAGGTAGGTTGTGAAAAATATTTTGTCAGCCATTTTGTTGAGGCGGCCATTTTGAATCGATATTAACCAAACATAACTAAGAACATCCGCACGGATATTAACCTTCAAATAAAAAAAAACCGCATCGAAATCGGTCCATCAGTTTGAGCTCTACGGTGCCACAGACAGACACACACACAGAGAGACAGACAGACATCGACGTCAAACTTATAACACCCCTTTTTTGGTCGGGGGTTAAAAAGTAAATTTATAAAGTCGTTTTTATTAAACGTTTTGTTGCGGACTGTCTTTGTTTGTAAACGTGTACAAATAGTTTTGTTTATTTGCCGCTATGGGCGCCTCTTTCTCTTTCCGCTGTGTGTCCGTGTCGAATGGTTGTACTATGGTTGAAGAAAATAAATATAGTGTTTTCAAGAAGTCAAACGGGTTGTTTTTATTGAAATACTGCCCAAACCCAACAAGAACCTTTTCTAATATTGTTTTTAAACTTTCGTGATTTGAACACATACAAACAATGTATTCGTGATTAAGCCCCGTAGGTACTATATAAACATAACATTTTCTAAGTACGAGGAACACATGGTAAGACTCTCGGCAGAGTCCGCCTGGGGAAGTACCACACCTTTGCCAGTTATTCTACCGCCAAGCAGTAATGTGCAAACTTTACCGTGTTCCGGTTTGAAGGGAAATGTTTGCAGAGAAATTACAGGGCTTAGAGATAAAATATCTTAGATCTCTGGGTGACGAACACAGTGCAATGCTAGGTAATGATTTGTACTCTTCATGTTCCAATAGCTGCGTGTCACTGTGCTGTTATGTGGCAGGAATGTTGCTTACCATCAGGCACATGTCCTGCTCGTCTCGTCACTTTTTATTTAAAAGAAATAACATAATTATATGCAAAGTTAGACTACTTCTGTAGGCGTACTAGCTAGAGTACTAGAGTCATGTTTTTTTTTTAAATAAAGAGTGACGAGACGATCAGGACATGTGCCTGATGGTAAGCAACATGCCTGACACATAACAGCACAGTGACACGCAGCTATTGGCACATGAAGAGTCCAAATCATTACCTAGCACTGCACTGCGCTCGTCACCCAGAAATCTAAGATCTTTATCTCTAAAAGTCTCTGGAAACATTGCCCTTCGGAACACAGTAATGTTTGCACATTACTGCTTGGCGGTAGAATAACTGGCAAAGGTGTAGTACTTCCCCAGGCGGACTCTGCCAAGAGTCCTACCACTACAGAGTAAAAGTAAATACTAGAAATATATGACATAAATTGGAACAAAACTCTTAGCGATGTAAAAGTTGAGTCGTCAATAAATTCCCATTTAGGCTAAGTACCTACCTGGTGCGTCAGGAACGGCGGGAAGAGTCGACGAGCGGCCGCTGGAGCGCCGGCGCTTCGCCCCCGCACTAGGTCTCGACGCCTCCGACTCGCTCGCTGTTGTCAACACAATTCCATTACTTTACGGCCTATACCTCCATACTACATACCTCCTCTATAAATATATAAATTGACAGTCATAGGAACTACCAATAGAAGTGAAAACTAATAACACAAAATTTAATAATGTACCTTGGAAATTACGCGGGTGAAACCGGAGGGCGTAGCCATGAGCATGGCCATGGTCCCGAGCTTACCCGAAGATTTATCATTCCCGAGCGTGACGCTACAATTCAATTCACAGCCCATATGTATGTAGCAGCGCGCAAAAAGTTTTCCCATCAACAAGAACAAAATTAAAAATGTTGACTAACCCCCGACTCCCTCGGACTTGTTATCTGTACAACATTCTGTATTTGTACAACATTCTGTTACTGTTGTTACTGTATTTGTTTCCTGTTTTGTGTCACAATAAAGAGTTATCTATCTATCTATCTAACATTCTACTAGTCCAGCCCTTTCGTTTGATACCCACATTGAGGTAGGTAGTGAAGAAATATTTTGTGGAGGCGGCCATCTTGAATCGATATTAACCAAACATAGCTGAGAACATCCGCACGGATATTAACCTTCAAAAAAAAATCACATTGAAATAGACCCATCCGTTTGAGCTCTACGGTGCCACAGACAGACAGACATCGACGTCAAACTTATAACACCCCTTTTTTGGTCGGGGGTTAAAAAGTCGGACGTAGTCTCGCTAAAACAAAAAACTGTGTCTATAGAGTCGACCAGTGCGCTGTGTATGTTGCGTGTGAGCCTGAATGTGACAGGCTGCCACTCACAAATACACCTTAGTGTGCGCGCGTAATGCGTAATGCCCGACTGATGTGTGTGTGTCGGCCTGTATGATATCGCGCTGGCCGACTCTATAGACACAGTTTTTGTATTAGCGAGACTGCGTCCGACTATTTTTATACGTCCAAACTTCCATGATATGCATAGGTAAGTTAAGTATTTCCATTTAGGCTGAGTACCTGGTGACGCTGGTGCGTCAGAGACGACGGGAAGGGTCGACGAGCAGCCGCTGGCGCTCCGCTTCGTCCCCGCACTCGCGCTCGACGCGTCCGACTCGCTCGCTGTCGCCAACACAAATACATTACGGCCGACTCAGCCGACGCTACATTTTCTTGGGGTTTGCTCAATTTCTTATACATGTATGTTAAACTAAGATATATCTTAAACGAGCTAACAAAACTGTGTGGCCACAGTTTTGTTTTTGTTCTATAGAAAATAACGCTACTTTATCTAATGATAGAAAGTAACCTATGAGCTATAACCAAAGAGTTTACATATACTATGTATAGAGTTGGCACAAACGCTTTACACCGAAAGCACGGGTCAAATCTTTCTTGCTTTGTCGCTCTTGTGGAAGTGTCATACTTTTGTCGCGGCACATGATAACGGAAAATGGTAACTCTATACGTTGTATATGTAAACTCTTTGTCTATAATCTACTATAATCTGCGTTCCACGTCTCACCCGTTCTAACGTGATTGAGCAACAAATCTAATGATCGAAATCTAATGATCGAAACTTTCGCATTCATAAGATTCACATTATTTTTAACGCGGAAATACAACTAGAACAGCATCTACGCGGATAAAATCGTGGGGCGCTACTAGTTGAAGTCTTTTTACTCGATTTATTTATTGTACTTCTACTGCTGAGCCCTCCAAAATCATGCTTGGGTACACTCCGCGAGGCATAAGCTGAGCTTTGCATTTGTGTGAGTGTACATGGATAGTGGAGGTGTGACAACCGGCCTTAGGCGCGGCGCCATTCTGTCTCGCCGCGCTCCTGCCTGATTGGTGATCACTCACACCTAATGCAAAGCTCAGCCTATACCTCGCGGACAAAATTTCAAGCTCCTGCCTGATTGGTGATCACTCACACTAATGCAAAGCTCAGCTTATACCTCGCGGAGTGTACTAGTGACCCCCTCCAAAATTCAAGGTTGGGACCGCGGCTGTGTATTCCCTTGATTACAAATGATTAGCTGAAGAATAACAAGGTGTTACAATACAGAGAAACAAATGATTCGTCCCGGAAACACAAGATCATCGCGTTTTAGGGCTTACTAACGCCATCTAGTGTTGCTCGACGCAAACCAACCCTACTAACATTAAAATGCGAATGTCTGGATGCTTAGATGTTTGTTTCTCAATCACGTTAGAACATCCGAACGAATGAATGTGGAACACAGATTATAGTACAATAGAACATAGGCTATTCCATAGCAGGAAAATAATGGGAACGGGCACTAGGCGGGTGATGATGCGGGGCACGAGCGTCGGACTGGCCATATACATATACTAGAATGGACTGGACTGGTTAATAGTGGTAGGACTCTTGGCAGACTCCGCCTGGGGAAGTACCTTTGCCAGTTATTTTACCCCCAAGCAGTAATGTGCCAAACATTACTGTGTTCCGGTTTGACGGGCAATGTTTCCAGATAAATTACAAGGCTTGGAGATTTAATATATTAGATCTCTGGGTGACGAGCGCAGTGCAGTGCTAGGTAATGATTGGGACTTTTTTGTTCCAATAGCTGCGTGTCTGTTATATGACAGGCATGTTGCTTACCATCAGGCACATGTCCTGCTCGTCTCGTCACAATAGGCCATAAAAAAAAGGAAAATAGTCGAGGTGGCATGTCCCAGCCGGGCCCCAATCTGCGCGGGCGCCCACGGGCCTGGCTTGCAGGCCATGCGGTAAACGTAGGATAAGGTTCGGGCCCTAGCAGGTCTACCGCCGAACTTTTAATCTTTCTGCTATGGCTATGCTTTCATTTGTAACGTCATCAAAGCCACGACAAAGCAGATAACTACAACTGCTTTCCGTATGCAGCGGCACTGAAAACAAATGTAGTTGTCTGCTTTGTTCTGCTTTTATCGGCGCAAGCAGAGAGCAGGAGAGCAGGCGGTAGAGCTGCCGGGCTGGTGACCGAGCCACCCGGGCCTCTTCGGCCCAGTCCGACCCTGCGGGGCGCAGCGGGTTTGTTAATAGAATAAGAAATGTAAGCTTCCTGATAAGTGGTGTTACCTGGCGAGTCCTCCTGCTTCAGCGGACGGAGCGTCTCTCCGGCCGGCCCCGGCGAGGCGCGCGCGGGCGACGCCGCCGCGCCCAGGGACTCTGCCACAATAAACACGAGACCATGACTTCAGCGACTTAGTGCTTGATATTTTTTAAAAATTATTATTCATAAATTACAATCAATGTGTAAAAGCAAATAGCACTATTAAACCTTGCAGAGGTTTGTATTGTTTCATTCAACACATATTTGTCCATCTTAGGTTTTCAATTCATCTACAATTTTTTCCCCATCGGCATCGATTTGTCTAAATTGTGATCTAATTATTTTTGTAAGTGTATTTGTTAAGGGTTACACATTCCCATTTAAATTGTATCAAAATCAGTAGAACAGTTTCTGAAAAATCAAAAATTGTACCAATGATATTTTCGTTTACTTAGATTGGTGCATTTAGTTGGTATACCCATATAATTTGGTTTTACAAATTTTATTTCTAATTGTTAATAAGTATAATATAAGGAGTATATTGTCCGATGCACCCCTTTGAGGCACCTCTACTCTACTGCCTACAAAATTTAGGATGCTCAAACTCAGGGCCCTAAATAACCCTCTATTCTACCATTACAATTAATTTATTTCCAGATTTTCTTCCACATCATATCTTACATACCCGACTCAAAGTTGGATGGCCAATTACATTTTGTATTAACAACATTGCACGAAGGTACCTTCGGCGACTTGAGACTCGTTGTCCGAGTCGCTGGAGCTGTCGTCGGGCTCGGCCGGCGGCTCCCAGTCCCGGTCCTCGTCCTTGACGGGCGTGAGCGGGTCTACCAGCCCCAGCTCCTCCTCGATGGCGCTGCGCTGGCTCCGCGCGTCCTGCGGCGGCGCCACCCCGCGCGTCCTCAGCGTGTGAAGCCGCCTACGGGTCTTGATGTTGTCCCAACATTTTTTCAGCTGCGCCGTCGTCCTCTGAAACCGTCTTACTGAGTGAGCTACGGCAATGTCTGCCGTTCTATTTCAAAATACCTCAGAGAATGATTTTAGCTTGATCATTTTCTTTTTTATACTTTAGGAGTGACAGTGCTATAAATAGCATTTTCTACACTCTGTGTGAGCTTCTACAACTGCGCTCTTGCTTTTTTAGATATTATAGGTAGCCTTACTAAAGCAATGCTATAGGGGTCAGTTTAAAAACAAATTTGCTTATGCAGAACCAAAAAAATTAATGCGATAATTTGTCTATAGGTATGTGTTGGAATCGAACACTAGGGACTCAGCGGGAAGTTATCAAGAGCTAACCGAAAAAAATAATAGTCCAGCCTGGTCTGGCCATTGATGCATTAATTGACTCCGAAGTCAATTAATGCACCTGCCCATAACAGCAGTGTTCCATAGTTATATGAATGAACATGAATAGTTCAATCCATTGCCCAGCACTCCAGAGCTCTCGATGTCCAGAGATTTTAGATTTTTCTTTCCATTTTTATTATATTGTTTTTTGTTTTTATATCCTAATTGCACACTCAGTATTTTGTAGTTCTCCACATACTATTTTTTATCCTAAGGTTGCAAGGAATGGATCGCTTTCAGGCCTCCAACCATCACATTACCTAGTTTACAATTGATTGTAATTTTTTTAAGTGTACCAATTTTTTTATTTTGGTGTCGCAATAAAGAGTGTCTAAGTTCTAGAAACATTACCCTACAGCCTGGAAATTCTGTAATTGTTGCATACTGCAGCTTAGCCGTACAGCAACAGGCAAAGGTATGAAAGGTGTTAATCTCAGAAAAGAGATGATGACCTATCTACTTCTTTAACAGTTAGAAGCTATTTGAAATGAATTTAAATCAAAGGTCTGGCGTACAAAAGTCTACTTACGTCGTAGCCTTTAGTATTGTTGAAGTCTTGGGTTAATCGAATCCAAGCTATTTTTTTATGAGCTCCATCTAAATCTTTAGTGTGTATCTTATATTGCATGATTAATTTTTGCAGGCAAACTTTTTCGCCGATCGTAAAGGTGCGTTTCCGATCCATAACTCGTAGATATTCAAGTGCCAAATTTCAAATTACGCTATAAAATGTAATCTTCTGTTATCGCGACTCTAATCAGCGTAAAAAAATGTTTCTTTATGACACCTAGAAACCTTTAAAATTATCCGCGTTTCTCTGCTATTTTATGTAGATTTTAGATAAAATCTTTCCTCTTAAATCACTCTATTTATTTAAAAAAAACGGCGGCCTTATCGTTAGAAGCGATCTCTTCAAGGCAACCTTAGGATGGAAATGAAGATTTAGATTTTAGAAGTAATGAAAAAGCAGGGTGTGCTAAAGAGAATAATAAAACTAATACTAAATACTAATAATAAATGTAGTGACATACAGTAAAAAGAAGATACCTACATAAATGAACATACATACTAATAGGGATTACATACAATATTTGCAAAATATATTAGTAAATATAGCATAAAATCTAGAAAATATAACTATTTCGTATAAAAAAATTAAACCGACTTCAAAACAACAGAGGCACTCAATAGCAAAAAATAAATTAATATCATTATTACAAGTGCTACTCACTCATCTATTTGAAGTCGGTGCCAGTCAGGCCAAAAAGCAAATAGATTGATACTATGTAGGCACGTACTAAGTAGGCATATCCACTACCTGTTAAGACTTGGCTAGCACCGACTTCAAATAGATGAGTGAGTAGCACTTGTAAACATGACATTAATTAATTTTTCACTTTTGAGTGCCTATCTGTTGTTTTGAAGTTGGTTTAATTTTTTGTACGAAAATAGTTTATTTTCATATTGACAGGTTGAAGTTTCATAACTTTTTTTCAAATTTTAGTTTTTGATTCATGTTTCAAACACCTCTTGACCGATTTCGATAAGATTTATATGGGACCATTCGGGATGAATACCTATTCAAACATAAAAAGAAATTTTAAAATCGGTACAGGGGTTCTTGAGAAATCAGGTAACATACACAAAAAATACATGGTGGTCGAATTGATAACCTCCTCCTTTTCGGAAGTCAGTTAAAAGCAGAACATTATATCATAAGAAAAAAATCTTAGATGTATGAATTAAATGCATATAAAACCATAGTAGATAGGCCTATTCATTAGACAAGATACTTAATAAGATATGAGATTGTGACTACAGCTTAATTGTAACATTTCAATGGACTATTAACAATTAGAAGCTATTTGAAATGAATTTACCTAAATCGAAGGTCTGATGTACAAAAGTCTACTTACGTTGTAGTCATTAGTGTTGTTGAATTCTTGGACTAATTGCATCCAAGCTTTTTTTTTATTAGCTCTATCTCTACTATTTAAATCTTTAGTGTGGATCTTATATTTCAAAATTAAATTTTGAAGTAAAACTTTTTCGGCGGTTTCAAAACGTATCCGATCCATAGCTCGTAGATATTCAAGTACCAAATTACGCTGTATACTCTATACAGGTAATGGTAATAGGTTTTTTTGTGATTGTTTCTTATCTCGACTCCAATGAGCTTATTTTTTGTCTAAATACATTAGCAAAGTTTTCATGGGTGAAGAGTTAGGAGTCGATATAGTGTATACTACTCTTTAAATAACACGAATCACTACGATTCGTTAATGATAAATTAGAATGAAGCCTTGACGATATCGATACATAAAATTAGTTATTCTAACTGCAGTTTCTTGATGGGTTGATGGTAAACAATAATATTTACATTTTACAGTAATGAATAGGGGTGGACGATATACATCGATGTATTAAAAACACTCGATGTATTGTTACGATGCATCGAATCAAACCGATGTATTGTGAATTTTTCAACATCGAGTATACATCGATATTTTTTATTCGATGTATCGAAGGGAAAACACGCAAACTTACTCCAAGAACAATGCAAAAACAGTGCAACTACGCAACGATGGTATCTGGCACTTGGCAGCTTGGCACACTTCAGTCACTTGACAGTACGTCAAATCAGGGTATGGACTTGACCATGACACATTTCATCTTATATATTATTTATTGAATTAGGATTATCATGATGATCTAGCAGTATTCCAAAATATCCTATATTGTTAATTTTATAATCACATGTTTGTGTCATAATTAAATTTATAAAAAAAATTAAGTAAATAAAATGAGTCAACAGTAGCGTGTTACTATAACAGATAACTTTCTAACTATGCTAGAACTTTAGAAAACGGTTTAGTAGTTTTTAATTTTATTTATTTTCAATGGAAACAATCAATTGATCAAATCTTTCCTTCTTATATCATACTAGTATTTTAAAGGCGAAAGTTTGTGAGTGTGTTTGTAACTTCTTCATGTTGAAACGGCTGAAGCGATTTAAGTAAAACTTGGTATGGAGTTAGCTGACACTCTGGATGTTTATTGTCACACAATAATATAAACACAAAGGCTTTATTATCCCGAAAATTTAGCGGGAACGACGGGAACGGGAACTGCGCGAATAAAACCGCAGGAACTGCCAGTACATTATAAAGAAAAAAACGATGTATTTTTTGGTATATCGATATTGAATCGATTCCACTATCCGATCACATCGGGAAAATCATCGATGTTTTATTTCCATGCCATCACTAGTATTGAGTATTTTGTATGATGATTGATGATGTTCTGTTTTTTTTAACGTTTAATTTTAAGACAGCATCCAACAATTTTTTAATTTTTTTCTTGGTTTTGGATCCTATTTCTTCAGCCACAATAGCGTTTATTCTTTTTGGGTGGATGAAAATATACTTCTGGCCATCGATATAAATCAAAGGATGTGCCCTCCCAAGCTTCAGGCATACCCCGGACACTCCACTAAAATCCCATACAAAAGCCGCTGTGGAGTTACCTACTCTTCACACAAGTACGCAGATGCCGTTCGTACACACGCGTGAATGTGTGCGTTAGAGCTAGGATAATGATTTGTTTTATTGAATAGTTGTGCCCCTTGAGTTCACATGGTGACGTAAATTAGTCTTTAAACTTGCTAAAATATTGAGTTACATAAATAGAATAGAGTCAAATTATACTATTCTAATTAAAAGGGTGTATGTATTTCCGCGTAAAATCAAACGAAACGGAGGATAGATAGGTACCTAGATATCTATTTCTGTTAGTACGTACACATTCGCATATTATTTTACATTTACCCAAGAAGGAAACTTTATTCTGTCACTCTAATTACATATTCCTCCAGGCATTATCAATTCGTGCCTAAAACTGGCTCTGTAAGTTACAAACTTTGAGTTAAAAATTACTACGTTGTTATAAAGTAACAGTTTCTAATCTAACGTTATTTTATCCCTAGGAATTTAAATAAAGCTTTTAATTTTGTTCCGTTTAGTTGACGGACAGCCGTAAACAGCACAACAACCCACTATTTCGTTAGGAATTAGATGTTCGATACCGGCCCTTCGTTGAGTGCTCCGAGCGTACTCGAAACGGCCTGAGGGGTGAGGAAGCTTGAAATTGGCGGGGGGTTGGGAGTGTCCGTTCTATCTATATTATCTATTCTTTTATTCTTTGCTTCAGGCGCCCAGAATTATGTTATCGTTGAGAAGAGTGAGCTCACTCTTTCCGTTCTAGTCGGTTGTAGGAAGCGGTGAACGACGTACGTTTATACCTGTCACTATTCGTTACAACCACCAAAATAAGTAGAACCGCAATATACTTTTCCGCTCTATTTTTTTATTTATATCGATGCTTCTGGCAGCACTACAATTTTTATTCTGGGGCAAACACTATAATAAATTTCGTAATGCGGCATCTATCAACGAGTAGCAGAACTAAAATAGTAATAAGAAAAATTATAGCCTAATATATTATCTGCGACGGGGATTGAGCTCGTTCTTTTGAAGTGAAAACTTGTTATATTGTTTAGGCGCACCACACAGTTATTTCATGGGCTGTGAAAGAAGCTTATCGTGAGATCGTCACGGTAACTCATCGGGGGTGGGTTATCCCTGACTCTTTAGAGTATAAGTGTTCTGTGGTTACCAATTTTCCTACCAATTTTTGAAGTGAAAACTTATTTTACGGCACATACAGATTTGTGGGCTGTGAATTGAATTCTAGCTTCACGCTCGGCAATGATAAGAAATCTACGAGTAAACTCAGGGCCATGGCCATCTAGAAATGCGTGAGCATTTCCCATTCTTTCATTGAGCTTTTCGCTTTTCCCAAAAATCACAGCAGAATTTGTTCGATTAATTTCAAAGATGAAGATTTTAAACCTGCCCCAATAAGACGTACTTAGACCAAATCCATCATACAGACCTAAAGTTAATAGAAACTTACTCGTATCACCAGCAATGGTTATGATTTAGAATTTAGTACTGTAAGGTAATAGCTTTTTAAATTTTGTATAAATATAATAATCGGCGTTTTACTATTGTACGAACCATATTCGAGCGTTTCTGGATGCTATTACATAGTATTTGTCAGCGTCTAGTTTATAATAACGGTTGCTCACACCAGAAATCAAGTGACATAATATGCAACCCTCGGAAGTGGTTACATATTTGAGCCCTTCGGGGTTGAGACATTGGGCCCGTGGGGGCCGGGAGCTCACCTCATCTTCAAAAGCCTTTCCGAGCGCTTGGTCGACGCGACGCGTGACCAAAACGCTGGCTTTATTTTGCCCAACGCATCAGCATTGCTATTCAACGTGGTAATGCGCCAGCATGCTGGGTACGCTTCCTATTGGCAGTGGGCTAGAACATCTTGATTTTCTGTAGACCTACAGTGATCTATGGATAATTCAGGTGTGTTTAGTGTAAGTAGTTAGGTAGGTTTGTAGTGTAGTTCTCATTGTATTTAATTTTGTTAATAAAGGCTCTGCCCACTTTAAAAAAAAGTGACATAATTGACAACAGACTGTGTACTCAGTATAACTGTATATTTAATATAAATAACTTTATTATCCACTAATAAATCACTTTTCACAATTTAAACTTACGTAATATTTTCTGTTCTGTTTCGTTTATACCCAAATATTGTAAAATACCAAGAAACAATAAGCGCTTTCATGGTGCATAATAGTTCTGTAACAAAAGTAGTTTTCAATCTCACCATAGGTGGCGCAAATGTTTCATTTTCTCAAACAAATATTACTAAATGTAACATTGGTGCCACACTTGGCGTAATTGAGAACTATTAAGGTTAATTACACTTATCGAAATTTAGTCGTCTGAATTCAGAAGGAAGGTAAGTCATTTGAATTCGGATGCAAGTTAGAAGGACGCAAGCCTGGCTTTTGAATTTAGTCATCATCATCAGCCCGTGTTTATTTATTTATTTACAATGACTTACAGTAAAAACCAACGCATCACAAGTTTGAGCTAATATAGGCAAGGACTTCGGCCCTCAAATTGCCCAATTTATCGAAGAAAATGTCCAAATCTGGTTTTTGAGTGAGTGTGCCGTTCATAAGTTGAATGAAACGCGGCGTGGGCGCGTTGTAGCCGCGCGCGCCCGGCCCGCGCCGGCCGACCCCAGGCACCGCCAGACGCACTTCGCTCAATGTATCGGGATTGTTCAGCTTGTTGTTCAGCAATAAATAATAGTGGGTGAACAGCTGCATCTTGCGCCTCAGTTCCAAACTGTACAATCCCACCATTCCGTAGACAAAAAGTGACGGTGTTCGTCCACTGCTGGACATAGGGCTCGTTTATAATACGCCACTCAGCCCGATCCTCAGTCTCACGTTTCCCACCGAAATACTGAATTTAGTACGCTGCGCTCGCTGAATGCTATTAAACTTCACTGAATTCATTGGCGACTAAATTTAGTCAACTAAATTTTTCCAATGATCCATTTTATGTTTTTTTTTTATTTTTTTATAATTATTATTCATTTTTTTTAAATAAAAAGTGACGAGACGAGCAGGACATGTGCCTGATGGTAAGCAACATGCCTGCCACATAACAGCACAGTGACACGCAGCTATTGGAACAAGAAGAGTCCAAATCATTACCTAGCACTGCACTGCGCTCGTCACCCAGAGATCTAAGATGTTATATCTCGAAGCCCTGTAATTTCTCTGGAAACATTGCCCTTCAAACCGGAACACAGTAATGTTTGCACATTGCTGCTCGGCGGTAGAATAACTGGCAAAGGTGTGGTACTTCCCCTGGCGGACTCTGCCAAGAGTCCTACCACTACAAAAATATTCATAAATTCCAATACATCAATCATAAATTACATTAAACCTCGCAGAGGTTTGTGTTAGTGCTAACATTTTCGAAAACTAATAAATACAATAAGATACAAAATTATAACTAAAAAACCATATAAATCACAATACGTTCGATGTAAATAAACAAACCTAATCCTCTAATCAAATCTAGACTTGGCCGGTTTTTATTTAACAAAATGCAACGTTGGCGCCATCTATTGTGAAACTGGAAACTGTTGGCAGGTCTATTAGTCTATTGAATTTGTTAATAAATATATTTTATAATTAATATATATTTATTACGTCTTGAAAACGCCTCATTAATTACTTTGACAATATATTAGGAGTCGTCGACAAAGGCAGCAAATAGGCAATTATTTTAAATCAACCATGTTTTTTCTTGAATAGCTGTAGTTCTAACAGCGCCCTCTCTCTCTGGTACTCGCGTCTCTCAGCAGCTTGGCTCTCTCGCTCTCGTCGTGCGCTCTCTGTCGCTCCAGCTGAGCCGTCGCGTGACGTTCCCGCAGCGTCTTTAGAGTCCAAATTCGCTCGGCTACTTTGAGTTTGTGCAGTTCTTCTATTCGTTCTTGCTGTCGTTGGTCTACTTCTGAAAGTTCTGAAATTGGAACCACATTATAAGAACTATTGAACATAACAAGAACAAAATCAAAAATTTTGATTAACCCCCGACTACCTCGGAATTGTTATATGTACAACATTCTACTAGTCAAGCCCTTTCATTTGATACCCATATTAAGGGAGTTTTGAAAAAAGAAATGTATTTCGCCATTTTGTGGGAGCGGCCATCTTGGATTTGAAATTTGTCGTAGTGCAAAGTATAAAAGTATTCTACTAGTCAAGTCCTTTCGTTTGACACCCATATTGTGGTAGTAGTGAAAAAATAATAATATTTGCCATTTTGTGGTGGCGGCCATCTTGGATTTGAAAGAACAATGGCAGACTTTCATACTTTAAAATAGTTGAGACGAAATGATAGCGTCTATACATCAAAAATATCTTAAAATGTTGAGCGTCAGCCCCTGAGTAATGTATGGAAAGATTTTTGTCTTGAGAAGGCCGTGAAAAAAAGATGTTTAGGTTTAAACTTTTTTTAGGTTATGTAGGTTTGACATTGTATGTCGAGACGTCATGTTCTCACAACAAGAAAACTACTTTTTCTGAGGTCTTGTTTTGTTACATAACTAATATAACTAATCTAACAGCAAATAAGATTGGCAGATTAATATGTAGGTGCCTTTAGGCACGCACAAGTCACATAAAACGATGGGAATATCAGTCCGGTAAACAATCCAAGTCCAATAATTATAATGAGACTAGCGGCCCGCCCCGGCTTCGCCCGTGGTACATATATATAACCTACAGCGTTCGAGGATTACGAACATATGAAAGAACGGTGAACGATTTTTTAAATCGGTCCAGTAGTTCCCGAGATTAGCGTGTTCAAACTATATATATGGCTACTTTTGATCCCCAAATTATCGTGCTGTTTACTGGGTCAGAAGTGACATGTGGCGGGGATAACTAATTAAATGACGATTGATCAGTTGTCGACCGGAGAGGAAAAATGATTAAATTACTAAAATGGCTATTAAAAAATAAGGGTTGATCGTAGAAGGGTGAAAATTGAGGATTTTATGTATTTTGTATGTTGTATCATAAAAAATAGAAATTAAAATTTTGTCTAAAAATAAAATAAAAATTTAGGGGTGGACTACCCCTAACATTTAGGGGGATGAAAAATAGATGTTGGCCGATTCTCATAGATACCGGATAAGCACAAAAAATTTCATCAAAATCGGTCAAGCCGTTTCGGAGGAGTATGGCAACGAAAACTGTGACACGAGAATTTTATATATTAGATATTCAAATACGAAATCTACCGACACGAAAATCGCAGGAGCAACGGACTTGACACTTGACAGCGACAAAGTTTTTTTTTTTTTTTTTTAATTTATTATATACATGGCTTGGATGCTTGTCCATGAGCCGAACAGCGACAAAGGTATTTCCGATGTTACCATAACATAAAATAAAATTAATACCAATAGTTATTAGGGTAGGCATTAATATTGTAATCGTAATACAGCGGGAAGAAGTTTAAGTGAAACTTATTTCCATTATCTATCGTTTGTTTTTTATAAATACTGATATTTTATCTACTAATAGTAACCAACTCTAAATAAAAATGTTTTGGCGTCATTATTGTTTTAAAATTACTTCCAAAATAGTATGATTATAGTTAGTAGTCTCACTTGAACTGAGTAGGAAGTTATTTTAATCATTTAAAACCCAATAAATTGTAATATTTTTTGTGGCTTCTATTACCATTTATATTTATGTGAAAAATCTCAGCAAAAACAACAAATTACTTTTGTATAGATGGTATTTCTAGACGCTATCAACGATGTCAACTTTTTTTTTTTTGCCATTGTTCTTTGTTATAGTGTATAGTATTCTGTTATAGTATATAGTATACTAGTCAAGCCCTTTCATTTGATACCCATATTGAGGTAGGTTGTGAAAAAATATTTTGTCCGCCATTTTGTTGAGGCGGCCATTTTCAATCGATATTACCCAAACATAACTAAGAACATCCGCACGGATATTAACCTTCAAATAAAAAAAAACCGCATCGAAATCGGTCCATCAGTTTGAGCTCTACGGTGCCACAGACAGACACACACACAGAGAGACAGACAGACATCGACGTCAAACTTATAACACCCCTTTTTTGGTCGGGGGTTAAAAAGTAAATTTATAAAGTCGTTTTATTAAACGTTTTGTTGTGGACTGTCTTTGTTTGTGAACGTGTACAAATAGTTTTGTTTATTTGCCGCTATGGGCGCCTCTTTCTCTTTCCGCTGTGTGTCCGTGTCGAATGGTTGTACTATGGTTGAAGAAAATAAATATAGTGTTTTCAAGAAGTCAAACGGGTTGTTTTTATTGAAATACTGCCCAAACCCAACAAGAACCTTTTCTAATATTGTTTTTAAACTTTCGTGATTTGAACACATACAAACAATGTATTCGTGATTAAGCCCCGTAGGTACTATTTAACATAACATTTTCTAAGTACGAGGAACACATGGTAAGACTCTCGGCAGAGTCCGCCTGGGGAAGTACCACACCTTTGCCAGTTATTCTACCGCCAAGCAGTAATGTGCAAACTTTACCGTGTTCCGGTTTGAAGGGAAATGTATGCAGAGAAATTACAGGGCTTAGAGATAAAATATCTTATATCTCTGGGTGACGAACACAGTGCAATGCTAGGTAATGATTTGTACTCTTCATGTTCCAATAGCTGCGTGTCACTGTGCTGTTATGTGGCAGGAATGTTGCTTACCATCAGGCACATGTCCTGCTCGTCTTTTGTTTTTGTTTGATAGAAAGTAACCTATGAGCTATAACCAAAGAGTTTACATATACTATGTATAGAGTTGGCACAAACGCTTTACACCGAAAGCACGGGTCAAATCTTTCTTGCTTTGTCGCTCTTGTGGAAGTGTCATACTTTTGTCGCGGCACATGATAACGGAAAATGGTAACTCTATACGTTGTATATGTAAACTCTTTGTCTATAATCTACTATAATCTGCGTTCCACGTCTCACCCGTTCTAACGTGATTGAGCAACAAATCTAATGATCGAAACTTCCGCATTCATAAGATTCACATTATTTTTTAACGCGGAAATACAACTAGAACAGCATCTACGCGGATAAAATCGTGGGGCGCTACTAGTTGAAGTCTTTTTTACTCGATTTATTTATTGTACTTCTACTGCTGAGCCCTCCAAAATCATGCTGGGTACACTCCGCGAGGCATAAGCTGAGCTTTGCATTTGTGTGAGTGTACATGGATAGTGGAGGTGTGACAACCGGCCTTAGGCGCGGCGCCATTCTGTCTCGCCGCGCTCCTGCCTGATTGGTGATCACTCACACTAATGCAAAGCTCAGCCTATACCTCGCGGACAAAATTTCAAGCTCCTGCCTGATTGGTGATCACTCACACTAATGCAAAGCTCAGCTTATACCTCGCGGAGTGTACTAGTGACCCCCTCCAAAATTCAAGGTTGGGACCGCGCCTGTGTATTCCCTTGATTACAAATGATTAGCTGAAGAATAACAAGGTGTTACAATACAGAGAAACAAATGATTCGTCCCGGAAACACAAGATCATCGCGTTTTAGGGCTTACTAACGCCATCTAGTGTTGCTCGACGCAAACCAACCCTACTAATATTAAAATGCGAATGTCTGGATGCTTAGATGTTTGTTTCTCAATCACGTTAGAACATCCGAACGAATGAATGTGGAACACAGATTATAGTACAATAGAACATAGGCTATTCCATAGCAGGAAAATAATGGGAACGGGCACTAGGCGGGTGATGATGATGGGGCACGAGCGTCGGACTGGCCATATACATATACTAGAATGGACTGGACTGGTTAATAGTGGTAGGACTTTTGGCAGACTCCGCCTGGGGAAGTACCTTTGCCAGTTATTTTACCCCCAAGCAGTAATGTGCCAAACATTACTGTGTTCCGGTTTGACGGGCAATGTTTCCAGATAAATTACAAGGCTTGGAGATTTAATATATTAGATCTCTGGGTGACGAGCGCAGTGCAGTGCTAGGTAATGATTGGGACTTTTTGTTCCAATAGCTGCGTGTCTGTTATATGACAGGCATGTTGCTTACCATCAGGCACATGTCCTGCTCGTCTCGTCACAATAGGCCATAAAAAAAGGAAAATAGTCGAGGTGGCATGTCCCAGCCGGGCCCCAATCTGCGCGGGCGCCCACGGGCCTGGCTTGCAGGCCATGCGGTAAACGTAGGATAAGGTTCGGGCCCTAGCAGGTCTACCGCCGAACTTTTAATCTTTCTGCTATGGCTATGCTTTCATTTGTAACGTCATCAAAGCCACGACAAAGCAGATAACTACAACTGCTTTCCGTATGCAGCGGCACTGAAAACAAATGTAGTTGTCTGCTTTGTTCTGCTTTTATCGGCGCAAGCAGAGAGCAGGAGAGCAGGCGGTAGAGCTGCCGGGCTGGTGACCGAGCCACCCGGGCCTCTTCGGCCCAGTCCGACCCTGCGGGGCGCAGCGGGTTTGTTAATAGAATAAGAAATGTAAGCTTCCTGATAAGTGGTGTTACCTGGCGAGTCCTCCTGCTTCAGCGGACGGAGCGTCTCTCCGGCCGGCCCCGGCGAGGCGCGCGCGGGCGACGCCGCCGCGCCCAGGGACTCTGCCACAATAAACACGAGACCATGACTTCAGCGACTTAGTGCTTGATATTTTTTTTAATTATTATTCATAAATTACAATCAATGTGTAAAAGCAAATAGCACTATTAAACCTTGCAGAGGTTTGTATTGTTTCATTCAACACATATTTGTCCGACTTAGGTTTTCAATTCATCTACAATTTTTTCCCCATCGGCATCGATTTGTCTAAATTGTGAACTAATTATTTTTGTAAGTGTATTTGTTAAGGGTTACACATTCCCATTGAAATTGTATCAAAATCAGTAGAACAGTTTCTGAAAAATCAAAAATTGTACCAATGATATTTTCGTTTACTTAGATTGGTGCATTTAGTTGGTATACCCATATAATTTGGTTTTACAAATTTTATTTCTAATTGTTAATAAGTATAATATAAGGAGTATATTGTCAGATGCACCCCTTTGAGGCACCTCTACTCTACTGCCTACAAAATTTAGGATGCTCAAACTCAGGGCCCTAAATAACCCTCTATTCTACTATTACAATTAATTTATTTCCAGATTTTCTTCCACATCATATCTTACATACCCGACTCAAAATTGGATGGCCGATTACATTTTGTATTAACAACATTGCACGAAGGTACCTTCGGCGACTTGAGACTCGTTGTCCGAGTCGCTGGAGCTGTCGTCGGGCTCGGCCGGCGGCTCCCAGTCCCGGTCCTCGTCCTTGACGGGCGTGAGCGGGTCTACCAGCCCCAGCTCCTCCTCGATGGCGCTGCGCTGGCTCCGCGCGTCCTGCGGCGGCGCCACCCCGCGCGTCCTCAGCGTGTGAAGCCGCCTACGGGTCTTGATGTTGTCCCAACATTTTTTCAGCTGCGCCGTCGTCCTCTGAAACCGTCTTACTGAGTGAGCTACGGCAATGTCTGCCGTTCTATTTCAAAATACTTTAGGAGTGACAGTGCCATAAATAGCATTTTCTACACTCTATGTGAGCTTCTACAACTGCGCTCTTGCTTTTTTAGATATTATAGGTAGCCTAACTAAAGCAATGCTATAGGGGTCAGTTTAAAAACAAATATGCTTATGCAGAACCAAAAAAATGAATGCAATAATTTGTCTATAGGTATGTGTTGGAATCGAACACTAGGGACTCAGCGGGAAGTTATCAAGAGCTAACCGAAACAATAATAGTCCAGCCTGGTCTGGCCATTGATGCATTAATTGACTCCGAAGTCAATTAATGCACCTGCCCGTAACAGCAGTGTTCCATAGTTATATGAATGAACATGAATAGTTCAATCCATTGCCCAGCACTCCAGAGCTCTCGATGTCCAGAGATTTTAGATTTTTCTTTCCATTTTTTTATTTATTGTTTTTGTTTTTATATCCTAATTGCACACTCAGTATTTTGTAGTTCTCCACATACTATTTTTTATCCTAAGGTTGCAAGGAATGGATCGCTTTCAGGCCTCCAACCATCACATTACCTAGTTTACAATTGATTGTAATTTTTTAAGTGTACCAATTTTTTTATTTTGGTGTCGCAATAAAGAGTGTCTAAGTTCTAGAAACATTACCCTACAGCCTGGAAATGCAGTAATTGTTGCATACTGCAGCTTAGCCGTACAGCAACAGGCAAAGGTATGAAAGGTGTTAATCTCAGAAAAGAGATGATGACCTATCTACTTCTTTAACAGTTAGAAGCTATTTGAAATGAATTTAAATCAAAGGTCTGGCGTACAAAAGTCTACTTACGTCGTAGCCTTTAGTATTGTTGAAGTCTTGGGTTAATCGAATCCAAGCTATTTTTTTATGAGCTCCATCTAAATCTTTAGTGTGTATCTTATATTGCATGATTAATTTTTGCAGGCAAACTTTTTCGCCGATCGTAAAGGTGCGTTTCCGATCCATAACTCGTAGATATTTAAGTGCCAAATTACGCTATAAAATGTAATCTTCTGTTATCGCGACTCTGATCAGCGTAAAAAAAATGTTTCCCTTAACTAAATACATTCGCATGGATGAAATATTTCAGAGTCAATGTAATGTGATACTACCCTATAATAACAGGAAACACTTAAATGTTAATAATATACTAGAATGAAGCCTCGGCAGTATCGATACATGAAATTAGTTATTCTAACTGTAGTTTCTAGGAGAAATAGGATTAAGATAGAAAAACAATAATATTTACAATATTATGGAAGACGTTTGTTTTTTTAAACAGCGTGCTGGCGTGCTCCTTTTTTAAATTTAACCTTGGCCATGGATACTAGTCCTTCAGCCTGCAGTGCACAGACTAAGTAGAGAGTTACTGTCTACAGTTGCAAAAGTGTGCTACAGCGGTGTGGTGCTGGAAGCACAATTTTACAATTTTGGTATTCCCTAGTCTCGAGACAACATAATCATGAAATCTAAAACAGCGCAAAGAAAACGAAAAAATATCAGTCCTAAGTATGTAATTTGTTAACCTTACAATGCTTGTCTTTTTTTGTGGTTTGAACCCAACTTAACACGGCACTTTTCACAAAAAGTTTTTGATAAATATTGATGAATAAATATTGGTGGACACCTAACACACAACACCATCTGACCCCAAACTAAGCAAAGCTTGTAAGATGGCAGCCAGATAGCTGATATAATACTTATATAGTTCTAAATACATACTTATTATGCATGGAAACACCCAGACACAGTACAAATATTTCATTACATCACACAAACATTTGCGCTGGGTGTGAAACGAACCAACGACCCTTGGCTTCGCAGGCAGAGTTACTACCCACTAAGCCACGAGACCAGTCAAATTATGACAATATGACAATTTTGAATTAGATAAATTATTTGACGTGACAACGTCTAATAAATCAATGAACGCCGGCTGCATGCACGAAAAAGTATACCGTTATGTCCCGTTACGATCATTGTACGCTTCCGCCGCATCTATCAATGTTTTGTTAACTGTTCAAATTGTAACAAATGTAATGTTAACTGTGTGAAATCAATGTTACGTTAAGCTATCGTCCGTAAATTAACCGACTTTACAGATCACTATTTTTTTCTTTTCATTGTGGATACTTGCAGCGTTGTGTTTTTTCCCCTTAAGGGGGATCCCCTAAAATTTTGTTCACCCAAATGTTCATCCAGGGCTATTAAACAATGGCCATTATAGGGATTTACTAGCCATAGCTCACTTTGGAAACTACACGGGTGAAACCGTTGGACGATGCTAGTCTGGAATACATCTTCAAAACTTCAAAGCATGGCCGTTTAGATAAGTCTTCTAAGCATGGCCATCTAGAAATGCGTTTGGTGATGATGACGCGAAATCGATGATTTTTCTTCATCCATAAAGTGTTCAATGCGTGTAAAGAAGTTTTCATTTCAAAAATTTTGTTTACCATTTTTTTCTGTCAGCACTGACGTATTATTTTGTATTCTGTGGTACCCCAATGAATTTCATAATACGGCATCTATCAACGAGTAACAACAGAGTAAGAACTACATTATTTTTAGGAAAATGTGGGAAAACCAAAATTCTGCTTCCGGGGTTGCAGTTAACTTTATGTAGATTCTGAAATTGAGCTTACAATAGGGGTTTTTCAAGAGGCAAAAATACCAAAAAATACTTGTCACCGACAGTTCCCAAATTCACCGTAGATGGCGCCACTGTTTTTATTTTGTTGGAGAAATTTCACAAAAACCAACAGTTGTGCCACACTTGGCAATATTTAGAACTATCTTTGACAAGTCTTTTTGCGTCTGGAAAACGCCTCATTATCTTTATGTAAATAATTAGTTTCAGCTAGTCTCATAAAATATAAAAATACCCATAGTAAATAGTAGGCCTATGAATAGATACTTACGAGCATTTCAGGCAAAATTGCCTGCTATTATTATCTTCTTACTACTTACCATTTTCACAGAGGGCTAATACATAAGGTGAAGTATGCAACTTATGGTCTCCATTTACGATTCATAAACGTTAGAAAATGTGTGGAAAATTAAAATAGCGCCCCAAGCGGACATAAAAATAATCGTTTTCACAGTGCAAAGGTAGTAAACAATTTCGTCATAGGTGCCGCCAAATGTTTCATTTTGGGATTTTTTTGAAGTTGAAACTTCTTTTGGCGCACCAAACTCAGATTTTTCGTGGGCTGTGAATGAAGCTCATCGTTACACTCGTAAATGAAAGAAATTTTCGCGTTAACTCTGGACCTAACGGATTCTAAATGGTCATGCTTATAAGACTAATTAATCTAGATGCATAAATTGCTAATTTTATATATCTTCTTGACCATGGATATGGATACTAGTCCTTCAGCCTCATTTGACACTGTCGTGTCGCTGTGCTTACTAAATTCAATTTATAAAATATGTAATCGTTGTTATTAGTTAGGTACCTACCTATTTAAATCATTAAATGGATTTTTAAGTTTATGTACCTACCTACCTATTTCTTATTTTAGTTTTCACTTCTGCCGTAGGTACCTACCACGGAGGGTAATACATAATACAATAATTTGTGTTAGCTCCGTGGTACCTACAGTATTAAGCGCATATATTTTTCCAAATAGGTATGTGTTATGCGCAATCGACATCAACATTAAGCTCATTATTAATGTAGGTATATAATAATAATAGTGGTCCTTAATTGTGGGCCTTATAACGAAGCTCAAAGTCACACAGCGAGCTATGGAGAGGGCTATGCTCGGAGTCTCTTTGCGCGACAGAATCCGTAATGAGGATATTCGCAATAGAACGAAAGTGGCCGACATAGCTTAAAGAGTAAGCAAGCTGAAGTGGCAATGGGCAGGCCACATCGCTCGCAGAACTGACAACCGATGGGGAGGAAAGGTTCTCGAGTGGCGACCACGAACCGGAAGACGCAGTGTTGGACGGCCTCCCACTAGATGGACAGATGACCTCATAAAGGTCGCTGGAAACCGCTGGTTGCTGGTTACGCAGGACCGTTCGTTGTGGAAATCTAGGGGGGAGGCCTATGTTCAGCAGTGGACGTTTTGCGGCTGATGATGATGAATGCTTTCTGCGTCTGTTATGAGACTGTGTATTCCGCGGATGTGGGGGGGTCGAGGCTTTTTAAATGCCAAGAACCTACACAACCGCGAGGTAGTGTCAGGGATTATTTCCGCAACAGCGAGTCCGGGATGCATCGCGATGTTGTGGCAGTTGACAGGAGCTTCACGCCTCTTTCATTGGCAAATGAGAACTGGCGCAAACCATCGGTGCTCAGCACTGATGATTGCAAGGAAGTGTGGAAGAGCAAGGAGCAGTATGGGCGATTCTATCGGGCCCTGACGTGACCCGATGTGAATCTGCTCGCGTCGGTGAACTGGCTGCGCTTCGGGGACCTCTTCAGAGAAACCGAGGGTTTTGCCTGTGCAATTACAGACGAGGTTATCAAGACGAAAAATTACCGGAAATACATAATGAAGGACGGTACGGTCGACATTTGTCGGCATGCCGCCGTCCAGGCGAATCTCTTCGTCATGTTATTTCCGGTTGTTCGCATCTTGCTAACGGCGAGTACTTGCACAGACATAACCTAGTAGCCAGGATCATCCACCAGCAACTTGCTCTTTGACACGGCCTTGTCGAGTCCGAGGTGCCGTACTATAAGTACGCACCTCTACCAGTTCTCGAGAATGGTCGTGCGTTGCTCTACTGGGACCGCTCTATCATCACGGACAGGACTATTTTCGCCAATAAGCCTGATATCGTGCTGGTAGACCGGTCTCAGCGTCGGGCTGTGATCGTCGATATCACCATACCACATGACGAGAACCGCCATGTGGAATGTTGATTCCACGATCATAGTCCCCATATGCGTGTCGATAAACGGCCTTATAGCGAAAAGTCTCGACCAACATCTTAAGAGACTTTCGCTAGACGGTTGGATCAAGGGTCAGATGCAGAAGGCGGTCATCCTTGACAGCGCGCGTCGTCAGGAGGATCCTCACTCTGCAGCCCGAACCACCGGTAGCTTGGGCCCTGCCCCGCTGCTGGCGGCAAACTAGGTTTAAGTTTTTATAATGTTTATATGTTGTTTTATACAGCAATATTGTAAAAACTTAGGCTTAAGAAATGAAATAAATACGTGGATAATGCTTTAGGTATTTGAATGAATAGATGAAAAATCTTTATTGTTCACACCATAGAGGATCCAAATAGCGGCCTTACCGCTAAAAGCGATTTCTTCCAGGCAACTTTGGGATGGACAGAAATCTTTGAAAACTCTTTATTTTTATTTGTTGCTTGATACCTAATAGGTACCTACTTTACATTACGCATTAGTCTTTTGCAAAATTTATAATAAACAGTTTAGGAAAATTTCGCCATAGCTGGCACCGATGTCGTATCAGCAAGTAGTTGTCGTCCATTAATTACGTGAGACGTGAGGTGATCAAGGGGGGAAGGGGTAGAGTTAAATCTCACCCAATCTCAGGTGGGGTGAGGTTGGTCTCGACAAATCTCACACATCATCTTATTACGAAAGAAAACGTGTTAATTCTGTGAGAAAACCGAGTCTACGTATTGAGTAGAAAATGTGTTTTGAAAATCCTGACGTGAGAATATTTTCACGGGAGTGTCGAATAAAATCTGATCTAATAATCGTCAAAATTACCTCACAGGCTTACACAGTTACTCACAGGTAGTAGTGAAAAAAATAATATAATACGCCATTTTGTGGTGGCGGCACTCTTGGATTTGAATTTTTTATAGTGTATAGTTTTCTACTAGTCAATCTCTTTCATTTGATACCCATATTGAGGTAGGTTGTAAAGAAATAATTTTCCGACATTTTGTGGAGGCGGCTATCTTGAATCGATATTAACCAAACATGACTAAGAACATCCCCACGGATATTAAGTTTCAAATAGAAAAAAAGCGCATCGATATCGGCTCATCCGTTTGAGCTCTACGGTGCCACAGACAGAGAGACACACACACACACAGACAGACATTGACGTCAAATTTATAACACTCCTTTTTTTGGTCGGCGGTTAAAAATATGAAGAGTGTACAGTGTACGGAGTGTACCTACTTAGCCATCGAGAAAAACCTACTCAGGACACACACACATTTCACAGCCGTTCGGCCGACAGTGCAGACTAATCATCCGAGTCTTTGGATCGAATGATGTCGCTTTATACGAGGAGTCCGATATAAAAAAAACAAATACCTAAAACCACTGCATTATATTATGCAGATTATTTGCACACTCTCCGAAATACATCCGATAAGCTAGCAACTTTGCGGCGGTTCTAGATTTTGAAGTCTTTGTTTTGCGAATAAGGTTGTTGTTGTTTATGAGCGTTTTGGCACGTCAGACCGATTCCAGAGCCTCTAGCTGGCACTTAGCCGAGAAATTTCTCGTTCGTGCTCCGGCCACTATGGGTATACCCACTGCCGTGCAGTACTTAAAACGCAATAATCGACATTTTGACGTTTTTGAGTTAAATATTGAACCGTAATGAGCACATCAAAAGGAATCGAATGATAAAATCGATTTTTGATTTTTCAGACTACAAGATAGAAAAAAATAAATCTCTCAATGCAGTAACTAGTTTCATTGTATGCAAACTGTAACGTAAAACTATCTAAAATACAGTAATAGCAATTACGTCTGACATGATTCTTTGTTTTTCTAAGTAAAATGCAGTAAATGTTATCATCACTACAAAAAATCGGTTTACTACATATTAAAAACGTAGTTACCACCTAAACTAAGCTGCAGTAAATAAGCAATGTTCTAAACATAATATGAGTACTGCAAGTGCAAAGTTAGTTTTTATTGATTTTTAAAAGGAATTGCAGACTAGTATGCAGCAAGGTACTACTAGGATGTGGTATTTTAGAAAGCATTACTTATTTTTGACAAATAGTTAAAATGCAGTAAATTTATATATACATATATTCAATGTCAACTGTTGTTGCTTTGAACTATCGTTAACTTTTTCTTGGGTCATTAATTCGATGATTTTGTGCAGTAAACTTTTCCACAGGAACTGTGGAAGATTACAAACTATAATGCAGTAATTACAACTTTTACTGCAACTTGGCTGAAAAATATTATAGTTTAAGTGTTAGATATTATTGATTATACTGCAGTAAATATCCCGAATACTGCAATTTAATTAGTAACACTAACAACAAAAAGTAACTTATCATATAGATAAAAGACAGTTTTATCAACATTTACTGCATTTTAACTATTTGTGAAAAATAAGTAATGCTTTCTAAAATACCACATCCTAGTAGTACAAATCGTATAAGTTAAACAAAAAATCTAAGAAAGTTAAAAATATCTAACAGTACATAGACTATTTTTTAACGCGGGAAAACAACTAGAACGTGAACTACGCGGGTAAAATCTTGGGGCGCTACTAGTAAAGTATTTTTTGCTCGATTTATTGTATGTCTACTTGTGACCCCCCAAAACCTGAGGCTGCGTACTGATGACCCCCTTCAAAATTCGAGGCTGGGACCGCGCCTGTTTTCTTGTTATTTCAAAAAACACCGCACCAATTCCGATAAAAATTATATGAGATTTCTGAAGTATTTTCTACCAAACAAAAAATAAATATTAAAATCGTTTCACAATCAGAAATTTTTAATAGTAATAATAAATTCACAATAGCACGAGTTATCACTCGTGCTATTGTGAGTGTGGTTTACCTAAATTCTTAGGACATCATAAAAGTCTCTTCTGATAGTGTAAACAATACCACAGAATAGATATTATTACAGAACCCTCACTTAGCGAAATTTTTTATATAAATAGCGACTCTTGCTGGGACGCAACAAAGTGCAATTCAGCTCGCATTAGCGCTCAATGCCTATCGCAATTTGCGCTCTCTTCTGACGCGTAACTCTGTCGCTGTCTGGCGCGGAATGATGCGCATCGAAAGGGTTGTCGACATTTTATCTAATAAAAAATTAAATTAACCTTTCGTTATGTAGGTAGTCAGCATTGTAGCTCAGATTATATATTTTAGTTATTTACTTCGTAACGCGCAAGACAGCTAGAAGAGGCCGTAACATAGGGTCGGACACATTGAAATTAAAACAATAAAAGTATACTTTGACTGTTTTTATTCTACTTGATCGTCTAAATGTTGTTTGATAAATATGTAACATATATTAATGTACTTACCTACACTAATACATACAACCAGTTTCGATTACCTACAAGCTATTTTATAATGTCCCGTACTTTTTGTACGGTTAGCAGAAAAATATAAAAAATAATGGTATATTTTGTACAACTAGGAAAAAATGATAATTCTTTGTTTTTTGACTCGTGCATCCATAAACAGCACAATATATGGCGACGTAATTTTGCGCGGGAAACGTGTTGCGCGAGCGCTCAGACGTGCGTTCTACAACCGCCTGGCACTTGTTCCGTGCGAGGAACGGTCTAGCTGTAGGCTAAAACTTGCGAGCGACCTTGAGCGAGTGAGGATGCACTGACAATACTAAGTAAAAAGAGATATTTAGCGAAAGCTGATTAAGTTTTTATTCTGATAGACATTTTCTTTCAGTCGCTGTTTTACCCGACTGAAAGAAGGGTTATGGTTTTCGCGCGTTTCTTGTATGTTTGTAAATTTCTTTATTCCCACGTATCTTCCAAATAGCTGGATGGATTTTGACAATAAGATACCGTTAGATTTGTCTTAATGATTCAAGTGTCTTTAGATAGTAAGTATACTATATAATATAGATAGTAAATATAATTTTTATCGAAATTGGTGCGACTTTTTTTGAAATAACAAGATAACTATAGCAATTTTCTTACATTTATCAGCATCATCATTTGTCACATATATCTGGCAGGTTCTGCTGAAAAATTATAGTCTAAAGTTTAAAATTTAATATTAAATTGAAGTCGATTTTTGTTTTGTTGAAGAAATTGAATTATTCATGTTAACTGTTATGTTTATTACGCTTTGAACTATCGTTAACTTTATCTTGGTTATGTAATTTGTCTTACATAATGTTTTTTATCTGTTGAGTTTGGCAATCGGGGATTTTTAAATTAAATTTATTTACTCATTAAAATAGTAGCCTAGGTAATTAAGGCCTGAAAATTAAGACCCTTGCCCTTTTTTCTATCGGAATACTCGCAGGTCGAAAAAGCGACATCGTTTCATGGTTGATGTTCCAAAGACACGAACGAAGTGATTTGACTCTACTTTTGTGATAAGAACTTCTAGGCTTTGGAATACGTTGCCTGAGTGGGGTTTCCCCGATGATTACAATCTTTGCGTCTTCAAATCGAGAGTGAATCGGTTTTTTTCTAAGTAAACACGCTCCATCGTAGACCGCATTGTCGTTTAACATCAGGCGAGATGGCGGTCAAGTATACACCTATAAAATTTAAAAAAGAGTAATAAAAGACTGAGTAAAAATGTCTATCAGAATCAACACTTATTTATTTACAAACTGCACCTAAATTTTATTGAAAACACATTAAAATGCAGTAAAATAAATCTGATACTGCATTTTAAAGTAGATTTCACTGATTATTTTGTAGTACTAACTCAACTTACTGCATTTTAATCTGATTATGCGTACTTTTTCAGAAATTTTTAAGTTACGTAACTGCTCATTATTTGGAACCTTTTTTTCAAACTCATTTTTATGCATCATATAATAATCTAAGTAAGTTCTTTCGTAAAGTCACTCTCAGATATCTAGTGCACCCAATGGCTATCAAAACATCCATCACAAAACCTTGTAACATAAAAAAAAACGAGTCAAAAAGTTTTTCGCTGTTTTCTCGAAAACGTGTTTTTGCTTATACTTTTTTTTTAAAACTTTTATAGGTTCACACTTGACCGCCATCTCGCCTGATGTTAAGCGACGATGCGGTCTACGATGGAGCGTGAAACTGCGTTTACTGCGTTTTAAGAGCTGGACGGCAGCCCAGTGATGTAAAGACCAGACCAGGGAGGACCATTAAATTATTATTTTCGGTTACCGCTGCCCCCCTAATGTTCGATTCCAACACATAGGTACCTACAGAGGTTCAGACCGGGACGAGATGAGTACATCATCAAGAACGTGTTAAATTAGACAAAAAATCACACTTTTTTTGGCCGAGCACAAGCGTATTTGTTTAGGTACTTATAAAAACAAAGCCGCAATTTTAGTAGCTCGCACAGTGAGCAGAAAAGTCTATTTACGGCACTGGGTCTTCCAGTGTTCCAGTAGGGCGTGCTAATCTAGATACTAGAGCTACTTACTATACTTACCTACCTACCTATAACGTACCTACGTGTATTGCGCGAGTGTCGTAGGATACCCCGGCTCGCCCATATTTCAAAGACCTGGGGATAATGAGGAATGAGGTTACCCACCATTCTGATTTATCAGGTGGCGGTATACGCCAGGGTCAACCTCAGCGAGTACGAGGCGAGCGGTGCCCGGCACTCGTACCCTACGCGGGCTGGGCACGAGCTGGCAGCGGTCCCACACTCTCACTAGGTCCTCCAAGTTGACGCATGTCATGGCTCCCATAGTTTACAATTAGTTTCCCCGCGACATCACTACGATAGAGAGCACAGGACTCTACATGGTTCTATTGATCGAACCAACTGGAAAAAAATGTTCACGTGGTTCACGATTGATCGAACTATCAGGAAAAAAGTTCACGTGGTTCACGATTGATCGAACTATCAGGAATCTAAAAAGCACATGGTTCGATTGATCGAACTATCAGGAATCTAAAAGCACATGGTTCGATTGATCGAACTATCAGGAATCTCAAAAGCACATGACCTTTCTTTTTTCCAGTTTTTTTTTTTTGAGAAAATCAGCATGTATCTTAGTTACCGAGCAAAACTCGGTCACTCAGGTACTATTATTATGAACGCGATGTTTGTCTCAACTTTCAAACAAAAACTATTGAATCTTGAGTTTGGAAGATAAATTAGGAATAGTTGGGAATAGTGTACTGATGGCCGTACACCGAGGAAATGACATTGTATTTCTTACCTCATCGCACACCGCAAGAAAGAGCAAGAGAGAAACAGTTTTTTTTAAACAGCATTTGTCGCTGTTTTACGTTCAAATTTTAGAATAGACTAATTATAAAATCAGATTTTGGTCTTTCGAAAAAATAAATCTACCAAAATGTTCTTAATGGAATTGCCAATTTGTTTTGGTTAATGAGTAGATAGCTCTGAAAACTGGGCAAAAAACTCGTTTTGCTGGGATGTACCTTATAGTCTGGAATAACAAGCGTGTTTGTTATAGGTACATTATGACAACGGCAATTACGAGTGAAAAACCGCGGGGCGCTACTTGCTATAGGTATAACATTACATCTTAGTGAACGATCTTTACGTAGGTAGATACGAATAGCTAAATACCTACATCTCTGTAAAAACCATAACTCTAAGATATTAGAGATAATTCTCTAGGTATAGATACAAAAAAAAAAAAAATTATCTTTATTGCTGGAATATAAAATCAAAGGCTAAGTTTTTTATTGATAAATATACAGTACCTGGTTGACCGAGCTTTGCTCGGTTTAAATGCGTTGATAAAGGGCTCTTAGTAAAAGATTTTCTCAGAAAAAAAAAGAGCAAAAAGAAAAGACCCGAGTGTAACCATCATCAGGATTCGAACCGGGGCCTGTTGACTCCGAGGGCGAGCAGATTCCGTCTGAGCCATTTAGACTTGAAGATCAGTGGCATAGAATAGATAACAGTGGCGAAATAAGTTATCGTATTCTAATGACATTGTAGGAGTTTTTCATTGTCTAAAAACGCGCATAAAATGATGTTTTAAAAAAATAAAACCTAGCTAGATCAATTTATCGTCCCCGAAACCCCCTGTATACATAATTTCATGAAAATCGTTCGAGCCGTTTCCGAGATCCAGATGCTATATATATATACACCTACATACATATATACCTACAAGGATCGCTCGATTAAAGGTATAAGATTTACAAATCAGTCATAATAAATTGTCTAACAATTATATGCATTGAAATAAACATTGCAAAATGGAATTAGTGAAAAATAAAAATAAGTAGACAATGTCGTAATAAATAATAACCATAAAAGAATGTCAAATGGAATATAACATGCCGTAAGTACCGATTAATTTAAATTTAATTATTTGTACAATGACAATTAATTATAAGTTTAAATTACAGGTATATGTAGACAAGGTATCACTATATTCAAACCCATAGGCCCATAGGACTTGCAATATTACACATCCTCGTAAATACAAATTATCTCAGATACAAAACTCCAATTAGGTAAACTCAATTTACACCAATAACTAAATAAAATCTATCTACAAAATATATTTATTTTAACATCTGTAAGATGTATTTTTTTTTAACATCTTACAGATGTTAAAATAAATACATTTTGTATACTTATAACATACTAGCTTTTACCCGCGACTTCGTCCGCGCCTCATATTTATTAAAGTAATTGAGGCAGTACCTACTCGTATGTCTACTACCACACAAATTCACGTTTCCTAATCAAAATCGGTCTTAGTGAAAGTTTTATATTTATTAATAACTGTACAATTTACACGACAAATTACAGAAAAACTATGTTCTCAAAAAATTAATCAAAAACAGACTTTAATTTAAAATCATATTGGGACGGTCCACCAAATTTTATTAGAGTCTATTAGTAGATATATCGTCTGATTACATGAACGCAAATTTTAGTTTGTTGTTCATATTTCAAAAACCGCCGCACTGATTTCGATAAAATTTATATAACCACATCTGAACTATAATCTACCAACCAAAAAAATAACCATCTAAATTGATTCACAATTGGAAATACAACTGGATTGATAACCTCCTCCTTTTTGAAGTCGGTTAAAAATAGCATACAAAGAGTGCAAAGATCCTTCCATGCACACTTTTACTCCTCATTTCCACTCTTTTCAACTCTTTTTCTGTGATAAAAAGTCGCCGATATCCTTTCCTAAGTCTAGTCTATCTGTGCACCAAATTGTAACAAACTCTTTGAGTGGCTTAGGCGTTAGACGGTAACAGACAGAGAGAGAGTTACTTTCATATATATAATTTCATATTAGAATTGAAAACAGGTGTTCCTGATCATTTTATAGGAGGCAGTTGTAAAGATTACCGAAAAGTAATACGTTTACTCCTCCAAAAACTCATTTTCGCAGTTCTTAATTTGCCTTAATCGAGCGTCCATCATGCATAACATTTGATAAGACACCATGGAAATCTCGTCGACTATCAAAATTCTGTCTGATACGCCATTTAGTGGCTGCGCCCATCTAAAGTATTGAGGTTGTTTAGTGCACTGTATTATTCTTTTCTACCTAAGTTATCCGCCATTGTGTAGAGGCCGCCATCTTGGATTTTAATTTTATATAGTACATTGTATTCTACTGGTTGAGCACTTTCATTTGATACCCATATTGATGGGATTGATAAAACCTACGTTATCCGCCATTTTGTAGCGGCCGCCATCTTGGATTTCAATTTTTTATAGTATATTGTATTCTGCTTGTTGAGCCCTTTCATTTGATACCCATGTTGATGGGATTGATAAAACCTACGTTATCCGCCATTTTGTAGCGGCCGCCATCTTGGATTTAAATTTTTTATAGTCTATTGTATTCTGCTTGTTGAGCCCTTTCATTTGATACCCATATTGATGGGATTAATAAAACATAAATTATCCGCCATTTTGTAGCGGCGGCCATCTTGAATTTATTTAAGTACATTAATTATAAATAAATGATACCGCTAGAAGCGTCTTGAAACGCTCTTGAGAGTAAATGGCTCAAACGGGTAAAAGTAAGGCGGCACTTGCCGAAACATAAACACCGCACTTATGTAACCTGACACCCGTTTTCCCGCCAAATTTGTAAAACGCGAAAAGCGGCGGTGTTAAATATCTAGTAACGTAAAGTTTCATAGTTCTTCAACAATGACGAAGTTTTCCATATAAACTTTCATCCCTTATTTTAACCCTTTCAACCCTTTTTTCGGAACAAAAAGTAGCCTATGTCCTTTCTCGGAATAAATCTATCTATGTATCAAATTTCATCAAAATCTGTTGGTTGGTTTAGGCGGTAAAGACGGACAGACAGACAGACAGACAGACAGACAGACAGACAGAGTAACTTTCGCATTTATAATATTAGTATGGATTCCTATTAAGTATACAACAATAGCTCTTAGGAAGAGTTAAGGTCTAAGAGATCTATCTTAACTCTACCTAATCTATACGTAAAATATTGCTAATTATTATGAGAGAGATTATTCTCTACAAAAAAATATCTCTAAGACGCTAGAGATCAATGACACAAAGGAGAGATAAATAGGTACAGTAAATACTCTTTATTGTACTTAATTATAAAACAAAATATACAAAACCTTGTAACATTCGGCGACGTTATCGCTTACGTCGATTTCGTCCAGGCAACTGTAGGATGGAGAAACAGATACGAAAATAGGAAGACTGGAAATAAATATAAGAAGTAGGTCGGTAGATACGTATCTAGTGGATATATCTACTTAAGACAGTTTTACTTAAATTTAAGTAAATCTATCTATCCCAATATTACAAAGCGAACCGATTTAAATAATTCTTACAACGTTGAATATGTAGGTACCTACGTGATCCCTGGTGCTATAAGATAATATATTTACTACGAAAGTAGCCGGGCGGACCGCTAGTCTACATAAATTTGAAAATAATAATAAAAAATTGGCATGACGACTCATTTTTGATTTAATGTCCCATCAAAAGGCTACTCAATAACTGAACCATAGGTGAAAGAATTAAGTACTTACCTACTTTGTTATCTTAAAAACTTCCCGTGATATCACGATTTTAAAATAACAATTTTGAACTCTCTCAAAAACGCTTCATACATATCACTACAGAAGCGTGACGTCACACTGTCGCATTTTCTATGCGTCGCGCGTAAAGTTTGTATGGTAGCTATATTAAATATTGCAGTTTCATAACAAGAGTAACATGAAATTGAATGGGTTATACAACGGTAAATAAATTTTCTAAAAATTTCGTACTTTTAAAATGGAATTGCCCATCTAGCTTTGAATGATCGAAAAGTAAGTTAAACTAAAAAATATCAAAATTAAAATTGATACATATTTTATTTTATTTAAATATATACTGTCATTATATCAAATGATTTAATATAATTGCAGGACCTGTCGTCACGCCTATTTCTTCAAAATTATTGAGACTGGTCCCGATTACACAAACTTTGTATGAATTTGTATGCAAAATTGAGCCCCGACTTACGCGACTATCGCTTGGTCCTATATAGGTACCTATCACGTAAGTCCGGGGTAATACTGTGCCTACTAATAGGATAAATAAATATTTTAAATAAATACACGGGTAACTGACATCTGAAATCGAAACTTGAGTCGGACTGGACAGACTAAATCAGACGTGAGTTACCCGTGTATTTATTTAAAATATGTAATAACCACGTAAGTTTTCATAATAAATAGGTAAAAATATGTTACAAATATAATCTCTATATATAAAAATGTTATGTTGGTTTGTGTACGCTTCAAAAACTCAAAAAATTCTGCACCAATCGAGCTGAAATTTTACAATGATATATAATCCGCATCAAGGATTGTTTTTATCTAATTTTTGCATCACAATGTGCCACAGCGAAGCGTGGCAGGGTACAGCTAGTTAGAAATAAAAATAAATTTTATTGCTTAAAACTTTGTACATTGATGGTGTTATAAAAGCTTAGTATCAACAGATTGTCCTAAGGACATTATAATAGTTGTACCTTATAATTAAGAAGGAGATAGGTAGATCATAGTTCAGTGAGTACATAGTTAGGTACTTTTCACACCTTCACTATTACCTACCTTCACAGATAAAATATTTAAAGAAGAGTAGCTAGGTATGTATACCTACTTATTAACTTCAACAACCTACCTACTAGGGTGATGGTATTTAAAAGTGGCAAGACGTGAGAGAAGGGGTACCATATATAAGGTTGCAGATAATGATGATTATAATTTAATGACGATTGAAAATATTGAAGATCTCTAAACAATATTATAATTTAAAATATAGAGTTACGGAAGCACGAAAGTCGTTGGCCATAAAACAACTAAAGCAAAGTGCCTGATATAAATACCTATGTATCTATAGGCGCTGCGAGTATAATAAATAGGAACTACAAATTACGACTTTTTTTAAATAAAGAGTGCCGAGTAGAGCAGTACATGTGCCTGATGGTAAGCAACAAGCCTGCACAAAACAGCACAGTGACATGTAGCTATTGGAACATGAAGAGTCAAAATTATTACCTAGCACTGCACTTCACTCATCTCTAAGATGTTATATCTATAAGAACTGTAAATTCTCTGAAAACATTGCCCTTCAAACCGGAACACAGTAATGTTTGGACATTACTGATTGGCGGTAGAATAACTGGCAAAGTTGTGGTACTTCCCAAACGGACTCTACCAAGAGTGCTACCACTACTAAATTGACAATGATAAAGGAAGAAAATAAAATGACCGTTTTTTTTAACTATATTATAGGTTTACACTTGACCGGAGTGTGTTTACCTAGAACAAATCGATTCACTCTCGATTTGAAGATATGTACCAAGATCGTAACCATCGGGAAAAATCCTTTCAGGTAACGCATTCCACTGCCTAGACGTTCTTATCACAAATGTAGAGTCGAATCTCTTTGTTCGAGTCTTTGGAACATAAACCATAATACGATGTCGCTTTTTCGAGCTACGGCTAGTCCGATAGAAAAAAGGGCAAGGTGGATTCGAATCACGCAGATCAGTCGTATACTCTCTGAAATATATCCGGTAAAAAACCGACAAGCTAGCAAAACAACGGGGCAAAAAAGTAGGTAGGTATGTATTTTTAAAAACACTTTTTGTACTTATCAGATACACCCACACACACCCACACACACTCATACACACACATTATATATTGTAAAATAGGTAGGTAATTATCATAAGTACCTACCTATTGTTTCTTTCAAGTTACATTCTAGGCGCTCTCTCAAATATCTAAGCTCGTAAGCACGCCTTTAATTATTTCAGAACAATAGGTAGGTATATAGATAGATAACTAATCGAAAAATGCACTTAATACACTCAATACAAACAAAATTATTTTTAACTAGGTATTGTGTACCTAGTTATTGTCATTGTGTAGGTAAATTACCACAATCAATTTTATTTAAGTTTGAAATTATCATGTACCTAGGTAGGTATTGTTTTTATAAACTCTTTTCAATTATACTTTTTTTGACTAAGCGCCACGTAATATTTTTATATGTGAAACCGTCGGAAGCCTTGACTTGCCACGCATTAGATTCGTTTTTATATGTACTTATTTCACAGCTCTACATACTTATGTAGGTAATATTCTTTACAGAGTCTCAAACATGTAGGCAAGTCAGGAACGAATTATAATCTAAACAAAATAAAAAAAGGGTTTAGAACTATTTACAAATTAAGTAGATACTCCTAAGTAAGTAAGTAATTTATTTACCTACAATGCCTTAACGGTGAAATGAACGATTGTATAGCGTAGAACAATGTTTCACAAATTACTTATTTGGTACTATTTGTATAAATATCTACCACTTACCTGGGTAGATATTCATACCAATGGTGGATCAACAAGAAAATAAATTGATCGAATTTCACACACACAAATTTACAAAACGAACGTTATTCAACATTACAAGCGTAAGTAGGTATATCTACCTAGTTACATTTAGTTAGGTAAGTACATGGAAATAGGTATTTCTTCCAATGTTTATGAGTAAATATAAGTTGTGTAGGTACCTAATACCCGTAGGATAACATTACATCTTAAAGTAAAGGTTATAAGTATAATAATCACTGGGAAACTGTTCGGCAGATCTGCCGCCGTCGTGTGCAGGCGACAGCGGCCGCGGCGACACGGTAAAATAAAGGAACAGTTTTAACAAGCCAGTAAAGCACTAATGAACAAAACGTCACATTGTGTTCACAGTTGATGTTCGGTCGGTAATTAGCGCGGCCGGGCCGGGCGCTCGCGGGGCCGAGCCGCCGAGACAGGCCGCGCGGCGTGCGCCCCTCTCCGCGCGCGCCAATGGCGGCGCGGCCGGCCCCCGGCGCGCCGGGGCGTGGCGGGCCCGGCGCGGCGCACTCGCGCCCCGAGAGCCACTAGAGGCTGAGCCGTCGAGTGGCGTCGAGTGTCGGCCGGTCGGATGTCCGCGCAGGGCGGCGGCTACTCGCCGTGTCCGGCGGAGGCGCTCCCGGAACTCAGCGCCGCGGAGCTGGCGATGAGCCTGTCCCCCAAGTCGGCGCTGCTGCAGCAGAACCTCTCCCAGCTGCACTCCACGCCCTTCTCCGTCAGCGACATCCTGTCGCCCATCGAGGAGTACCGCAAGCTCGAGCTGGCCAACAACCCGCCGTCGCCGTACAGGTGCGTCATCGATCGCCCCCACCCCCCGGGGGCGAAGGTCCCGAGGGCCCTCGAGTCCGCGCCGCTCGAAGGATGTAGTTCGGTGACGTTTGTTTGTGCAGGTATGTTGTGATCGGCGGTCAAGTGCGCGTCGCGGTCAACGAGCGCCGCTTCCCTTCTGCGTTACGTGTTACGTGTCAGTTCGCGATTTAGTTTTCCGGGATGATGCGATCGTTTTCGATTCGAACCGAAGCCCCGCCGCCGGCCCGGAGTTGACCCCCGAGGCGCGCCCGGTAGCCGCGAGACATGGCGGTGGAAGCATATTACCATAAGTAGGTACAGTCAAGTTAATTCGTTCGCAGCTAATTAACCCGTGAAGTGATTAACAAACAATGCGAAGTGGCGTTCATTCAGCGGCCGACGTGATCAAACTCCATTCATAATTCGGGATCGGTTTCCGTTTACATCCGTGTTTATTTTTGAAATTTCTTTGACGAAAACATTTGAGAAAAATCGAATTAGCATAATATTAGAATTATTTAAATATTTACGCCTTCAAATTAACCTCGACGCATGGAGCTACGTTTTAGGCCTAAGTAAATGGTTCAAATGTGAGTGTTTGAATTCCTTCCGCGGCTTACTTATAAAATAAAATAAAATAAAATAGGTATTGGGACGTTAAACCGATTTTAAAAATATAACAAAGTAAAATTAACACAAAACGAAACACATTAAAATAGAAAATAAACTAGAATAACCATTCAAAAGTACCAACGCTTAGGTATAGAGGTAGTTCTTATTTTATACCTAAAACTATTTACTCCAAATACGTTATTTAGGATAAACAACGAATTAACAATTTAATAATTTTGCGGCAAATAAAATTATTATATTAATTTTTTTAATACATTTTGAAATAAATAGTGAAGTGAAGTGAAAGTAAGACATAGGTATAATATACGAGCACAAACATATTATTATCATTCAAACGTAGGTGCGTAGGTGGTAACCTACATTTTTCTTACACATACATGTAGATATTTATTGATAATTTGTTTAACTCTACAAATTAAATGTGTAGGTATTTGAATTAATTAATTATGTGGGCAACAACTTGGAATAATCTGGTGAGGGATTGAATATCTCGAATGTAAATTAATAGATAATAGGTATTATTGTGTGAAAATTTTAAATTATTTGAAAGTGAAAGCAAAAATTTTATTAATAGGTACCTACAAATATATAGACATAGTTTCTCGTTTACCTACATAAGGATAAATATACCTACTACACACCTAATTTTCAGAATGGGTATTTGAAATTATTAAATTATGTTTTTCATTCTAACAATGGGTAAGCTGAACATTTTTATTCTCACATAAGTACGTACCTACTTAGGTACCTACTACCTATCACACTTGATTGCAAAATATTTTTTATTATTTAGATGAAAATTTCGTGCAAAAACTGCTGATTACATCTAAATGATATTTGGTAGAGTTAAATTATCAGGAATAGTCATAGGTTACTTTATACCGCGAAAAAATACGGAAATTACACGGTTAAATCACGGGGCACTGCTACAAATAATCGGAATTAAAACATGAGATATATTTTTTAAATTCCGTACTGATTATGATAATTATGATGACTGATTAGGCTTGACCGCCATCTCGCCTAAGGTAGGTCGGTACTGTGAAGCTTACCAATTGATACCTAGGTAGGTATATACGATACTAGTTAAAAGACTCTATGTAGAGTCCGCTTAAGAAATTACTAGTACATTACCCAGTTACCTACTCTACCGTCAAGCAGTAACGCGCAAACGTTTATTGTATTCCAAGTTTGTTTTCAGAGAAATTATATGGACTGACTCCAAAAATGAGGAGATTCTAAATTCGGTTATAATTTTTTTATGCAAATATCTAACGCAATAGCACCGGCAAGTGTGAATCGATTTCGATGTGTTTTTGTTTAGTAGATAGTAGTTCAGAGGTAGTCCGTTCCATATAAATTTTATCGGAAACGGTGTGATAGTATTTGAAATTAGAACAAATAACTAAAATTTGCAATGCTATTTTGATGACTTGATGCTAGATTCAACAAAAAATATTAAAGTTAATCGAGTGTCTCAATTTAAGACGGCATTTGTATTTTTAGAGCTCCTAAATTATTATCTTGTAACTAATTTAACTTTAATATGACAATATTAGATTTATCAAGAGGTAGGTAATAATTATATTTAATTAATAATAATTTAATTCGTGTATGTACTATTGTCTATAGTATATCATTTTTTCTTTGTTTAATAGGTACGTATTTGATTTTAGTCTTTATTTTTATTTAACATATAATAATAAAGCTCCTAAATATTATTTAATTCAAAGCAATAGATACTAACTAAATGGACAAAGTTTAAATAAAGCTACTAAAATCACCCAATTAAAAATAACATCATAAATGTAACAATAAATTCATCAGTCACATAACCCACCCCTAACGGTACCCGGCACAAAGGTGCTCATTTTAGTTGGCAGCATTACCACGCTGAATAGCGATGGACAATCTTTGTGCCAAGTACAAGCCGGAGTGGGGTCACCACCATTTTCCCTTATGACACATTTTTTAGAGTAAATTAAATGAGTAAATATTTGTATTTGTATCTACCATGTCCCCGTAGTAGTGACGTTAAAGTACTTACCTAACAGGATCTTCGAGAGCCATGTTGACGTAATAACAAAATGATTAAACAAATACTTAGGTACCAGCGAACAAAAAAAACGAAGTAAATAATTGCTCGAACACGCAATATGCAAATTCATTTGAATTAGTTTGCTCTATGACAGAATTTCGTCGTGTTTATTTACCCGATCACGTAAATTATAGATTAGCTGATAGATGAGAAAATAATTGCATTTACTTACGTGCTGCTACCGTATGAGTAAAGAGTTTACATATACTACGTATAGAGTTAGATTGACTTAGTGGGTAGTAACTCTGCCTGCGAAGCCGAGAGTCGTGGGCTCGATCCCCACCCAGTGCAAATGTTTGTGTGATGAATTCAAACGTTTGCACTGTGTCTGGGTGTTTCTATTAATAATAAGTATGTATTTAAAATTATATAAGTATTATATCAGCTATCTGGCCGCCATAGTACAAGCTTTGCTTAGTTTGGGGTTAGATGGTGTTGTGTGTGACTTGTCCACCAATATTTATTTGTTATTATTTATTTATTTATTTTACGCACGATTCCTTTGTATCAATCGTAACCAGATGATGTGCATACCTACTTTCTATGGCAACAGAGTGATGTGCCGCGACAAAAGTATGACACTTACTCAAGAGCGACAAGACAAGAAAGACGCTACCCGTGCTTTCGGTGTAAAGCGTTTGTGCCAACTCTATACGTAGTACTCGTATGTGTAATCTATTTGCGTATGAAGCAGTGTTTTTTAAGTCAGAGACAGTTAACCATTATGTCATGACATGGATAACAAAATGGTATAAGTACCTATAATCTGTGAATTAAGTGAAAACTTTAAAAACGGACAAAAGGCTTATAGGCAATGCCACCCTAGTTTGTCTTAAAACTAAGTCAAAAACATCGCCGCAAAGTTGCTACCTTATCGTTTTCTATCGTCTACATTTCGGAGAGCGTGCAACGGATATGCACGATCTAATACTACCAAGCCGCCTAGCGTTTTGTTTCGATCGGTCTGCTCATAACTCGAAAAAGCGGTCGTTTCGTAGTTCCCATTTTAAAGACTTGAACGGGAAGTTTTGACTAAGTAATGTTTGTGATAAGAATGTTTGGGCTGCGGAAAACGTAGCTTGAGTGGGGTTTTCCCGATGAATAGATTTTTTATAGGTAAGCACGCTCCATGCATCGTCGCAATGAAAGCATTAAAGCAATATTTAAGCTATGAACACTAGACATTTATTAATTTCGTATTGAAGTAAAAACTTATTTAGGCGTGTTATTACTTGATGCTAATGGTTCACAACGTCTGAGGTGTACTATAGTTGTTCTACTCGTACTATCTACGATCTACGCGATGTATACTCGTTGAATACAGTAAGATCAGGGTAGTAGGACCCTGCGCCTTCTGGGCTAGGCCAAAGTTCTGTCGTCAGTAAAGGCCACTGGGGGCCAACTGCTCAAATAGTTTAAACAATGTTTTAAGCATCCCGCTTGTCCCTACACTAGTATTTCTAGTTATGGGTCACTTACCCCGGTAAGTACTCGTAATCAGGTGGAGCGTGTCAATTATATTTCAGTGCTGTTTTATCTTGAGTAAGAATAACTTGTCTGAGTGTTTCACCCATGTTCAGTTGGAAACTCACCCGCCCTCCTACCTAACTAAATCAGCTTTCGCTTTGCTGTTGCGGTCTCTATCATGTCAAACGGAAAGAAAAGAGAGATAAATATCAAAGTTGAGATATTTTTCGTTCGGCGGTAGACCACCCGGGCTGAGTTTAGTCCCGTGAACTGTATTGACAGGTCGTGCCCTCGTTACAATGTTCTTCACATATAATACAATACAATACAATACAAAAACTCTTTATTAAAAGCCACAAAACAGAAAACATAATATAAAAAACATACTATTAACTTAGCATTTAATTGGCGGCCTAATCGCTTAGAGCGATCTCTACCAGGCAACCGTGCACGGATAGGAAACAGCATACCAAATAATCCAACTCTCCTATTTATAAACGTCAATAAAATAAGTTTGGATATCTGTATTTTTGTTTTTCAATCACGGGGGAACGGCTGAGCAGATAGAGATAAAATTAGAAACACAGCTACGAGTATATCATAGTATATATAGAATTCTTAAATAAAGTATAAGAATAAATTCCTTGATAGAATTAATATAGCAGAAAAATTCGGGAACGGTAAACTATGCGGGCGAAACTGCGGGGAGTTGCTAGTATTCTTCATGGTTTCTCAACCAGGATGTAGGCAGTAGGTATTGAAATAGAATTATTGCGATATAATTTAGCAAGCAATGCACTTTGGTAATATCAATAGGCTACCGTGTTGAAACTCCGCGCCTCAAGCCACAAAACACTGGCTGGTTAAAATTTTAAAAATTAAACATTTCAAAGAACGAGTGTTTATTCTGGACAAGTGGGTGTCGGAGTCACACCTATGATTTTTCCGCTATTTAAAAAATAAACATTAATTTGAATAAAGGTCAAATAAAATCTTTTATGTTATTTTATGATGCTTAGCCGTGACATGATTTGGCAAACGGAATTAGGTTGTTGTTAGGTCGATGGATATTTTATCGAGTGACACAAAACTCATCTATTCTTGTTTGTTTATGTAATTGTTTTTTAGTTCAGGTGTAGGTATAATCAATAATATCTAGGGTTAGCTTTTTCATAATTATAATTTCGAGTAGGCTATTATACTTACTAACAGTAGATAATATAATAGGTATGTGGCCTTTGGGTGATTTTTTAAACAATAATTATTAATTTATTCGCATACAAACAAACACACGTGGTTTATATAGGTACTCGTATCTACAGAACAGAAGAGTGGAGAAGTAGAATAAAAATATTGCTCGTATGACCTCTTCTCAAACCAAATATCCAATCACAGGAGTACCAGTAAAAGTATTGACACGGTTTTTGTTTAACAGACGTACCTAGCTTCATACCCATCACTATACTAAAAATATAGAGTTACCTAAAAATATCAAAATATCCCACAAAACCATAGGTCATTCTACATTATCTTCGTCGATACGAGGACATTCGTAGATACCTAGAACTTTCACTTCACTTTTTAATAATGTCGACTGCATGAAGTGCTTATTTATTATAATCATTGAATTTAGACCAGATCTACCACCTAATTAAATCTGCTTTGACTTTTCTATCGCCGTCTCTATAATATCAAGGAAATAGGAAAGAGAGCGGAATATCAAAGCTAAGTCAAAAAGTCAAAGACCCCCAAAGCAGCTTCACAGCAACAACCAGCCCGAACGAGAGCCGACATGGGACAGGTTGAACCGCCCCGCTATGTCACGGCTTCGGAGCCGCGGAGCCATGCACGCAACGCCTTCATCGAATTCATAGCCACACTGAGCGCGACACGACAAGTCAACCTCAAGACCTGCGAAAACATCATGCAGTCCTATAGGCTAGGAAGTGAAAGCCTTTTAAAGGCGAAACTCGAGGAGGCCGAAGCAGCCATTTACAATAATGTCACTTCCCGGGTCATCAAGGGAACCATGACAGGACAGTATATGGCAGCTTACAGTGCAGAAAATGGCTTCGTGACACTGAACGAGAGAGAGACAGAGCGCGCGGGAGTGCCTGTTTATGCGACACCACCAAACGACCCAATTGTAGTTACTGCCCGATGCACCAAGATTATGCTGGACGATAAGATCCTAGAGATGGCCAAGACCATCGAAGGGAACGGAAACGTCAAAGCAGATTGGGAAAATTGGGAGGTACCGAGAATACAGTGGGTCAACGGAGTTCCAGGATGTGGAAAAACAACATGGGTGATTAGACACTTCGACGTGGACAAGGACGCCATCATCACTACAACAACTGAGGCAGCAAAGATCTAAGAGAAAAGCTATCGCACCGAATCGGAAACCTGGTCAAAACCAGAGTGCGAACCATGGCTTCTGCTCTGGTAAATGGTTTCGGTAGAGAAAGTTTCAGTCGCCTCATGGTGGACGAAGCTCTCATGAACCATTTTGGAGCCATTGTGATGGCTTCAAGGCTGTCTGGTGTTGGTGAAATTGTCCTCATTGGAGACGTCAATCAGTTGCCTTATATCGACAGGGAAAATCTCTTCGAAATGAGGTATCATCGCCCGAACCTGGTAACAAAGATCAGCCAGGAGTTGCTCTGCACACATCGAAACCCAATGGACGTCGCATATGCACTGAGGGAAATATACTCCGGTATGTACTCTTCAGCGTCCCGTATAAAGTCCCTAGAACAGAGAAGATATAAGGGAGCGCAAATACCCAACACCCTACCAAATACCCTCTTCTTAGTTCACACTCAAGAGGAGAAGGAGACCCTGACAAACCAAGGTTATGGATCAGGCACCGGGTCACGCATCCTTACTATCCATGAAGCTCAAGGACTAACATACGAGTCGGTAATCGTAATCAAAACCAAGGCAAACATGAAGCTGCACGAGAGCGTGCCCCATGCGGTAGTGGCAATCTCACGGCACACGGGGACCTTCACATATTACGCTGACGACACCGACGACGCCATCGGTCGGTTCGTGCGGCGAGCGTGGGCTGCATCACCGAAGACCATCCGCGATTTTAACCTACAGATGGCCATCAGGGACAGAAATGCGGCCGTTGTGGAGGCTCTGGGCCGGGAGGAGGCAGCTTAGGCAAATGACAAGGCAAACACTCGATGTCGAGTCGATTACTAGCGGAATCCCAACCGGTAGTGATCGGCTCTACAGACGAGCACTAGAATTAGATTTTAAATGTACCCAACTCCCTCCTATTTTCCTCTTCTTCTCCTTATCCAAGATATGTGTAAAAAACGATAATTGTAATGACAAAGATCACGGACCCCGGAGTCTGTGGAGTGGCTAATTAAAAAAAAAAAAATAAATAAAAAAAAAATAAAAAAAAAAAAAACAAAGCTAAAGCCAAGCATTCTCAAAGTTGTGCCCCCATTCCTCCCCTCGCAACCGGCTGTAAGCCTTACCTAGATCATAAATACCGCTTTGGAAGAGTGCCTCGCGCAAACTATTCAATTTAGAAAAAAAATATGTTAGGAACCTCAATATCATTTTCAAAGACCTATCCATAGATGACCCGTGTGGTTTTGATTGAATTTTTTTTTTGAGTTTCAGTTCTAAATATGGGACATCCCTTATATTTATTGTTTTTTTTTCTATTTTTGTACGAAAATCTTAATGCGGTTCACAGAATACATCTACTTATCAAGTTTCAGTAGTATAGGTCTCATAGTTTCGGAGAAAAGTGGCTGTGACATACGGACGGACAGACAGAACAGTAACAAACAGTAACATAAACCCATACATATAAACAAACTTTCGCATAAATTTATGATGTTAGTACTTAGAATTACTTTGTTTCAATTTCTAAGTAGTGTTATGATAAAATGCTTAACAATAATAGCTGCTTCTTACGCCTTCATTATTTCTAGCCAATTAAAGTCGATATTAAAAAATAACATTGTTAATTAACGAGAGCCAATTAAGGACTGCGCTAAAACGTTACGTCAATTTCACCGCCCTGTCAAAATTCAATTTGTCAAGCCAAACATCATAATAGCTGTAGACTTCTCACTACCAATCCTTACCATCGACGAGTGGCGCCACTGATGTAATCTATAATCATAAAGGAATACTACAAGTACCGTAGTTCTTCAATTTCGCCATACTACTACAGTATTGGTGCGGAGTCTACCAGGGGTGTCCTATCCGACGGCTAAACTTTAACATCGGTTATTTTGTATTTTACCCTTATTTCAAGTGCCATAAGTCGTAAAGTCGGCTAAAAAAGGATTTGCTGGGCGTTAAAGCGTTCGAGGAACGATTGACGGAGATTAAATTGTGTAAATAGGGATTAGGAGATAAACCTTCATTGTCTGGGTGAGGAGCCGGCGCCTCTGGAATAACGGCACTGCGTGTGGCAGGTTTGGGACAGCCCTGGTCGATGGGACCTTTTTAGGTACTTTGCTTTAATGAATTAATTTTTTTAAATCATTGCAAATGTGAAAATTGCTTATATGTCCAGAGATATGTATCCTACTAGCACCGTTTCTGGGTTATACCCGGGTAGCTCCCGTTTCGGTTTTAAAAAGTACCAAAGGTTTTTGTCCCAGACCATAGTCTGTGCTCAAAATGTCAACCGGCCTTCTACCGCCCTACTAAATCGGTTTTGGCTTTGCTGTCTCTACAATTTCAAGCAAATAGAAAAAGAGAGCAATGTCAAAGCTAAGGCATTTTTAGTTAGACAGTTGACGCTCGGATCCATTCAGACGTTACTTCCAAACTTTGATATCTATTATCTTATAACTTTAAACGACCAATTCTTGTAGGTATATATATATAGAATCTGAATCTCGGAAACGGCTCGAACGATTTTTATGAAATTATGTATACAGGGGGTTTCGGGGACGATAAATCGATCTAGTTATTATCTTATACCTTTAAACGACCAATTATTGTAGGTATATATATATAGAATCCCAATTTCGGAAAAGGCTCGAACGACTTTCATGAAATTATGTATACAGGGGGTTTCGGGGACGATAAATCTAGCTAGGTTTTATTTTTTTAAAACATCATTTTATGCGCGTTTTTAGACAGTGAAAAACTCCTACAATGTCACTAGAATACGGTAGCTTATTTCGCCACTGGTCTTTAAGTCTAAATGGCTCAGACGGAATATGCTCGCCCTCGGAGTCAACAGGCCCCGGTTCGAATCCTGATGGTTACACTCGGGACTTTTCTTTTTGTTCTTTTTTTCTGAGAAAATCTTATACTTAGAGCCTTATTATAAACGCATTTAATTCGTATCTAAGTAGGTCTAAGTAAGTCATCACTACGTAATTCGTACCTGCCTAAATATCATTTAAAAAACCGAGCAAAGCTCGGTCAACCAGGTACTAATATTAATTTGATTTAGTAGGAATTTTCTAATGTATTTTGCTACTGTATATTTTTTCCTTTCAAATCATTTATTCATCCAAAACTAGTCTATAGTTATATATAGGTATAGTGAAATGTAATGTTGTCATGTTACTCTATCCACCAAACTGGGTGTTAAATACCCGTATCTTGGCGGCTAGTTCCTTCCTATGGTAACAAAGATGTACATTGATCGCAGTGTATTACAAAACTATTATAATATCTGGGGGCACGGCAGTGCCCCCGCCAAGTTGAGCGCGAAGAAAACACTGCCGTACCATCTTTTACTGGAACCATTTCGCTGCATTTTGAGGCCCCTATTTGAGACCCTCTGGATAAGACCAGAACGCTGAAATTTTCGTTATCTAGTAAGCTATAATCACATGCTTAAAATCCAAAATTGAAGTCTGTACGTCTGTCTATACTTATGTATGTGTAGGCGAGCCGCTGATACCCTTCAACGGCCAAGTCACACAACATTAACTATAATAATAAAGAAATCGCAGTAAGGAACCTTAGACTTGGCACGGCTTTGTCTAGATTTCATTACTTTTTAGAGATAAATATACAGCTCCATCGAGACTTGGCTAGGTTTTTACAGAATGTTTTTGGTGGGATATATTTTATCCAAAGTTTAACATATCTACGAGTGCATTATTTTGGAATTTTAGTCAATATTAGTCAATTAATCTTTAAATTGTCAAAATATGAAATGTCACTTTAATTAAATTAAGATAAATTAAAATAAGTTTGTATGGAATTCAGTAACATATATTTAAAAACGTCTGTTTTCTAAGGATTTTAAAATAATTCGGCATATAATAGTAGATAGTGCTTGCTATTCCAGGCTATAGGTACTCGAAGATAGAGTTATCTTCGTTGCAAATTTTTGTCTGATCTGTTCAGTCATTCCATCGTGATGGAGCAACAAACATAAATTTTTTCGCATTAATTAAAATAGTAGGACAACTGCTTGCGGCTGTATTCGCTTAGAATTTAGAAAACAAAATGCAACTTCATCAAAATCTCAGAAAATCTTCTTTTTTTTCTGCTAAAAATCTAGTTTTTACCATATAACCACTCAAATTTACAAATTCTACCATCCGTTCCGAAGCCAGAAATTAATACATGATGAATCAGATGACATACATGATACAACCGATTAAAAGTTAAAAACGAAAAAAAGAAGAAGAAGACTATCAGCTGACTATTATTATCATTGTATAAATTCAGACCAATGGAAACTGCGTTGCCAGACATATTGCATGCCTCTAGAAGAAGAGGCCAGTTTGTATGGGTCAATTATTCAAATGTTTTGTATCATCTTATCTTACCTGCAAACAGCAATAAAGATTTTTGTATTTGTATTTGTATTTGTATTCCGCTGTTCCGTGTAGTCCGAGCATATCCGAGCTAACTTCATATATACAGAACGGCCTTTCAAACCGGAACACAGAGATGTTTACACATGATTGGCTTGGCGGCAGAATAACTGGCAAATGGGACTCCACAAAAGAGCCCTATCTGAAATCAAAATACCTATGCATCAAACGTCAGCCCGAACTACGCTCCCAAACTGTTAACATTTTCGTGTTCGGAAGTTGGGAGCGCGCGCTTCCCGCGTCTCGCCTCTCACGTTTACCCAGTCTTAGTCGAACGATTGTATCATTTATATCCGATAATTTCGGTTACGTCCATAGCATCCTTACCAACAGATACTGCTTAAACAGTCTTACAAATACAAAAATCTTTATTGCTATTTGCAGATAAGATAAGATGTAACAAAACATCTTAAAACTTTACCCATACAAACTAGCCTCTTCTATCTTCGAGAAGCATGGAGTAAGTCTGGCAAAACAATTTGTATTGGTCTGAATTTATACCGCGGGGCCGCCGCGCCTGGCCTTTTCCAATTGATTTTAAACCGAAAATCTTTATTTAACTTTTCCAACTTAGCTATTTAACAAAACTAAAATACAATAAGAGCTACACTACGCTACATACCCAACTAACTACTTACACTAAGCATACCTGGATTATCGATAGACCAATGAAAGTCTACAGATAATCAAGATGTTTAAGCCTCTTATCAGTCGGAAGCATACCCAGCATGCTGGCGGCATTACCACGCTGAATGGCTATGTAACAGATGAGTTAAAATGTCGCAGAAGTAAGTTAGCATATGTTTGCAGGTCGAATTCGTCCGGCAGCAGCATCAACTCGCCGCTGGGCCCGGCGGGCTCGTGCGGGATGGCGGCCAACCCGTACGCGGTCCCGCTGTACGGCGGCGGGCCCGTGCAGGGCTACGGTTGCGCGCCCGCCGACCTGCCGCACTACGGGGACATGCGCGGCGCCGGCTGGTACCCCGCCTCCAACGACCCTAGGTTTGCCAGTGAGTCTATAGCATTTTATTACATCCTTGTAACAGGTAAAACCGCCGCCGCAAATTTGCTAGTTTATCGGATACACTTCGGAGAGTGTGCAACTGATCTGCATGATCTAATACCAGCTTGCCCTTTCTTTTGTCGGACTTCTTGTATCTCAAAAAAGCGACATCGTTTGTCCAATGTGATGTCCAAAACACGAACCAAGAGATTTAACTCCACGTTTGTGCTAAGAAAGTTTAGGTTGTGGTACGCGTTGCCTGAGTGGGTTTACCCCGATAGTTACAATCTTGGTGTCTTCAAATCGAGAGTGAATCAGTTCCTTCGAAGTGAGCACGCTCCATCGTAGATCGCATCATCGCTTAACATCAGGCGAGATGGCGGTCAATTGTCAACACCTTAAACATTCGTGAACATTCTATTATGAAAGTGGGACATGCGCGGCGCAGGCTGGTACCCCGCTCCAACGACCCTAGGTTTGCCAGTGAGTCTATACAATTTACTACTTCTTAATTACCATACATACCTACGTACAAACCTATTCCCTCAACGTTTAAAAGCGCGATGCGGCGCGGTCAGGAACGAACCTGCCAATCGGGAAAATAGTTTTACCTACGACTATGTTGTTATTTAATTTCTTGTTGTGACAAGTAAAACAATCACTGGCGATCTTGAACATTTGTGAATATTCTCTCATAAAAGTGTGTCAAGTGCAGCGCCGGCTGGCACCCCGCTTCCAACGACCCTAGGTTTGCCAGTGAGTCGACACATTTATTACTTAATTCTAGTCGTAATAAGTACTTAAAACTATAAAAAGTGGTAACATTTAAAAAATAATAAAAACAAATTTCAGATTGCCAGGTTTCTCTCATTAACTCCCAATGGTGTTATAACAAACAAAATTAACAAAAAAAAAGTAACAAAATTATTACTTAAACTACAATGTGAACTACACGCAGTACGCGCTCACGCGTCACGTCGCATCGATCAAACGCTCGAAAAGATAAACATATAAATAAAGACATTTTATTTATTTATTTAAGATTTTTAAAATGAATGAGCTCCCGGCCCTCGGAGCCCAATGTCTCACATCAAACAGCTAAAATATGCAACCACTTACGGTGTTAGTAAATGTCTCATTATTGACATTGTCGCATTCTTATCCAATTATAATACTTACACAAAGATATTGGAAAATTAATATATACATGACTGTTATGAGGTTGCCATTTCCAATAGATAGAAAGATGAACTAAACGCGGATAAAAAGAATTGCGTATGAATTTTATTTTCTTTATGAATTCATTCATAAATCATTAATAACATTTAAAATTAATGTCGCCAAACAGTGACCAGTGACCAGTGGAAGTAAGAAAGAGACAAAGAGAGGTATTTTTTCAATTGGGATATCACAGGCAGAAAAAGGAGCAATAAAGAAAATTAAAAGATAGTAAATATCAATTTATACATTCGTTGTTTTATGAAACAAAAATCCACCTCTCGCATTGCATCTATTGCAAAGATTCAAAGTAGACGTGAAAAATATCTCCAAACACCAATAAATTCTATATTTGCCGATGCACTACAATAAAAGTGTCTCAAATTGCAAGCGTTCCCTCTTCCCGTCGGCAAACACCATTAGCCGTACAATGGCGGGATCATAAAAAATATTTAAACAAATATGGCGCGCTCCCGCTCGCGTGATGAGGTAACGCAGAAACGTCACACCTTTGAAGTGGGTTCAACAAAAACTTGTTGACCTACTACTGATCTTTGACAATTTGTGTCGACGTTATCGTCCAGCGTTTAACTCTTGCTAAGAAGGAAAATATACTTCGGTATCATTTATTTGTACATATAAACGAAAGTACATTACTTAAATTATCTTTAACACATAGGCTACTTTATCAGGAGAAAATATTGGGAACGGGAATTACGCAAGTAAAACTCCGGGGACATGTTTAAATATTTTTAATATCGTTATTTAAAGTACATATTTTAGTTTATGTCACATAAAAGGTCAGTCAACAGCTCAATTTTACTACATCCGCGTGAACATTCGCTTCTATTCAAATCCGTTATTCGCCGGTATCGGTGTTGCCAGTAATTTGATAGGTATTTGTCCCGGGAGTCGGGAGCGGTACTTGTCAAAGTACGTACAGGTGCATCGGGTATCGAATTGTCAGCGCAAGCGGTAACGATACGCAACGCGTTATTGATATTTGATGAGATTTTTTGTTTTAGTTGTTGGTTGTATTGCTTGTTTGCTAGATATGCATGTCTAGGCTTGATTATGTACGTATAAATAAATTTGACATTAAAAGTTAAAAATTTTACTCGAAAGATGGTAAAATTTGTTTTAGATATTCCGTGGGGCGCAAATAGTACTTAATAACCATGCACAACAATCCTGTGGTTCTCACACTCACTTTCGACAAATTAAAAAAAATGAGTTTTGTTTGTCTTAGTTACATACCTATGTAGTATACCTATACCTATTCACTATCAACAGTTTGAATAGTTTTCCATACCTATACAGATTACAACTTCCTCAAATTTCATTAATGCCCACGCATCTATTCCAACTTGAAGTATCCTAATCAATACAGATCGAAGTCCTGAACTAATTCCGAAGGTTCTCGAGAGTGACACCCGACGCCTCTCAAGACAAAGCTGTAGCTCAGTAGGTATAGAAACCAGATAGGGGCCGATTTACCCGGTAGTCGGAGAAAGTACAAACAGATGAGTCAATAATATTGGAGTTAGAGTCCTCGCCGTCAGTCTTGGCCGTTTCGACATGGCGTCTTTGTCGTATTTTCTGTTTGATACCAGATTGCACTTCTTCATAAACGTGTAGTTTAGGACTTTCAAAAACATAAGACTTGATTGGTGCCGCGGACTCTAACTATCCAACGACGGAGATAATTTTTATTCTAGAAAGATATGGAGACAAGGTGTAGAAGTGAAGATGACGATTATTTTACATTAAAAACATAATTTTTTTCCTGTTTACCTAGGAATTGTGAACCAAAGAAAGCTATAATCAGTGGTTAGCCTATAGGGAACACTTCTCTTTACATTTATCTATTAACTAGCAAGCGTTTCGTGGTTGCACCCGTACTTTCCGTTCACGTTATTTATTCGGATGAAAAGTGGCAGTAAACTAATATTTACATTATTACAGACTATAAGAGTAAATGAGATTTATTTCTGAGTAGTCCCTATATTATTTATCATGGATACCTAATATTGGACAAGCATAAACCAGCTCGCTCTGATTGAAAAACCTAATTAAGACGCAGATTATCACCTCACCCTCACACACGATGTATCTTACCTAGTTAACTTATCCGTAGTGTACTTGTTCATTTTATAGCTACTTGTCGTGGAATAGATGAAAATAACATATTGAAAAACAAATCCACCTAACAAATCATTTCTTCAAAAACAATAAAACACATTTCCGCCGAGAACAATGAGGTGAAATGGGAAATGAGCCTCTCTATAAGCTGAATTTAATTGGGTGATTACCGACCTACACAATACTTTGTGCTATTGAACTAATGAGGGAATACGAAGAATTGAAACTAATTGCCTTCATACAAATAGAATTGTTAATTTCAATCAATTTCCGATTAAATTATTATAAAAAACTGAGATCAAACAAGATATGTACTTAGTTATTGTATAAGTTACGTAATAATAAAGCACAAAAGATCGTAACAAATTATAAAAAAAAAACAACCGTAACTCCAAACTAGCGGAAAATTTACAAATAATTAAACAACAAAATACGGCACGCTTCCGCCAAGATAAGCTTCTCTAAGAACAGATTAAAACGGTAAATTCAAAAGTGCTGTCCAAGCAGAAAAACACGCTCTCGAATACCGTCCACCGAATTATTAGACAAAGAATGTAATGTAAAAGAAAGAGTGGTCCCGGCATGGCTGCCCCGAGGCACGCTGCGCCGGCGTACCTGCTGCAAGGGAGCCGTGTACGGAGAGACAAAATAAGCAATTCCATCCGATCGGTCCCGTGTTTGTCCACCACTAGAGTCTTGGCTGCGTAAACACAGGGCCTCACGTCCGCAAATACCATGAGGTCGTGGAGTCGGACGCTCTCGCCCGGTCCACGCTTCAAATTATTTTTGTCTATGTTAATGCAGCACACGTATACGAATAAATATGACGCTCTTCAAACGTTGTAACTTAGACAAAAGTGGTTCTTACCACAGAGTGCTGTCTAAATACTGGTAATTTTTGTAAATAAAACACGAGTTAGAATATGTGGAAAAAGACGTGGTAATGCTTCCGACAGCCATTCTACTTGTATAATGCGGTTACTCTGTAATAACAAACTTATGAAACATGTTCGAAAGTGCAGGGAGAGTCGAGTACATATTTATAAAATGTTATCTGACGCTTTGACAAAATTGAATCTTATTACGGAGGGGTCTGTAATTTTACTGACACCAGACTCACACAAAATCAGAAATTTACTTTGAAATAGCGAATGTACCTAAAGGTAATCGGCGAGTTAAAAAGCTCGGTACCTGGGTTTTCAATTGCTATCATACATCAAAAGGAGTCACCAGCACTCACACGCGGTCAGCTAGCTGAAATTAAAATTGCCGCGGGGAAAAAATAAGTGTGTGACACACTTAGTTTCCATGTAGGCGCGGCTAATGCGCGCAGAGTGGACGTGTCACAGCCAGACGGCCGCAGTTTATCTTTCTTTAGTGTGGCAACACTGAGGGAAATAGCCGCGAAAATGTTTGCTATTTCATTTCCTGACATCTGCGATGGCGGGACGCTAAAATTGTTCCATTTTAAAACTCAAAGCGAATGCTTTTGAACGACCTGTGTCCACCTAAATTCTGCTTTAATATGCATTCTTGTTTTTAGTAAAGCTTATATTTATAGCGATAAGACTTGTTTATAGCCTGTCTAAGGAAATAACTCGCCATTATAATTCTTTTAAAAATTAAAATCCCGTTCCGATATTTGAGAAATTTGTACTCGGTACTCGCAATATATTCTATTAGGAACATTATTTAATACCTCAAAAATAATGTTTAAAAAAACAATTATTTTATAAATTAATCCTGTTATTTTAATCATTCAAGGGTCTTTATCAAAAATGTCATCAATAATTTTTTTTACTACTATACCTACTAGGTTGCCAGTTTTATTGTGACATGTTTTAAATGACAATGCTTCTAAAAAACATTGGATTAGACAAGCAGACCAATTACATATTGTGGAGATAAGTGAGTACATAATGATTTGTGCTTATCTACTGACATGCTTTGTGAATTTTTGTTTAAAAAAACAGCATGATGCCATGGAATAGATAAATATATTATGATGCCACGCTTACCATTTGTAGCTTGCCTGGGCAGGGCTATATTTTACCACCAGGTTACTAACATACCTAATTATCGTATCGTTAAAATCATGTAAATCTCAAACCATAATCCGATTTTTTTCTACAATTTCATTTAAAATTATTTTGTACTACTTTTTATTTAGGACAAAACAAATAAAATGACAAACATAACTACAGACCCAACTAACTACTTACGCTTAACACTTCGAAGCGTGCCGAGTATGGTGGTGACATTACCAATAACCAATATTATATTATATGTCTACGTGTTATAATATAACTTTATTCCAAATTTCAACCCGATCCGTTAAGTAATTCCAACGGGATTGAGCAATAAAGATTCAAACGTTTGCATTTAAAATATTAGTAAGATATTTCAATAAATCACCGGATACCAGTCAACATATTTTTTCCAAGATTAAATTTAAAATGTTCCAAGGCGTGAAACTCGCACAATAAATTCGAAAAGCATGAACTGCAGCGTATTCGACCCTCGACCGCGTAGGACAGATCCAGAGGGGAGATGTAACACAATACGTCTATTATTGCCGATGTTTATTCACGCACAATTTGCTGGAGTTTATTTAGCGTTGGCAACACTCGCGGCCGGGTGGCTCCGTGGGGCGATCTAGATAAATAATGAGATTAATATGAACTGCTGGATCGACGATTAGTTCGGTTCCGCTCTCGTTACAATACGTGAATACTTTCATGTTTAAGCCTGCTCCTGTAATATTTTGTTTTAAAAACATACGACCGAAATGAAAACCTCTTCCTTTTTGGAAGACGGTTAAAAAGTGAAATATTTAGATAACTAATTTCTCTAATCTACACATCAAATAGTCTTCAATTTAATTGTTGTGTTTACCTACATTTGTATGTTCCTTATCGAATATAGGTGAAATATTAAATTAATAGCATTGTATAAATAAGTACGAGTATTACCAATAAAGTGGAAAAAACCATATAGGGTGAAGGACCCAGTAATGGACACTTTTAGGACAGTGTTCATAATAAAAATCAATAAAAAAAAACTACAAAACTCAGATCAACAATAATTACTGAAAATAACAATCAGTATTCTCAAGAATCAGCACAACGAAATACAATCGAAGTATCTGTAACGAATTATTAGAACTTTGATAAAATATTGAAAAAACTAAAATCACCAGTTATGGACACCTAGGATCCAGTTGTCCATACCCAGTGATCGACGTTACCCAGTTATGGACACCCAGTCATCGACAGTGAACAACATAAACATAATTATGGCAGAAATAAATACTATTTAGGAGACGTACAAATTAAATACATTTTTAATTGAAATTATTTTTTTAATTGAAGTCAAAACAGGTACTTTCATACCATTATGGTGCTTCATTATACAGTTTGTAACTATAATGCTAGCTCAAATTAAGCATCAAAAACAAATACAAAACTTTTAATCAAAACCCGTAGTACTCGTAGAAATAACTATTATCGATAATAATGATCATCGTCATCAGCCGCAAGACGTCCACTGCTAAACATAGGCCTCTCCCCTAGATTTCCACAACGTATGGTCCTACGCATCCTGTAACCAGCGACTTTTGCGAGGTCATCTGTCCATCTAGTCGTCCAACACTGTGCCTTCCGGTTCGTGGTCGCTACTCGAAAACCTTTCTTCCCGTCGGTTGTCAGTTCTTCGAGCGATGTGCCTGCCCATTGCCATTTCAGCTTGCTTACTCTTTGAGCTATGTCGACCACTTTCGTTCTTTTGCGAGTATTCTCATTACGGATGCTGTCGCGCAAAAAGACTCCGAGCATAGCTCTCTCCATAACTCGCTGTGCGACTTTGAACTTCGTTATGAGGCCCACAGTTAGGGACCACATCTCAGTTCCATAAGCCATCACTGGCAACATGCACTGATTAAAGACTTTTGTCTTTAGGCATTAGGGTATTTTGGACTCTAAGATGTGCTGAAGTTTCCCGAACGCTGCCCATCCGAGTTGGATCCTTCGCTGGACCTCTTTGTCGAAGTTGGATCTACCTAATTGGATTTTTTGACCCAGGTAGACGTATTCGTCAACAACTTCGAGTGTGGTATTCCCAACAATAATTGGCACAGGTGAGACATGAACATTTGACATGACCTTCGTTTTGTCCATATTCATTTTCGGACCTACCTGTTGGGATACTCTACTAAGGTTTCTGAGCATAGCACCGAGGTCCTCCAGCGACTCCGCCACAATGAATATGTCGTCGACAAACCGAAGGTGAGTGATACATTCGCCGTTGATGTTGATGCCATACCCGTTCCAGTCCAGTAGCTTGAAAACATCTTCCAACGCGGCAGTGAACAGTTTCGGAGATATAACATCTCCCTGTCTCACGCCTTTCTGTAGCTGGATATGTTTTGTGGACTAGTCCTGGGACAGAGATTGTGGCTTTACTGTAGATACACTTCAACACTTCGATATAGCGATAGTCGATGCGGCATAGCTGGAGAGACTGAAGCACTGCCCAGGTCTCGATGGAATCGAGGCTTTCTCATAGTCCACATACGCTATACATAGTGGCCGATTATTCTCCTCGGTTTTCTGTATAATCTGCCGAAGCGTATGGATGTGGTCTATGGTACTATAGCCTTTTCGGAAACCGGCTTGTTCGGTTGGCTGGAAGTCGTCAAACCTGCGTGCGAGACGTGGCTCAGAAGTGAGATGGGTCTGTAGTTCTTCAACAAGGTGTTGTAACCTTTTGTGAAGAAGAGCATCACCACACTTCTGCTCCACGCTTCTGGCGTATTAACGTCAAGTATGACGAAGTCGAACAGCTTCTGGAGGACTTTAAGTACCGGTTTTCCACCCACTCTCAGAAGCTCAGTCGTTATCCCGTCGTCGCCAGGTGCCTTGCATCCTAATCTCATTTTTTGTTTGAGGTGTATCGGTACGGTTGTTGTTTGTTCCCGGTATAGCAAAGTTTCCATCTGAAAACACTTGAAAAAATCTTAAAACATCTGAAAGAAGACATAAAAACCAGTAATGGACACTCACTGGATCCAGTGATCGACACTTTGTTCTTTACTGGTACAGGCACTCCATTTTGATTAATTTAAAAATATACTTAAACTGCTTGAAAAAAGGAGTTAAATTGATGTGCCAACTCCAGATGTTCCTAAAAAAATAATTATGGACATGTGTCAATTACTGGGTAAAGTATGTATGCCAGAACCAGTAAATAACACCGGCTATAAACACAAAAAAAAGCGTGTTTATAACCGGGAAGAATTACAAATTATATCTCTCATTTCAATACAAAACTTTAAAATATACTTAGAATTCAGTTACAATAAATAACAAATAAATGATGAAGAACCAAATAGACTCACCTTGTTAACGATTATGTTAGTAAAATTTGATTTTTCTGGACCAGCACTAACTTGGTCTAATGTTTAATTTGCCATCTTGAAACAAAATGATAGATCGCACTGACGTATATTATGAGGCAAATAGGAGGTCCGTTCTCTATGATTAAGTGTTCCCACACCAAAATCTCAATGTGGAAGGCTTGTTTTCTTTGAATAAAGGAAAAAAAGTGTCCATAACTGGGGTCTTGTCCATTACTGGATCATCCATCCTACCTACGTAAATTTTTAAACAACATTAAAAGAATAGGTATGTTTACTTAAGTACTGAACTACTGCGCGAAAACTGCATTTAATTGATTTTTTTTTTTATATAAGAAAGTACTCTAGTAACCTTTATGTTTAATAATCTACTAACTCTACTAAAGTACTTATGTCATTTCAATGTGCTTCAAAGATCTTTATAACTAGCACAGATTAAACACCTCATAACTAGGTAGGTACATAAGTAGGTATGTGTGTATACACAAACTTCAATTCTGACTTCTGTATCAATTTCCTGTATATTATATTACAATACCTATGTCTGTATACCTATGTGGGTATTTGACAGTAAAATTCGTCAATACCTATATTTACTTAAATCGAAGCTAAAGTAGGTAAATATAAAATTTACACGTCAAATATAAATACAATGATAGGTCCACAATATGTAAATAAAAGTACATTAAACATAGGTACGTAGTGTCCATGGTGACTCAGTGGTTGGAAAGCGCGAGGTCGCAGATTCAAGTTTAAGTTGGCCTTTACTGGTTTTAGCGGTGAAGGAAAATGTTGTGAGGAAACCGGTGTCTTCCTAGGATCTTTTGAGTGTCTTCCGCCAGCCTACACTGGGCAGCGAGGTGGCAGATTATGGCTCTTTCCTTCCGAGACAACGCCCCAAGTTCCAGCAGTGGATACATTTACCTAATGGAATGCTTATATATGCTACATATTGTAGCCTTAAATATGTACAATTTGTAGGTAGATACCTATATTGTGTGTGGACCGATATTCTGTAGATACTATTCTTGTTTTGAGATAATTTCTCAATTCGGTTGAATGATTTTTTGTATGTTAAGCAATAGCTCCACCAGTTAATCGATTTAAAATGCAACTAGATGTTATTACGTTAATTTATCTTTATACTTGTGTAAGCTAACAACTCAGAAAGTGAAACAAAGATAGCTTAAACCATTCTGTATTACATCAGTATTTACACTAATTAACCATTCTATAATATAACATCGGTATTTAAACTAATTAATCAGATATCTTTAAATTAATTTCAATATCCATCTTTTCCCCATCTATTTTTTTAAAAACCATTCTGTATTGTATAACATTCTGACATCTCAGATTCCTCCCAAACGAATTAACAAAATAAGCTCGAATGGCTCCCTATCAGTTTACGTCGGGATACTCACATCCTATCACTTTTATATAACACACTTTTCACCCCCTCTTCCCCTCCGTATTTAAGCTCCCGTTTCACATTTCTTTGCGACACTCATTCAATAAATCTTAGGTCGTCTACAAATCTCCTATTATCTACCTCAGCTCATACAAGCTCCTTTTACGGTTCGTCGTTCTGCGTGCAGGCTGTGGCCTTATGGAATGCTCTTCCTGCGGCCATTAGACGTGCGCGGAGCGTCGCTTCGTTCAGGACTCTGATTCGGCAGCATTTTCTGACAAAAGTTGTTCACTGATTTATGTTTATTTTTCTTGGATTTTTGTGTTTCTTATTGTATACATACATTATTTCTTATATATATATGTATTTGTATGTGTATTTATATATTTAAACTTATTTATTTATTGTACACCTATTATATGTATTTTGTTCTATTATATTTAATTTATATGTAATTAATACACGTGTTTATTTATATTGTTAGTTGCACCACTGCCCAAAATCTTACAAATCTTGTTTCTTTGTAAATCAAAGGTTATCTGGAAGAGATCGCTTTTAGCGATAAGGTCGCCTTTTGTGCCCATTATGTGTTTGTTATTTTATTTTACTTATTGTCAACTATGTTTGTGGTGCCAATAAAGTGTTTTTGTATTGTATTGTATTGTATTGTATTCCCCATTTTTTTTAAAATTTTCAGCCAGTAATCATATTTTAGCAAGGAGTTTTGTACAAGCCTATTGGAACCTTACGCTTGATTAAACTAACAGTCGATTTATTTAACTAATGTCTGTAGGTAAATTGGAAAGCATCATCACTAATAATAATTAACTTACTTAAAAATATTATATTATGGTAACGCCATTCAACTTTGCGGCTTATAATTCGAAACCCACTACCATCTAAACACATCAAAAATTCATATTTCAAGTACAAGAAAACTGTGAACCCAAACAATTAATTATACAATTCTGACACCCGTCTGTTTGCGACGGCGGTCAAGGAGCGCTTGAAATTAGCCACAGCCAGTACGTGACTGCTACCGGCCTCGCTGGATCTCCTCACAATATTTACATTCTACTAATGGATCTCAGAACTCGTGTGCTTTGAAAGTAAGATTTTATACTATATACGAGTATATAGTACTTATGAGTATAGAGGCTACGTTAGTCATTTACAGAAATCGATGATTTTAACAGTTAGACCGGCGTACAAATGTTTGCATTTCGCATTCCTTTTAGGCTGAAATTGCAGCACTACCTGCACTAGGTATATACTATACGCCAGTTTACTTGAATAAACTTGGCTGGCCACACTGCCGCGTATCTAGATAACTAATCTGAGATCCTAATTGTACCTAAGTACAATGTGTGATGCCTTAATTATTTTGACTTCAAGACTTTTAGGCTAGTATCTAGGTATCTATAATGTTAGCTATATGTAGGTAAGTCTGTTAGACTTGGATTCTAGTATTTTTTTTAATAAAGAGTGACGAGACGAGCAGGACATGTGCCTGATGGCAAGCAAAACGCCTGCCACATAACAGCACAGTGACACGCAGCTATTGGAACATGAAAAGTCAAAATCATTACCTAACACTGCACTGCGTTCGTCACGCAGAGATCTAAGATGTTATATCTCTAAGCCCTGTAATTTCTCTGGAAACATTGCCCTTCAAACCGGAACACAGTAATGTTTACACATTACTGTCTGGCGGTAGAATAACTGTCAAAGGTGTGGTACTTCCCCAGGCGGACTCGGCTAAGAGTCCTACCACTACTGAAGTACTACTATTTAGGCTGAATATTATTTTTGCTACCTATACCTAGGTCTACCAGACTTGGGAACACGCATTTCGGCTCAGTAGGTTAGTAGGTAACATCAAATTGAAACATTACCGCCGTCTGTTCCAATCTCTGTGGTGCAACTTAAAACTATTTAGACACGTTTAAATCGATGATTTAGACAGGTTTTTTGCGTGAAATCTGAGATTCCGCAAACGGATGACCCGTTTGAGAATCAAAGAAAAAAACGTTCACAATTGTGTGATAATTGACAACTTGAACAGCAAAGACAACAAAAAGCGTCGGTCGATAGATGACGCGTGACCGTTGGCCGGCCCCCCACGAGTGTAGGAGTGCGTTTGATGACCGACTGATTGCCGTGAAATTAGCCAGGGGCGGCCTTCTGGACGGGGCGATGTTCGGTGGGTCGGGATTATTACTCAGGGATGGAATTATTTAGTTTTCTTCCTAGCTAATTCACTAATAGGCTTGCGATTTTTAAGACTAAACCTTGTTTATCATACCAATCATAATTAATACCATAAACGCGACAGTTATATAAATAGATATGTATATATAGATACTCTTTATTGGCACACCAAAAATAAAAGGATACATACCTAGCAAATTAGTGAAGTTATGTTGTCTGTTACGCGTCCACGTGAAAACTATGAAAGATCACCATGAAACTTTGTACACATAAGTATTCTTGGAGGTATTAGAAGTAACATAATATGTAGGTACTTAGTATATAATTTTTATACAAGGAAAATAAGATGGATCGGATATAACCGCGGCGCACTGTTAGTATGTTATAGAATTAAATAAATAAATAAATATTGGTGGACAATTTTATTCACACACGACACCATCTGACCCCAGACTAAGCAAAGCTTGTGATATGGCGGCGGTAAGATAGCTGATATAATACTTTTTGCGGCCAGATAGCTGACTAATACGGCCACGAGGCCAGTTGATTGACGCGATAGTTGTAAGGGTGTATGTAACGGTTGAAAGGACTTAAATAAGTGGTAACTACAATCTAGAGACACGCAGTAGTAGTTTCCTGAAAATGAAGATACCAAATCACAGACGTGGATACCAGATGATTCTCTTTGCCATGATTTCTCGGGAAATATTGCTCTTCAAACCGGATTACAGTAACGTATCACACTACGGCTTAGTTATAGACAAAGGTACTTCGCCACGCGGTACAAAGAATCCTAACACTAATGAAAGACAATAATGCCTAATTATCATTTAAAAATGTTTACTTTGGTAAAGGTTATCTAAAGAAAAAAAGCATGTGCTTAACTAACTGAGTAAATCACATTGTAGCCTCGCCAGCTAAGCAAAACCCTTCCAAAATCGGGTCCGAATCTGAATTTCAAAGTCGCGGCATCCACTGACCGCTAATTGCCCAAGTCACGTTCAAAACCCGTCAACTGCACGCTCGTGGAATGAATACTTGAAGACTAGGGACTAACATTGAAAAAGCGTATTTGCGACACCCCTGCCTCTGCTTTTATTGCATTATATCCATCGTCACCAGGTTTCTTCATTTGCCTTTTCAAACCCTACTATGCACTTATGTGAAACTGTGGATCGATCTTTGTTGCTCAATCACATAGGACCGGCTAAATGGATAGAATTGAAAAGAACTTAAATAGTTAGATTAGGCACCTTTTTTTTTTATCTGGGCAGAGCCTTATTTAACAAAACTAAAATACAATGAGAACTACATGCACTACATTACAAACCTAACTACTTACACTAAGCACACCTGAATTATCTATAGACCACTAGGTCTATAGATAATCAAGATGTTCAAGCCCACTACCAATCGGAAGCGTACCCAGCATGCTGGCGGCATTACCACGCTGAATGGCAATGCTTATGCATTGGGCCAAATAAACGCCAGCATTTTGGTCACGCGTCGCGTCGACCAAGCGCTCGGATATGAGGTGAGCTCCCGGCCCCCACGGTCCCAATGTCTCAACCCCAAAGGGCTCAAATATGTAACCACTTCCGAGGGTTGCATATTTGCGCCGTTTGAGTCGCTCAGCTGAATTAGCCGCTGCACCGGCCCTACTATGTGTTTAGTTTGATATAATGACACTAGACCTAGACTTGTTTTCTCGGTAAAACAATGGGATTGACAAAGGCGCTGTTATCTAGTAATATTATTAAAGTGAAATTTTGGATATTTATTGCTCAATCACATCGGAACGGCTAAATGGTTTGTATTGTATCGCGAAATAATAACGGGAAAAGGAACTACGCAGGAGAAACCGCGGAGCGCCGCCAGTTCCTCATAATTCGGCCTTAACTTAACGAAACTCCTACTAAAAGATTGTCAAAAGTAGGCTCGACTCTTATGACCACAATGATAACCCGTCAACCTCCGTCATGACGGAATGGATTTATTCCCGGTCTCGCAGCCCCGTCTGACGGCGACGGGTCCGTGTCTCCCGGACCCGCTGTCGCGGACACTCCGGACTCAATTACTGGACTGTTTGTTGTCAAAATATTATGCAGCCCCGACGGGGGTCAGAAATACCTACTTTACACGCACCTCATATCAATTATTAAGATTACATTACATGACTTATAACTACAATAGCGGTGAGAGCAGCCTTTCAAATAGAGAAACGGAGTAATTTCAACAAACGTTAGGTTTTTTAATGGTGCATGTAATGTATAACAATCAATAAATGTATAGGTAATAAGTATAATTATGGCAAATGTACCTACTGTAAAATATATATAAATTAACATCTAGTCAGATAAGTATATAGGGACTCTTATAAAGGTTGATTTTATGGTTGTAATATAGAATAAAAATAACAAACAAAGTTAAGTAAAAAACTAATAAAAAGTACTTTAAACATTCTTGGTACAAAAAGTGTATTGTTTGAGAACATCTGTTTACGTATCATTAAACGGTTCAGATTCAACCACGCCCTCATACAAACCCATTCAACATGCATTACATCAAACCACTTCTCCACGAACTTCAGAAAATGCGCCACTATCGGGTTGTTGTTTATAAATCTAACGAGTTCCGTTTAAAGTTTTAGTTCCGTACGTTACACGCGTCCATTTTACATTGTGGCAAATAATTCAGAGCCCGTTTTCGATCAAAAGAGATTGTATACCAAGATTAGGCACGTCGTTGAAAAATGTCCGGTGGCCATAGACATTGACAAAAGAGAGTCGGCCATAGACTAGAGATTTATTGTTTTCTTAACTGGCTTTTACCTAAGATGTTGTCACTAAGCCCTGTAATTTCTCTAAAAAATAAAACTTTCAAAAACCTTTTTCGTGAATATCGGCTGTCTTGGTGATGAGTTCAAGGAACAAATATTATGACACTGGATTTTTCTATACTAAGAAGATAGTAGACAGCTGGGGTAGAAAGCAATAGGGATACCTAGGATTAATCAGTGGTTTCTTCATAATTACAACCATGAGATCCCTTCGGCTTCGTATAGGAATTCAGCTCCACCCTGTTTTCTAACTTGCTTACGTTTTAGAGAACAGGGAGTTATATTTTATTGAGCGACCCTTCGCGACTCGAGTGTTGAGTCAATACAATGAGAATCCATGTTAATGTGGGGACTGGGGGATATTGCTGAGACATACCAGCTTACAGAAGCCTATCACATGCCCATACATCTTTTATTATTCCACACATTTTTTTTAACAATTCTTACACTTACAACTGCCAAACTTCTCACCAGTTTGTAGGTGAGAGTACTTTCAAATATTAAGTTACATACTCTTGGATATTAATATCTATTTTTAGTTGTTACTAAACACACTACTTACTGTACAGTCGGGCTGTGGTATGTTAAATACTACTGTTAGATGTCGTGTAGTTTGCACGTATAGTAACGGTCATATGGATGTCATCTTATCTTATACCTTTAAACGAGCAATTCTTGTAGGTATGTATATATATAGAATCTGAATCTCGGAAACGGCTCGAACGATTTTCATGAAATTATGTATACCTACAGGGGGTTTTGGGGACGATAAATCGATCTAGCTAGGTTTTATTATTTGAAAACATCATTTTATGCGCGTTTTTAGTCTATGAAAAACTCCTACAATGTCATTAGAATACGATAACTTATTTCGCCACTGTTCTTTAAGTCTAAATGGCTCAGACGGAATATGCTCGCCCTCGGAGTGAACAAGTCCCGGTTCGAATCTTTATGGTTACACTCGGGTCTTTACTTTTCGTTCTTTTTTTTTGAGAAAATCTTTTACTTATAGCCTATAAACGCATTTAAACCGAGCAAAGCTCGGTGAACCTGGTACTTGAAATTAAATACCTACGTAGGAAGTATTATTTATTAGCTTGACATTGACACATATTTTGGGTCCTCTTAAAGTAAGTGGTGGTTAAACCGCAAGTGATACGACGGAGCACAGCTAGTATTTTACGAATTAGTAATCCAGTACCCAATTAGGGATATGGTAACCCCAGGTCTCTCTGAGGTGACTAACATTGAGTATAGTTGCCGGCAAACAAGTTGACCATCTGCGCAGAAACGTTTTTAATGTATCTTTGGTGGAACTGCACATGCGCGAACATTCCCCTTCCACGTCACTTTTGGGTCAACTTGTTTGCCGGCCACTATACCTATACTAAACATAACATAAGCTCACTGAATGTTCCCACAGCTGGGACTCGGAGCCTCTTCTCGCAAGAAGTCAAGGCCACAACCCACCACGCTCGCCCAGTGCGAGTAAACAAATCAAAATCTATCAATACACACACAGAGGTGAAGGAACTCGGCTATGATTGCTCGGTGTTGTGATACTCCGAGACAATTGGACAAATTGGCTGTTACCATCACAGGGTTCGATGGCTCCGAGGTACATTATGTATTTGGGAGGACTGAGCTCGACGATTTTAGAAAACAATGGTGGCATTATAGAATGTTCGATTTCACAGTTTGTACCTAAGTACGAATCCGCCTTCAAGCGAGTATTTTTCTCAATGGAGTTTCAGTGTGGTTCGGGTTGATTTTTTTTTTGAACTCAGAACACAGAACATGCCTGCGAGGCATAGTTTACTTTTATATCGGGGAAATAACGGGAGTGGAAACAACGCGACTGTAACCGCGGTAGCTGCTAGTATCTGATCATTTATTGCCAAATCGAAGTATTATCCTTTAGCCAATCAACTTAAACGTACTACCTAATTGTTATAAGAGACCGGGTACCTACGTTTTAAAAGTATTTACGATGGGACTATAAGCACCTATGTTTACTTAATTTCGCCTTTTTAGGGTTCCGTAGCAAAATACGGGACCCTTATACATTCGTCATGTCTGTCTGTCTGTCTATCTGTTTATCTGTCTGTCTGTCCGTCCGTATGTCACAGCCACTTTTCTCCGAAATTATAAGAGCTATACTATTGAATCTTGATAAGTAGATGTAATTTGTAAACCGCATTAAGATTTTGATACAAAAAATAGAAAAAAACCAAAAAAATTAGGGGTGTCTCATACTTAGAACTAAAACTCAAAAATTTTTTTTTGATCAAAACCCTACGTATCTATTAATAAGTCATTAAAAATGATATTGAGGTTTCAAACTTTTTTTTTCTCTAAACTGTATAGTTTGCGCGAGGGACTCTTCCAAAGTGGTAAAAAGTGTCCCCCCACTGTAACTTCTAAAATAAGAGAATGACAAAAATAAAAATAAATGTATGATGTACACTAACTACCATGTAAACTATCAACGAAAATTGGTTTGAATGAGATCTAGTAAGTAGTTTTATTTTAATACGTCATAAATTGACTATTGTTAAAACACTGATTTAATTAACAACGAACTACTTACAAGAACTTTTATATTATGTTACTTGCTGCTTCGGTAGCCTTCATGGGCGAATCCGACTCGAACATGACCACTTTTATTTACTTTACTGTAGGTAGACTAATTTACCACCTCGTGAAAGCGTAACAAACTAACTTACTTTCAGGTTTGTAATTTTAGTAGGATTTTTTACGTCGAAGCTTATTTGCACTACATGCATAACATGAAAAACAACACAAGTAAATTAAAATAAAATATGTAGTTCTCATTGTATTTTAGTTTTGTTAATAAAGGCTCTGCCCAGATTAAAAAAAAAAAAAAGTCAATTAAAATAAAATAGGTATATAGTTCATTACAATTTTTAACTTCAAAAGTAATTACAAAAATTAAAAATGGCGGGTCGGTAGCCGGGTGGTGCGACGCGCTACTACAATCTACCATTATATTTTACTCATAATGCTGCCAGAAATTGCAAGATAATATTCCACGGTATGATTAATTTTCCTCCATTTTCCCTATCGTTTATTGTGGGAAAAGAATAATTATTTTGATGCTGTAATTTTATTTTTTCTTTGCTCAGTAGTTTTGTTCTGATTTTAATATGCAGTTGTAGGGGCACGTATTTACGGTGTCAGATTTAGTATATTTATTTTATTTAGAACATACAGTCGCTTCTTAAGGAGTAGGTAAGTATAATATTATAAAACCCTGTGCATAGGATGTTGCGAATAGTATAATGTATTAGACATATAAAATGGTATCTTAAAACTATTTATAATTAAAATATTTTAAAATAACGAGACTTTGTAATGTTTTGTCCTTCTAGTAGTCATCTATTTTGTAGTAGCATTTTTCGATTAAAGTAGTTTTTAAAATAGTTTTAAACCTTTTAATATTGGTTCCTCACTTCTTATATTATTTAAGTGGATGACAGCGGAGAGCGAGCAGTTTCTCGCCCAGCGCCACTTGGTACAGCTACATTGGTGATCCCGACGTGACCACATCGGGATCACCAATGTAGGTGTTACTGGTACTGGAGAAGAAATGAAACCACGTCACTGTATAAACTGCTGATTATATTGTTCTTACTGTAGTGTCGCGGGGCGAGAGGCTGCTCGCTCTCCGCTGCCATCCGCTTATTTACTAAATCTGACATTGTTAATACGCGCCCCTACACAGTATAAGATTCATCTTGTACTCTGTAACATGTTTGTGTGTGTAGGAAATGATTTATTTTATATTGAGATTAATTTTTATTGTCACATTATATAAACTAATCATATCTAATTCTTAATTTAAGTTTAATAAAATTTAAGTGAAAAATTATTCTAAATATTTTAAATTTTGACAATTACTTTATATTTAGGGTATATTATGATATTTAGGAATCATATTCAATTTCTCCAACCATCCATTTTTTTTTACGGAATGAACCGTTGACGCCACCTGCTGCTGAAATTAAAACTAGCCTTTACAACGCATTTGTATATTTGCAATGTCTTTAGAATTTAAAAAAATAAGTATTTGTTGGAAGAATAACAGCAAAACTCTATTTTCTCATTATTTTAATTAATAGGTAGATACTGTTTCAGAAGTCGAGTAATTTAAAAATGACTATTACGTTACGTATGTTCTTATCTGAATAACTGCTTCAGTATCTTAGTTTACCTCACTATTGTTACAAATGAAGGTAGCTATCTAAACTGATGATTCAATGTTTTCATTTACTAGACCAATGTTAAGACTGTTCGAACATCGAATATTACCTACATAGGCTATTTTTTGCTACGGGAAAATAACTGAAACGAGACCACTACGCCGGTAAATTCGCGGGATGCTAATTACTTGACATATTGTAACAGTATAATTGGTCTCCAAAATCTGAGGCTGCGACCGCTCTTGCGACTGCTCTTGTTACGGATATTCGCATCCGAACGGGTGCTGCAGAGTCTTAGTTTAAGTGACTATTGTTACGAATGTTCGCATCTGAACGGTTGCTTTAGTTTCCAGGCTGATGACGTCGACGTCTGGCGGCATGGGGCACGTCAACAACATGGGCGGGCTGGCCGCGTGCGCGGGGCCCGACTCCAAGCCCATGCAGTTCCCCCTGGCGCAGCGGCGGAAGAGGAGAGTCCTCTTCACGCAAGCGCAGGTGAGCCATCCTCTCTTATGACTGATATAGTAACAAAGGACAAGGACTTATGTAGTGGTAGGACTTTTGGCAGAGTCACCTGGAGAAGTACCACACTTCCTCACTTCCTATCCTCCCACTGTCCCTACTCTGCCAGCTGTACTACCGCCAAGCAATAATTTATAAACATTTACTGTGTTTCGGTTTGAAGGACAAAGTTTTCAGTGAAATTACTGAGCATAGAGATAAGCCATCTTATATCTCTGGGTGATAGCGCAGTACAGTACCTACGTACCTACTAGGTAATGATTTAGACTTTTCATATCCCAATAGATGCGATCCATTGCGCTGCTATGGGCAGGCATGTTGGTTACTATCAGGCACATGTCTTGCTCTTCTTGTCAAAAAAGGATTTTGTTTATTCCTTAGGTAAATGAATCCAGAAATAAAATAGTTACACAATAATACGCAGATTCTTATAACAGTTGAGTGTAGTGAGCGCGAGAGTAAATTTTGTTCATTTTAGTCAGGCAGTGAATGAAATCCTCGTATCGCAGCCCTCGCGGGGGCGCGTTATTTGCCGATCATTTTACAAATAAATACGGCTTGGGGGACTTTACCTGCCTTAATTCGCGTAAGGACGGACATTCACGTTGCAATTTTCGTTGAACTACCGACGAGGCTATTATGAAAATAGTTAAATGGAGAATGTCGAGGTTACAATTTCATAAAAATCACTACAGTTCTGCATGAAATGCATTCATTTTAGAATAGCAGCTGATCATTCAGCAGAAACTCTGACTAAATTCCTTACAATAATACAGCCGCTCTCAATTTTAGTATAGACTATCGGTGAAGATCAGATTGTATAAAAAATTGCAGACGTACCTACTCGTATTGACTTGGGGACTGCTGATATGTACTGTATGTTATTTGCTTTTTAGTCTATACTATTTTGTAAGTCACCTACTCCCGTCTCAGAGCCTCTATCACGGCCGCATTCCGGTTCCTCTGTCTTTCATACACTTGCTTAAACTCTAAAGTAGATTTTTCATGTAATCAAGTTAGGTACATCGTCGCGCCGCGAATGGTTCGCTTTACCCCGCGAGGGGAGATTCCGCGATCGAGTGCAGCATTATTGCGACGGCGCGGGTAACGGGAGTCACATGGCAACTCGGTTCGGTTAGCCAGTGTTGCTAGGTTACACAAGTAACCTTTAAGGCGCTGGGAAGACCTGAGTGAAATTCACGAATGCAAAATTAAGCTCCGCCCCTTTACAACTCCGATAAGACAGCGCCACACGAAGTTGCGTGCACTCAGTAAAATTATTTGCATTGATGGAAACAAAAGGCTTCCATGCTCATGCTCATAGATGGCGCTTTTCAAAATTTTTATTAATTAGAAATGCACGTCTTTTTGCTGTTTACAAATTTTTTTCGTCTGATTCTCTTATTTTTTCTAACGGACTAAGTAAAGTCCTTTTGTATATTAAATAAAAAACAAATTGCATAAATTAGCTAAGCCAGGAAGATGAATCACTACATATTAAGTAATCCATTTCTTTAAAATTATTGTACGAATTTTGAAGAAAAACATTCACTGTTAGTGAAGTACATGTGTAAGTACCTGGGTGACCGAGCTTTGCTCGGTTTAAACACTGAATATATTTAGACATTAGTGGCGGCCTGGCGGCATTTTTCAGATTTTGCCCCGCCTAAAAAATATTGAAGGTCCGGGGCTGACTAGCAGCACCCTGCGAGTTTACCTTCACTGTTCCCGTTCCCGTTATTTTTCAGGATAAAAGTAGCCTGTGTGTTATTCCAGACTATAATCTTACGTGTTTTCCAAATATCAGCCCGATCCGTTTATACGTGACTTGATGTTTGTCGTGACTGAGCAAAAACATCCAAACATTGACATTTACAATATTAGTAGGATTGGATACTAATAGTACATAATATAATCATCATTATCATTAGACGAGGATACGAGTAAATAATCCACCATTATTGCATACTACAACTCGGAAAACAAGTTTTTAATAATAATACAGCGACGCCATTTCGCTGCTTTGTAACGAAAGGTCCACAAACAAAACAAAACCAAAATCACTTTTATGTCATTTTAGTTAGGGCATTCTTTTTATTAACAAGTGATACAAGTATTTTTGTTGTGACGGGATGAGCAGTAAGTATATGTGCCTGATGGTAAGTCACATGCCTATAATAGCGCAGTGACACGCAGGTATTGGAAAATAAAGAATCCTAATCATTACGTTGCATTATACTGCGCTCGCCACGACTATTATCTACATGTGTTCTAAATTTCTGCCCGACCCAACGTTACGACGTGATTAAGCAATAAACATCCAAGTATCCAAACATCCATATTTTTCAATATATTTCTATCCATATATTGAACATTTAAAATATTAGTAGGATTTCATATCAAAGCCCTGTAATCATACTGTATTTTTTCCTTTAAACCGGAAAACTGTGATGTTTTTAACCCCCGACCAAAAAAGGGTGTTATAAGTTTGACATTGATGTCTGTCTGTCTATCTGTCTATCTGTCTGTCAGTCTATGTGTGTGTCCATCTGTGGCACGGTAGAGCTCAAACGGATGGGCCGATTTCGATGCGGTTTTTTAGTTGAAGGTAAATATCTGTGCTGTTCTTAGCTATGGTTGGTTGATATCGATTCTAGATGGCCGCCTCCACAAACTGGCGGACAAAATATTTGTTCACAACCTGCCTCAATATGGGTATCAAATGAACAATAAGAGCAATATGGGTTTGCCTAGTAAAATATGATACATTATAACAAATCCAAGATGGCCGCCACCACAAAATGGCGAATTACATTTTTTCACTACTACCCCAATATGGGTATTAAACGAAAGGGCTTGACTAGTAGAATACTATGCAATATGACAAATTTAAAATCCAAGATGGCCGCTACCGCAAAATGGCGACTTACATTGCTTTTTTCGCAACTCCTCAATATGGGTTTCAAATGAAAGGGCTTGACTAGTAGAATGTTTTACAGATAGCAAATCCGAGGTAGTCGGGGGTTACTTAAAATTTTAATTTTGTTCTTGTCACACTACTGCTTGGCGGTGGAATAGCTGGCAACTTGACTAGTAAAACATTACACACTATGACCAATATAAAATTTAAGATGGTGCCACCATAAAATCCCGAATTATATTTTTCACTTCTACCTCGATATGGATAACCAAATTTTCCTAATTCTTTTTTTTATTTCGTAAGTGAATATGTCTTAAAATACAATACATGATTTTATTAAATCGAGTAAAATATATATGTAGTTCTATATAGTGTCTAGACATAAGTGAAAATAATCTATACTAATATTACAAAGCTGAAGAGTTTGTTTGTTTGTTTGTTTGAACGCTAGTATCTCGGGAAGTGCTGGTCCGAATTGAAAGATTGTTTTTCTATTGGGTAGTCCATTTATCGAGGAAGGCTATAGATCATAAAACATAACGCTACTATTAATAGAAGCGGAGCATTGATCAAGAATGTAACAAAATCAGGAAAAAATATTCCTTTTTGAGAGTTTTCGCACGTTTCGTGCTGTGACATGACACATGACAGCATGTGTCTAAGATTGCGTCATTGAATATCACAGATTATATACCTCTTGAATATAAAACCTTTGCTAATCTCCGAGTTGGTACGACCAATTTCCGACAGGTGGCGTAACAGGCAGCTGAAGAGGTATTTTATTTCAAAATCTCGGGTTTTGATAAGACGATGCTACCACTATCGGTCTTCAGTTTGGTCAGCTGAGTTTGCCCAAGAGACTGATTTCTTGCGAACACTTTCGAGCCTTTGTTCTGCTTGATTGCTTCTTCAATACTGAAGTATTGAAGCAGCATACGTCGCATATCTTGTCTGACCGCCATAAGATCTAGAGTTTGATCGGAGAGCTTTCAGTTCTGTTTTGGCGTCGGCTCTTATAAAATTTTCTGCCAACCGCATGAACAGTTTCCACTAGCCTATCGTTTATTTCGTCCGCCGTTACGCATTCATCTAAGGATTCGAAGTGATCTTCGATCTGAGCATAATTTGGTCGGAGCATGGACTTCATTAGACGTGATCTTTCGACCTTAATGTTTAGATTCAGCGTGCCTCTTACAATACGGTGATCACTGCCGGTCTTAACCTTGCTGATCACAGAGACATCGCTGAATATTTGCCGTTTAGTCGTCATAATGAAGTCGATCTCATTTTTGTGGAATCGTCTGGGCTAATCCAGGTTCAATTTCTTTGTGGTTGTTTCTTGAAAAGGAGTTCATCATAAAGATGCTCTCCTTTCCAAGAAATCCGCTAGACGTTGCCCTCTGGGTTCCGCTGCCCATATCCGAAATCCCCACTCTCACTCATCTACGTTTGCTCAGTTTTGCGTTGAAGTCTCCCATCACAACTTTGAAATGTGTTGGCGGAAAGGTCAAAAGAGACGTAACACTTGGGCAATACCTAAAACAAGAACCGGTTTTGGCCAGGGTGCATTTTCCTTTACTGGACCATACCTTTACCAACCTATTGACAAAGAGTTGGACATCATAGATACGTCAACATTATGAGTGCAAGAAAAGGTCTCGGCTTGGCTATCTACTCAGGGCTACTGCTCGCATCTCGAAAAAGCGACATCGTTTCATGGTGGATGTTCCAAAGGCACGAACAAAGAGATTTGACTCTTTTTTGTTTTTGTCTACGCTGTGGAATACGTTGCCTGAGTGATTTTTCCCCGATAATTACAATCTTTGTGTCTTCAAATCCAAAGTGAGTCGGTTTTTTCTAGGTAAACACGCTCCATATCGTAGGCAAACATATTGCATGCCTCTAGAAGAAGAGGCCAGTTTGTATAGGTCAATTATTAAAAGGTTTTGTATCACCTTATCTTACCTGCAAACAGCAATAAAGATTTTTGTATTTGTACCACATTGTTGTTTAACATCAGGCGAGATGGCGGTCAAGTGTAAACCTTTGAAAGTAAAAAAAATGTCCTGAATTATTTTGGTTATATTTAACACAATGTTGAAATAATCATATACCTAAAATAATCAAGTTGTAGCTAATTAACATACACAGAGAATGATAGAAAACATCAGAAATAGAAAAAATAGTTGAAAACAAAGATAAAATGATTTTGAGTTGTGGCTTTTTAGTTTTAATGCACCGATTTAGGTAATTTTAATTCATCGCTCAATCGAACAAGAACAAAATTAAAAACATTGGTTCGACTACCTCGGATTTGTTTTCTATAAAACATTCTACTGGTCAAGCCCTTTCATTTGAAACCCATATTGAGAGAGTTTCGAAAAAAGAAATGTATTTCGATATTTTGCGGTAGCGGCCATCTTGGATTTCAAATTTGTCATATTGCATAGTATTCCACTAGTCAAGCCCTTTCGTTTGATACACATATTGGGGTAGTAGTGAAAAAAAAAATTTGATTCGCCATGTTGTGGTGGCGGCCATCTTGGATTTAAAATTTGTTACAACGTATAATATAACGGTTTTACATAAAAATAAAACCGATATTATGTGCCGAGAACGGAAAACATACAGCATTATATGAAGAAGCAGTATGTATACTTATCTTATTAATCTGTGGTCGACGTCTATACCATAGACAATTAGCTTCATCTTGACGCCACCAGAGGGCGCCGCAAGCGCGCCACCAGCAAGGGCACCCGGCGCGGTGCGATCTTTGGGATTCATAGTCTTCACCAGAAAGCCCTTTCTAGAATGCTGTATGTTTTCCGTTCTCGGCACATAATATCGGTTTTATTTTTATGTAAAACCGTTATATTGATGTGCCTCAGAAAACATACAGCATTATATGAAGACGTGTTTGTTATCTGCTGGTGTAAGTATGTCCAAAAATAACAACGCTATGATGACTGAAACATTTGAATACTTATTAAAATAAAGTGTTCAATAACATTTTGTAATTAGCTAAATTAACAAAGCTAATTTTGTGTGATGTAAACTTTGAAGAACATGATTAACCATTTATGTTAATATCGCAGTAAATTAACCTAACATGCTTAATGTGTTAAGATATTTCCATATTTTGCTTAATAATGTCATCAATCGATTGGGTATTTGATCATCCAAAGGCTACTGCTATATCTGGTCCACATCTCCTAGTTGTACGTTCATGGCACTGTCTCACTGGACTGGACATATCCAATTTTTAATAACAAGATGTTAAGCAACTGCTATAGATAAAATTTATTTGATTTGACTCGAAAGCTATTCTGTTTTTCTCAGATAGGAACTAGAAAATGTGATAAGACACAAATTATTCTCATTTTCCATGTTCATACTGCTATATAGCAATAATACCTATGTATATTTCGGTCTATAATATTTAAAAGGGTTATTATTTAAAGAACTGTTCCAAACAAATATGTTTTACATACTGTTTTTGGAGGAATTGGAAAACAACCAATCTACATAAAGTACTCTAAGACTTCAGGTAGCTGTAGAATTCAGACGATTATCGCTTTCGCAAAATTTTAAAATGTACATAATTATGAAGTTCCATTTTAGTGTGTTGTCTGCAAATAGGCGACATAATATAAGTACATACTATGTGTACTAATTCTGTTTTAAGCGATAAGCTGTTATTTGAAACTAGACTTATCCGTGTTTTAGCTGTCAGCAGTTCTTGAATTTTAATATCAAATTATAATTATTTTGATCAGACTTAAGATATATTATAACATATTTAACGCATATAAGTCCTCGCTCGACCATCGTTTCGTCTGGTGCCGAGTGACAGTAAGGGTTGGCAATGATTCACACTGACCTAGCGTTATTTTATAAACTATTTTTTCTGTGAGTTTCTCACTCAAATCTACCCTCATTTTCCCAAAAATCTAGGGTTTTATCAATACTCATGAAGATTTCAATGTAATGATACACTCTACAGCGACATTTACCTAGAATCTTTCTAGGTCACGCGTTATCCACCAGGCCGCACCAGCCTGGTGGACCATGGCTTTTGCCGACTCCCAGTGATGGGAACGAGTCAGAAGGCTGGGCTGGTTTCGTATAAATATAATTTGTTTGTTGGCTAGTCGAGAGCCACTACCTTGTACGTCCTTATTGTACAGTTCGAATGTGCTAATAATAACCAGGAAAGAATACTGGAATTTGGGTTCATCAGAGCTTGTCCAAAGCATTTATAGGCTTTGTTGACGACATTTTGCAATTATTTGTTGCAAATGGATCTTTTGAATCCGTTTATTTATAAAATATGGTGGTTCTTAGTCGCTGTTTTAAATCTCATCCTCAAGCTTAAACTTAAGATACCGTTTACATAACGGTTCTGCTACAATTATTTCATGTTACTGTTCACCGTATCTACTTTCAATTTGGTTTTGGTGTTATCTCGAAATGATAAAAATCTTAAATCTTTTTCCATTAATATTTAACCTTATTATTACTTATCAGATTTTATAAAAGCGAAGATCATACGGTTTCTCTCTTCAGAATAGAGACTATACGGCAAGCTGGGCACTCTTTCACAAACTAAATATTAATCAACATTATCGCTCATTGGAATTGAAAACACAACTGCGTAAGACGCGTGTTTTAAATTATCATGTTTTAGGAGTATAAACATCATCATTGTCAGAAGAATGCCAACGATTCGTGGTCATAGATTCCTTCGTTGTTGTGATAGAGTATTAGTCGTTAAGTAATTATTCGTAGTTAGTATTGCTCATGGTGCTTTGTGTATTGAAACATAATGAGAAGTGGCTCCGCGCCACCACACCATCGCAGTAGGTACTACAAACATCCTTTTGTTAAATCATGTAAGTACAAGTCATACTTGACGAAGCTGTTACTGGTTAAATCTGAGATGGCGGATATTAAAGTCTGCCGTATGGTACCAGAAACAGTAAAATTTAAGCCACCCTTCAATTCCAATTTAAGCAAATCAAATCTAACTTTTGCGTCAGATGTAGGTAGATTCATGTACTTTTCTATAAACGCTGTTATGTGTAGATATATGTGCGCCATAGTTGACCTGCTCCTATTTTCTGTCAATAACCTTCCAGATACATAATGTGAATATACATAGATATGTGCTTTCTCGATCATAGTTTTGAGGCATTTCCAGTGTCTCGCGGCTTCCGCAACCTAGAGACGTAACTTGGAACACTGCACCAGAAGGAAGTCGTTCAGTAAAGACTGACACGACCCTTCGAACGCAAGGTCTCCGCGACCAAACGTGTGTTAGTAGTAAGATATGGTGCGGGGACCAGGTCCAAAACAAGTATTGGTCAAATATATTGGACATGAGTATGTTCCAAGTGTCTCATGGCTTCCGCAGCCAAGAAACTTAACTTGGTACTGCACCAGAAGGAAGTCGTTCAGTAAAGACTGACACGACCCTTCGAACGCAAGGTCTCCGCGACCAAGCGTGTGTTAGTGGTAAGATATGGTGCTGGGACCTGGTCAAATGTGAGGTATCAATTGTTCCAAATGATGTCTCGCGGTTTCCGAAATCTAGAGGCTTATTTAAATTTTTATTGCACCAGAAGGAGGTCGTCTTGTAAGATTAGTGCGAAGTGCGACTCTTCGTACGCAAGGTTTCCGCGACCAAGCATGTTATGAAAATGTGGTGCTAAGGAGAGATCAAAATTTAAATATGTATACGTATTAAAATAAAACATGCCATAAAACATTTGATAATACAATAGAACATCTACTTGAATGATATATTTTTTATAAATATCTCTGAAATTGGCGACATTGACTTGCTTCTCTTCCGCAGAGAAGGTTTGTTTTATAACAGGGACTCCTCCCTGAATCGATAGTTATCGATGTGATGAGTTGGATGTAGCTGTGAATTTTAAATGTATTGATATGGGTTTATGTGAAATTTTATTCTCCCAAATAGTTATATTGGCACCCAGGGCTCGCCATTGCATAATATATGAAATACTTATTTTTTTTTTTTTTTTATTTTTTTTTTTTTTGTAGGTATGTAAGAATTTTAAAATGCAATACATTCACGATCGTATTGTATAAAAGATCCAAACTTAGAATATCCTTACATAAATAAATGGTTATGCATGTATGTTTGCAAATTTGTCCACGTTGTAGCAGCTTACTTTATTCGATAGTGCAACTAAATTCAGTGATGGTGTAATTACAATAGTGCAACTGAACTAAGTTTCGTCAAATCTTAGTTAATAATGCGTATAATTATGATATATTCATTTCAACCTCCATCGGCACGTCTATGTATTTGTATACGTCTGAACTAGTTCGGTGGACACCGAAGGGTATAAAATTTAATTTCGTTTATACCTGTTTTTGATGTTTTAATTAATTTCATAGAATATTATTCAATGTTGATTCCGATTCTGAATAGCCATTTTCCCTTCTTTTTTGAAAAGTGGGATTAGATGTTGCCATAATTATATGTAATATTGAGATACTCTTAATAAGTTTAGCTTCCCAGATGTTACTAAGCAGTAACTTATTGGTTTACACCTTATCAACGTGTATTAGTATTAGTAGGTAGTTGAGACAAGGTTCAAACAATAAATAGTTTAAACAAGCCAGTTAAAACTGGGAGATGCACCTGAAACCCTTAGTTTTTCTTTTAGCGGACACGCTGCCAAGCAGGTAGGTACATGCTGTAGATTTACTTAGCAATTTAACGTTAGCTGGTCTAATAATTTACATAATAGCCTTCAAAACCTTTTTACTTGTGTCTACCCGCATGTCCAAAGAGTATCGGTCACATACTATGTTGGTACAAGTGTGTTCCAGCTATCACACGGTTTCCGCAACCTAGAAACGTAATTTGGAACTGCACCAGAAGGAAGTCGTTCAGTAAAGACTGACACGACCCTTCGAACGCAAGGTCTCCGCGACCAGGCGTAAATGATCGAAATGTTTTCGATATATTGGTCAAAACCATACATTAGAGATTAGGCAAAACTCGCACTAGTGAGCCAGCTGCTCACTTTTGATAAAATGCATATAAATGAATGAAGACTGACCTGCATGTATAAGACCTTGATTCTGGAATCGGTCGATCTCACCTTTACCACGCAGAGGATTTACCATTTTCTTCGATGGATGAATTATCCGCTTCACTCACGGGTACTTCGAAAATCTCAATCCGTTGAGATTTCAATAAAATTTCGTGTAATATATAAACACATTTAAAATATTTTTCGATAGTTATTAATTGTTAATTAGTGATAATTGAAATTTTTTTTTTTTTTATAATTTCGACCACTCGTGGCGAAAGTATACAACGCTATGAATCCCAAAGATCGCACCGCGCCGGGTGCCCTTGCTGGTGGCGCGCTTGCGGCGCCCTCTGGTGGCGTCAAGATGAAGCTAATTGTCTATGGTATAGACGTCGACCACAGATTAATAAGATAAGTATACATACTGCTTCTTCATATAATGCTGTATGTTTTCCTGAGGCACATCAATAATATTCTACTAGTAAAGCCCTTTCATTTGATACCCATATTGAGGTAGGTTTGAAGAAATATTTTGTCCACCATTTTGTGGAGGCGGCCATCTTGAGTCGATATTAACCAAACATAGCTTAGATTTTATGCAAGGACTCTTTTGTACACCTACGTCCGAACACCTCGGTGATTCAAAGCTAGTTTGTTTAATTACTGAGCCTTGTAGGTACTAATATTTATTCTGTTACTGAGCATTGTCTTGCAATGTAGGTAGTGTGATGTAGGTAGGCTAGAGATTAATACTATACTTGTGGGTAAACCAATAAATGTCGTTGTGTCACTCGGCTGTTTCAATTACTGCTCCACGTTAAAATATCGTAATATTCAACTATACAATTATTATTTTTTAAATAAAAGTGACGAGACGAATAGGACATGTGCCTGATGGTAAGCAACATGCCTGCCACATAACAGCTCAATGACACACAGCTATTAGAATATTAGAAGTCCAAATCATTACCTAGCACTGCACTGCGCTCGTTACCCAGAGATCTAAGATGTTATATCTCTAAGGGCAGTAATTTATCTGGAAACATTGCCCTTCAAACCGGAACACAATTTCAACTGGTATCTATAACTTCAGTCGGTAACTGAAGGTACCGACCATACCGACCGAAGTTACAAATCTATCTGGGAAGTAGATTATTTGATGATAAGCCTCGGGTTCTATAGGAACTATTTTCTAATCTGTCTCGAAAACTAAATACAAGCTTGAAAAAACAACGGACAAAATATCCAACAACAACGATATCAAAAAACATGCAAAAGATTACACAGTGATGAGATATGAACTCGAGAACTTGAACGCGGTTGTACCACCGAGCCAAACTGACAAGTTACAGTAGGGTCCAAAATTTCACATCATATGAACTTTATTACCGTTTGTAAAACTTCTATAACTTCAATCAGGAACTGGGAAGTAGATTTAATTTTAAGATTTGATGAAAAGCCTCTGGTTACTTAGGAACTATTTTCTAATCTGTGTCTCAGAACAGACAGAACTAAAGAAATAAAACCTTGAAAAACAACGGAGAAAATATCTAACAAAACAATAAAAAAAAAACGCAAAAGGATTTCGTAGTGCTGAGATACGAACTCAGGATCGTAAATCGTAACGACTTCATCTGCCGCTTTAAACATTGCGCCAAATCTACAGATGTCTGTAGTGTCGAATTTTCAAACCACATGAACTTTATGGATGTTGCTGCATGAATTTGTGAGAATTGTTTTTTTTATTTTTTGAATTGCGAGCGTCGGACGACAAAGCGACACAAGTCCTTTTAGCAAGGCGCATCAGCGCTTTCTGCTGGACTTCATAGTAGTATGCGAGAAGCAAGACACGGGCCGGCTCGGTCGAGTTAGCTTTTCAAAGACAATTAATTAATACGAATTAAACTTCATAATCCAAAATACAAAATCTTCCATCCCCTTAGTAAAAATGATATGTTTACCTATAAAATTTGAATAATGTATGTTTATTAATGACACAGATATTTACATCTAAAACTTATTTTAGAGGTAAGTTTAGGATTTTTCTTATCGAGTTTTTTCCAAATCGTGTTTTGATACAATAGGTTACCTAATAAATATGTTCAAGGTAACATATATTTTACTAAAAGCCTCAAACCATATACATGTTGTTAAATGTGTGTTTAAAAAGTGCTAGTTGGCGATATTCAGCGCCTTAAGCTGATTTTTCAGCGCGACTTGACGAAGAATTTTATTTTGCAATGAAAATAATCTACATTTTCTAATACCTACCACCACCTTGCCCTTTTTTCTATCGGAGTACTCTTAGCTCGAAAAAGCGATATCGTTTCATAGTTGTCGTTCCAAAGACTCGAACAAAAGGTTGACTCTACTTTTGTGATAAGAACTTCTAGGCTGCGGAATGTGTTGCTTGAGTGGCTTTTTCTCGATGATTACAATCTTAATGTCTTTAAATCGACAGTGAATCGGTGTATTCTAGGTAGGTAAACACGTTTTGTTGTAGACCGCATCATCGCTTAACACCAGGCGAGATGGTGGTAAAGTGTAAACCTATATCTAACAATTAAAACAAAACTTAGGTACTCAGGAAATAACAATTGAAGTACTGTAACCGTTAGACCGTTACCGACACTTTTTATTTAAGTGTGTGTATGTATTAAGTAGGTATATTATGTAAGTAGGTATGTACCTCTATAGGTGTATATACCTTAGTAAATAAGTTAAACCACCATTGTAGTTGACTCAAGACTGATCATTTATTCAGATATAACACATGTAGGTAGGAACAATATCAGTTTCAATATTAACCTGTCATCCTTTCACAAGTACCCTCTATACACATACATCACACTTCCACCCTTACAAAGCAAAAATGTTTTTATTGCAAATTAGAATTAAGTAACTTAACAAAACATTCAATAAATTTTGATCCATTTCTATTGACAAAGACTCTCATCGAAACTCTTTTAAATCTACTCTCAAAACGAATTAAGCATTGTGTATATGTACTAGCGGACCTGATAAACGTTGTCCTGCACACGCGTAAAAAATGTTTTATTTATACTTTTACGCCCATAGAAAGAAAAAAAAAAAACAAATTCGGCCCAGCCTTTTAGTAGATGATTAATATCGTATTGTATAAACATTTCTTAATTATATACAACTTACATAAAGGAACGTAGAAATAACCTTTTATGTGATGTATGTAGGTAGGTAAATTCTTTAAAATGGAATTCAATATGAAAGTACAACAGACAGCGGTCATTTCAATCTAAATAAAAAAAATAGGAAAGCAAATTCGTGTGTATCATGGTGTTTTTCGAGATGTCAAATACATACATACATACATATTTAATAGTAGGTATACTAGGGTACCTATAGCAAATACCTAAAAATTACAATCACACCATGTACAAAGTACTCACATGTCAACACAGTAATGTCTATTCTAAATGTATTGTAATGCATAAACTTGAAAGCAAAAGCCGAAATCAGCTTGTATATTTACTAAATTTTTTTTACTCAAAATATTATTACCTACAATCACATTAGTACATTTTCTATTTATAGTTAGTTATTTATAATTTATAAGTAGTTATATATATTCTTAGTACATTCACTTCCACCTGGGTAATGTTTAGCTGATATTAATTTTATTTTAACAATTAAGTACATCTATATAGACAATATGACAATAATTTCATGATTTTAGCAGTAACTCAGTTTTATTACTTTCTTTAGTTTGTATCATTAGGTAGGTTTTTTTAACATTATAGGTAGGTACTCACGCAATATCTACTAAACTAACTTTAGCTACGTATACCTTTCATAACATGTTTCCAAGAGAAGTCATCAGCGTATTACCTATTACTATTAGGTATACTTATTATGACGACTATCTCCTTATAGATTCATTTACCTACATATACAACTTACTTAATATTTATTTGTCCATCTAGTCAGGTAACGTTATCGTTTTCATATGATACATCTGTTATATAAATATAAAGTTTTTAGAAATCTTTGCTATTTATTTTATTAGTCACTATGATAAGTTTAAACAGAACACTTGTGAACGATACAGGTTTAGTAAGAAAATAATTTAATACTATCCATTATTATATGAAAAAATATGAAAATACCGAGCGTTACTGAAACTCATGTCCAATTCAATTATAATTAATTATTAATTCCCTACACATAAGTTTAACGAATTATCTAAATGCTAATTGCATGCTGTGCTTTGTCTCAACGATAAATACTTTTAACAATAACAGATTAAGAACAATTAGCTTAATAAGCAATGTAATATTGTAATTTATCAACACAAAGCCAAATTAAATAAATAAAATATATTGTTATAAGTATATTACGTATACCTATGCAAGACAATTATTTGAAACAATAGCACGCATGTTGTTAGACAAGTAGGTACACACTCAGTAATCGCTATATTAGCCAGTGCGCATTTGAACACACATTACAACATTGCTTTCTTATATTATGTATAAGCCAAAGGTAGTTTGGTACATGACTCGGCTGGGTGTAGGCAGGGTGTGCCCCGCAGGCACCTGGCTCATCTAAACCAATATTTAATTGTAAAGGTATAATACATTCGGTACAAAGTTAACGTAAACAATTAATGTTTTATATTTATGCCTAGTTAATGACACCAGCTTATTTCCAACTCCCTAAGCGTGGGGTACTGAAATGTCCAGTACAAATAATTAAAAAACTATCTAACAAAGTTGCTCGTCATAATGAGCTAGCCAGGACAAATATTAATGTGATGAATACAACTATCTGCTGAGAGTCAGGGGTGCTTACATGCATTTATAATAAATTTTAGAAGTAATAAATATATCCACTATCTGGTTGCCACAATACAAGTCTTGGCTAGTTTGTCTTGCCTTGCCAGCTAGCGTTGTGCGAGGGATGTCAAACCATATTCAAAATAGCTTCACTACGGCGTAAATGCAGGTACTTGACTTCGAGGTGTGAATTAACAAACTAGTTAAATCTCTCAACTGTACAATATCGAAGTGTACGTCAAAATTGATCCAACCGTTCCAGATAACTAGAACATTCGGTCAGATTAAAATAAATATTTCTTCCGTACCGTACCGTACCATACCGTATATACTTTTATTCAGTGAAAAGCCGTTAATCCGTAAACACAAACAGACACTTCAAATTTACCTATTTGTATAGATAGACCTATATACTTGCATTGATAATGAATTACCTAACACTTTCCTCATTACATTACAAGGATATCATGGCTTAAACTAATTTTCACAACAATAGGTACAATTAGTACAAGCATAAATTAATGGCTATTGTTTGTTATCTATGATATGATGATTGTTATCTAATATAAGATGTGGAACATTTTTCTTAACTAATAACATTATTTCCTTTTTCCATTAATTGCAGTAAGTAATTTGTACCAATTAAGTAGAACAGTAAAAACATATCAAATTTTATCACCAAAATGTCACATAAGATAACTTTCTCCATAACAAAACTTTTTACATAAGTTTTTAAACCAATCTCTAAAAATCAAGACATGATATTTATAATAGTCCTATTGTGAAGATAAAGTCAATTACTAATTCCAATTATATAACTTTTCTAAATACCTTGATTTCACTGCAATAGTACCGTCCCTAAAATAAATAACTATACCGCACACATCGATAACCGCACATATCACACACAACACTTGAATCGAAGATCTAACCCGGTATGGTTCTCCTTTCGACACGGGACTCCTTTTCTGATGTGTGGTACGCTCCTCGACCGCCGATGCCATATACCACAGCAACCTGTGTGCCCCTGCTGAGCTCTCACTCCGCCGAGGTCTGTCTCCCTCCGCGCCAGCTAGAGACTGCCAGCGAGACTGGTGCGCGGTCCGCGGGTGTCTCCGCCGCCGTTGTCCATATGTCCTGTCTACGCCCAGCCTCATACCATTCGACGTGTGGACAAACATCTCACCACGTCCGCTAGCGGAACAGTGTCCTGGTGTGCCGCCCGCGGCCTCAGCCGCCGCCGCCGTTATCCATGGCACTCTGTCTCCACCCAGCCTCGTTTCATTCGGCGTGTGGACCAATATCTCACCACGCGTGCTAGCGGGACAGCGTCCTGGTGCGCAGCCTGCGGTCTCGGCCGCCGCCATCATCCATGACACCTTGTCTCCACACAGCCTGAGTCTTGTCGAGTCCGGCGAGCCCGGCGCTCCACGGCCGGTGCCGACGGCGCCCGCGGTCCCCACGTGCCACTCGGTCACCTCCATCGCTAGCACCAGCTCCACTGCTTTATGGTGATTCAGCGTAGGTTCAGCGTCTAGATGAAGTCGTACCTTTGCTTTCCGCCATTTCGTCATACCTTGGTTGTCCAATCCCTTCTTCTGCGACGCCGATGCTTCGAAATTAAACTGATGGTACTCAAGGGGTACCTGGATGTTTTACGTGTTTGAACGAATGTTCTGATACGATATTCATCACCTGCCGCCGATGTCGAAATGTTTTCCGCTAATTTGAGAAGTAATTTCTTCTAGAAAAAAAAAAACCGACTGCGCCAATGTAAATAAGTGAAACCACCATTGTAGTTGACTCAAGACTGATCATTTATTCAGATATAACACATGTACCTAGGTAGGAACAATATCAGTTTCAATATTAACCTGTCATCCTTTCACAAGTAACCTCTATACACATACATCACAGTTAATAATCGTTAAAGTTTTCATTTCTGTCGGTTTTCTCGGAGTCTCACTGAATAGCACATATAGGCAAATTTTTAAAGCAAGAGAATTTGTTTTCTAAGTAAAAATATAAACCGTTTTTTAGTAAAAAATTGTCTACGCATGTAGTCAAGCACACGCAGGCGACAGCGGGGGCGGGCACACACCGAGAGGGGGACTAACGCCGCGCCGGCGGCCCCTGCACTCGCTGCGCACGGCAATCCAATCGGCCTACGCCTAGCATCCAGATGTATATTTTATCCTTAACGCACCTGGTCAAGAAATAAAACACAAATCAATTCAAATATTGTGTTTGGAGTTAAGAACCCGCACAAAAATAATTCAGACCCTTGACCAAATTTTATAAGTTTAACTGAAGATGAAAGTCAATTTTAGTTTTTTGGTTATATTTAAAACACCACTCCACCGATTTCCTTAACATTTATGTGGGACCACCTCTGAACTATGATCTATCAAACAAAACAGAACCATCAAAAGCGATTCAGGATTGGCGCAGCTAAGTAGGTAATCCTTAGCTGCGCCAATCCTGTTATAATACGTTACGCCTATCGCGTAACGTATGTACGACTGTACGTACAAAAACATACTTCGGCAACTTCCTCCTATTTTGAAATGGTTTAAAAATTATGTGGGGTTTTATTCACGAATCCAAAATTCTCGCGTTTATTTGGCTCATAAGTAATCAGTGTGGTAATGCCGCCAGCGTGCAGGGCGCGCTTCCTCTGAAAGTTCCATCAGCTTGAATTTTCTTGATTATCTTTAGATCTATGCTGATCTATGATAGATATTTGCTAGCTTATCGGTTTTTTATCGGATACACTTCGGAGAGTGTGCGACTGATTTGTACGATCTAATACCACCTTGCCCTTTTTTCTACCGGAATGCTCGTAGCTCGAAAAAGCGACATCGTTTCATGGTTTATGTTCCAAAGACACGAACGAAGAGATTTGACTCTACTTTTGTGATAAGAACGTCTAGGCTGTGGAATACGTTGCCTGAGAGGGTTTTCCCGATAGTTACAATCTTTGTGTCTTCAAATCGAGAGTGAATCGTTTTCTTCTAGGTAAACACATCGTTTAACATCAGGCGAGATGGCGGTCAAGTGTAAACCTATAAAAGTTATAAAAAAATAGATCAGACCATCCTTCAGTATAAGCAGTTATGAGTAGTATAAGTATGTAGGTTAGTTCTAATTGCAATTTAGTTTTGTTAATAAAGGCTCTACCCTACAATAAGTAATATTATGTTAAGTCTTTGGCTCTATCTCAATAAAAAATATAGGATAGTTATACTAACAAATACCTACATAAAAATCTGAAATCAGCTAGTTTCCATGTCGAATGCATTACCATGTCGGATACATTATTAGGTATAACCACCTAATTTGTCACACGGATCCAGCTGTAAGCCAACTAACACAGCCGCCGACTTTTTTACCTATAGCTACATATATATAACTGCCGAAATTACGTTAACGTAAGGCTATTTAATTGCGAAGCCTCCATCCCCACCCTTCCTGCCCGCCCTCTGGCCCCGCCCCCCGTGGAGGGAGGGGGGAAGGGTAAGGCTGCGTTATACTATGTAATTAATTCTATTCCGGGAATTCCAGCCAGTTTGTTTTAGTGTGCCTTTGTGTGTGTATCTGCTGTTGTGTGCGTGACTTGGAGAAAGTTGTAAAGGGTATATGTAGGTTGATCTCATTAGGTATGTACAGTCATACAAGAGAGGGGAATTATGGGGCCGCCACTATCGCAAATGCTTATGAACATTTATCATATATTCAAGTTACAACAGTAATTTTGTTTTTTATGTGATTCCTAGATTTGGGCTTGGTCGCATTGATCGTTATCAATCATAAACCGATTCGTATTTAAATGTTTGTTGCTTTAGATCCATTCAGTACTTTCTTTTCAAAAGTACTGAATGGTTCTAGAAGAAATTTGGTACGGAGATAGGCTAAAGCTGAAATTGGCGTCTGGATAAACTTTTTTACTGGACGAAAAATCACCGGAAAATAATTGGGTGAAACCGCTTTAATACCTATTAAGTACCTACTTATCTACTATGGATGATTGATTCTCAATCACGGACAATGGAGAATGTTCACTAATTTTGAATGTTAGCTTTCTGTATTCTTCGTTCAAAATAATAAATACTCGTGACAGAAGTATTTCAATACGTCAATCAGTTTCCAAGTTATAGAATTTTAAAATGAACGGTGCGCGTGGTGACGTCTTACCACAACACTCGCTCAGTTCGTTCACAACTGGAAGCGATGAAACAAAAGAAAACATTGCAAAAGTAAACTGCTGCTAGCTACTACAGCTGCCGACTTGTGCCTAACCGGAGTAGACCGTTGTGTAATGACGTCACACGCGGTAGGTAGATATTTTTGCGGACCTATTTTGTGTGTATAAATATAACTACTTAGTATTTTTTTAACAAAACAAAAACTAGTGTATCTGTATTATAAAGAAGCTTTACTGTAACAAAGTTTCAAGTGATTTTACACACCTATTAACATTCCCCATTAGAAAAAATAAAAACGGAACGTATAGGTAGGTATACTTAGGTAATTAGACGGATAGATTCGCGTGTAGAATTTAGCACTTAAGGTACTCGTACCTACTTTAAATACGCAAACTACTCTTTCTCTTTGCATTAGTTATTTTCTAAATATTACACAGGTGAAGTTGTGGACAGATTCTAATCACTTTTTTATTTCCTTAATTAGCTTTGTGCCGAATGCAATGTCAATGAACGCATTGAGCTACTTATCATTATCTTCTTAGCATCATTTCTAGTGTCATCAACTTATTTGTAGAACGACCAAAAGCGAAACTCCTGACGCCAATAGGTCTTTAAAAATAGTACTGAGGTTTCTAACATACTTTTTTTTCTAAACTGAATAGTTTGCGCGAGAGACTCTTCCAAAGTGGTAAAATGTGTCCCCCCCCCTCTAACTTCTGAAATAAGAGAATGACAAACCTAAAGAAAATGTATGACCATGTAAATTGTCAACGAAAATTGGTTTGAATGAGATTATGTAAGTAGTTTTATTTTAATACGTCATAAATTCACTATTGATAAAACACTGATTATAGTAACAACGAACTACAAGAACTGTTATATTTTGTTACTTGCTACTCGCACTTGACCACTTTTATTTTTTTGTTAGATTATTGTTTTACATTGACTCTCTTCTTTCGCGCTGTAAGCTTCGTCGCTGGAAGCAGCCCACTAAATACGCATTTAGTTCAGTAGTAGCAGTGCTTGCAGCGACTAATCAAGTGTTCTGACCACCCTAGGCTAATTGTGGGGTCGTTCTTAAAAGTATGTTCAAAATCAGAGACTCCGAAGATTTTTCAGTAGTTAGTTTCAGTGTTTTGTCTCAGTCTGCTTGAAATAATATGAAGGATAGATGCAATGATGTCAGTAATAAAGTACCTATAGATAAAATATAAAGATTGCTTATAGACGTAGCGGCAGCAGAGCCGTACGAAGTAACTATTTATTAACCGGTGGCAATGTCGCCCGCGTCGCCCGCGTCGCCTTGCGTAAATTTATAGGTACCTAATTTCGCAGAACATATATTTTTTAATATTGCACGCGAAGATTCGGTTTCAGCGCGCCCCCACAAACCTCGCGGCTCTTGCTGCAACCTATCTAACCTAAGCGTTTAACCCTGGCTGCTTATAAACTTGCCTAGCTGCCAAAAATGCTGTAGTATTTACAATGAAATTTTCCTTGTCAGGTGTACGAGCTGGAGCGCCGGTTCAAGCAGCAGAAGTACCTCTCCGCGCCGGAGCGGGAGCACCTCGCCTCGCTCATACACCTCACGCCCACGCAAGTAAGCACACTACTACTTACCATACTGTTTGACTATACTTTTGTGTTCTGTGTACAAAAAAGTCAATCTAAAAGAATCTGAACTAAAACAAGTGTTTTAACTAAAAAAATACAATAAAAAAATTCTGGAAAAAATATTAACAACCCCATCCCAATTGTTTCAACATTTTGGTAGTATACACGATGCCAAAGATACACGCACGTCAAACTTATAAGACTTCCGTTTTTGCGTCGTGGGAATTTGAGCTTTAAGCATATTGAAGTCTCACTCGCACAAGCAGAAAGCGCGAGGAAGCTCCGTGGAGGCACCTCGGCCGTCAACGCCAGGGTTGCTGGAAATATCGTGTGTAAGTAAATATAAGTTCGTTTGTATATAAGTGGTCGACACCACCAATTTATAAGAAACTCATTTGATTGAAAGTTAATTTATAAGTACCTATACCAATGGGACTATGTTGGACGTAACCAATTACAGAAGGAATATGTAACTACTTATTTAGGCACTTACTTACTTTCTAGCTAACCTTCCCACCTGTAAGTCCCAGGTATCTAAAAATAGGAACGAGGAAAAGTGGAAAGAGAGTAGGAGGAAGGCCTTTGCGCGACGTTGGGATATCAGGTAAAGAAGGTTTGAAATAATTACACGAAATATTTTTGAGATTGAATAGAGACAAATTCAAGATGTTTTAGTCCCGGTTGCCGCCCTCCCCTAAATCCGGCCCTGCATACGTAAATGTATGGGCCGACCCAGCTTTGGCTCCAGGGAGGGGGTGGGGTCACATAGTCGTAGTAAAGTCACAAAATGTAAAAATAATGTCATCACTTAAAAAACCAATGTCAGTTATGTGGAAAACATTTTTTATTTTTAGACTTAGGTAAGTTTGTTATAGATACTCGTATATAGATAAAAATATTTAGCTCGATTCCAAGAGTTTTTCGCTGCGTCTTAATCTTTTGGGGTACGTGTAAATAAAATCTGTGATTAACGCTGAAACGGAAATATCTTTGGATTTTGAAGATAAAAGTGCCATTGGAAAAATATGAGCGTAATTTTTAACGATACGTTAAAATAATAAATACACCGACACGCAAATTGGACACGATGAAGCTAGTTGCTTGTTTTATGACCTCAAGTGGCTTCTGCTGATTAGCCAACTTGCTGCTAGCGCAGAAGGAGTGTTGGTTGTACGTTAGCGATATTAATACGTAGGTACTTCAAAAATTAAAAAGTATAACTTCTTGGGTGTGTAGGTACTGCACAGACATACATTTTTTTTCCTCAGCGTTTCGGATCGTCACGATAGAGAGTAGGTACTTAAGAAACACGTGTAGCGCGTGTCCCCCGTCCCGGCGTGACGGCGTTAGGGCGGGCCGGGCCCTGCCGCCGACAACTCCCATAAATCACGGCGTAATCGCTTTCATGGCCGCCTCCGGGCCCGGCAGCAACGCCCGCGCCTGCCCCTATCAATTACGAAACAAAACGCATCCGTACCACACACAAAAACAGTTATTAGGCCACAAACGCCCCCCAGGGCGAACGAAACGCATCGAGAACTGAACCGAGGGCACGCGATCCCGCGGGCTCCCACATTCCGCTTGTTATTTTAACCGCTGGCAACATTAGATGCCTCCGGTTAGCTCGTTAAGTTGGCATCTTGTTTCACGCGCCGGTGACGTCATCAGAGGTTCGGGACTCCCTTTGATTCTCGAGAGCTGTCGCGAGGAAATATTCCTTGTGTTTCGCATTTTTTTTTCGAGTGCTGTCTCCAAATTAGTGAAAGCGAACTTTGATGTCATCTCGTACGTTTCGTACGCACACAAGTGTAGGTATAGTAGAAGCGGGATGTGAATAAAATTGCGAACGCGCGTCGTTATTAATATTTCTGTCAGCGCCACGCGACCCGTTTTCCCACATTCACGCGTTGAAATTCAAATCCTTCATAACAAAGACTCGATAATCTCGGCCGTGTCAATATAAATTTCATAAACTCGGCGTGTAACCCCAACAAAGGGCCGCAAACATCCATGAATAATCTCCATTTTGAGGGTGTCAACACCATTTACGTGCGCGGCGTTTGAATTCGCGCCAAAACAAACGTCAAAGTGAGGCGGGAACAATAGCGGCGGGAGACGCCCGCGCTAATTCGCGCATTGTAATGCGACGCATTATTATCGTTGGATTAATTGGGGCCCTGTTCCGAGTATGTGGACTATGTGCTGGAATCGTGCTGATATCGGCTGAACACTACTAATTAATTGGTCTGTGATACCTACCCAGCTCTGCACATATTAGAAGTCGACTGACATGCCTACCTACGTTACCTTGTTACTTAATACCTACCTCTACACCTAACCAACAAAACATTTAAATCCCAGTTTTTTACGAGCCAAAAACCTGTAAAATGTCTGAGTAAACACCTAACTACAGACAAATCTTTACAAAAATTGTCGTTAACCATTCAAACCTTAGAGTACTTACTTGATAGAACGTTGTCACATATCACAATTACTAGTTTTATAAATGACTAAGTTTGGGTGTTGGATATTTGTTACTCAATCGCGACGGTACTTCTGAACAAACTACGGTGAAATTGAGTTACAGTTAGATTATAGTCTGGAATATCACATAGACTATTTTATATTGCGAGAATATTACAAGAACGGATACTATACGGGTAAAACCGCCGGTCGCTGTAGTAGTAGAACAATATAATTGGAATTTCATTCACAACATAGACAGAAGTTCAATAGTTGTGGAATTGAACTTCTGTTCATAAAAACGAAAACTGGCAATTCTAAAGTATTATATCAACCCCAGCGCAGTGGTTGTCTGAGTGGACATCACACATGAGGCGGCCGCCGCCGCGCCGCCGCCGTCTGGAGGTGACGGGGCCGGCGGCGGCGCGTGGCGCGTGGCGCACAATCTCCCACAATCTCACAATAACCAGCTTATTGAATTACCACCGTTTTTACAAACTGCCATCACTTATTCCGCAAAAAGAATATTTAAAAAAAAGAAGACGTATCTTCCTATAGTATTTGGCAAATAAACAAAATGCAAATGTGATTCTATTTGACCTCATGACTTAATTTGTAGTAAGTCTGCCTGCGAAGGCGAGGTCGTGGGTTCGATTCCCACCCAGAGCAAACATTTGTGTGAATTTGTGCTCTGTCTGGCTATTTAAGTATTATATCAGTTATTTGACTTCCATGGTACAAGCTTTGCTAAGTTTGGGGCCAGGTGGTGTTGTATGTGAAGTGTCCACCGATATATTCCTATTTTTTAAAACTAAGATATTTTTATGGAACCCTAAAAATAGCAACTTCAGAATGTTTACGTCACCGTAAATTTATCTTCTTAATATATGGCTTATAATAATCTAACGACGGTATTTTATAAATCAACCTAAGCCACTGTAGGATTGTAATCTCTAGGGTTGTTATAATATTTAAACTGACGCTGCCTCCAATTTTAGGGCGATGCATCAATATTGGTACAATTTGTGCTGTAGGTTTCTTCTTTTCGAAGTTCAAAGTTCTTTAAGCGCGTTGAACTCTTTTCCATTAATATAATTATTATATATAATAATTTTCCATTAATCGGCATATGGCATGGGTTGTCGTAGTAAACATAATTAGAGTTAAATTAGAGGAATGGACATACCTATCTAAGCGCAGTAGCAGCCTCAATTTGGGGCGGGGGGAATGGAATTGGGGTGGGTCACCAATTACAATACAGTATGCCGAGTAAAGAAGAGTTTTCAAGTAGCGCCACGTTATTTCACCCATGTAGTTGCCATTCTAGTTGTTTTCTAGGTGACTTGGGAGTCTGGGGACCCACCTCATTTTTAGGGTTCCGTAGTAAAATACGGGACTCTTATAGTTTCGTCATGTCTGTCTGTCTGTCCGTCCGGATGTCACAGCCACTTTTCTCCGAAACTATAAGAGCTATACCATTGAAACTTGGTAAGTAGATGTAATCTGTAAAACGCATTAAGATTTTGATACAAATACAGAAAAAAAAATTAGGGGTGTCTCATTCTTAGAACTGAAACTCAAAAAATTTTTTTTGATCAAAATCGTGCGTTTGAGCTATCTATGGATAAGGCATCAAAAATTATATTGAGATTCCAAACATAGTTTTTTTCTAAACTGAATAGTTTGCGCGAGGGACTCTTCCAAAGTGGTAAAAAGTGTCCCCCTCCCCCTCTAACTTCTAAAATAAGAGAATGTTAAAAAAAATATGATGTACATTATTACCCTGTAAACTATCAACGAAAATTGGTTTGAATGAGATTCTAGTAAGTAGTTTTATTTTAATACGTCATAAATTGACTGTTATTAAAACACTGATTAAAGTAACAACGAACTACAAGAACTATTATATTATGTTACTTGCTGCTACGGAAGCCTTCATGGGCGAGTCCGACTCGCACTTGACCACTTTTATTTAAAACTTTATAGATTTACACTTGACCGCCATCTCGCCTAATATAAAGCGACGATGCAGTCTTCAGTGGAGTGTGATTTGATAGCACCAAGATTATAATTATCGAGAAAACCTCATTCACACAAAGCAACTATACTTATCTTAGATAATTCTTAAAACTATATTTAAAATACTCAAAACTATACTTATTAATTAATTCTTAAAGCTAATTATACTGAAAATACTTTAAACTATATGTACTTAGATAATTCTTAAAACTATGCTTAAAATACTTAAAACTATACTTATAGATAATTCTTAAAACTATACTTAAAATACTTTAAACTAAATGTACTTAGATAATTCTTAAAACTATACTTAAAATACTTAAAACTATACTTATAGATAATTCTTATCACAAAAGTAGAGTCTAACTATTTTGTTCGAGTCTTTGGAACATCAACCGTGAAACAATGTCGGTTTTTGGAGCTACAAGCAGTGAAGCAGTGCGACAGAAAAAAAAGGCAAGGTGGCGTGCAGATTGATTGCTCACTCTCCAAAGTGTATCCGATAAAGCCAGCTTAATTTCTAGCTAGTCAGCAAACATTTTGAAGTGATGTTCATTAAAAATTTGAGAAGATTTTTAGAACAAAGGTGTCGTTGCTTTTTGGCACGTCTCTCGCTTGATTCCAGAGCCTCTATCTGTTACTTAGCCGACCCATGCGCTAAAGATGCGAACGTAATCCACACAGAAGGAATCTGTGCTTCAAAATGCGAATCTGCACGAGTCATTTTTACAGATTCAGCTTTATAATTGAAAGCGCAAATACATAATTACTGCAAGTACAAGTGGCTATTATTAAAGTAAAGCTCTTTAAATACAAGAACCATCAATGGAGGCTTTCACGAGCAATGTCGTGGGTCGTCAATCTCATTTAAATACCGCGCCCCGTTTAGAAACCATGGATGTAGAGAGGTAGAGACAGAACAGAGTTCGCGCATTCCATCCTTGCATATTCATAGCGCAGTTTACACAGATTATAAAATTAGCAAAGATCCAACTTTCTAGATGCGAAATTTTTTTTTGTTGGTATTTTAGGGTTTCGTACCCAAAGGGTAAAAACGGGACTCTATCACTAAGACTTCGCTGTCCGTCCGTCCGTCTGTCACCAGGTTATCATTGGGTTTATTACTAGTTACAGAGCGTAAATACCTAAATATGCGTCTACTTCCTAATTTTTAATAGATACCTACTTACTAACGGTAACAAGAATACCTGCGCCCCTAACGCTCCTTCTGTGCTAATTTAAAGTTGGCTAGGCAGTACAGGCTACTTGATTGAGGCCAACTGCCATATTTTATGTTCCTTTAAAAACGCGCAGCTACCTTCAGTGTGCCAAATTTAGGCAACGGATTGGGCGCGAATCTTAAAAAATCAGCCTGAAGACACAGTTTGTGAGTTTGCTTTAGCTTTTCAGGTAATATAGTGGTGTCGGTGAAAACGCGTGCATCGTTCACTTTCTTATTTTTTTTCAAACGCGCCAAAAGAACCTGTTTCTGCGCAGATTTTTTCCTCACCGACTTGTACACGGGCGCGCAATAAAGGAGAACTCTGGCTCGATGGCCACAATATTCCGCAGTATTTGACGTTGGGAGCAAACAGAGGGCTCGCGTTTCGTTATTTAACTTAAGTAAATTTCGATGTTCGCGCGCGCCGCCGCCGCCGGCCCGCAGGACGGCGCGTTCCCTTTGCGGAAGCTTTGATTTTAGCTTTAATATGGCTAATGGACAATATTTCACGTTTATTTCTTTCGCTTTCAATTTGGTACGGTAAAAATTTCAATGGCGTATACACTGAAACAGGTCGTATGCTTGGTGTTGCCATGTTAAAATATTTCCCATATCTTATAAATATGTATATTCAAATGGGTCTTCGAATGTATGTACGCTCATAACTTTTGAATAACTGCTTCAAATTTGGATGACTCTTTGTTTAATGTAGGAATCTAGTAATGTAAGGCAGACAACTTTGACGAAAAAAATATGGTGGTACGAAGTTCAGCTCAGCTCAGCCGAGTAAATTAAAAATATTAACTAATAAATTGTCATGCCAAAAGATGTATGTATATTGGTGCTGTCATTGTACCCAAATATTTTAGACGTTTGATATACTTACGCAGTTTCGGAAACAAAGTAACGAAAAATCTCCCTTTTTGAAATTAGTATAGATTCATAAATAAATCGAAGCGTGGGAGCTTCCAAATTAGACGAAAACAATGCATGTGATTAAAAAAAACGGGACAATGGCACACACAACCAATATTTTTTTATTGCAAGACAATCCTTCCTCTCCATTGTCTATGGCCACGAACACTCGGCGGATGCAGCGTATGCGGGTCCTCCAGATATTAATGGGAGCAATAAGATAATGGCAGCTCCTGAACCCATGAGGAACAATGACTGGCTGTCAGAATGCTTGCCACTGGACATTAAGTTGGACATTAAACGCTAAGGCACAACGCGACAACTTATTTCGAGATATGATAAAATTGAACGACCTGTCAGTCATCGTTGAGCAGGCATTCTGGACATTGAGTTATGTCAAGATATTTTTATCGTGGCTCCTCCTATTGAGTTTACAAGTTTTCATGTCATTAGTCTGAGTAAATACCTACTAAGTAGAGGAAATTGCAATTTTATTAACGTTCAAAATTGCAAAATGACTATATACAGTATAGGAACAACAAAACTTAGATTTGGGGTTTTAAGAAACAATAATGTTTAAATTTATTTCCAAAGTAAAAACCGTATCGCCACTTTTAATATTTAATAAAAACATTATTAAATCAAGGGAAAGCAAAATTATTTAAGCTAACCCAATGAAAGCCTCGGCGGCTCGCCGTCTAAGCAGGTCTGTAATTTTCCAATAATTCCACTTCACTTTTTTCTAATCTCGTAATCTTCGTGGGATTTCAATACACTTCCTGTCAAAGGCTAGCCGAAACGAAATCATCTGCCTTATTAACATCGATCTGTAATAGAAAAAAGTAATAATTGTTTATGGTATCATTGTATGAAATTCGAACGTTGCCTTTGATAGAGACCAAAACGTCAAAATAATTTGAAAAAAGAAGGTTGATTCTTTTCCCGCGCTGTGGTTGTGTAATAACCGCAAAAGTATTGCCATATTTTTGGTTGGTTTCACGTCTTATTTCTTTATAGGAGAGCAATATGAAAGGCATTTATTTTTGATGAATGGACAAGTTTTTGTTGTGGTTCATTGTGTACGTGGATTAGTAATATCTAAGAGGATAATGCACCTGACTCCGCTCTTTGTGATGCAGGTAGGTAAGTACGGTTTGCGCCGTTCTATTATAGCTTCCGATATTTGCGTAGGACGAGCAGATTTTTTTAATTATTGTTATTAATGTTACACTTTTTAGTCTTTGAACTTTTTGAAAGATATGCGTAAATGCGTTTTTTTTCTCTGTCTACCCTCGGTTGAAGAAACAAGTGTTGAAATATCGTCGTATTTTACATTTAGACGAAAAATTGTTAAATTGGTTTTAAAGGACTGTATCAGTGTTTATCTAATTCCTTGTTGCTTAAATATCATACACAGTGTCCAATTTTCGTGAAATTTTATCTATGTTTTGAAGGAAATCGTGTCAAAAATCGCACCGTTTTTCTTTGTAAATTTTTCTTTTGTGTTCTTAGCTGATACTTGTTAATTGCCGAAATGCAGTGTTTCAAGTGTGAGAGCCACTTAAATAACGACGAAAACAATGTGCAATGTGATGGATGCAAGCGGCACATCTGCTTGCAGTGCAGTAACCTCACTAGTAGTGAGGCGCGTGTCATAGGACTAAAGGGTAAACGAACGCTCCTTTATCTGTGCGATCCGTGCAGGGAGGCCCTTTTCCAGGTGCCGAAATTGATTAAGTCTTACGATGAACTAAAAGCGGAGGTCGAAGAAATCAAGGTGCTTCTGCTAGAGACGCGTAACGGTGGGCAGGATACAACACCCGTGCCCGTGTCGGGAGGTCAGGATGGCACGTCAGTGGTGTCGCCGTTCTTACCGCAACCGTCGCCGATTACGGTTCCAAACACTAATTCAATAGTCGAAGAACTATTAGAACGTGAAAAGAGAGCAAATAACCTGATAGTGGTCGGTGTGAAGGAAAGTGCAGCTGATGACGGCAAGACTAGGAAGTTATTTGATGAAAAATGTGTGAATAAAATTCTTCATGATGTAAATGGTGGCAGTTTTGACGATAAGGTAGTGTTAGTGCAGCGCCTCGGTCGCCGTGAGGCAGGGAAGCAGAGGCCTATGAAGGTAATCCTCAAGAGTCGACAAGATGCTCTTTGCATATTGAAGAATAAGGGCAAGGCCAGCCGGGAGGTAAGAATATACGATGACAAAACACCAGAACAGAGGGCAGAGCTTGGCAAGCTACGTGAGGCACTTAAGCATAGAACGGAGAATGGGGAAACTAATTTAACCATTAAATATATTAAAGGCACTCCCAAAATAGTTCCAAAAAACTAATCAATCCTAGCAATCGAAATCCATGCAGTGACTTTACTATAATGTACACAAACCTTTTCTCGTTACGCCCCAAATTTGACCTTTTTTATGGCCCATGTAAACTCTTACCAACCATCAGTGGTTGTAATCACTGAGACTTGGCTTCATTCTAAAGACCGTAACAGCTCATTTAATATACCAAGCTACACCTTATTTAGATTAGACCGTAAACACAAAAAGGCTAAATCTGAAGGTAAAACGACGGGTGGAGGTGTTGCTGTGTATGTGAGGGATCAATTGAGTGGTGTTCCTATTGTAGCGAGAAAGAATCATAGGTACATGTGTGATGAGGTGGAAGCACTATATATTGATATCCAATATGGATCTAATCATTTTTTGGTAGTTGGGGTTTATCGCCCAGATGATACAGAGGAAGTGACTTGGAAAAGTCGTGATAACAAGTTAATGCAGAATCTTCTATCTGCCTCTCAGCATAACACTATAGTGATAGCTGGGGATTTCAATTATAGGCACTTGAAATGGCCTATCACTGTAACTCAACGTCGCAGTGGTGACCAAATGTCCAAACCGGAAGATCTTTTCATCGACATGTATTTATCCAGTAATCTGCATCAGTTAGTGAAAAGTCCTACTAGACACCAGGTTAATCAACAGTCATCAATGTTAGATCTTATCTTAGTGAATGAGGACACTCTAATTCATGATGTCACTCACTTGCCTCCCATAGGAAAAAGTGACCACTCAGTGTTACATTTCACCATTCAATGCTTAACATGTAAAGAAAATTCTATACCTCGGCTAAGAAGGAATTACAACCTTATTGATTATGACAACTATAACACTGAACTTAGCAACAATTTGGATATGATATCTATGTCTAATGATCCTGAGGAACTATGGAGTGGTATTTTAAATGCAATCAACATCACCACTAACAACCATGCCCCATTGCGGCAAATAACATCCAAGCCAAAAAATAAACCATGGATTAATAATAGTGTTCTTAAATTGATATCTGAGAAAAAAACACTATGGGTTAAATACAGAGCTTCTATGAATGTAGATGACTATCACAAGTTTAGGGAGGTGAACAACAGATGTGTTGCACTGTGCAGAAAACAAAGGGCCAGTTATGAAGCTGGAATTATCAGTAGGGGTGATAAAGCTTTCTACTCCCACATGAGACGAAGTACTATGTCGAAAGTTAGCATACCTCCGGCAATTAGGAATCACAATGGAGACCTCGTTACCCAACCTTGTGAAATAGCTGATGCTTTCGCTGATGAATTTGTAAAAGCCTATTCAAATGAGCCTACTCTTGATCCTGGTATGACAGTTTCATCTATTCCACGTGTAAAAGATAGCTTGTGTGACATAACCTTTTCTGAATCAGATGTGATAAAAACTCTTAAGAATTTTAACTCTCAGTCATGTCCAGGGCCAGATCAGCTTCCAGTCTGTGTTTTAAAAAATTGTGCTCACTTGCCCCTGCTCTCTCGGTTCTGATGAATGCTTCCTTTGAAGCTGGACAACTGCCTCAAGATTGGAAGCATTCTGTGGTCACTCCCATTTTTAAGAAGGGAGACAAAATGCATCCAGAGTATTATAGACCTATAAGCCTTACTAGTATTGTGGTTAAAATAATGGAAAAAATTATAAATAGGCAACTGACACAGTTTCTCAATAGGCATTTTATTATATCTACCAAACAGCATGGTTTTGTTGAGAAAAGATCCACTATCACCAACTTACTAGAGTGTGTCCATACTTGGAGTAAGGAAGTGGATGAACGAAATCCAGTGGACATTATTTACCTAGATTTTCAGCGTGCTTTCGATAGAGTCCCTCATCAGCGTCTCCTGATGAAATTAGACCATTACTGTATACGTGGCAGGCTGCTGAAGTGGATAGAACATTACTTGACTGGAAGAACTTTTCAAGTTCGAGTCGGAGATTCCCTATCACAACACAGGAATGTATCCAGTGGCGTGCCACAAGGATCGGTGACTGCTCCACAACTTTTTGGGATCTACATAACTGATTTAATTGAAACAATTGAAAGTCAATCAGCATTCTTCGCTGATGATGGTAAATTTTTTGCAAACCCATTGGTTGGTTCTGGGCAGCTCCAAAGAAATCTAGATCAAGTGCAAGACTGGACATTGGACTGGGTTGTCAATCTAAATGTTGCAAAGTGTGGGGTCTTACATCTAGGCAAGAATAATCCACTAATAACCTATTATCTCAATGGTATTGCTTTATCTCCAGTGAATCAAATTTGACAAATTGGTAACAAATTGGTAATTCCGAAGTGTAGACTACAAAAAACATGTAATTCTTTTATAGGAAACAGTGTTCGCTTCTATAATGTCATACCAGATCAGTTGGCAGGTCTCAATGAAAAAAGGTTCAAAAATATTGTAAAGATCTATTTAATGGATAAAGCCTATTATAATGTTGATGATTTCATTAAGGACAAAAATGTATGGCAAAAAAGTGTATCACAAATGTAACCATGTGTACCAATTAATTAAGAGTATTTTAACATCATAATTTAAAAATTTTAGATTTAATTTTTTATTTATTTTTTGCTTTTTATAAAACTTTTGACAAAGGATTTAGCTAATTAAAATAGTTGAATCCGTTGGACAAGGCCTCTTTACAGCCGCTTACTGTTAAATATTGTCACTTGTTTATGTATTTAAACTCTTTTATTATTTTGTATTTGACGTTACCAAGTTTTCTTTGTAAAATAATGGTTCGAAGAAATAAATTGAATTGAATTGAATTGAATCAGCAAAAAGACCTCGGTGTTATAATTACGTCAAATTTAAAATGGGAAGAACACATTTCTGCAATTGTAAAAAAAGCAAACTCTTTTCTTTACGTCATTCGAGGATCCTTTCAATCTATAACTGTAGAAATGTTTCTTAAAATAAATAAAACTTATGTGAGACCACTACTGGAATACGGTTATCAAATTTGGAGCCCTTACTTCAAAAAAGATATTGATTTACTTGAAAGTGTGCAAAAAAAAAGCGACAAAATTGCCATATGCCCTTCGACGTAAATCGTACACAGAGAGGTTAAAAGTAGTGTCCGACCGAAAGTTCGGTTTCGGTTTCGGTTTCGGCCGAGTTTCGGCCAAAAATCAAGTTTCGGCCACAGTTTCGGTTTCGGCCAAAATCGGCCGAAACTTTTGCCGAAACCGAAACTTAACAAGTTCAAGCACGTTCACGATCGCCTAACTTTGTTTTCCGCGGCAACGCTTTGACGGACGCTGTCGGCCCTTTTCGGGAATTATCGTTATTGAATCTCTTGAAATTAATCGAATTAGTATTAGTAGTCTTTCGTACGAGGTACGAGGACACTACTAATTAACCTCGTACAAATAAGTACGAGATTATAATATTGTTATTATAAAATAGTGAAAACTAGAGCCTAGAATCAGAACTTGTAAGGACTAACAAGACTTCTTACTGATTTATTATCTATCCTATTATGATATATATTGTGTTTCCATTTCATGCCCTAATTAAGGCAAAATAATATTTTTTTTTTCATAAATCACCAAATCAATAAATTCACCAAATTTCAGTATTTTAATAAATTATATACTTGACCACGTGAGTTTCGGTTTCGGTTTCGGTTTCGGCCGAAACTGAAGCCACGGCCGAACATTCGGTTTCGGTTTCGGTTTCGGCCGGAAAATCAGTTTCGGTCGGACACTAGTTAAAAGCCCTACGACTCACTACACTGGAAGAGATAAGGTTGCGGGGAGACTTGATCGAAACATTTAAAATACTGAATGGATTTTATAATCTCCCTCACATAAGGAACCTGTACAGATTAAAGGAGCATAAGAGAGACAATCGGCGTCATAAGTCGCAGTTGTCCAGCGCGCCATCACTGACAAACACTGCACATCACATCCTCAGCAACAGAGTGGTTTATAACTCGAACAGGTTGCCTGAGGATGTTATTTCGGCAAAGTCGTTAAACTCTTTTAAGAACAAACTGGACAGATGGATAGTAAAAGACAAAATCATTTTAACAGACAATTACCTATAATTTGTTATTTCAACACTGAGATATAGGCATATCAGCAAGAGCTGCTCGCCTATTATTCAATAAATAAATAAATAAATCTGAGGGTGCTCGGCTAAGTACCGATTGTAACGGAAGATCATCAGACCAGTGAATTTGAATGTGATTAAATTATTTTTGACCAGGCACTGCGTGTTTCCTTACTGTTATATCTCGTTTCACGTTTTTCTGTAAAATACTCTTATTTCATAATTAATGTGTAGAATTATTAAGTACCTAATATTAGAATATTATCTTTATAGAACTCTATAATAACCAAAGAAAAGACGGGGTTGGACAAAAAATGCTCCAAATAACACAATAAAAAATTAAGTTACAGAATCAAAACATAAGTAGGTATAGTAGGTATATTATATACTAAATAAAAAGTACGTGGAAGTGCAAAATATTGCAAGAAAAGCAGTGGCATACTTATGTACCCATATGTACAATGTATATGTACCTCCTGTGTCTGTAAATCGGTAACAGTTAACAGAGCTACGAGTTTCTTCATTCAATTATTTTTGCCTGATTCAAAAATGCGAAACACGACAAGAAGTCTTCATTTCAAAAAAAAAACAATAAAAAAAATAGTAATGACTACGAAGCACTCGTTCACAAGTTCATGAGAACTTTTAAAGCTTCTGTAAGCAAACAAAATATTAATTTGATGAATTGCCGACCAAATATTTACATCGCGTCTGTTACTCTCGGTTCACGGAGAGGGGTCGTGCTCATGAATATAACTTTAAACACGAGAATCTGTATTTAATGAAGATTATGATGGGATTGCCGATATGGAGATAAATATTTGGTTTATTAAGTAACTTACTCACTTAATTACTGCCGTACAGTTGAGTTGTGTTTGCTTAGCTTAGCGTAGTGCATTTGTAGTCGTCGTGGATTAGATGATCTTGTTTGTGTTGCCGTAAACAAAAATATTAGAATTTATTTCATGATTTCATGTTACAGATGATATTACACACCATTATATGCTACTAGCGTACCCCACATATATTGTCTCGTACAACACATGCAAAAATTAAATTAAAAAAACATTTAAATAGGTAATTATTTGTTAATCAGTCATTCTCAAACACTTAAATATCTCAAATCATTAAAAACATTGGCAGTAGCAGGAACTGTCGATAGAAGTGAAAACATATAACTCAGAATTTTGATAGCTTACTTTGGAAACTACGCAGGTGAAAACGGGCGCGTGGCCATGAGACCTCGAAAAATCTGTCTGTGCAGCGTTAAAATAAGTTTTCACTTCAACAACATCATAATTGATACAGCGCAGCGTTTAGGAGAGTATGATTACAAACACACGCAGAGAAGATATACGTTTATAAAGTTTAAGTTAAAGTTTCTTTATAAACGTATATCTTCTCTGCGTGTGTTTGTAATCATACTCCTATATCATACTCCTATATAAAATATAATATAAGGTACAAAAAATTAATCAATGTGTCTCAAGGTCAATGTTTGATTAATCCGTGTTGTGTAGTGGGTCGTTGAAGGTAATCAAGCTTAAGCTTAAAACTTCAATCAGAATGGTCGTAATACCAAAATACTACTTATTTTGTAGTGTAGAGTAAAATACTACTTATTTTGTAGTGTAGAGTGGTGGGGCAAGCAGGGCATGTGCCTGATAGTAAGCAACACGCCTACCAATAACAGCACACTGTCACGCAGCTATTGGAACAAGAAGACTTCTATCTCGCACAGCACTGCGTTGGTATTGAACCCAGATATTGAAGATGGCTGACCCCAGTAATAATTTCTCTAGAATAAATCCTTCAAACCGGAACAAATTGATATTAGTACACAACTCAGTAATATACAATTTTATTTAAAAATTCATAATAAAAATTAAATTCTTCCAATGGTAATATATTTGCCAAGTAAGTAGAAAATCTCATTCGCGGTCACACCCCGCCAATCGATCTCCACCTGAGAAAACAAGCTTCCCATATTCCACAAAATGTCACATTCACTCACGCACCTTTCGGTGAATTATCATAACACAGCCTGGCAATATTAGGCCTCTGTCAAATCGAACATTACATTCAAAAATTACTTTCGAATAGAGTTCAAAATCGTGCGTAATGTAATTTTTGATCGCAGTTGAATGAATTTTGCTGTAATATTTTTATAAGTTTAAATAAATGAAGCGCATTGATCGGCTGTCAGGCGGACGGACGGCTGTTTACTCAGCGCGGCGGGGATACAATGTATCGGGATAATGTGCGACAATCAGCTTTTGTTCAGCAAATCACGGGACATGACAAATCAGTGGTACGATGACGTGTCTAAGCGTACCTATTCTCTTAAAAAATATACTATTTTGGGAGCAAACGACGCAAAATAAAAGAATATCACATGTAAATTTCTTAAAACAAAACACAGTGGCACTTTTGCCGTGCCGACACAAACGAAAACACTATTTATCTACCTACATGCCTACTTTTATATAGAGATGTCAGTAACGGTAACAGTGACGCGAGTTCAATTGTTTTTTCCCATCTTAAAGAATGACGGTCTAAAGTTACTTTAAAAAAAAATCGCTCATCTTCAAAACATTATCTATAGATTATAGTCCACTCGATTTTAACCAGGAAATCTGTTTCTTATGCTATCGGAAACAAGTTCAAGGGATAAATATCTTTATCATGTACCTAGATATGGCTAATATTAACTGGTAGAAACTTTTATATTTTTAAGGAGTTCCTCCGTAGCGATTCACAATCCATTTGGTTCGGCGGCCTGAGCCACCAACCTCCATTCCGATATTAATTTTGATGTTTGATTACCTAGCTACTAAACGTCTAAATTAAAATCATAAATTATCTATGCCACTGTGAAATTATATTCTAGAGGCTAAAGCCAAAAGTTACTTAATACAAAACTTAAATACATTTATTTGTTAAAATAATTTAAGTAACCAGAGTTATCTATAACTAAATTTACTTTGAACAACCACAAAATATTAAAATGTTTTATAGAATTGAAAATGATTACGGTAGTTAAAACTCACAGTTTAAAAACATAATCTTGCCATGGTTTATATAAAAAAGTCATACTCATCCTCGAAAAAATATTGAACCAAATGAAGAGATCTAAACAAACATGAGAGGTGTCTGTATTTATAATAATTGTATCCGAATTTCACAAGTCATCGTTCCCAGGAACGGAACACCTACGTTCGTGGACCTTTTAACCATAACAATTCATAAATACAATCGATTTCAAACTTTAAATCAAAGAATTAAGACATGATTATGAATTAACTCTACATACGGTTGTGTCGAAAGAAAAGAGAATTGGCGCCAAAATTGACATACATTGTAACATTGTCAAGATGACAGCGGGCTGGGTGGCCGCCATATTAGTTTTAATGATCGAAAATTACTCTCGAAAGATTGATGTGTGACAATTAATCACTTCTGGGATCAGATTAATTTATTATTTATATTTAAAATAGTTCTTTTTTCGGATAATTAAGCCCAAACAAAGACATCGTTCTTAAAGTAATCTGTTGCACGTATTCCCACGTTAAGAGCTTTGTCAGTAGCTAAGTAGACGCAGTGAAACGGAACGCGTAAGTAGATGGTAAAACATTACGCTCAGTAGCCAAGTGGGTGTGGCCCTCAAAACACGACAGCCCTCGGCGACACTCACGCACCCGAAATGTCTCATCTCGCGAGACACAACAGACGGTTAGATGTAAAACAAACACGTGAATGGCGCTCTCACGAGCAAGTGCGTGCCAGGAAACACCCAGCATTATGCACAAGGAGATTGAAAAGAAAGTACTCGAGCTGAGAGCGTCCGAGGCTCCGGAGAGCAATAAGCGACGCCCGCCGACGGGGCCGTTCATTAACTCTCACCTACTCTATAAATGACGTACCTAGAGCACACTACATCGTGCAGGTGGTCAAATGAAGGAACCGATATCTCTCGGCAGGGCAGACAGTTTTACACTTATAAAACCAGACGGTGGCTCTACAGAATCAAACAAATATGTAAGTGGTAGAGTATTGCCTGCGCGCGCCGTCGTGTCCACCGTTCGGACGCTCGCAGCTCGCTTCGTTTCCACAACTACACAGAGTAAACATAAAAAAATAATAAATAAGACTCCAATAAACTCACTGACCGAGTGTCGCCAGTCTGTGCCACGTATAAAATGTTTTTGTAACGGATCACGCAGTCCGATCAGACAAGATGGCGGACATAGACGGGTTTTCGTCTCCGAGGGGCACACACATCCATTTCAGAGAACAAACATGAGGAAGCGCTCTCGATGTATAAATAATAAATAAAGAGTATTTTGCTGCGTTTCCCGCGTGCGTAGACAAAGCCGCGCCGGAGACAAACACATCGTGTTTATTCTTTCGTCATTACGCTGGAGTGTCGCAGGGTACTAGCGCTAATTTCAGGGAGGTCGGGTCCACGCGGCCTGGGATGTTCACTGATGAGCTGCTTCAAACATGAGTCATTCCGCATTCGAGGATCCTACTAATGTTATTAAACTAGGCATGTGTTATTTCAGGCTATTTATTTATTTTCTATGACATGTACCATCTGCCATCCAGATCCCTTCAGTGGTTTTTGCGTGAAAGAGTACCTAATAAATACCTATCCATGCATTTTCACAAATGTTCGAGGTTATAAAATGATAATGATGCGCAAGTGACTCTTTTGTCTGTCTGTAAAATTTTCACGCCTTTACTATTGAACCGATGTAAATGAAATTTAGCTAAATTAAATTTAGAAAGATTAGTCTACATCCTGAGACAGGACATAGGCAAACTTTATAATACGAAAAATGGATTCTAAAGGGTAGAAAAGATTGATAGAAATTTGTATGGAAGTTTGAAACTTCTAGAAGGTAGAAACTTAAACTTAATTTTGAGGCTCTTGATTACCTACATAAATAACTTGACATTCAAAGTTTGTAAAAAAAACATCCTAGAAATTACAGGGCTTGGAGATGTAACATCTTAAATCTCTGGGTGATGAGCGTAGTGCAGTGCAAAGTAATGATTTGGGCTCTTCATGTTCCAATAGCTGCGTGTCATTGTGCTGTTATGTGGTAGGCATGTTGCTTACCATCAGGCACATGTCTTGCTCGTGTTGTCTCTTCTTATTTAAAAAAAGAAAGAACATGTAAAATCCCTACTAATAGTTTAGGTAGGTAAGTCGCGGGTTACACCACGGGGCACAGCTAGTTCGATCATTTTTAGCTGATTGACAAACGTCACAATTGTTTTAAATCACTTATTTAAAAACGTGTTTCCTTAAAATTTTTGTAGGTATCTAAAGAATTTCATTTAGACTTTCTGCTTAAAGTCCGTGTAAATATTTAAACTGGATATAAAAATAGGCACTTTTAGAGGTAAACACTGAAGATGCTGCGTCATCTTACCTCGACATCTTCAATCCGGCCGAGAAGTGGTTTGATCCATTGTTTGTGCTGTCGTTTCTATTGCTTAACGTTTTGCTTTGTTTCAGGTTAAAATCTGGTTCCAGAACCATCGCTATAAATGCAAGAGGCAAGCCAAAGAGAAGGCCATGGCTGAACAGAACCAACACAATCAGGTAAGATAGAACATTGATATCTTCTCTACTAGCATAGGCGCTAGCAGTAGCAGCTTATAAACTACATACCTGTTACCCAATTACCTACATCTGCTTGCAGGAGGCAGGAGGGTACCTAATATTTTAGTAGTGTAGGTACCTATATATATGTGTATGATCTATAGTAGAACCATAGAATAGATAATATAGAATGGTAGAACGCACCTAATAAAGCGGTAATATGAAACGGGCGAAGCCGTGGCGGTTATTTAATTAATATTACCGCCACGGCTTGGCCCTTGGTACATATATATTATACGTAGAGACTATTGCACTCAGATACCACATACAACGGTGAAATAATTTTTAAAATCAAATATATACGCTCTTGAGCTTTAAAATATCACTATAATGAACGAAATGTATCCTATTCTAACCTATTTCATTGAATATTCGCGTGATTTGAATTTGACAAAAATAGTTGTCGCCAAAGGTGGTCAATGTTTCATTTTATTAGAAAAGTTGGAGTGAGAGATAGAGTGATGGCTGTAATCCACCACGCTAGCCAAGTGCGAGTTGGTGGACGACTCATGCTTTTGAAAGATTCTTGGAACATACCGGTTTCCTTACGGTGTTTTCCTTCACTGCACTAGAAAAAATACTCAGAGATGTAAGCGGTATTTGAGTCTACAACGTTACGACCTAGAATCGCACAGTCTACCTGCCACGGTTTCAACTTTATGCAGTGTATATAGATACCTATATTATGCCCGCATTCCGCATTAGCATATACGTCATCAAAATCAGCATTTTTTAATCTTATTCCCTTATAAAATCGCTAATGAATCTATACTAATATTATAAAGCTGAAGAGTTTGTTTGTTTGTTTGTTTGTTTGTTTGTTTGTTTGCTTGAACGCTAGGATCTCGGGAAGTACTGGTCCGAATTGAAAGATTCTTTTTCTATTGGATAGTCCATTTATCGAGGAAGGCTTTAGGCTATAGAAAATAACTCTACTATTAATAGAAGCGGAGCATGAAACAAGAATGTAACAAAATCGGGAAAAAATATTCCCCTTTTGAGAGTTTTCGTACGTTTCGTGCTTTGACATGACACATGACAGCATGTGTCAAAGATTGCGTCATTGAATTTCAGTAATCTGTGCCTTGAATATAAACCTTTGCTAATTTTTTTTTTCTAAATCTGAGTTGGTACTACCAATTTCCGACAGGTGGCGTAGCAGGTTGCTGAAGAGGTTTTTTGTTTGAAATCGATATTCTCAGGAATGAGTGAACCGATTTCAGTCATTCTTTCACCGTTGTTAGATATGTACGGGATCCCGATGAGTGCTATATAATATACCACGGGCGAAGCCGGGGCGGGCATCTAGTAATGAATAAACCGCTTCCGATAAACGCAGCCCCAAGTTCGATAGCGATCTGCCGACGCGGCGGCGACACTCCATCCCACGAGTGGCAGGGGCGCTACAATCGGAAAAACTAAAACTAAACAATCTATCGAATTTAGTTCTCAATATTAGCTGTAGAGTTTTTTGTAATGTAAAGCGTACTGTACACAGTCAAGACAAATAACATCAGCAGGGGGCAGCCGACCCCCGAGAGGCCACTCGAGAACTGCCGCGGCCGAGCTCTTAGGTTTTACTTGTTAAATTACCGACTTAGAAAAATCAAATTGTCTATTGACAAGAAACAGTCACGTAAAACGTGTTGTAATTCTTATTTTCTAAACCAACCAGGGATCTTGGACTAGTAGAAATAAATAGATTTATTTATGTTTTGAATTCAAAAACTTAGTACACACGATGTTCTAAATTTAAATTTACTTTGCCCTCTAGAGCGTAAAAACAACTTTTGCGCCCTGATAGAGTATCTACTCTCTATTTAGTCTGTGGCCCTGAAATCGAGGAGCAAAAGTACTCTTTTCGAGGTGGTGGGATGAAAAAACTTATACGTACAGCTAGGTATACGTATTACATATTTATATAAATCTATGCATTGAAAAAAATGCTTGCTTCGTTTAGTTGGCCTGTAGGTATTATATACGAGTATTTTTGTTAATAAAGAATATTTTAAAAATTATAATATTTTTTATGAACAATAAACTCAATTTTATTTGTCTGTATGCGTGTAAGTTTGTACAATTGTACAGATAGCATTACAAATACGTGTTCTAATGAAATTGGCGGGAAAATAGGGGTCCCGCACATTTGCATGCTGGCAGCCCTATTGCTCGTGAAAGCATCGCCGTGCGTGTCGATGGAGAGACGATACGACCATTGTTTGGGTTCTTTTCATGCGATAATAGAACCACAAACGTTTTCTTGCGTCAACTGCCGAGGTTGGAGCGGTACTGAGGGAGACAGGGAGATGTGACGCGAATTATTTCACCAATAATGCCCGAGCTACACAAGGCTAGTTTTTCAAGCTAGTGTTAGTAAGCCAGTTCTTCTAGCTTCGTGTAGACAAAACTAGTGTTGCATAGCGTTGTTTAAACGTAGCTATAAGTACACTCCGCGAGGTATAAGCTGAGCTTTGCATTAGTGTGAGTGATCACCAATCAGGCAGGAGCTTGAAATTTTGTCCGCGAGGTATAGGCTGAGCTTTGCATTAGTGTGAGTGATCACCAATCAGGCAGGAGCGCGGCGAGACAGAAAGGCGCCGCGCCTAAGGCCGGTTGTCACACCTACACTATCCATGTACACTCACACAAATGCAAAGCTCAGCTTATGCCTCGCGGAGTGTACTAGCTTACTAACACTAGCTTGATGTCCTAGCATTCCTAGCTTGAACAACTAGCCTCGTGTAGCTTGGGCATAAGTCATGAGTAATGTGCGTGAATCACGGTTCCTTTTTTAAGTACAATTAACTTGGATTCTTCGTCCGCTGGGGTCACTATTCTATTGAGGTTTCATTTGAATTTATTTATTGTGTCTAAACAATATAAGTACTTTTTAATAACATAAACAGCTCCCTAAATGTTCCCACTGCTGGGACTAGGGGCGTTCTCTCACAAGGAGAGAGTCAATGTCGTAATCCACCACGCTGGTTCAGTGCGGGTTAGCAAATAACGAATTAGGTACCTCGACAGATTCTAGGGTCCTGATGCAAAGATACAAAGCGTCCTGCTACCACAAAAATCATAAACCAATGGTACCTTAACCATAGATAACAAAAAAAAATGTAACTTCGTCCTTCATTCAACAGTGAAATTAGGTAGGTATACCAAACTCTAATCTGTCTGAGACCAGAGAATCGTTCACTAGTTTCCACCCTATAGATATTTATTGTTGTTATCAATAAATGTTGCATTACGTTATTATTAGGTATTACATGCAACAAATCTTTCTAATATTATAAATGGGTAGGTATGTTTGGTTGTCGCTTAATCACATCCACCACCAACATCACCATTACTACAAAACAGGAATATGGGTACAGTTAAATTGAGTAAAATTAAAATCTACTGATTTTGTCTTTATACAGCAAGAGACAGAATACTCTGCATTGTTCAATTTCGTCGTTATTTGTCCCGCGCGTCAAGTGGCGCCGCGCGTGGCGCTAGAGAGAATTGCCTCAATTTGCTGACGCGACACGATAGAACGGTGTACACAGAAATGATGCGCTACGTCGAAACAGTCACTCTATGTTGTCGGCGTGAACACTAAGGCAAGCTACCAACGTCAATGTTGTATAATTATTCACCCGTGCTGTGTCTTTTACAAAAAATAAATCTTATCAAAATATATTCATTAAGGCTGCATCATTATTTCAACTGTTTTTGCAGAGGGTTTCCCTATTATAAACAAACCTGTTGCAGAAATGCATCAGGGACAGAAATGCGGCCGTTGTGGAGGCTCCGGGCCGGGAGGAGGCAGCTTAGGCAAATGGCAAAAGGCAATTAGGCAAACACTCGATGTCGAGTCGATTACTAGCGGAATCCCAACCGGTAGTGATCGGCTCTACAGACGAGCACTAAATGTACCCAACTCCCTCATATTTTCCTCTTCTTCTCCTTATCCAAAATATGTGTAAAAATAATAATAATAATATATAATTGTAATGACAAAGATCACGGACCCCGGAGTCTGTGGAGTGGCTAATTAAAAAAAAAAAAAGCCTTTTGCAGAAACCAAATGATGCTTAAATTACGCGTTAAATCTTTTTTTTTTAGTAAGAATATATGAAGGGAGGATAAGATGTGCCTGATAATAATAGGTAAACAGTACGCCTGTCCATATCAACAGGTTTAAACCATTACATATTTAGCACTGCACTGCGCCCTATAATTTCTCTAAAACATAGCCTTTCAACCCGGAACACTGGTACTGGTGGTATTTGCACAATTCTGATTGACCTTAGAATAACTGCCTACAAAGTGGTAAGCCCGCAGCCGGACTCATATATATAAATTTTAGTACACTCCGCGAGGCATAAGCTGAGCTTTGCATTTGTGTGAGTGTACATGGATAGTGTAGGTGTGACAACCGGCCTTAGGCGCGGCGCCCTTCTGTCTCGCCACGCTCCTGCCTGATTGGTGATCACTCACCCTAATGTAAAGCTCAGCCTATACCTCGCGGACAAAATTTCAAGCTCCTGCCTGATTGGTGATCACTCACACTAATGCAAAGCTCAGCTTATACCTCGCGGAGTGTACCTGCAACATGCCCTTAGGTGTAGAACACCCGTTCTGTGCAACCCTGTATGTGTAGTGGAGCAGGTCGTGGGTGGGACACGGTACAGGCGAGCTGTAATATTCCGTTCAGTGGGGGAGCCCGCGCCCCCGGGGGCGAAGGCCAAGGGCGGCGCCCTCTGCGTACATTGTTTTGTAACACGTAATTTGCTTGTCCTACTTGTCAAACGTGACAAATTGTGATTGATCGGAAATGTCAGCGGTAAGTTAATACGGGGAAGATTTTTATTTGTAACAATTAGATTTCCACTTGACCGCCACCTCGACCGATTTTAAGCGACGATGCGGTCTATGCCGTCTACGATGGATCGTACTTACCGAGTAGAAACCGATTCACTCTCGACTCGAAGATTCCAAGAAATCCACCGAAGAAAACCTATTTAAACCAGACATCCACAGCCTAGACGCTCTTATTACGAAAGTGGAGTCAAACATTCTCGTTTGAGTCTTTGGAACATCAACCATGAAACAAAGCTGCTTTTTCTAACCTACTTACTGTTAGTTACCTTGCCTGTGTCATCCAGAATAAAAGATCCCTATGCTTTCGCTGACCCAAACAATTATAGACTTAAAACTTTCAAGAATTAGTGGTGCCCCCAAAAAAGAATTGACAAAAAAAGATGTAGGATGGCTTAGATCTCGATTTTTGGACTGTGTTATAATGAGTGGTCTGCCCGCAGTCGTCGTCGTCCCCGCGGCGGGTGGCGGTGCCGGTGCTGGTGAAGGACGGGAAACCCTGCGGCTCCGGCGAGTCCTCGTCTCCCGCCCACAGCCACTGCGCGACGCCCACCTCCGGCTACTCGCAGGTACTGCTTCCCACACAGCTTCCATATAGTTATAGGTTATTTGGTCAGGATCAGTCAGTTTTGGCTTGTTTTCTGCTGACCACTATTTTCATTTTCTTTGAAAACTTTGAAAACTTAGCCGACGCCCTGAAATTCGATGGGAGTTACGAGAAAAGCCAAAAATAGAGCTGAGCTGGGTAATAAATCTGTCCAGCATTGGAGTAAGATAGGTTGATGATGATAAATCTCATCTTTGTAATTTTGTAAAATTAAAACTCATGTTTGACAAGGTTTAGTTTAGAGTCTAGACTAACCTTACGAGTCCCAAGAACCAAGCTTAAGCATAGTTTGGGGCTTAAAAATTATGAAGATGTTACGTAATGCATTTAGTTGCAGAAGAAGAAATAACAAAATAAGGGATGAACTGAGTGAAAGAAAGGAATACCAAGGACGTTATTGCTAAGATGGTGCATGACAAAAGCGAATGGGGAAAATATTCTTACATGTGGTATCGATTGTGCAATTTTTAATACTTGTTTCGTAAGTAAATAAGGTGCTACAAAAATGTTCAACACGCCAGAAACGAGACACAGGAGGAGCAAAACCACGGAGCGCGATTAGTTCCTTATTTTTGTTTGTATTTGTGTTGTGGTTTCCAAATAGTGTTTGTGTGTACAGGGCCAGGCGGCGTGCAGCAACCCGCTGGTGTCGTCGTACCGGCAGCCGGCGGGCTACCAGCAGCAGTGCTGGGCGTACCTGCCGCTGCAGGGCCGGGCCTGGTAGAACTTCCCCCAGCTTTATCATGAGACCATGTTCAAGGAAGAGATGTACTTCGACTAGAGAGCTCGGAGGTGTGAGGCATTAGGGTGTATTTTCTTTTGGACAGGCTACCACCATACTTGTTTCTTTCTCCAGGGTCTCTCCAGGTCAGTCCTGGAATAGCCAATAAGCTATTGAAGCAATTATTTGGGGCATCCGGTCTAGGACACCAGAGGCGACCGTGTAAAAAACGAGGCCACGAAAGTTGTTGAATTAGCATTAAAATGGAAGTCCGCGCAGATTAAATAGCTTTTTTTTTTTCAGTCTGAATCGTTCACTCAAGGATTAAGGATCCACAGGGATTATTGCTTAGGACATTAAATAACCTTAATCCAGTACTGTCCTGGGTCAATACTGTTATGTTATGCTAACTTAATTTGTACAGTGTTATTACATTTGTTACGCAGGAACATGAACTAAGGTATCTTCTATACATTATTCCCATCTGTACAAAATTTCCTTCCTGCCTAGAGCCCCCATCACCACCGCGTTGCATCTTAAAAAGTTTCAATTATTTATTTTCTTTGATCGGTATTAGGTTTGCCAGTGACCCTCTAATTTTAAGAGACAATGCGGAATGCCATTGAGCTTGGTTCCGTGGAAACAGATTCGCTCTTTATTTAGAGACAACCAGGTAGGTACTGTCCATTAGATAATAGGCATACAGTTCAGTACACTCATTCACAATACAGTCAGATTGATCTCATATGGAATCAAACTTCTCGGTCTTGTCTTATCCGTTTAGAGCGACAGACACTAGGATTGTTATTTCGTAACGGAATCGTTCCCACTGGGTTGTGAATCACCACCCAGATGTTAGAGCTAACTCCATTCGTGTCTTCACTGCTAAGACTTGATCTCTTCTTTCGCAAGAGAAAATCAAAGCCAGAGTCCAATAGACTAGCCAAATATGAGTTAGAATATGTCACATTTTCCTTCTTCACTTTTTCTCGGAACATGTCGCAAGTCTGTCTTACGAAATCTTCAATTGAAAATCCGCATTACTGTCGTACTTAGAATCATAGTAAATATATTATGTGCAAATCCAAATCACATCGTAATTATAGTGATTGTGCAATGTTTTTCCTCTTCACATGCAATTCGTAAACGTGTTACTGAAGTAACAAGTATATACTGGCGAAACTATTCGTATCTCGACAATCGATTACTAAGCACTGGCCGGTAGAGAAGAGGAAAAAATTGTGCTGCCACAATGAAAAAAATTCCCGACATAACGAGGGGAGAAAAAACAACTATTTGGATTTGTTTGTAAAATATGAATATATTTCGAAGTTTTAATTATTAAATGAAATGCCTCACATTTAAGCTCTTCCAAGAACATTGTCTAGGTAAAGCGAGCTGGGATGCAGCTACTAAAGACTTTGTGACGTTTAGCAAATAGTGCAAAAATGCAGTGGAATTTAAAAGTGTTACGTGAGATGTGGACTTGTAGTGTTAATTGTAAGTTTTCACATTCGGGAGGAGGGTATTGTGTAAATATTTAGCTGTAGTTGTGTATTTTTAAGCACAGACAAGGATTTGAGGTTCTTTGGTGTGATATTTCTATTGTTGTACCTTTTTGAAATTATTCCTCATGTTTATCGGGGCACTCGAGTTAATTTGTCACAAATAAAAGATGAATTTATTTTATCTCACCCTGTTAAATATGCGTTCTTATTGATTATGTGTTTTAGCGTGAAATCAGTCAAATGAAATAAAATATTCGGCTACTAATTGTCTCCGAAATGGTATTAAAATTATTTCTTCAAAAAATTACGGAAATAAAGTTTAATAATTGTTTTTTTATTGTAATATAAATATGTTCAGGTGGTATAGACAACCTTGAGTGCCTTGACCCATTCTCTAACCAGTTGATTTACAGTGATAGTCTAATTTTACAGTAATTAATTAAAGAAAGCTACCGTTGAAAGAAGACATCATTTTTGTTGTAAGTAGTTTATTATTTGACTGCATTAAACTTCCTTTGGATCTGTTGTTCATAAATATATCGGTAAGTACATTATAATAAGTTTTAATATATGTATACTTAATATTTCTGATTTGATTTTGACTTAACCACTATATTACATTGTTGACTAATTAAAAAAAAATAAAGGTACCCGACAATTACAATTTATTACGTCTTTAGTCTTAGATCAGTTTCAAAATTAATGAGTGCCAAATTAAATATACTTATTTGTAAAAAAAAAATAATCAAATTATTGATTTGTCAGAATGGTTGTACTTAGTCAAAAGGGACGCGTTATTCTTGAAGATTAAGAAAACAACAATACGTTAATAACAACAATTATTTCCATGTAATTTTTGGAATATGGAACAGCAGATTTTCTTCCTCAATTCTAGGTTTGATACTAAAGTTGTTCATAGACAGACCAAACATTTTGAAACCCTGTAGGTATAGATCGTGAGGTACAATTAATAAAGAGTGAGTCATTAGTTAGAGTGAATCCCAACTACTGTCATTTCCAGATATATTTTATTTAATCAACGACTGTCGACTGTCATTACCAATTAGGTTGGTGGAAATATATTTTGACAAATTTGTAAAACTGACATTTTGATTGTACGATTCTCCCTTTACGAATCTTTTATGAATAATTAAATTCAACCATGCTAAAGTTACGGCACAATTTGAGGTTCACAAGAAATGGACATAAAATTGAAGGAAGGAATAAGGTTTTTATAAAATTGAAGAAGTCACTATTGATGTTGACTATGTAGTACTAAAACATCACTACTACCACCTCCTAAATTTTAAAGCCTTTTTTGTTCTGTTTATTTATTTATTGAAGATGAACAAGACAACACATCATTTCAGAAATAGGTATATTAAAACGAATTATATAAATAATTGTATTGTAAATAACATGCAATGTAGTTGATAACATTTGTTGTGTGTATAGTAAATTAATTATTGGCAAGAGTCTGTGTTTTGAGTGTGTAGATAACTTCGTGTAAATATAGTCGCTCTTGTAATTAGATTTTGGTAAATTGATATGAAATACACAAATTGAAGTGGTTTAATTTTAAGACGACAATTAATTAAACATGAATAAAATAGTATTGCATTATTTTTTTACCAAATTGGTGGTCCTTAAAATTTGACAATTGAAAATAAGATACGTAATGATCAGTCGTTTTTTATTCCATCAAATTGATTGTGATAGTGTTTAATCGTGATTGAATCAAAAAAACGACTGATCATTGTTAAATACTTTTTCTATTTTTAGTGTATTTTTTTTTAATCCTGATATAGTAATGATTACGAATCTCAACATCTTTTAGTTGCCTTAGAAATTTATATAAATTCCTGAGACGCAGTTTACGTATAGGTAAGTAGGTATATTATTGAAATTTAAAATGTACATTTCACGTTGTACAACATGGCTTACCTGTAGTTTTGATTAAAAAAATCGAATATTCCAAAGTTATTTCTACTTTCAGTATAAATCATAAAATCAGAATAAATACTATTTATGGAATATATTATGTCACCGTAAAATTATTAATACCTTCAAATTGTAATTTAACAACGTCTAATTACAAGAACGAACCTAACCTACCATTTGACGCCGTTAACAATTTTACCGTGACATACGAGTTTAAATTCCAAAAAATTATTTGAAGGGTAACAAAACATATTGACCAGTAGTTCTCTAATATCACAGAAAATATTTCAATTTCAAAACTCTACGTTACTTCAATGGTTTTGGTACATACAATATGTATTTATAAGTACATATTCTATAATTAAAAATCTCGTTTTGAGATGTAATTAATTTAAACTAGTAGAATCTTGTGGTTTTATTCGCGTTATTTCTGGTCCCATAATCTTTTCGCGATAAAAAGTAGCATAATAATATATACTATTCCAAACTAATAACCTAACCTAATCGTTGTAAAAACTTCAAACTGATCCATTTAGCCATTCAGACCTGATTGAGCAATAAACATTCAAATTTTCACATTTATTAGTAAGATTTCCTTACGTTGCCTGCTAATAAGCACTATCCAACTTTTTCAAACTTAATCTTATCTAACAAACAAGATAAATGTAAGACCCAATGGGACTAATTATGTTTGTACTTAAAATAAATTGTTCATAGCTCTTAATTTGAATAAGAAATTTACTAACCCCATGCAAAGGAATCTCGTTAGATATTCATCTTGCAACACCGTCAAGATGGCGACTTCTGCGCACCCATGACAATGAATAGCAATAAGATTTATAGCATTAAGTTACAAGTTGTAATAAATGTTTTTAAATTAATTTATATGTTCGAAAAGCGATAGATCAATGTAAGTATTGTAAGTAGATAATAGGAAAGGTTATGATTATAAATAATAATTATTAAATAACGTGAAGGAATTTGTAATTATATTGAGAAGTGAGGTGTAATGAATTTCGATTTATAAAATAATTAATAAAATTAATGAGTTTTACAGACTACGTTTCATTTCTTTACCCAAATTTTATTTTACTTGTAGGTGTACACAATTTTAATCACAAGCTATGAATATCAGCTAAGACGCGTTACATATTCCATTCCTACTCAGTTACCCATTTTCATATGGACCTTGGGGAGAGAGAAGATATTTATCATCCTACATATTATGCATTTATTTAAAAATCACTTAAATCTAAGTCTAGGTAGGTCTAGTAAGTTACGTAAGTCCAGCTAGCGAATGTAACAAACACAAATATTTCCTCCAACAACAATAAGTCACAAGCCTACCCTTACCCTCGACCTTTCAACGCTTAAATCATTTCATTGTCTTCAATATTCCCAGATTACGCTATAATCTCTCATAACGGGTATAACAGTTTATTCCGCATGGCAACATCGACTTTGTCGAACATCAGTCACGGCCCGCCAAAACGAAATAATAACATGGCGACTTTGCACAGGACTTAACCTAACTTTCATCTGTTTTGTTTCTAAATCCTGTTCTTTGCGTAGTTGTTAAGGTTGAATGTTGTGTGTTAAAGATTGTATTTGTGTTGTTTTGAATTTGGGAAGTAATTTTGATAGAACAAAGGCGGAGGAGCGTGCACGTGCGCGGTATTATGAGGGTACGCTAATAAAATGGCGGATTAGCTAGCGCGGGACAGGTGAGGGCGGGAAAATTGGAAACTATTGGCCTCTTCAGCAGACAGGCATTTGATACCGAGCTCAGGTTACAGGGATTTGTGTCAGCGCCGGTGTAATGAGAAATTCTTTTGAGTTTGCTGACATCGATGGGTTGAGCTTGGTACTAGGTACCCGATTTACACTTTAATAAGTACAGTAGCGAGTCAAAAACTCAGTTAAATAATAAGTTGTAAGTAAGTAGCGTCCAAACGGGCGGATTGAGTAGTCATAAGTTGCCGAGAAGAAGACTAGCCACATTTCACATTGTTTTAATCCAGAAAATGGATGTAATCTGTCAATCGAGATCTGTTCAGCTTAGCTTACCTAATCAATAACTCTCGCTTTTGCCGTTCAAGCAATATTACCAACTTAACTCGCCAATGACGCAAGTTAACTTGCTACTGTACTTATTTACTGAAGTATAAATAAATCAGGCAAAAATAACAGTAATGTAATCCTATTAATAAAATATTTTAAATTCGAAATTTTGTATGTTGTATGATTACACCTCTACTTATATTCTTACTCTATCATGCAGAAATCACTAAATTGATCAGGATGGAAATGAGTACAGAGTTTTTCGCAGGAAAATGACCGGATCGGAAACAATATGGATAGAACCGCGGGGGCATTTCTGGTTTTATTTTAGACTAGCAGCGGCCTGCGGTTATACTCACGCAGTTCACAATTCAGTATTTCTTATTTATTTTGGTGTCTTCAAGACAAAATTGAATAAATAGATTTAAATAAATGCACTCCACCATAAATCGCATCGCATCCACACAAATCTCATAATAGAACGCGTTTTGCTGTCGACAAAACCCGCACGCAGCATACCTACTGTCGTATAAGCTACAGATAGGCATACTGCTATTAATTATCCATGTCGGTATTCGAATCTTCGAATTCACAAGATTCACATCCATCGAAAAAACGTCTGTGCACATCCTGCTTCACTGAAGGAAAACACCGCGAGGAAACCAAAGTGTTCCAGTGATGTGCCCTGAGCTCCTTGAAATTGGTAATAAACTGCGTCTCTGGGTGTATCGTAAGTGGTTTACACACAACCAATATACTTGACCCCTAGAATCGCTAGCGACGATATAATATGCTATGGTTCTACTTATTTTGGTTGTTGACAACGAATAGTGATAGGTTAAACGTCCGGTGTTATCCGCTTCCTGCAACCGACTAGAACGGAAAGAGTGAGCCGACTCTTCCCAACGGTAACATAATTTCATTCCTGAAATTTGGGAGGGCACATCGATTGGTTTATATCGATGCGTCGTATGAGATGCCTACCTAGTACCTACTCGTCGAGTACAGTAAATTAATAATACCTAAGCATAGGCATTGAATGTTATTAGGTATATTTTATGTATACGCGTGATACATGTAAGTTTAGGTTAGTAGGGCCTTGAGCGTTCTGCAGTAGCCCGTAGGTCGGTAGGTATAAGACTATAGAGCTAGACCATGGACAACACGCAAAGAGTTTACATATTCTTTAACTAAGATAACACGTTAGAGCGGTTAGAGTCTTAAAGTCGAGAGTGTATCGTTGTCTTTTAGCAAGCACGCCTAACTTCAGGCGAGATGGCGGTCAAGTGCGAATCTATAAAAAATTGAGTAGTACTATTTAAGATTTTTTGTAGAAAACGCCTTATTGCAAAAAAAATATATATTTTATTTTTATTATTATTGTATATTAATTCATTTATTTCAAGTATCATAGACTCATAACATAATCAAATATAAATTATATGATATGAAAAGGCATCGAAGCTCTTTCATGCAAATATTATCTTTGGGGTAAACAAAATGTAAAAACGGTTTTAGGGTTCCTATGTCGAAAGGAAAAAACGGACCCTTATAGGTTCACTTTGTTGTCCGTCCGTCTGTCCTTACATCCGTCCTTACATTCTTAGGAACGCGTAGTTGTGTCAAGCTAAAATTTAAATCAAATATTTAAATCTACTGACCACTGACCCTTGGAAGTGTGCAAAATCAAACTTCTAAGCTAACGCATTTAAAAGATAAAGCCGTTTACACCGCAAATTTCCACCAATTTTCGATACTCTCAAGGAATTAAAACTAGTACTAAGAATCTTGAAATTTGATACAAAGCACAGATTAAGGAAAACCGTAAATTTTTAGTTAGGTAGATAAAAAAAGTTATCGTAAACTTTAAACTACCATAAATTATATGCCTACAGGCTTGTACGGAACCCTCGGTACACGAGTCCAACTCGCACTTGGACGATTTTTTTTTCGACGATAAGCTGGAAGTTCTATGTAAGTACCTAGGAGTAGAATAGTTTCGACTTGGTATACTTAGGACTTATGAAATGGTAAACTCTACAGAGTTTTATCATCATCAGCCGCAAGACGTCCACTGCTGAACATAGGCCTCCCCCCTAGATTTCTACGGAGTTTACCAGAGAATATAGAATTTCAGCTTTGGCATACATGTGTAATTCGCCAACCCGCACTTGGCCAGTTTATATATACCCTTGACTTTCTCCTTGACTGAGAATGCCTCGATTCGTAGCAGTTGATCATGAAGTGTGCTGCTAATGTGTAATGCTTAGTACAAAATTTACTGCGAAATATTTATTTCCGCGCGCAACCCCCACAGCAAGGCTTGACGTAATGGATCTGCCGGTAATTGATGTAGATTATACATTACTTAAGCGCATATCACACATATTACACGAATCAGTCAGTCTCAAATAGGTACTTTTGCAACGCAATCCCCCAAATAATAAGCTATCTGACAACAGATACAATTCATAATAAATACATATATATATATATATATATACCTATAATTATAATTTTTTTTTTGTGATCTAAATGTGTTTTATTTATTCAAATAATAATACTTTTAAATCGAATTGAACATTATAGCTGTCTATTATTTACAATATGTACATATGTATAAAAACAAAATAAAATTATTATACCATACAATAAAAATAAAAATAAACAAATTTACAAATTAAACACGCCGTCGAGACCACTACTGCGCGGCAGGGTACCCAGAATGCTGGCAGCGTTGCCTCTTTGAATAGCTAAACTCAGTTTTTGGGCAAAGTAGGCGCCAGCTCTGGGATCCCCTGAAGCGAGGACCAAACGTTTCGAAAGATCTTTCACAAAATTTTTGGTATCGGACGACCACGGGCCCATTGTCTCCACTGCCAGCGCAAAGAATATATAATGTGCGCTGAGCTGGGAGTATTTATTAAATTTATTTATTTGTGCCTGTTCGGCTGTAACTCCGACATTGCGAGCGGATTGACTGACATGAGACGGTGCCAAGGTGTCTACGCAAGTAGCGTCCCAAACCAGCAACTTGCCTAGAGACCATGGTACTAGAGTGGCACCGTCAGGTCGCTTACCATCTATCAACATTCCGCTCGGTTCTAATGTCGAAGGTATTAGAGCTGTAGAGAGTGCCCGTCTGACTAAGTCATTAATTGACCAATGACGAAATTGTCGACCAGCACTCTTTACACATGAAAGCCCATGACGTCCGAATTGGTCCACGGTTCGCCCGCACAGACAGCGATGAGGCTCACACAACTTAGTTCCTACGCGGAGCCCCGTCACTACGCGTAGACTGTTAGGGTCTAGGATAGATCCTAAATTTTTAGAAGGTAAAATATGAAGCCAATTACCTGATTCAGGCTCTGCCACAGCAAGAAGACGAGCTCGCTCCGTGTCATCATCAGCTTGATCTAATAGAGCCGAAAAAGTAATTTTGGCAAGGGGAAGGTCCCACATACTCTGTACTTCCGGTTTCGAGGGCAAGTTGATATCTGGACAAGAAGCGCTCCAGGCTGCCAAAGCCTCTGCCTGACAGGCAATCCTAACATCGGCCAAAGTAATATTCAGGATCATGCCGATGAGGGACTGCGAGCCATGGCTAGAGGCCAAGAAAGCCGGAAGAGCGACATCTGTGCTGCGTCGGATGCCCAGCCCACCGAAGGAAACAGGTAATGTGGCTTGCACCCAGGAACGATCTTCGAACTGTAAATTTAGAATTTTAGTTACTGTTTCTTTCAAAACTGTATCAATAGAGTTAGTGACCCCATGGAAATACCACATTGAGTACAACGTAGTAAATACATGAATTTCGGAGTGAAAAGACAAAGCCGAAGAATGTAAATGGCCATGTGTGGTTTGATTTGAAAAAGTCGATTAGAGTTGTTACAAAACTGTTCAAGTTTCGACGATATTAAGGGCGGTATTGCTTCCAAGAAAATCGGAGCACCTAAAAGAGTCAGGGTGGCCTTGGAAGTGTTACATATATTTGGACATAAATTATTAAAATTTTGAAAAATATTTTCTCTGACTATGTTAGGAATATGATCAGGAATAAAAATTTCGCATTTATCAAAATTTAATGATAAACCAATTGCATTGAAACGCTGGATAATTTGGGATAGGTCATGTAACACTACAGATGCTGAACCCGCCAAACAACCATCATCGAGGTACCACACATTAAATTTTGAATTTAGTTCCGAAATAGTAGGATGAATTCCCAAGCTGAAGATAGCTGGGCCGAGCGGGTCACCTTGCTGACACCCCACAGAAGAAATTATTTGTTTAGTACCAAACATCAATTTTGAAGGGGTTCCATAACACTGCCACATATATTTATAAATTTCTGGTATATTTTTTTGAATTTCCGACAAAAGAACACCCCTGTCCAAACTATTGAAAGCATTTTTGACATCGATTTTGACGAAAACCTCGTAATCCGTAGAGTCTAAAAAGGTACGCGCAGCATGAACAGCTGCCTCACACCCAGATCTTACTCCGAAACCAAGCTGCCGAGGTTGAAATTTTGTAGTGAGTTTTTTCTGAATTGTACGGCAGCATAATTTCGAAGTGAGGCGTCTTAAAGTACTACCGACAGCGATGGGACGAATGCCACCATCTCTTTTACGGAGAGCAATTAAATTGGCGCCGTATAAAATTGGAACAATTTCCGAAGGAACATGTCCCTCCAACATTACATTGACCAATTTTGTAATTTCACATAAAAGAGACTTGCCAGCATCGCCAACAAATGGGTCGGTTAGGTAGGTAGGTAGGTTAGTCCTTTAAATGTTGTGCAGTAATACCATCCAGTCCCCCAGCAGACCCATTCGGAAACGATAATATGGCTTGTCGGGTAATTTCGTCATCTGCAAACATAGATGGTTCTGATGAGGGAAGGGACGGGAGCTGGGTGGAAAGCAACTGTGACGGGTGCTTGTCGCGAAGGGCAAGAAAAGTCTCAGCAGAGCCTGTGGCGAGGGAGTCACATGAAAATAGCAGTTTTGCTGCTCCTTTGACGTTTCCGTCTATATACCTATTAGATACCTTATTTTTTTTTGAAGGCGGCAAAGCCTTTATTAACAAAACTAAATATATTAGCTCTACATATGTACTTGCTAAAAGTCGGTAGAAGCTAAATCCTTCCCTTTAAGGACGTAGAGCACCCCATTCTGGAATGCCAGGTCATTCCTTGGTCTATTGTGTAGCATTGAAATTTCCGTAAAACAATTAATTTATTTTCGTAAAACAGGGTACAAAGGGTTTTGTCACGTATTAATAATATTGATAAGTTAAATTTTGTTTCATTCAGTTGTACGACGCATTTTTTTTTTCAGAGAAACCTTTCCCCAAGTCTTCCCTGCACATTATAACGTGCCCTAGCGATCTGTAAACAAATTTTGAATATTATTTGTGATCCGAGCGGGCCCTGAATAGGTACAACCCTTGCTGGGGTGCCATTAGGGACTTAAGATTTCCCATTCATGGCAATTCTCCCTGTAAATACGCGGGGCTGCCATTACATTACGTGGAAGTAATTTAGATACTTTTTAGTTGCAACGTCGCAAAATTGGCTTTAAGTAATTTGAGCGATAAAGCAATTCATTGTAATTATTACGGGGCAAGGATAGTAAAAATTACAAAACTGCCCCGGTAATCGAACCCACGACTGGTGGCTTCGCAGGCAGACTTACTACCAAGTAGCCCTAAATACAAAAAAAATAAACGCTAGGCCAGTAGGTATAGATATCACTGGTAATATTTCGAAGGCATGATGTGATTCGTGATATAATCTGTATTCTTCTTCATATTCGAAACCCACAATGGCTTTCATTCTCTCCTTGAGAAAAAATCCCAAGTTCCTTCCTTACTCAATGGTTCCTGATAGATGTTTCGCGGTTTTACAAAACTGATTTCATAAATGTTAGTAAACATCTGCCAGGAGCAGAGTTTCTGAACCTTTTTTTTTAACTTTTATAAGTTTTCCTTGACGGCTATCTCGCCTGATGTGAAGCGACGATGCGGCCTACGTTCGAGCGTGCTTACCTAGAGAAAAACCAAATCATTCTTAATTTGAAGACACCAAGATTGTAACCATCAGGAAACCCCCACTCAGGCAATATATTCCACGGCCTAGACGTTCAAATGTACAGTCAAATCATTTTGTTCGAGTCTTTGAAACGTCAACCATGAAACGATGTCGCTTTTGTGAGCTACGAGCAGTTCGATAGAAAAAAGAGCAAGCTGGAATCATGTCATGCAGATCAGTGGCACACTCTCCGAAATCCGTATCCGATAAAAAAACGACAAGCGAATCATTTATCGGCGTTGTTCAAGACTTTGAAGTCTTTTTCGCACAAGGGTGTACTTCTGTACTTGCCTATGAGCTTTTTGGGACGACTGTCGATCAATTTCAGAGCCTCCAGCTGATACTTAGCCCATCCATCTCATAATTTTGTGCGACCAGTTTAAAAGAGAAAAAATATCTACTTTCTTCTGAATTGTTTTGTATGTCTGTTTTATCTAAAGTAGCTTACCTATAGTGACTTCGTAAATTGAGAATTATTATTATATTTTATTTTTAAATACTTAAAGTGACGAGACGAGCAGGACATATGCCCGATGGTAAGCAACATGCCTGCTACATAACAGCACAGTGACACGCAGCCATTGGAAAATGAAGAGTCGAAATCATTACCTAGCACTGCACTGCGCTGCCATAAACATAAGATGTTTTATCTCTATGCCCTGTAATTTCACTTGTATAGCATTAGTAGGATATGAAGTACTTAGGTGGGATAGGTAGTTAAGGCTGTGTGTTACATATTAAACATCATGTACCCGGAAGCGACTGTTACAGTAACGTAATTATTCCAGCGATGTTGGCGGTTGGCAGGCATAGCGGTGGCCGCCGGCTGGCGAGAGGACCGCCGAAGGTTGAGGGCTGTGGGGCGACTAATTAGAACAAAAAACGCGGGAAAACATAAGTATGCTTGACAGTGAGTCAGAGACAAAGAGCGCCAACTTTTCGCACAAAAAGGTTTTATACCGTTTCAGTGGACGCTGAAATATAACCTCTTTGTGGTTATGTCTAAAGTTGACTTCCATTTTGGCAGTTGATACTGGCAGGAGCATTCATTTTTCAATATTTAAAACACAAAAGGCTTTATCTCCTTTCATGTGTTATTGAAATACATCTCTATTTCGAAGTGAAAAGGTCGAACATTAGTGTTATGATGGGATTTTATGACGTTTTGTCATGGAGTAGAGTTGCGTAGAGAAGCGCCATCGCGTCGATTGTTTCTGGCACGTTCGGGCAAAGAGGCCACAATCGATAGAGCACGAGCGCGCGGTGTAATGAATTTATTAGAGGATCTAGTGTTTTGACTTTCATTTTTACTTACCAATTGATTTGAATCCGGAAGTTTCGTATTGATAGGGTCTATTTGCTGGTTTGTTGGATAGGTCACGTTCTTCTCGTCATTATAAACTTAACAATTACCAACTCTTAAATCTAAAAAAACAGCTGTTCTACACATCGATATAATTAAAGAAACGAAGATGAGGTATGCCATAATCTAAAGACAACATAACGTGGCGAAAATTTGTTTGAAAATTTTGAAAATTGAATTGTCTGCGAACGTACACAATTGTCAGCGAACGTACACAACTCCTTGTTGCGACTGAGACTAAATCAGGAGACGTCACCTGATTTTGCATCGCCATAGTAGAAGCGCGTTTGCCGCTTCTGCCGTTTTTAAGAGTTCGATGGTTCTACATATACTTTTCTTTGAAATAAGTAGGTATTATAGGTTAGCACTTAATTTAGCTCGTCTGCTGTTAGCCAACGATGCGGTCCACAAAGGAGCGTGCTTACATAGAAAAAAATGATTGTGTGGTTTTATGAAATCACAGTAAAGGTGAATTTTTTTTCGCATGGTAGACATTTAAAAAAAAACATTTACCTGAGTACCTAGGTTAAGTAACTTAACGAGTAACACTACGAGATTGGCCTCGGCTGCTCTGTCGAGCGCTTTTTACTTTACCCACAGACTTTACCCCTACTCCACGAACCGACAGTCACGCGACATGCAATATATAGACGAATAAGATTGAGGCGATGTAGTAAAAAGTTTCATGTTTTAGATTTACTCTACACTTGAGACACAAACATTGTAACTTGTAACCATCGGCTAACCCCCACACAAAGTGCAGCCCTGGGCAGTGATTTGGACTCTTTAAAGTGAAATAGCTACGGTTGCCTGTCCCGTAATGGTTACTTACCATCAGAGTCAAGTGTTGCTCGTTTCGTTGCTCTACATCATGTAAAAAATGTACCTAACCCTGTTGTTGGTGTCATTAGTCACTATTAGCCTTGAGTTTTTAAGTGTATACTTATCGTTGTATGTTGTATGATGATTACGTCAGACAAGATAGCGGTCAAACGCAAACCTAATAACGCACGATTGATATCAACAGAAAGTGTACATGTGTAGATTGTGTAGTGTAAGTTGGCTAGGCAGTGGAGACCACTAGAGGTCAACTGCCATAGGTCCCTTTAAAAGCTTAAGTAATGTCAGTGCGTCAAATTGTATGTGTCTCCACGCGTATTACAAACTCATTTTAAAACAGTAGTCACCCAAGGGTGGATCTAGAGTTCTAGAGGGTAATACCGCCTAACTAAAACTATCTTAGCTTTGATATTGCTCTCTGTTTTATTTTCGCTTGAAATGATAGAGACAGCATTAGCAAAGCCAAAGCCGATTTAGTTAGGCGGTAGAAGGGCGGGGAAGGGAGGAGGGGGGATCAGGATCCACCTCTGGGCTGGGCCCAGTAGTGGCTGGGTCTAGGTGGACCACTAATTATAAATAAAAAAATAAATAAATATTGGTGGTCAATTCACACACACAACACCATCTGACCCCAAACTAAGCAAAGCTTGTGATATGGTGATCAGATAGCTGATATAATACATATATAGTTCTAAATACATACTTATTATACATAGAAACACCCAGACACAGTGCAAACATTTGAATTCATCACACAAATATTTGCACTGGGTGGCACTGCACTGGTTTGCAATTATAAAGCATGCATGTACTTATCGCACCATTATGTGACCCCGCTCTGGAGCCATGTGACCCCCCCTTTGGAGCCATGGACTCTCATGATTTTCCTCAACGCGCAAAAAGTAGTATAACTTGAATAAATGTAATGAAGTGATGTCAGGGCTAGCAAGGCGAGCGGTCCGTGGTAGCCGGCGGTGAAGGCAGGCACGGCGGCCTCGTTAGCGGGCGACCACCGGCGACCGGCGCCCGTCCGAACGCAGGTTCCGTACAACTACATTTATTTGGAGCGAAGTTCTTTATGGCAGGCTTGGAGAAGACCGAACTGAAGAAATTGTGGGACAAACCCGTAACAAAAACAAATGGCGGAAGAGACGCGCTATAACTGCGCGTGACAAACTGAAAATTGTGTTGCCTCTATAATTCTATACTGTGTAACTTTTTTTATTTTTTATTTTAATTTACTCTATTTTTGTAAAGATAGCAAAGTCCGCCTGGGAAAGTACCGCACCTTTGTCAGTTATTCTACCACCAAGCAGTAATGTGAAAACATTACTGTGTTCTGGTTTGAAGGGCAATGTTTCCAGAGAAATTACAGGGCTTAGAGATATAACATCTGTCTGTGATGAGCGCAGTGCAGTGCTAGGTAATGATTTGGACTCTTCATGTTCCAATAGCTGCGTGTCACTGTGCTGTTATATGGCAGGCATGTTGCTTACCATCAGTCACATTACCTGCTCGTCTCGTCACTCTTTATTAAAAATATCCGAAGTAACTTCGTTTTTCGTTCCTACCCTGGCGTCACATAAACACCACAGCTTTCAATAACTATTAGATATAGGATTACACTTGAACGCCATTTCGCCTGCCGTTAAGCGACAGTCTACGATGGAGCGTGTGGATGTGTCTAAGATTGCGTCATTGAATATAAACCTTTGCTAATCAAATTTGTTTCTAAATCTGAGTTGGTACGACCAATTTCCGACAGGTGGCGTAGCAGGTAGCTGAAGAGGTGTTTTGTTTGAAAGCGATATTCTCAGTGATGACTGAACCGATTTCAGTTATTCTTTCACCGTTATATATGTACGGGATCCTGATGAGTGCTATATAATGTACCACGGGCGAAGCCGGGGCGGACATCTAGTTTATAATATTAGCAGGAGTATTAAATTACTATGTATTTAATGATAAACTGTTAATTTGAAATTACAAACCGATTTGATATTAATTTACACTAGTGATAGCCAGGTCGAGAGTCTAATAAAATCTGTTCTCTATTTGACCACAGAGCTTAAAAACAATAACCAATAGAGTATATAATAGTGTTTGTAATGTTTTTTTAAATGGCCTAAGGCAGTTACGAGCTCAGCTGCTATGACAACTTGGAACTTGAGCAAAAGGAGCTATAATTGCGTGTCAGTGTTAAAATTTAAGCAGTAAGTAGTAGGTATATTAAATTTTATTAGTATCTGTAGTACCTAGTTGGTAATTTCTTGTGTGCGTGCAAAAGTACCTTCCTACATAATTTTTTTTGTGTCCTATATTAATATTCTATCATCCTATTAATTTCAATGTTTGTACCTTTGTTGTTCAATCACGTCGGAATGGCTGAACAGATCGGATTGAAATTCGGAACACAGACAGATTATAGACTGGATTAACAGATAGGCTACTTTTATCGCAAGAAAATAACGGGAACAGAAACTACGTGAATAAAACCGCTTGACGCTGGTAGTTACTTTATATTTAGACACCAACAAAGGTTTGCAGCGCCGTCCAAGGAACCCGGTACCTCGCACCCAGCAATGACTCATCACATCAGTCTCTCGGACAAACGTCTTTTATTTTAATCCAGCCTCAAGCCTCGTGCCTCGACCCAGGGTATTATTTTGACAACCAGCTGACAGCTGCTGTCATTATCTGTGCAACGCGGTGCCTCATTATTACGATTCAGCGTTTTTGTTTGTTTTAATGGCACTAATTTTGTTTGATTTTCAATGTAGAAGTCGAGTGGATGGAGAAATTAATTCTTTTAGGGTTGTTCGAGATTGTTTTTAGGAAATATTTGGGATCGTGGGTAATTGTAGCTTGGACCGCACATGAAGAATGCGGGACAGTCAAGACATTCGGACAACAAACAGCATGGAGGGCGTTCTTAAAAAAGTAGTTTTGAATAGACGACATTATTATTGCAGTCGGACTCGCCCATGAAAACTTCCGTAGCAAGCAAGTAACATAATATAAATAGCTGTTATAGTTTCGGAGAAAAGTGGCTGTGACATTGGGACGGACAGACAGACAGATAGACAGACATGACGAATCTATAAGGGTCCCGTATTTTGCCATTTGGCTACGGAGCCCTAAAAAGTGTACCCCAGAAGTTATACATATGTAGTTATTTAATCTTTAAGAAGTAGGGACTACTTATGCTAATGCGCAAGTAACGTTCCTTCGGCAGTAGCCCAGAGTTGACACGGAGAGTTCCCTGGGGGAACCAGTTATATACCACTAGTTCCCCCAGGGTTTGGTGGTATGACTGCCCTAGTGGCTTAGTTGGTAGTAGCTCTGCCTGCGAAGCCGAGGGTCGTGGGTTCGATCCCCACCCAGTGCAATTATTTGTGTGATGAATTCAAATGTTTGCACTGTGTCTGGGTATTTCTATTTATAATAAGTATGTATTTAAAACTATATAAGTATTATATCAGCTATCTCGCTGCCATCACACAAGCTTTGCTTAGTTTGGGGTCAGATGGTGTTGTGTGTGAATTGTCCACCAATATTTATATTTTTATACCTATGTAACGTATTTTCCTTGAGTAAAAAAATAGGTTGAATAGGGCATTTGAGACCAACTGCTATATTAAAACTTTAAAACCTCTACTGTCTAGTCAACTGTGTAGTCAGTAGGTAGTAAAAGTTGCGCATTAGCGCTAATAACGCTTCTTAAGAATGAATGACGTATAACTCTTTGTGTGCTTACATTACACAAACACCCACAGTTTTTCCTCATTTACTAAAAGTGCGATAGTTAATTGTATTATACATACTTTCCAGCGCATTTAAAGAAATCTTGGAATTACAAACAGACATTTCAATTTTGTTCATATAGACAGATAAATGTATCTTCGCTGCTGTTGCTAATGCCACATTAACTACAAAGTACAATCAGCCATTGGATAATTGTAGGCGGTTCTGCAAAGAAATTGTTGTTCATTTATTGTTAAAATTTAAAAAATAATTATTTGAATAAAGATAATAATGTACCTCTACTTCTCAAGACATTGTTAATATTGACAATCAATATCTAAATATTGACAATCTAAATGTAAATATAATCCAATAACTTGCAACGTTTAAATAAAGATATAAGCTATGAAATCACACAATTAAAAATAACATCATAAATTCATCAGTCACATAACCCACCCCTAACGGTACCTGGCACAAAGGTGCCCATTACACTGGCAGTATTACCACGCTGAATAGCTATGGACAATCTTTGTGCCAAGTACAAGCCGGAGTCACCGCCATTTTCCCTTATGCGTTGTCCTAACTCTTTTGAGTTGCAACTAATTTTATAAACTGGCGTTTAGCTATAAAGTTTAAATATAATCATGTACAAGCTTTCAAATAAATAAACTGTAATCAAATATTTATCATCAATTATATATGAAATACCATATTTTTTTAGTCAATTTAAACATAACTTGTATTACTGCACCCGATGTCCGATTTTATTTTTTATATAATAAAAGAATACCTACGAGTACCTCCATACTTGAAATTATAATAGTAATCAGATTTTTAAAATTCAAGAGCAATGAGTATTACGGGACAATGAGTCATACTTTTTCGTGCATGCAGCCTAATTTAATTTGTCTTTAATGTAATGTTTGTGTTTAATTTTAATAAAGAGTGAAGAGAGGAGCAGTACATGTGCCTAATGGTAAGCAACATACTTGCCACATAACAGCACAGTGACACACAGCTATTGGAACATGAAGAGTCCAAATCATTACTTAGCACTGCACTGCGTCCAGATATCCAAGATGTTTTATCTCTAAGCCCTGTTATTTCTCTGGAAACATTGCCCTTCAAACCGGAACACAGTTATCTTTGCACATTACTGCTTGGCGGTAGAATAACTGGCAAAGGTGTGGTACTTCCCCAGGCGGACTCTGTCAAGAGTCCTACCTCTACAAAATTTAGTAACAAGTTAGTTAGGCAGTTTAGTTTTTCGGTATAAGTAATAATAATTGCAATACAGTTTGCGTTGGCATTCATCCAGTCACAAATAACAAAAGTTTAAATGCGAGACTTTTATCCTCTCGAGTGAAAAGTAAAATGGCGCGCGATCTGTCAGTCGGCGCGTTGTTGCCCGCTAATGGCGGCCCCAGAACAATGGGGAAATGCGCGACACACCATCAAGCCATCGTCAAGCACAAAGGACGTTTCCGTTTGATGTGGATTGGTACTGTGATCTTGGCCATTTGATTACTGTAGGTAGCGCTAATGGATTTTGAATGGATAAATTTTACAGAAAGACATTGTTTCTGTAGTTAGGGATGTTTTTATTGGACAACGGGATTATGTAGAGGCTTTAAGGATTTACCATAGGAGGACGCAAGACATTTGGCTTGCTAAGACATTTGGCTTGCTAACAAACTATTTCACATTATTTTTGCGGGGTGCGGGGTAACGTATATTTCACACATTTGTAAACTTGAACTCACCCAAGAGCAACAAATCTCCGTTTGTATAAACACAAACTAAAATGGTACATAACACACCTAAGCAAAACTTGCATAAAACGTTTGATGTTGAGTTGACCTTTTTTTTTCATCAAAGAGTGACGAGACGTTCTGGATGTGCCTGATGTTAAGCAACATGCCTGACACATAACAGCACAGTGACACGCAGCTATTGGCACATGAAGAGTCCAAATCATTACCTAGCACTGCACTGCGCTCGTTACCCAGAGATCTAAGATCTTATATCTCTAAGCCCTGTAATTTCTCTGGAAACATTTCCCTTCAAACCGGAACACAGTAATGTTTGCACATTACTGCTTGACGGTAGAATAATTGGCAAAGGTGTGGTACTTCCCCAGGCGGACTCTGCCAAGAGTCCTACCACTACAATTAATAAATAATAAATACATTTTTGACAATAAAGCTCATTTGGGCACGAGAGGGGGTATGTGAGACCTAGGCTCGTCTCCTAAGAATAGTTGGTCTGAGTATAGAGTATGTAGGCCTAAATACGTCAATCACCAACGGACTGGTTCTGCAATATGGACTACTTACCGGCATTACTCTTGGAACGTCCTGTGTATCGAGCTGCGATCGCGTCATGAGCGCGTACCTACGAGTATATATACGGGAGTCATCTTGTTTTTCGGGGCAAAAATTTGCTATTCCAGATAATTTCAGTTTTAAGTGTAGGTATGTTTTATCCGTTTTATTAATGTGGTAAATATGAACAACCTACATCAAAACATCCAAACTATCCTATACTTAATTTTAGCCACACGAAGTCGTGGAAGTAGAATAGGATGTATAAGGTGTAAGTATGTCCTACTTATGTAGGGTTAACCAGCACACATACATATTACATATACATATATACCAAATATTACGTTAAACTAAAAACAGAAAATTAAAAATATCTAATAGTAGGACTCAGGGCGTGACCTTTCTCTCGTGAGGAGAAAGCCAAGGCCATAACAAGTCACGCTGTTCAAACGCGAGTTGGGAGATGACGAAAGATTCTAAGAACGTATCTTCTTCCACCGAGTTTATGAACTCACGCGATTGGATTTCAATATTAAAAACATTACACAGAACTTAATCGAGATTCAAATGATTTTTTACTAAAAGTCACAATTCATTAGAATACTTAAAACAAAAAAAAATCTGGAACAGTAATAGATGAAGAATAAAATAATATACCTACCTAGTGTGTCGAGCGTCGAGGGATATCTAGCGTCAGGTTATCTAATATTCTCAGGAATCTGGAAAGAGATTAGCAAAACTAGGAGCGTTCCGGAATATAATGTGCGGACGAGGGAAGGACAGAATATTATAAAGGAAAAGTAAGTAGGTACCTATGTGTAACGACGCATGAGCAGTTACTGAAGCTTGGTGCTGTATTATTTAGATCTCATACGAGATAGCCAAGGTATGTTTTATAAATGCTTAGCATAGCATATCCAAGGCTTTTATAAATAGGCAGTATAAAGATAATTATTATTATCATAGGCAGAATAAATACAATTATATCAGCAGAACAAACTAATGAAGTAAGTGAATGCAATTTGTCTGAACATTTTGGTTTAATCTCGGGTTTTAAATACTAAAACTAGAGATGGTCCGAGTAGTCGGTACTCGGCATACTCGGCGGGTTTTTTGATACTCGTACTCGGCCCGATAACTCGGTTTGAATACCGAGTGTACTCGGTTTAAGAAAAACAATATATTAAGGTAGATAAAACAACAACAGTGTTCATAGCAAACAACACTAATCAAAAAGTATTTATTACTACCTAATTTAAGAAATCTTTGACAATCTCTATTAATCAAATCAAAATCGAAATTTATGCTAATTAATGAGTAGTACCTAAGTAATGTAACCTGTTTGTACTTGTTTACACACGCGGAATGGGAATTTGATTGAGACGAGTTACTCGGCCGAGTACTCGATTGAAAAATAATTAATACTCGTTACTCGGCAAAGTTGTTACTCGGCGCATCTCTAACTAAAACATTTCTCCTTTATCGTACAAAATAAGAAACAACCATAGTGACGTAGCGCTACAGATGTGGTTCTCCCCACAAAAAATCATGTAGCATTAACAATAACACACAGCGAGTGCATCGATTAAAGCTCATTACATAAGCGCTTGGCACCTTTTGATCGCTCTACCTAATGTGTGATTTTCGTTGTATGGAACTCTTTCAGGCGTTCAATGGAGTCCACTCCACTCTAGGGCCGGAGGGTGATTGCGAAACAATGGCCTTTTCCAAAATACATAATAATGCGCCGCGCCAAATGATGCCGTTGTATTTCAGCTTGGGGATCCGCGGGGATGTAAGGAAAACCTTAAATCGAAAAATAAAAACTAATGTTACTAATCATGGTATATTTACCACCCACGACGTGAGGAAAACCTTAAATCGAAAAATAAAAACTAATGTTACTAATCATGGTATATTTCCCACAATTGAGCGAATATCGTAGATGAATCCGGGATATTTTGATACAGGATTTTTGATTGGATTCTTAACAATATTTTTGATAAAATTTAAGCTTTTAGTCGTTTTTTTTTTTAGTAGTGGTAGGACTCTTGGCAGAATCCGCCTGGGGAAGTACCACACCTTTGCCAGTTATTGTACTGCCAAGCAGTAATGTGCAAACATTACTGTTTTCCGGTCTGAAGGGCAATGTTTCCAGAGAAATTACAGGGCTTAGAGATATAACATCTTAAATCTCTAGGTGACGAGCGCAGTGCAGTGCTAGGTAATTATTTCGACTCTTCATGTTCCAATAGTTGCGTGTAACTGTGCTATTATGTGGCAAGCATGTTACTTACCACTAGGCACATGACCTGCTCGTCTTGTCACTCCTTATTTTAAAAAAAGCTTTACTAATGTAAATTGGGCTGATGAAAATACGAGGGTCAAACTGAAAGTTCTTAGAACTGGCCACTTATAAACAATATAATAAAAAAATAATTCTATAATTTGAAAATACAACTCTTTGCCAATATTACTGAGTATATACTTCATTCATTTGTCATTTGTTTTACGATTTGGCGGCAAATTTAAAATTGTCTGTGTCACGTCAACATGAATTGAACACGAGAAAATTTTCGTGCAACGATTTTTTATGACTTTCGATGTCATTTAAGTCAACAAGAAAGTTATGATAGACTACGTTTGGCCTTTCACGATGAAGCCCCATCTCGTGCGACTGTTTACAACTGGTTTAATGAGTTTAAACGTGGTCGGACTAATCTCACTGATGATTTACGTGAGGGACGGCTTTTTACGGCGACGACTGAAGATAACATCTGTGTTGTGCGGCGTATGATAGAGACTGACAAAAGAGTGACCTATCAGCAGATTCGGACAAGCTTAGGCATCGGTATGAGTCAAGTGCACAAAATCCTACACGAACATTTAGCGGTCAGGAAGCTTTGCGCCCGGTGGATACCTCATAATTTGACTGAGGCTCAAAAACTCCATCGTGTGGATTGGTGCCGTAAAATGATTGATAGATTTAACGGAGGTGACTCAAATGCTGTGTTCGACATACTAACAGGTGACGAAAGCTGGATTTACTGTTATGATCCTGAAACCAAAAGACAATCTGCTCAGTGGGTGTTTCCTTTCGAGGAGTTGCCAACTAAAGTGAAGAGAGATCGAAGTGCGGGGAAAAAAATGGTGGCCTCGTTCTTTGGAAGGATGGGTCATTTCGCAACAATTGTGTTAGAGGATCAAAAACAGTTTCTGCAGAATGGTACACTACCAATTGTTTGCCACTTGTCTTGGAAAAAGTTCGAGAGAAACGACCTCGCAGTAGGATCCTCCTTCACCACGACAACGCCTCATCGCACACCGCCAAGCGAACGATCGACTATTTGGCGACATCAAACGTTGAATTACTGGGTCACCCGCCGTATAGCCCGACCTCGCGCCTTGTGATTTTTATTTATTTTCAAAAATTACAGAAAAACTTAAAGGAAAGCGGTTTATGAATGCTGAAGAAGCGGTGGCTGCGTATCGCGATGCCATTGAAGAGACCCCTAAGGACGAGTAGGCAAAGTGCTTTTCCCAGTGGTTCCATCGCATGCAGCGGTGTATTGACGTGAATGGACAATATTTTGAAAAGATATAATAAAACTAATAACTGGCTAATGTAATCAGTTTTTGATTTTCTAAGAAATTTCAGTTTGACCCTCGTATTACAATATTCATACAACATTTTACCCAATTAAATCAAAATTTGGAAGAAAACATATTTAAAATCTTTATGTACCGTTTAGTTTGATAAAGCTAATTGTAGATTCTTTCTCTCCTGTAAGATAATAAGATAGTAAACTAATTTATGGAAAAACTTAAAAATAACAAAACTTACACAATGCCTCAAAACTAAAACAAAATGATTCCAGAAATCTCTATATATAAAAAGTTATGTCGGTTTGTGTACGCTTCAAAAACTCAAAAAGTTCTGCACCGATCGAGCTGAAATTTTAGAATGATATATAAATCTGCATCAAGGAATGTTTTTATCTAATTTTTGCATCACAGTGTGCCACAGCGGAGCGTGGCAGGGTACAGCTAGTAAAATATAAAAACGTCAACGAATACTGGGAGGAAAAGAAGCTTTACAATTACTATTTTTGAACTTTTATAAGTTTACACTTGACCGCCATTTGTCTGACGTTAAGCTTCAATGCGGTCTACGATGGAACGAGTTTACATAGAAAAACGATTGACGCTCGATTTGAAGCCACCAATATTCTAACCATCGCATCGGGGAAAACCCACTAAGGAAGCGCATCCCATAGCCTAGACGTTCTCTTCACAAAAGTAGAGTCAAACTTCTTAGTTCGTGTCTTTGCTACAACAACCATGAAATAATGTCGCTTTTTAGAGCTACGAGTAGTCCAATAGACAAGAACAAAATTAAAAATTTTGATTAATCCCCGACTACCTCGGATTTCTTATCTGTACAACATTCTACTAGTCAACCCTTTCATTTGATACCCATATTGAGGTAGTAGTTAAAAAAATATTGTAATTCGCTAGTTTTTGGTGGCGGCCATCTTGAATTTTTTTTTATAGTGCATAGTGTTCTACTAGTCAAGCCCTTTCATTTGATACCCATATTAAGGTAGGTTGTGAAGAAATATTTTGTCCGCCATTTTGTGGAAGCGGCCATCTTGAATCGATATTAACCAGGCATAGCTAGGAACATCCGCACGGATATTAACTTTCAATTAAAAAAACCGCATCGAAATCGGCCCAACCGTTTGAGCTCTACGGTGCCACAGACAGACACACACACAGACAGACAGACATCGACGTCAAACTTAAAACACCCCTTTTTTTGTCGGGGGTTAAAAAATGGGCAAGGTGATATTAGATCATGCCGATCAGTTGCACACTCTCCGAAGTGTGTCCGATAAAAAAACCCGATAAGCTAGCAATTTTGCGGCGATTTTCAAGATTTTGAAGGTAGGTACTCGTATCTACTAAGCCGATCCATTCCAAAGGTGCGAACAGTAAGTAGTCCATATAAGAGCGAATTTGTACTTGATATAACATGAGCAATTGTTCAGACTTGAAATACCTTCGCTCCTTTGAGAGGACACCTAGTTTTTTGGCAGCTAATTTAGCTTTGGACTCGATATACGAGCCAAAGTTGAGCGTAGATGTCAAAGTAACACCCAAAAGCTCGAGATAGTCAAAAACCGGCACGTATACCTACAAACGTAGTTTCATCACAACAAGATTTTGATTGTGATGACACGATTGATAGATTAATAATTACTAAAATTGAAATGGTTACAAATATAAGTAATATAAGTAATATGGTTTTATTGGCGACACACACGTGCTCTTTTTAACCCCCGACCAAAAAAAAGGGGTGGTTTTCGATGTCTGTCTGTCTGTCGTCACTGTCTGTCATCTGTCTGTCTGTCTGTCTGTCTGTCTGTCTGTCTGTCTGTCTGTGTGTGTGTTTGCCAGTGGTGGCGTAGAGCTCAAACGGATGGACCGATTTCAATGCGGTTTTTTTTATTTGAAGGTTAATATCCGTGCGGATGTTCTTAGCTATGTTTGGTTAATATCAATCCAAGATGGCCGCCACCACAAAATGGCGAATTATATTATTTTTTCACTACTACCACAATATGGGTATCAAACGAAAGAGCTTGACTATATGATTTTCACTTTGCAATGACAATTTTCAGACCAAGATGGCCGCTACCACAAAATGGCGAAATATATTTCTTTTTCACAACTCCCTTAATATGGATATCAAATGAAAGGGCTTGACTAGTAGAATGTTGTACAGATAACAAATCTGAGGTAGTCGGGGGTTAATCAAAATTTGTAATTTTGGTCTTGTTACAATAACTCCGGCGCCACTACCTCTCGCTTAGAATGAGCCAGTTCGTGGAGACGCCATTTATGCTATTAGATAAATCTTTCCCTAGCATCACTATAGCATTCTCCGTTTTTTCAGTATTGCCACTGTTAACAACTTACCTCTGTCACAACCAGGCCGGTCCTTCTACTTCGATTAAAAATAAAAACCTACGGAACCCTCGCCCGTAACCGGCATGGTTTCCGCAGCCCTCGGACGGATTTTAGGTTTTTTTGGCTCCGTGCTCGAGTGGAGTCCTCGAGCGGTCGCTGTGCGCAAATTATTAAAAGTAAAAAATATAATATGACACTCAAACCCGCGACCAGCCTGGCGCATGACAGACTGACTGACACGCGCGCTACTCATCTGGTATACTTACTAGTTTAACATGAATTAAGTGTATTGTATTATTTTAAATAGGTACAAAATCAATATCTACAAATTACAAATTCCTTTATGTGGGTATATATGTAGGTATTAAGCACATTAATTAACACCTATGTGAAACAAAAATAATCTAGCAATGAGATTTCATGTTATTTTTTTTACATAGATAAGTCTTAACACATGCCATCAGCGACGATGCGGTCTCCGAATCTACAATAGAGCATGATCACATAGAAGAAACTGATTTACTCAATCTCGTGATTTGAAGACACCAAGATTGTAACTATCTATCAGGTAAAATCCACTCAGGCAACGCATTCCACAACCTAGACGTTTTATAGACAAAAGACAAAAGTAGAGTCAAATATCTTCGTTCAAGTCTTTGGAGCATCAGCCCTGAAACGATGTCGCTTTTTCGAGCTACAAGCAGTCCGGTAGAAAAAAGGACATGATGGTATTTTAATTATTTAGATCCTGCAGGTCAGTTGCTTCCAAACCTAGGTATTCCTAAAACAAAATGTGTGTCCAAGGTGGAAATCGAACCCAGTACCTTCGGCTCTATTGGTAGACACATTACCACTGAGTCACGAGGCCACAAACACACGCCAAATAGCGAACTAAGTACCTACCTACCTAAATAAATAGACAAGTTGGTACCTATCTGAAAACCTGATAAAAACCTGGGTCTAGTCTTTAAAACATTAGAAATAAAAAATTGGGTAATAGCTATTTGTAAGTTACCGCTTATCTAAGGATAATAAAAGCTGACAACCTAATATTATACTTATGAACATAAATAGTCAAGAATCGACCTAAAAACCGTGATCATGACACTCAAATCCAAATCAAAAAACCGGTAGCTACGAACAAAACGTATCCAATGAATTATCTCCCTTCGGCATCCAACCAACCGCACGACAAATGAATTAGTCAAAATAATACACAAAAAATGTTGCACAATGGCTTACCCAACGTCGTGGGCGAATTGTTACTAAAATGTAGCAACATCTGTCTAAAGGGGGCACACAGGTAATCAAGAGACATAACTGTATCACATCCTTCACAGAAAATAAGCATGTATTGTAATGAAATACGGCTTAGTTTCAAATGCATAAAGTGAGGCGTTTACGTATACTTTACAGCAAAGGTAGAGTTAACGCCATTACTGTCAAATTGTGGGCCAATCGGGTTGAAGTAGCGCCGACCAATCAGCGCCACGCAGGGCGCGTGTTCCGAATGTAAAATTTGGGGGGAAAGTGGAACAATTTGTAACTTTTTGTGAGGAAGCGTAATTTCCGTTCGAGTAAATGTCTAAATGAAGCGATCGCTTGATCGCGGTTAGGGAGACGTGGGGTGGAACTACATCTGTTTACGTATGAGGTATTTAATTTTAACTAACGTCACTGTGTTCCGGTTTGAAGGACTATGTTTGCATACTTACAAATTACAGGATGTAGATATAAATCATCTCATATGGGGGGGGTCAATGGTCACATGATGTCATGTTCAAGAAACATTCCCAGCAGTGGGATTTTATAGTTTTATGTCTATGTTACGTGGGTGTGTTAACAAATATAGTTTAGGTACTACATACTTATATTATTAGATTTTTTTTAACTTTTATAGGTTTAGGTACACTTGACCGGCATCTCGCCTGATGTTAAGCGACGATGCGGTTTATGATGCGGTCTACGATGAAAGAAAGAAAGAAAGAAATTTTGTTTACCACAGACTAACAAAACACATACAAAACGATTCAGTCCAACATTAAAGAAAAAATTTAAAGAAGACACCAAGATTATAACGAACGGGAAAACCCCACTCAGGCAACTCATTCCACTAGACGTTCTTTTCACAAACGTAGATTCAAACCTCTTCGTCCGTGTCTTTGGAATATCCACTATGAGACGGTGCCGTTTCTTCGAGCTACGAGAAGTACGATAGAAAAAAGGGCAAGGTGGTATTAGATCGTGTAGATCAGTGCACACTCTCCGAAGTGTATCCGATAAAAACCAATATACATAGTTTATAGTCACAACACATTATTGGTAGGTACCAATTATGCTTTTTTATTTGTAGATGACTTACTACATAATTATTCCACTTAGTTTTTCTTTGTATATAACATGCGCTTGATGCTAAGTAGGTAACTCTCTTGCCCGTAACAGTTCCACGCAGATACTCGTATATATTTGATCACGAAGAGCTACGTATTTTATCATTTTTATCTAAATCATTGCCCAGTAAGTATTACTAGTCAGATAATATATTGTAACGGACAGGTTGAATCAGATTACTCTATAATATATTGTGAGAGTTCTTTGAGTAGGTATACAAATATTAAATTTTATACATGTTAACATTCTTTTACACACATTGACATTGTTTTATTATATACAAATTGAATTATTATTCACTCATTTAATCTTTTTTCTTAATTTTTAAGTTTTTTACAATACATATATAAAAAATACAAACATTATAAAAACTTAAAACTAGGGGTGCCGCCAGCAGCGGGCAGGGCCCAAACTACCGGTGGTTAGGGCTGCAGACTGAGGAACCTCCTGACGATGCGCGCTGTGTCGAGGATGACCGCCTTCTGCATCTGACCCTTAATCCAACCGTCTAGCGAAAGTCTCTTGAGATGTTGGTCGAGACTTTTCGCTACAAGGCCGTTTGCCGACACAACTATTGGGACTATGATCGTCGAATCAACATCCCACATGGCGGTAACCTCATGAGCCAAGTCAAGGTACTTGCTAAGCTTGTCCTTCTCAGCTTTCACGAGGTTCTCGTCATGTGGTATGGTGATATCGACGATCACAGCTCGACGTTGAGACCGGTCTACCAGCACGATATCAGGCTTATTGGCGACAATAGTCCTGTCCGTGATGATAGAGCGGTCCCAGTAGAGCAACGCACGACCATTCTCGAGAACTGGCAGAGGTATATGGCAGAGTTAGGTGCCGTACTTATAGTACGGCACCTCCGACTCGACAAGGCCGTGTCGAAGAGCAAGTTGCTGGTGGATGATCCTGGCTACTAGGTTATGTCTGTGCAAGTACTCGCCGTTAGCAAGATGCGAACAACCGGAAATAACATGACGAAGTGATTCGCCTGTTATTTCGAATTATTATTGTTATTTTTTTTTTATTTTTCTATACATAATGACATTCTTTGACATTGCTCACACGGCTAAACTGCAAGAGCTACTACTGCAAGACCTTGGATTCTACATGAAACCACACACTTGTCAAAGTCCATAACATCATCCTGCTGAAGCACAAGACGTTGGCGTAATTGTACTCATCAAACATATCACACTAACATAACACAACGGGATAGAAGCCAGAAATGAATACATGATGAATCAGATGACATATATGATACAACCGATTAAAAGTTAAAAAATGAAAAAAGAAGAAGAAGACTTTATCAGCTGACTATTATTATCATTGTATAAATTCAGACCAATGAAAACTGCGTTGCCAGACATATTGCATGCCTCTAGAAGAAGAGGCCAGTTTGTATGGGTCAATTATTTAAATGTTTTGTATCATCTTATCTTACCTGCAAACAGCAATAAAGATTTTTGTATTTTGTATTTGTATTTGCTCGTTGCTCATACAATAGGAGCACTATTTGTTGTAGAAGAGTACAAAGTTGCTTTTAAACCGCGTGCTCAATTTTGATGACTGAGCAAAGATTCTAAAATTAGAATCCTGAGCTTTAGCGAGGGAATTAAACAACACGTGCAAACACGTATTTAAATTTTCATCCCACCCCAGCGAGGAAATGACTAAATCCTATGCGCATCATTAACAGTTTCAGTCAATTCTATTGGCGTCAATTAAACTTTATTGTCGCTACAATCACTCATTTTAAGTTTTTCACATGTTTTCAAGTTTCCTGTTTTCAAACTTCGTGAAGGTACTTCTAATAGAATGGTGAATGGAGAATTGCGCGCAAAGCAAATAAAACAGAAAACCAAGGTTCCGAGTCTGAGTTTTTAACAAATTAAAAAAAGTTGTATGATAAATTCAGCCCCAAGGAGGTAGAAGTAAATGAGGTTTAATGACGTTTTGAATTCACAAACTTAGTGCACACCAAAGATACATACTTTATCTAAGGTGCACACATTGCACTCGATATTATAGAATCAAATTTACTCTAGTCTAGAGGGTAAAAACTACTTAGGTATGCACTGAGATATCGAAGAAAAAAACAAAAAAATTGGCAGTCATAGGAACTACCAATAGAAATGAAAACTTATAACTCAGAATTTGATAGCTTACTTCTGAAACTACGGAAACCGGAACGTGAAACCGGAAGGTGTGGTCCCGATTTTACCCAAAGATTTCTTATTATTTCCGAGCGTGATGCTAGAATTCAATTCACAAATCAAATCAAATTCAAAAATCTGTCTTTGCCGCGCCAAAAGGAGCGTTCACTTCAAAAATATACTTTCCGAGGTGGAGTGATGAAAAATTATTATTTTTCTCTTTGCTCTACAATTTATTTGAAAACATTGCTCTTCCAACACATTTAATGTTTTACATTAGGTGCTATTTGGTGTGGAATAACCAGCCAAGGGGTAGGTAGGTAGGTAATAGGTATTCCAGGCGGATTGCAAAGACTAGGTACGCACCACTACGTACAACCAAACTGATTTGAATTATACCTTCTTGTTTGAAAGCTTCCCTAGTGGTTTGGGCTCCATTTGAAACTTCTTCAAGATTGACTGTTAGTTTTTGAGTTACCTTCGATAGTGCGGTGTTTATTATCCGACTTCAAAAAAGGAGAAGTCACTTAATTCGATTGCATGTTTTTCTTGGATGTACATATATTACGCGATAGCTCTGCTAATAGGCCAGAAGACTAAAAAACTAATTAGCAGTTAGAATATAAAAATATCGTGCACGTATTTTTTCTTTTGTTTCACAAACAAAAAAAGATACTGTCTCTTCGTTACTTTTTTACCGAGTGCCGTCACGTTATGGTACGATATTTACGATAGAGTGACGTCACAACCCAATCCGGATGTTTGATGATCTATATCATAGTAAACTTTTGATAATTATAAATCTATATCATTGTAAATTTTTGATAATTATAAATCTATATCATTGTAAATTTTTGTTAATTATAAATCTATATCATTGTAAATTTTTGATAATTATAAATCTATATCATAGTAAACTTTTAATAATTATAAATCTATATCATTGTAAATTTTTGATAATTATAAACCTATATCATATTAAACTTTTGATAATTATAAATCTATATCATAGTAAACTTTTGATAATTATAAATCTATATCATTGTAAATTTTTGATAATTATAAATCTATATCATTGTAAATTTGATAGAACAAAAAAAAAATTGGTTGCCTGTAAAGTCGGTATACGGGCGAAAGTTTTACGTGACAACGACTTTGAGTGGTAAAATAATTTTACGGAAGGGACGCGTGCCTTTCACTTTTTATGTCTGTCTCTCTCGCTCTTAGGCGGGCTAACCATGCCCGAGTGGAAGGGACGCGTGCCTCTCACTCGCTCTCGTTGTGAGCGCATAACGTGAGCGGAGCGTAACGCAGTTTCTTGAAGTGTCACCCGGCAAACCAATTTATAAGACGTTGTCACGTCAAAAGTGTCCCAAATTTTTGTATAATTGACGCGACAAATTAATTAGAATGATATATTTTTGACCCTGCCGCCATCCCAATTGTGAATCGGTCTTGATGATTATTTTTTGTTTGTTTTGTTTAGTTTGTAGTGGTAGGACTCCTAGCAGAGTCCGCCTGGGGAAGTACCACACCTTTGCCAGTAATTCTACCGCCAAGCAGTAATGCGCAAACATTACTGTGTTCCGCTCTGTGAGTTATAACATCTTAGATCTCTGGGTGACGCGGCGCAGTGGACAATTCATGTTCCAATAGCTGCGTGTCACTGTGCTGTTATGTGGCATGCATGTTGCTTACCAATGTCTAAATTTTTTTTTTTAATGTGTAAGGTTTAAGGTTTTATTTAAGGTTTTCGTTTTCCCGGAAAAAATAAATTATGGCAATTATGTTTCTATAGTAGGTAAAGTCTAATTATCTATTTTTCTTTTTTATTTCACAAGGTCTAAGTCAAGTTCTATGTTAGGTATTTTTATTATTGGGTTGTTTAAAAAAAAATATGGTGGAGATCTAAGGTAATTGATCATAAAACAATATTTTGTCATTTGACCTGTTTTGAAACTTTTCTGCCACAGTCGTAGACGTTCCTGTTACGAATGTAGAGTGTAGTGGCTGCGGTTACGATCTTGGTGTCTTCAAATAGCGAGTGAATTGGTTCTTTCTAAGTAAGCACGCTTTATCGTAGACGGCATCATCCTTAACATCAGGCGAGATGGCGCTCAAGTGATCCTTCAACAGTAAAAAAACCTGTTGTAAAGGTAAGTCCCGATAAAAACAATACGCTTTGTCTTACCAACTCAATATCGTCACCACTTGGTTATATGCTTACCTACTATCAGACGACTGTCCAGTGCACAGCCGAGCTGTCTCAACTTATTTTCTCATTCTATAAAATATGATCGAATCTCTAATTACTAAACGAACATCCTTGAACGCACTCATTGTACATAACAAGTCAGAGCGAACACCCTCCGAGACAGCAGCACCTGACCTCCCCAGCCGTCAATCACCTCTCGCCGTCTCCGACCCGGCGCGACGTTCCCATCGCGCCAGGAATTGCTCATTCACACTCCGCCGGTCACTCACAGCCCCGCTCACCAGTTCTCAAGACCGCCATACACAAGTCAAAATCTCCAATCCATCTGTCAAATGAAATTTGAATTTAGAACGGCGTCCGGCTGCGCGAGCGCCGCTTGACGTCATAGAGCGTCACGCGAACGCCGCGGGGTCGCCAACGCCCCACCGTGTTGCCCGCCTCGCGAAATCATTAGCAAAGAACGTGTGTAATTTCACAAAAGATCGTCTTTTGACCTCTTTTGAGAGTTTTCACGGGAAGTGAACATTCTAGATCTCTATTTCTGGGAAATGAGCAGGGCCGCGGTTCGCGACTTTTTTATTTTGCGTCACGGTCGGTGTGGCTCATTGTGACGTGTGAACGTTTGCAAGGAGTCGCCGATTCACTTTTGACTCGGGAAGTCTAGTGGAAGAGACCTTTTAACTTAACTATTGTTGTCATTCCAGTTTGCATTATTACGCGACTAGCAGTAGGTAATTTACTTTTATAACATAGCAGTTGCTAGGAGATTAGGTAGGTATGTATGTAGCAGCTACCAACATTTATGTAGGTATTTGTTTTGTACTTTGTTTAGGTATTTGTTTTGTACTTTGGTTTTCGTCAGTACGAAAGTAGGTACCTACCTACTACCCATATATTTCGATTTTTTTAAATACGTACCGATTTTCACGAATTAATTTTTAAAAATGTGTCAGTAGGTACGTACCTACCTAAGGTAGCATAAAGCTGCAACCCATTAGGTAAATGTTCCCCTGGGACTCGAGGCCTCCATCGCAAGGAGCAAGGTCATAATCCACCACGCTGGTCCAATGCGGGTTGGTGGATAGAATCTAAGTTCACGCTGTTTTCTTTCACCGTTTTAATTTAACGGCATTACGCAAATGACTTCACAAAGGCAGCGCGTGGGACTTGAGTCCGGTGTTCTGAATCGGCAGTCGCCGTTCTCACGCCTAGACGAGCCCTAACTTTTTCTCTGCAAAAAGGAATCAAATTCTACTGAAACTTTTCGAGGTGATCGATGACCATCTCGAGCTTTTAGGCGTTACTTTGACATCTACGCTCAACTTTGGCTTTCATGGAGTCCAAGACTAAATTAACTGATAAAAATCTCGAGGTCAAAGAGGTCCTCTCAAAGATTCGCATGTAGGAATTTCAAGCCTGTATCAACAGTTGTTCACGTTATATCAAGCACGGATTCGTTATTGTATGAAGGTACCTACCTAATACCTACTGTTTGCACCTCTGGGATGGATCGGCTAAGTAACAGCTGGAGGCTGTGGGATCTATCGAGAGACGTGCCAAAATACCAAATGGGTTAAAGGCAAGACACCCTGCGTGAAAACGTCTTCTAAGTCTTGAACTTCGCAACAAATCGCTAGCTTATCGGTTTTTTGTCGGATTCTTTCGGAGAGTGTGCAACTTATCTGCATGATCTAATATTTATCTACCTCCTCCCCTTTTTTTCTGTCGGTCTGCTCATAGCTCGTAAAAGCGATATCGTTTTAGGGTTGACGTTCCAAAGACTCGAACGAAGAAGTTTGACCACATTGGCACTTTTTCAGATAGTCTAAGATCCCGCTATACAACGACCTTCACCGAGCTGTTTATTGGATGAAAAGTTTTTTATATGTAATTTAATATGTCAACAAATATATTGCAAATGGGTTACCTAAAAAAATTCAGTCCAGAGTACGTTCGTAAGCACTGAGTAAAGCCAAAATAACAAGTTTTTCTAAAATTCAATCAATTTAAGTGAAATATTTAATAAAATTAATTTTTTTATTGTTAATTAATCATATTCTGGACTGAAATTATTTAGACAACCCATTTGCAATATATTTTTTGCATATTAAATTACATATAAAACACTTTTCATCCAATAAACAGCTCGGTGAAGGTCGTTGTATAGCGGGATCTCCTACTAAGAGTTTCACGATATAAATTTAAATCTAAGGATGAGGATTTAAAACTACGTGCTTATTATAGCACGTAGTTTTATATCCTAGTTTAGGGCTAGTAATGCCAGAGCGACACGAGGCTAGTTTTTCTAGTTGGGGTAGCAAGCTAGTGTTAGCAAGCTAGTACCTACTTCTAGCTTCGTGTAGACAACGATACGCTCGTTCTGTCTACATTAAGTTACTGTTATGCAGAACGGTAGAAGTACTGCTATTTATTATAGGCGTGTCGACAGGTCCTGCAATTATATTAAATTATTTGATATAATGACAGTATTTAAATAGAATAAAATATGTACCAATTTAAATTTTGATATTTTTTAATTTAACTTATTTTATGATCATTCAAAGCTAGATGGGCAAGTCCATTTTAAAAGTACGAAATTATTAGAAAATGTATTTACCATTGGATAACCCATTCAATTTCAAGTTACTTTTGTTATGAAACCAGCTTCCTAAACGCAATCTATACTAATATTATAAAGCTGAAGAGTTTGTTTGTTTGTTTGTTTGCTTGAACGCTAGGATCTCGGGAAGTACTGGTCCGAATTGAAAGATTCTTTTTCTATTGGATAGTCCATTTATCGAGGAAGGCTTTAGGCTATAGAAAATAACTCTACTATTAATTGAAGGGGAGCATGAAACAAGAATGTAACAAAATCGGGAAAAAATATTCCCCTTTTGAGAGTTTTCGTACGTTTCGTGCTTTGACATGACACATGACAGCATGTGTCAAAGGTTGCGTCATTGAATTTCAGTAATCTGTGCCTTGAATATAAACCTTTGCTATTTTTTTTTCTAAATCTGAGTTGGTACGACCAATTTCCGACAGGTAGCGTAGCAGGTTGCTGAAGAGGTTTTTTGTTTGAAATCGATATTCTCAGGAATGAGTGAACCGATTTCAGTCATTCTTTCACCGTTGGATATGTACGGGATCCCGATGAGTGCTATATAATATACCACGGGCGAAGCCGGGGCATCTGGTATTTAATATAGCGACCATACCAACTTTATGCACGACGCATAGAAAATACTATCTACTGTGTGACGTCACGTTTCTGTAGTGATTTGTACAAAGCGTTTTTGGTAGTCCAAAAACGCTTTGTGATTTTAAAATCGTGATATCACGGGAAGTTTTTAATACAACAAAGTAATAATTCACCTATGTTTCAGTTATTGAGTAGCCTTTTGATGACACATTAAACAAAAAATGAGTCGACATGCCAAATTGCTATCTTAGCTTTAAAAACTAGCCTCGTGTCGCTCGGCCATTAGTGTTGAGTGAGGAATGATGATATATTTTTAAATATTCGACGGTTGTCGTGTCGTTTGTTTTGTTTCTATAACGTCTAACCGTCTGTCTGTCCGTCACAAACCAATCACCCGAACCGGCGAGTTAATGAAACGGCGCAGAATGCACGTCAAACGTAGTCCGAACAAAGCGCACTCGAGAGCGCGTTTTGTCCAACGTTCATATAAGTTTTTATTCTTTTTTTATTTCTTCACAATCGAAGGTTCGGCGCAAAATTGTGGAACATGAAAAGAATTAGGGAGCTGGGAGCCACTTGAGCGCTGAATGGGTGAAACTTAACGGAGGTTTGAGGAGTTTTTGTCCAGGTATGCGATTTGTGAGTCGCGGCTCAATGCGCGCCCGGTAATGCGCTGGGGATGATTTGGTTTTAATAGTCTCACTGGGTAAACTTTTATAATGACAAGCAGTTGTGGAAATTTCTCTGTTAATACTAAAATCTCGACTCGTTTTTGTCTAAAAAATATATATTCAATTCAATGAAACCACTTGAATTAATTAATCAGTTTTATTCTTAATTGTCGATACAACCATAGCCGTGCAGCTCGGCAGCATAAGAGGGGGAGCGAGGCAGGGCCCTCTGTATCACAAACTATAAAGCTTGTATAGCTGCGTTCAAGTTAACATAAATAACAGATCACAATCCATTGAGATACATTCAAGATCTCACAAATGCTATTACAAACTATTATTTTATATACTATATTTTTCAAGACAATTTTGATGACCTAGATATGAGACGTTCCGTTGCGACTTTCGCCATACCCTTATAGGTCCATATGTAACGACTATAATAACTAATAACAACACGTACTGTAAAATTAAAAGTTTTCACTTTTTAACAGTTCCTATGAATGCCATTTTTTTCCTATTTCACACAGAACCGCGTTAAACCACCGCCTCGTGTAGAACGCCGGTGTAGTTGAAGATGAATCTCGCCGACCTCGATGACTCTTACCCACAGTAACCTTGAAAAGTTCTGGACTATACCATATTTTAACTATAATAGGTTTACACTGGACATTTGCCATCAGTCTCTGGGCTGGGAGGTCGAACCCAATACCTTTAGCTCTGCAGGCAGACTACCAAAAACCACGAGGCCAATCACCTGGTCCTCTTCATGAAGCTATTTCTTGGTGTCAACAAAGAGTGGCCGTACATCCTGCTAACATTATACACGCTAACGAAAAATTTGGATGTTTGTTGCTCAATCACGTCAGAACGTCTGAACGGATCGGGTTAAAATGTGGAACCTATAGTTTGCCGCTTTATCGCTAAAGGAATCTCTTCCAGGCCCCCCTTGGGGATAAAAAATATAGCGTTTTCGTCCATTTGACAGCCGCGGGCTGCGGGCAGTAGCTCTGTGTGACATGATACGGACCGCTAGGTACGAGTAGCATACAGGATCGATTATAAAATTGAATAGGAGATGCAATGAAATACAGCCAGTAGTCCAAATCATTTATTCGTAGCAAATTGTAATTGTCTAGTCTCATATTTCATCATTTAGGTACATTTATAGGTACATTAACTTAAAAAATACAAGAATCCCTTTCGCACTGAGTAAATCAAGTAAAATCGTGTGTGTTTCAAAACAAGTTTAAAAAATATGCGTCCTAGTCTCAATTACCAATTTATGAAACTTTTTCACATACATACATATATGAATTACGCGGTAAAGTGTGCCTTGGCAAAAGGAAGGTAGTGTCGTCATGAATGGACATTATTTTTTATAAATGGACATTATTTCACGTGGACGTTAATTATAACTATTACGAACATAAAACAAATTAAATTAGAAACAAAAATATACAGAAAGTATTTTTTGTACAGAACGGTTTTTGACGTCATAACGTCTTATAAATCGAAGAACGCGCCGTCGTTCTTGCACTCACGAAATAATGTGTCACGTTACGCCTGAGCCGATCGTGCGAGCGAGAACGCGATACAATCGATAGAGAGGCACGATCGCCCTAAGCGTTCGGCTTGTGACGTATCTATGTAGCTATGTACATTGTACAGGGTTATTGGTGATCACCCTGCATCCTTTTAAGGGGATGTTAAGTACATTAAATACTACGTCAGGTTTTGTTCTACAGTTTCATAAATATCGCTATTTTTTTCAATACAAAACAAAAAAGTGCACTGGCCCGGTCTAAAATGCATCTCATCAAAACTCTTCGTAACAGAAGCACGTGCCCTCATTAACGCTTGATAGATTATTATTTGCCGAAGTGAATAAACACTAAAAGCCAATAAACAGTGCTAGAGAGAGCAACAAACACTTTTTTTGGGATATGTATTGAGTTTTAACAAAAGTTGTAGAACAAAAGTTGTTAGTTTAAATATACAGACCACGCCCTTAATCGGATGCAAGCTGATTACCAGTAACCCTGTATGATGACGAAATCACGTACAATTATCGTCCGTGAATCAACTTTTGAGACAACCATTGTTTTTTTTTATCTTTTGTTTAACCGAAAATTGTGAAGACATTGAATTACAGTGACACGTTTTGTACGAAGATTTCAATACCTTTTTTTATAAATTACCCATTTAGCATAACGTGATCATAGTTAAAATCAGACCCGTGACAATAACAAACATTCAAAACCTAAAATATATATAGTAACAATAAACTCATACTGTTAAGTTAAACAATGTTGCTCCTTGATAACGTTTTTGTTTTTGGATCACAAATAAACATTAACAGCAAGTCAGGTAGGACGGTAGGAGACAATGTCAATAATACATGTTTAGGAAGAAAAATGTCAGATATTTCGCTTACTTTTATTATTTAATCAATTATTTCATACTTTTCATGTCAATTTATGTTAATTTTGCATTCTATTGAATTTTAGCTAACTTTTCTATACAACCCTAATGTCCTGATAATAGTGAACATATTATAATTATCATTGTTAACAATAATAGTTACATATTACTAAAAACATCTGAAAGCGAATGATGCTTAATCTTACACAGGATGTGAAAGAGTACTAAGTAAATATTTTGAGATAGCAGGTGATTCTGAACTTATTTAATTTACAAACAAATACATTGAATAAAAAAAGTCACAATAATATATTGCACACATTAGTAAAAAGTAAAATAGGTAAAAAAAAACAAATATATCATTTTATCTTACCTGCAAATAGCAATAAAGATTTTTTTGGAAATTCCGGAGAAAAACTATGACGATTAACCATATTATGTTCTGTCATCAAAATTAATTAACTTCTATTTATCCTGTAATAACCTTAAATATAAGCTTAGAACTCTTTTACAGCCTTTATTTAAAAAACAATGAACACAGTTTTTATAAAATTTGAGGATTTATAAAGCATTTATATTTGTAACTTTTGTACACAAGTAGTACCTATTCAGTAGTGTGACGCTCAACCGCTCAAGGTTAGGTGCAATAACGATTTCTTACGGCTGTATTCCGAACAGTACTTAATTCAATTAAAAAACCTTGAGATTTTACTATTCGGATTTAGATTTCGAGTACCGGCAAATCAGTTTTTTTTTTTAAATAAAAACCCGCATTACCAACTCCCCCGGTGGAAAATATGTTGTAGCAAAATATGGAACACTTATTCCAAGAAGCTCCCTCGAGTTCCACACGAGATGGAGTGACGACATACTAAACCCAGCTAGTGGCGGTTGGAAAGAATCCGAAACCGAGAATCGGACTGAGTGACCTATTATCGGAGAGGATTATGTCCAGTAGTGGTGTCCAGAGTCGAAGACACCCAGGTCTCAGGAAAAAGGTAATTTATTTGGAATCATATTAAAAATATGAAATCAAACCTTTTAGTACGAGCCTTTGGTAGGTCGACCAGAGAGATTGTAGTTAAATGTCCACATAAATTTAAAGAACTCTGGAGTTAATGCTTGACTGCTCGTGTAAACACTTGGAATACACCGTTGCGTATTTAGGGTATATCATGAGTAAAAAATGTGTTTGATGCAGTTTTGAAATGTACTAGTTAGTCCAAAGAGTTTACATATACTACGTACAGATTTGGCACAAACGCTTTACACCGAAAGCACGGGTAGCATCTTTCTTGCCTTGTCGCTCTTGTGGAAGTGTCATACTTTTGTCGCAGCATATCACACTATTGCCATAGAAAGTATGCACGTCATCTGCTTACGATTGACACAAAAGAACCGTGCGGAAAATCTAACTGTATAAGTAGTATATGTAAACTCTGGGTTAGTCTATCGAAGTCAATTCAACAAGACGACACTAAGTCTAAACTTATTTAAGAGGGTAGTTCATCAAAATGAACAGCTCTTTCCATGGAACAAATATCAAGATACCAAAAACATCAATTTCTTCAAATCTTCATACAATTTCAAGCTGTTGATAAGATTTTCTATGGCAGTTTTTTGTGATGTAGATAGTGGTCTCGTGGAAGCTCGTATGTCATCTCGTTATCTCCGTTTAAAAGTGATGTTCTTTATTCATTTCGTTACAATGTATCAGTAGTAGCATATACGATCTGATCTATGAGTATTGTCGTCCGAGCGAAGAATAACTTTGCTTGGTAAAAGTTAGGTACTATTTTTGAATATTTTTTTTATATTTTCATGCGGCTCGAGTCACCTATTTGCCTTGTTTTTTGTATAAACTTACGAGTCCGGTCTCAATACTTATGTATTTTGATGTATGAAGTATTTTTATTTGTCACCGTAAAATTGTAAATACCTTCATTTTACAATCCAACGTTAGATTTATAAGCTAAACTAACCGACTTAAGGTTTAAAATCTCAAGTGTTTTGTTACAAATTGACGGCGTCCATACTTTTGCGGTGACATTTGTCTGTGGCTGGGCTTGTGCCCCAGAATAAAACACGATAATGTTGTTACATGTTGGCGCCCAACGTGGGATCTATTTCCTGATTCAGAGTTACACAAATCACTTTTACTAAAAGTAAATGTTTATGTTCTAGTACTAATTATAAACAACTTTTAATATAAAACCAACTAACTAAAACACTAACCTTGAAATCGCAAAAATCAGCTATTCCGAACAAAAAATATATTTCCTCTTTTATGGGCAACCACGTTAAATTACAATTACACGCATCTCTTGATCGCCCAGTGTCACTATCTTTGTATATAAAACGCTCATTACTTGAATTACTCCACCAAATTGAATGACAAGGATTGTATAGGAGAAAATGTTGGCAAATTTATTGCTAAATTTATTTTGAAAAAAAAAGGATGGTGGTACGAAGTGCGCCAAATCAGCTAATTTATTATACAAAAATAAAATAGTAGGAACAGCTGATTTTATAGAGTTGGTAATTTAGTAAAAATCGGTCATAATCATGAAAAGAACACGTACTTTTTAGTTAGCTACCATATGTTCTACGTTAAATATTATTTGATCTAATAATATGTCGCAAACTTACACTCTTGCATTGACAGTTGTGCAAAATGGATGTAACAACGACCATGTCCTTCTTACCAACAATTTTGTTAAACAATAGGTGTGAATTCACATCAAAGAGTCTTTTTATATGGATAGTGCGCTTGATCATCATCATATCTATACACCTTCATAGGTCTATGGATAATATAGGTGTACTTAGTGAAAGTGGTAAGTTCGGTATGTAGTATAGTGTACATCTCATTTTAATTCAGTTTTAATAACAGGCTCTGCCCGTATAAAAAAAACAGTTTACTTGTAACAGTCTATGTTTTGTTGTCTATGCCTATTTTCTCAATATCGCTAATAATTATGACAGCACAACGAATTGTCACGGGAAACCGGACATATCCTTCAGTCTATCTACGTGAGTCTATGTAACATTATAAAACTAACGCCACCCCCCTTGATGCCTCTGCCCCTGTTGCCTCTGATTCCCCTGTCCGTAGTTACTTTGCGGATATGAGTTGTGCCTCTGATGCCCTCGGTTATCTGACCCTTGGCTCGAATAACCCTGGTTATGTCTGCTTTGTTGGTAGCCACCTCCGCTTCCGTAGCCATGGTTTTGTCGGTTGTAACCTTGGTTGGTATTGTAACCTTGGTTGTTGCTGTATCCTTGGTTGTTACCTTGTCGGTTGTTGTCGTAACGGTTCTGGTTGCCAAAACGGTCCGGGCCATTGCTTCCGTAACCGGAGCGGCTGCCATGGTATCCTTGGCTGCCGTAACCTTGGTTTCCTTGGTTGCTCTGGCCTTGGTTGAACTGCACGTACCCTCCACGACGTGGCCCGAAAGAATCTGTAACAATGAGATTGAAAATTATGTGCCGATTGATGTTTTACATATTCGTATGAGATGCATCTTATACAAATGAATAAGATTAAAACCGCAGCGTTCTTTTTGAGTTACATTCAAATAATAAAACTATTAGTTGTACGTACTTTGAAGGCGATTAACTATTGAGGTATGTGTATAGTTAGTACGAGACTGGGCGATGGAGAACAGTTTGATATGCCTAGTAGGTCCGTTTTTTCGGCGTTAGCAAACTCAATATTTTATTGGGTTTGTTGAAATCGTTACGAAAATGCAACTAACTCGAACCACGAAGAGGTCTTCTTAAACACTTACAGGGGTATATTTCTTTGTGGGTCCGTATCTTAAGCTCTTTTAAATAAAAACGGCAGAGTTCTGTGCTCGCGGGGTGTATTGCGACACTCGACGAGTTGAAACCGGTCGCAAATCGCGCGGCGGCTCACAGCTCGAGTGTTTAATCGTTCGCTTTGTGACGCTCTAAACTCGCGCACCTCGATCTATGGCGCCATGGAAGATCTCGTCACATTCGGTACTTGTGCTTTCGTTTGCTGACTGACGAACTACATTGCATGATATTGTTTACGACCTTTTTAACCGACTTCAAAAAAAGAGGTTTCTTAATTCTACCGTTTTTTTTTTTGTGTGTTCGCGGATAACGTCTTCGTTTATGAACCGATGTTGATGATTATCTTTATGTTGTAAAGAAGATATTCCAAGAGTAGTAAGTACCATGATAATGAAACCAGGATCTGATGATGTCATCTTAGAGAAATCGAGGAAAACTTTTTACTTTGTAAGTTTGTGTGTTTTCTTTTTTGTTACAATTTTATTATTTATTTTAAATGAGTTTGTGTTAGATTGCAAGTAGCACGTTGTCAAACCCAGGCTAGCTAGGCTACCTTAGAAACAACATTGTGCTTCTCAAGTGCGTGTTCAGTCTAGATTTGAAAACATCATGCAGACATTTTGTCTTGAACTAAATAAAACTAAAACTAAATTAATTCAATTCCACCCACCGCAAAGGAAACCAATAGACCTATCTACCATTGAAAACGCATTAAATACAAAACAAGTGCAGTCGACTACACTTTTAGGCATAACCCTAGACACCCACCTAAACTGGCAAAACCATGTAAAATAACCATAAAAATAAAATACCACAGTTCAAGTACCGCTTGTCAGTGTTAAAGAAAAATACAAATATCCAATCCGCGAAAAGCGCATACTACGCATACTCGCGCTCTTGGCTGAAATATGGCATTATAATTTGGGGCAACAGCTCCGACGCAGGGGAAATTTTCGTTATGCAAAAGAAGTGTTTACGAATTATAATGAACATTCGCCAACGAGACAGCTGCAGGCCTTATTTTACACAACAGGAAATACTAACTCTACCTTGTATGTACATATTAGAGTCTGCAATCTTTGTTAAGCAACACCCTAACCTTTCACTTTTAATACAAACACTCGCAGAAAACATCAAATAGTTGCACCTGAGTCAAAGCTAGAAATAGTCCGCAAAGGTCCTCATTACATGATGTACAAAATTTATAACCACCTGCCGAAAAATCTACGAGAGGAAACCAATTCCAAGAAATTCAAAAAATTACTGAAAGTCATTTTATTAAAAAACTGCTATTACAAAATAGACGACTTCCTGCATGACAAAATGTTTCAAGGTCACCAATCTAACAACCTCTGTACCTTTAATTACACTTAATAATATTTTATAAGTTAGTTATAAGCAATTTTTACTATGCGCAACACCCTATGTACAGGGTATAATGTGTATCGCATTGTCACACCAATGTACCTACTCATTGTAAAGCGTTGTAATCCTAAATAAATAAATAAGTAGATTTTACAGCTCAGATTACATTAAATCCGTCATCTGGGTCTTTTGAGCTTAGCTGTTCCCACAAAACAAAAAATATTGCAATATGCGAAGCATCGTGAGGTAATTAAATAATCATTTAGATCCCCACAAATCTCATGTTATGATTTCATATTGAAATCATAAGAAGTGACTTGTTGGATGGTGTGTTGAACTGGTTGTTGTGAATTTGTGAGTTCCAATTTGCAAAGTCATTGAAGTCAAGTCAAAGTCTCGCCTATTAGACGGGACTCCTAAAAAACTAATTATTCCGTCAGCTAGGTTATAAAAAAATATTGTACACGTATTTTTTCTCGCGTTTCACAAACAAAAACTACGAAGATACAGTACTTAGAAGTTTCGAGTAACGTCAAAGTTCTTTATTGATAAATGTACAATTTACACGTCAATTTTATAAAAAAAAAAAAAATAAGAGCATACAAAGAGTATACATTTTTAAAGTATATATTGTACGATAATAGGTATCGTACAAATAAGTGTCAAAAATTAAAATATATGTACTTATTACAATTGTAATGAACAATGTCAATTTTTTACAATTTTATTGTGTGTTTTCCATCACTATATAAAAACTCGCTGTAACTATAAAAAGTTTGATCGATAAGCCAGCTTTTTAATCGGTTTTTGAAGCTACCCGAACTCGGTGCTGATTTAACTATTTTAGGAATAGTGTTATAAACTTCCGGTCCCATAATGTTAGTCAGTTTTTCAGATCTCGCGAGAGAGTGAGGTATATTATGCAGCTTGTCAGCGTTACGTATATTGCGCGAATGTCTCTCTCCTCGCGTGTCGTATGAGTCTAAGTTGATTCTCTCGTAACGTTACGTTACGTATCGAAATGGTACGATTTTTACTACAGTGTGACGTCACAACTCCCCACTCTGGAAGTTTGATGATCTATATCTTTGTCAATTTTTGATAATTTAATAAATCAAACCAATACGTGACAAACTAATTAGAATGGTATATTTTTAACCGACAGTGTAGTCATCCCAATTCTGAGAAAAAAAAAGATATAAATCTCTTAAATGGACGATAATGGTATCGTCAATTTATGAGATTTATATCCTTGTAAAAGTACACAGTTTAATCCTAGATACCCTGGGGGCGAAAACATCAAGTTCTCAGCTGAGCCCCGGGTGTAAAGGGATTGCGGCCGCCATCGATACCGCGGGGAGTGGCCTGTTTAAACAGCTTTTGTCTACATTACACATACCAAAAAAATGAATAAAAATGCAGTCAGTTGTAAAGATTAATAAGATAAGAATATGTGGTATTTACAGTATACGACATCTCATTTTTCATATAGTAAACATACATATCACAGGACTTTATCAAGATCTAAAGTGTCTTCTCGTGACCACGTCGGCGTCGATTGTAATCCTGCCGAAACGTCGAGGAACTTAAATCTCTATGTATATAAAATATAATGTTTGTCTGTATGTCTTTTATAGAATCATCTACTATGCATTTGATCATGTCATGATCTTCGGGAAAGTTGTTGTGCATGACCCAGAGGTTTCTCAGTTGGTACGACCGACATTCGACAGGTGGCGTAGCAACCCGCGCAGGGCAGTAAATATAATAATTTAGAACATGATTAAGTCCTGTGTTATGTTTCAAATGTGTTCAAATTACGAAAGTTTAAAAACTAGGTACATATTTTTATTTTAATATTGGTGCCGTCGAGACTTTATAAATAGAGACAGACATACAGGTTTACAGAGAACCTCCTAACTAAGCCGTATCGGCCGAATCCTACTCATAGCTATGAACAACTTTGACTTACATGTTAATTTAATGAATTTTAAATTGAATTAAAAAACTCGGAGCAATTATTTTAAAGTTTAGGTCACAAGTATGTATGTTAACAAAGTGAAACAAATACCCATTATGCGATTAATTCCTGCCGCAGCTGACAAAAAGCTCATAACTGTAAACATTGACGGCTGAACCGATTTTGACCAAACATACCTAACTAAGAACTCCCTCGACAATTTCCCCACAAACAAAAAAAATCGAAATAGGTTCATTTGTTCGTAAAGTTGCAATTATTTTGTACACAAGATAAATACGAGCATTCAATATTGGTATAGTAGGTTCATTTAGATAATTTATTGTTACTTAAGAGTCTATTGATACGAGTAATTATATGACATTTATTTTTTGGCGCCCAACGTGGGACCAAATTTTATACTGTTATAATATATTATACTAGCGGTTCGCCTCAGCATCCCTCGTGTTACATATATAGCCTATAGGACTCAGGTAGCACGAATTTATCACATATGTGAAAGAATTTTTGAAATCAGTAACAGTTCCTGAGATTACCGCAGACAAACAAACTTTTCAGCTTTATAATATTAGTATATACTGATTATACAGACCCCACAACACAATTAAAAAGTTACGATTTATATAAATCTAACAATTAAGTCAACAATATCATCAAGTCATGTTTTACATAAACTATTACACAAATTTTATGAGACTTAAAGTGGCGCCCACCGCGGAACCACATATGGAGACCGGAAAATGCAGTGAATAATCCCGTAACTCCAAAATCTGGAAACCTCCAAAAGCAGACGCAAATTGTCAGAACAGTTTTTGACGTACACTTGCTCTCTTAGATGAGCACAAAGACGAAGTTAGCTAACTTAAACAGCCAAAAATTCAGGCACTATTCATTCCATCGCCTTGGCAGAGGAAATAAAACGAGGAATCGCGCGAAAGGTGAGGCAGACATAATAGGCATCTAATGGGGGCGACACATTCACAGCGTGAAAGAGCACGACGCGACGCCCAAATTGCGCGGGGTGGGTAGGTGGATAATTATATAGCACGGCAATGTAGGGAGATTGAGGGTAGGTAATGAGACACGAGGTAGGAATTATATATTATTGAGGGTAGGCAATGAGACATGTTGTAGGAACGATATATTATTTACACAACGTATGGTTTATATACATGTACTAGCGGCCCATTCGGGCTTCGCTCGGATATTGTCATATAAAGACTTAAAGGCCATTTTTATAGAATTATAAACTACCCTGTCTCTCAATGTGGACTATAAATTACACGTAAATGTCAACTTTCGTGAATATCGGTCGACTTGGTGAAGAGTTCGCAGACAACAAACGTTATGATACTGGATTTTTATGTATTGATATAGGAAAATGAAATTCTTTGATTGTTACAAGATATATTAGAATTATGAACACAAAGGGAATGGAATCACCTCACTCGACATTTTTGCTTTTATCTCGCGGCTGGCTGCCGAGGCGGGCTCTTGTGCCGCGGTAGCAGGCAGGTATGATTTTAATTACGAAAGGAAAGGACGAGAGTACCTACTGTAACCCACGGGTACATTCTGCTACGGAAACAACTTATCACCTTCAACGTTTTTAACCGACTTCAAAAACTTATGAGCTAAGTGGAACGCTAAGTTGCATAATGTAAAATTAAGTCTCTTGTTACACATCTGAACGGATCTGAACGTCGGACATCTGAACGGATCCAATCGAAAATCGAATCGAATTGAAATTTGGAACACAGTTATATTTTATTATAGTTTGGAAGAACACATGGACTTTTTTATCACGGGAAAATAACGGGAATGAGACCTGGACGTCTACTCTCTTTCTACGAATTCGTCGAATTTTCGACGGTCTATCCGATCCGTCGTTTTGTCCGGAAAATGTTCTAAGGTTCTAAGCCTACTCTAATTGGAGTAAGCTTAGAACATTTACACATTATAACACATTTACTTAGAGTAGACGTCCCGCGCGGCTAAAATCGCGAGCGCTGCTAATCTATACATATAAAAATGAATGTTTGTCTATATGTCCTTTATACTTATAGAATCGTAAGCTATGCGTTTGATTAAATGATGTTTTTTAGCAAAGTTGCTGTGCATGAGCTAAAGGTTTCTGAGTTGGCACGATCAATGTTCGACATATGACGTATCAACGCTCTGGGTACAGCTAAATCTATACTCAACGAAGTATTATTTATAGGTAATTGTCTATACTAATATTATAAAGCTGAAGGGCTTGTTTGTTTGTTTGATCGCTAGGATCTCGGGAAGTACTGGTCCGAATTGAAAGATTCCGTTTCTGTTGGATAGTCCATTTATCGAGGAAGGCTATAGGCTATAGAACACTACTATCAATAGCAGCGTAGCATGAATCAAGAATGTAACAAAAACGGGAAAAAATATTCCTTTGTGAGAGTTTTCGTATCATGATTTGACATGACAGCATGTGTCTAAGATTGCGTCATTGAATAACCTTTACTAATCAAATTTGTTTTTAAATCTGAGTTGGTACGGCCAATTTCCGACAGGTGGCGTAGCAGGTAACTGAAGAGGTTTTTTTTGTATGAAAGCGATATTCTCAGGAATGACTGAACCGATTTCAAAAATTCTTTCACCGTTGGATATGTACGGATCCCGATGAGTGCTATATATGTACCACGGGCGAAGCCGGGGCGGATATCTAGTAACATAGAAATGTGAGCACGCCAGTACCGACTCGACATAAAGTAACTTTTTAAATTTTTTGCAAGCTCGTGGAGAGGCCGGCGACGCGTCCCCCGCATTAATACGCCACAAAAAATGTCCTCGACAGCCTCGAGAGGATTACGTGTACTCGGGCCTGCGAGGAATCCGGACATTCGGGGACTCGGCCTCACCTTGCGGATCTTTCGACAATTATACACCTCGAGCGATTTTAAAACAGTTTTTTTTAACTAGATATTGTGGAAAATCGGAATCGTATCAAATTGACAAAATAAAGATTACTTAGTAGCGGTATTATCCGCTTATTTCCAGTTCCCGTCTTTTTTTCAGCAATGAAAAGTAGTCTATGTGTACATGTTGTGTAAAGACATTTATTCTCTATCTATCTATTATTATTCTATGTGTGTATAAAGACATTTATTCTCATATACTCGTAAGATAATTATCACTTTCATGAGAACTCTTATAAATAACTAGATGTCCGCCCCGGCGTTGCCTGTGGTACATTATATAGTACTCATCAGGATCCCGTACAACGGTGAAAGATTTACTGAAATCGGTTCAGCCATTCCTGAGAATATCGCTTTCAAACAAAACGCCACTTCAGCTACCTGCTACGCCACCTGTCGGAAATTGGTTGTACCAACTCAGATTTAGAAAAAAAAATTGATTAGCAAAGGTTTTATATTCAAGAGGTATGTAATCTGTGATATTCAATGACGCAATCTTAGACACATGCTGTCATGTGTAATGTCAAAGCACGAAACGTACGAAGACTCTCAAAAAGGAATATTTTTTCCTGATTTTATTACATTCTTGATTCATGCTCCGCTTCTATTAATAGTAGCGTTATTTTCTATAGCCTAAAGCTTTCCTCGATAAATGGACTATCCAATAGATAAATAATCTTTCAATCCGGGCCAGTACTTCCCGAGATCCTAGCGAACAAACAAACAAACAAACTCTTCAGCTTTATAATATTAGTATAGATAGTATAGATATATAACTTTTGTTCCAAGTTTTCCGACTCTTATTGTTATTATTTTTGTGCAACATGACCAGCCATTTTTATTTAAGTACATTCGAAAATCGAAAATTCGATAATCGACTTACTATTTTATAGACCAGTGACAAGACGAGCAGCGACAAGCGAGTGTGTCTGATGGAAGGCGTGCCTGCCCATAACATTAGTGTGACGCTGTTATTGGAACAAGAAGAGTCTAAATAATTATTTGCACCGCGCTCGGCATCCAGAGGTATAAGGTGTAATATATAAATTATAATTGTTGTTATATATAACAATAATATGCTATGTAATTTCACTTCAAAGATTGCCCTTCAAACCGGAACGGAATACTATAACGCAGCAAACAATCGTAAGATTTCAATCAATTTCTATTTTGAAAATGACCACAAACCAGACAAAGGAGCGTCCTCGACTCGTGACCGTGACGGTTTGACATTTGCGTGCGAGATAACAAGGGCGGCGGTGGGAGCCCGGCGCTCGGCCCTCGAGCCGGCAACGGAGCCCTGCGGTAATTAGAGACGGCCCGCGCGTGCTCAAGGGCTCGGCGTCGCGCGACGGCGCGCGGAGACCTACCCGCTGCCGGGAATACGACAGACAGCGATTTTTCCTCTAAAAGCTAAATTTTCAATTCCATAGACGTAAACATTTTTATTCAAAACTTAGCTTATTTACTAAATGCCCTAATCAAAAGAAGCTTGGATACACACGTCACAGGTCAGTCACCCTAGTGTGTTCACCGACTTATTTATTACTTTATTTATTTTCTTATATCTACATTAACGTGTTAATTAAGTTAGTGATTGTTAGTAACTTAAGTTTTTATGTACTAAAAACATTTTCATTTTCATACAAATCGGATGAGGTGTCACTACTTGTACTCTATTTTAGTATTAAAATTTTTTTGGCCCGTTTCAGTGCCAAACGGGCAGCCGTCGCGCGCGTGCACTCTCCTTGAAAAAGGCCGCCGGACGCGGCCGAAACTCGAGTCGGATTGACCGACCGTTTATACGTGAGTGTCCCGTTATACAATTTAATACTTGTACTCTGTATACTGACAAACAATATTACTGACACACTTACGCGTAAGTAAGTTTTAGTTATATAAACATTATGTGTTCAAATCGCGAAAGTTTAAAAAACAATAAAAGTAAGTTTTGTCAGATAAATTAGCAAAAGGTAACTAATTTCAATTTTGTAATACCATGTCTGTATGCCAAGTAAGGCAGAAGCTAGAGATCCTAACTGTGTGCAAAACCTAATATCTGTAACTAACCTAGTCTTCACAGGCTAATAAAGAATTGTATTGTATTGAATTGTATTGTATTTGTATTGAAAAATAAATTAAAATTTCAAATTTTAGTATTTTGTTAGTGTGTATATTTCTAGTGTTAGCGAGTTAGTGATGGGACGATTCTATCCCATCACTAACGAGCAAGACATTACTGAAACTGCTGGAACATGAAGAGTCCAAATTGCTACCTAACCCTTACTGCGCTCTAGATCTCTATCCAGAGAGATTGAAGATGTGAAGCTAATTTATCTTTATGACCTGTTATTACACTGGAAACATTGATTCAAACGGGAACACAGTGATTTCTGTACGTTCCTGCTAGACAGCAGAACAGCAAAGGTGCGGTAATTCTCCAGGCAGACTCTGCAAAATGTCCTTCCACTACAAAAAGTCCGACCACAATACAGCACAGTACCTCTTAGCCGTTTTCTTATACATCACTGGTTTTAATAAACATAATAAAATGTCGCCTGACGATAGTCGTGGTGGCTTAGTGGCTAGAATGTTCGATTTCACAATTCACAATTCTGAGGCCGTGGGTTCGAATGTTTACCTACATTATTGCTTTTGGCGGTAAAATGACTGGCAAACTAGACCCTTCTACCACTATAAAATACTGTTTGGTATTGCACTGCGCTCATCACTCAGACACAAGATCTCTTTGTCCTGTTCTTTCTCTGGAAAAATGCCGTCAATCAAATTTCATTAAAAAAAAAAGGAAACACGTTACCAAAGGGTGGTATTTTAATAACACGAAAATAATAATCCCAAACTCAAATCAATTCCTCATACCTTATAAATATACACACGTCAATCGCAAAATCAAATAAGCGTGTTCAATTAAAAAAATCCCGTAGTTTGGGGGCGTCCTCTTAATTGGGCCACGTGGCACCCCTGACTAAAATCCAACATAACTTCTCCACTAAATCATTCCAAAACCTACCTTACTCCCATTAAGTCAAAGGTCATTGTTGCGCCAAAAGCTTTGTATCGACTCGAACTTCGTACAAGCAAAGATTTTCAACCAAAGCGGGCTAGAAAGAACTCTATTCATTCGTAATACAGGTTACAATAGCGATAAACATGTCGTGCGAATCGATTTGACGGCAAGTCTAAATAGGAATTAATTGGAAGTCATGTCAAAGTGACTTTTTTGGTTGTTAGCGATGGTAAGTCAAATGTTTTGGGGATTGGCTATGAAAGTCGATTCAACACGCGAAGAGGACTCCAAGTATTTCAGAGATAGAACGGTGCAGTGGACTGACAATATTTTTAGTAAGTTATACTTCTTGAGGTAGTGTTTAGTGTAAAAGTTTGATGTTTGGCACTCAGGGGTGGCACAAGGTTTATTAAATTCAGAGGATTCACCAAAACTAAAAAAAAATAATTACTGTTGTTTTTTTACTTTTTAAAAGCTCTCTTTTATTTTTAGTTCTAAATACATACTAAAGCATGTAACTGCGACTTCATGCGACGTCAAAAATTACAGGAACACAAATGCGTTACAATCTGTGACAAGGCCATCAATCTGCACATCACTGAAAAGTACTAGAGGAGCAGATGACTGACTTTGACTGCCCTATTGGCTTAGTTGGTAGTAGCTCTGCCTGCGAAGCCGAGGGTCGTGGGTTCGACCCCCACCCAGTGCAAATATTTGTGTGATGAATTCTAATGTTTGCACTGTGTCTGGGTGTTTCTATGTATAATAAGCATGTATTTAAAACTATATAAGTATTATATCAGCTATTTGGCTGCCATCACACAAGTTTTGCTTAGTTTGGGGGCAGATGGTGTTGTGTGTGAATTGTCCACCAATATTTATTTATATTTATAGATAAGGTTCGAAATCACGACTTAACGCTAATGAAATCTGATAATAGGTTTACACTTGACCGCCATCTCGCCTGATGTTAAACGACAATGCGGTCTACGATGGAGCGTGTTTACCTAGAAAAAAACCGATTCACTCTCGATTTGAAGACACAAAGATTGTAATCATCGGGGAAAACCCACTCAGGCAACGTATTCCACAGCCTAGACGTATCCTATCCAACAAAAAATATCCACTCAGGCAATGTCTTTGGAACATCTACCACGAAACGTCGCTTTCTGAAGCTACTAACAGTCCTATAAAAGGACAAGGTTGTGTTAGATCATGCTTCATCGTTTTATGACGCTATAACATATGTATCATCAAGAATGAATAAAGACCATTTTACGTTTTACGTAAAATATCGTATAAAAATAACAAAAGAATATTTCATAAAAAAACCTCTCAAAGCCAAATCCCTAAAAGCTTCACAGATTAAAAGCTATCTCTATCGGATTAAATGGATAAAAACTCTAAAATACGAATTAAAACACCTTCGCGGCCACCTGGTTAAAGGTTACAAAGTATTAAAAAAGCAACGAAAAAAAAAGCTTCCGGCATTGTTGCCAAATCCTCTCCCACCGGATAATAGGAAGCACTTGAGCCGATCGACCCGTTATAAAAAAAGTCTCCCCATTGTGCTAGCAACCCTCGATAATTATTATTTTCGTAGTTGGCGACACTGGTGCGGACAATGGCAGCCCCGCGTTTCCTGTTTGTCTTCGCGCGCTATTACACGTCAATGCCCGCGGGACGATAGGCCAATTTGAATTTCGAATTTGGAATAATGGAACGCCATTCAGCGGGGTATTGACTGTAATTTTGTTTTCTTAAATGTATTCGCGTCGAATGTAAGCTGTCTATTAGGGTAGGATTTCACGGAGCGGTTTCAAACCGCGCCCGCGCGCGGGCGCGGGCCCGCGTCTTCTGTAGGATGCAGATTTGTATGTAAAAATTGAATTCAAAACTCACGAGGCGGTTTACGCCCGCGCTACCACGCGGGTGCCGCGCGGCGCCCGCGTGGCTACCGCTGCTGCTGCGCGCGCAACCGCGCGGTCGCTACGCGGGTGCCGCGCGGCGCCCGCGTAGCGACCGCGCGGTTGCGCGCGCAGCGGCGCGTTAGCCATCTGCAGCCAATGATTTCAAAAGGAAGGATGCGCCCTACTATACATTTTTAGAAAACTTCTTAATACAAGCTAAAACAGCGTGATCTGTAAATCATACGAACTACGTTAGTGCCGCGTTGACGACAAAAGACGGCATAGCATTGTACAAAAAACGTAATTTCATACATAATTTTTTTACTTGCAATTGGAATTATATATGTGAATAAATTTTTACTATAAATTCTAAACGAACTACATATGTATAGGTATTCAAAATAGTTTCTCAAATATTTAAATACAATAATAAACATAGCAAAAAGTATTTTATTAATGTACGAGTATCATTCATTTTTTTTTCAAATCGGTTCATTGGTTTTAAATCCTATTCAATGCAAACACAAAAATTGAAAGTATTTACGAATATTTTCTCTTTGTAATGTACTCAAACCTAAGTGTAGATTAAACCTATTGTCTTATTCCAAAAAACTAAGATACTCGTAGTACCGGTTTAAACCAGGACTAACTAATCCAGGTTTGATACGGTCCCAATTACAAAACTCAGACTATCCAAAGACTACTTAGTCCAAGGTTAAGCCTGAGATAGCCCAACGGTATACAACAATATTAACAATTTTTGGAACTGCTTTTATTTTGAAGATTGACCCTTGTTTACCGTAAAAAATACATTTAATTTCAAAACATTAGTATTTTCGATGAGTAAATATACAATATTAGACTCATTTTGAAACACTAACAACTGACATGACGTCACTAGTCGCAAAATACTGTTCGCGATTCATGACTGTATGTTCAGGTTATGTGTTTTCTTATCATTACTTGAATACAAACAATCAAAATTGTTGTCGCTAAGATCGCAAACTATAATAAAAAAGCAGAAATGTAAACAGTTTAATCAGTTTTGACAGTTTGTTTTGCGACTAGTGACGTAATAATTCATATTGGTGTAGCCAGTCACGTGACAACAGATTAAAAATATAGGATTTAAAATCATTTATAATAAATTTACTACGTAATATTAAATTATAATAATGTGATTCTCGATATTCTATTAATGCAAACTATCATAAAATTAACATTAAACATTAATGTGTGATTAGTGTTAACATCCCTATTGCGAGAGTTCAAATTGTTAAATATGGAAGAAACAAGTGTTGTCCTAACCTTAAAATGACAGATGCGAAGTAAGTCCATAGCTGTTAAACTAGGGGTTCGATGGTTAATCTTTAGGATCATAGATAGTACGTGGCTTAAACCTGGCTTAATTCCAGTACTATAATTAGTCCGTGTTTTGGAATAAGACGGATTACGTTTTGTTATATTATTAAATCCCAAAATTCAAAATCACTTGCACTAAATTTGATAACAATAAAACAACAACAAAAATCACGTTTGTACAAGGCTACTTCGTCCACTTCACGCGTTCAATGGCGGTTATTTTGTGGAAATCCGTAGAAAAATAATATCACTTTAAAAATGTATGCCTATTAATCTAACAGCAACAAAAGGAAATTAAGATTACATACTTACTGATGATACCATATCCCATCTTTCTTTGTGTCGTAGTTTTGCAACCTTTTAGCACACAATTATGAATTTTAATGCCCACCATATACTCGTTTACTTCCGCGTATTGAACGCTGTGAACTGAGTCACACTGGCCCTAAAAATGTTTTAGGGCCAATGCGGTGTTTTTTTTTTTGTACGGTTGGTCTGGTCCATACTTATATAAGTCAATGTTCTGGCAGTCGGTTGAGGGCGGGAGAAACAAAAATAGTGCTGCCCTTAGTAATTTACTTTTCGCTTTTGAATGCCTTTTTGTGGTTTTGAAGTCGGTTATTTTAAACGTAACTTTTTTATGTTTTTTTATTTTAACTTTTGTACTTTTTAGTGTTTGTAGGCTATTCTGTAAAATAGGATAAGGTTTTTCTACCTCTCGAATGCATCAAGTATTTGCTTGCTTGTAATCTATTATCTGCAATAAAATATAAGTTTATTGCAGATTAGATAATATATTACATGTGGGCTACTTTTCATCACATGAAAATAACGGGAACTAGTTTTAATAAATAATGTAATATGGCTAAATTAATTTGACTTTATCACTAGAACTAGTGAGTTTTTAATGCCTGGCGCAACATTTTTGTATGATTTAAGGTTAAGGTAAAAAAACCTGTGTTTATTTTAGTGGCTTTTTCATTACCAACGCATCAGTTATGTCAAGTCTTACTGAAACATGCTAAACTTATGGTTGACCTCGAGGACACAGTCAACTTCCGCTTGTTTTAATACGTTGAACTATGTCAATAACTTTGGTCCACTGACGGATGACTTCGTTTCGTATACGGTCACTCAGAAAAACACCAACCATTGCTCGTTTCACAGCACGCTTTTCAACTGGTGCACGGTTTTATATAGGTTCATTTGCAGACCGATGCGCTGGGAGGCGTAAACAAGGCCCATCAGTATCTCTTGTAGATCCCCGCCATACATAGATTTCGGCCATTACGACGATATCGTTTGGTGAGATATGCCTGTTGCCGTAATTATAAATGTCACGTCCAGTCTAATCCAGCGAGTTTCGAACTTGAACAGTCATAGTTGCGGCGATATACAAATATCTCATTACCTCGATATATCTCGGCTTCTCGGCTGTCAATTTGGCATCGCTGTAGGGATTCCATGACCAACCAGACTTTCACTAAGTTATCCGTCATGCTTTCTCATAGCCCACAAACGCTATGTCAAGGGGCTGATTGTACTCATTGGTCTTCTATACAATTTGCCACACAGCTTAAATAGATTCTTCTTCTTCCATCATTTCCAGAGTCTGTTTCGAACGCTTCGACTTTAATCTTGCTCTTACGCCTTATCGCAAAACATTTCGTGGCCTCCTCCCGCAAGACTCTACGAGTAGAGATTCACTCTGACAAGTTCTTGGTCAATATCGTCGGAGTCAAAAAAAAGTTTCTCATAAATCGTCATAGAATAAGAAATTAAAACAATTTGTGGAATAAAATACATATACAGATTACAGATAATACAAGCTTTTCTTAATTTGCGGCTGCGATAAAAAAATATTATTTATTTCCTTTATTGCCATTTTACCCGACTGAAAGAAGAATTATGGTTTTCGAGTGTATCTGGTATGTTTGTAAATTTCTTTATTCCACGTTTGTTCCAAACGCCTGGATGGATTTTTATAACTAAGATATTGTTAGATTAGTGTCAATCGCCAAAGTATCATCACATAGTACATAATGTTTTATGTGTTGATTTTTTGCAGTCGGGTTTTTTAAATTAAAGTTTTTCTATCGTGTTACTCGTTGCTCGAAAAAAATAACATCGTTCATCATAGATTAAAGAATCTAACAAAGAGTTTTATCTCCACCTTTGTAATAAGAAGGGCTACTTAGGCTGTGAAACGCATTGCCAGAGTGAGTTTTTCGTGATGGTTCGAACCTTGGGATTTTCGAGTCGAGAGTGTATTTGTTTCTGTTAGAGAAGTAAGCGCCGTCGTAGACCATATCATATTATTATTTATTTACTTAGTTCAATTTATTCAATACTTTAGTGGTATTTCTGCACTGTGGCACCGATTCCGCACAAAGTGGGACATCAGAGCGCGCGAGGCAGCGTAAATGCCTACCTTGGCAGAAATATCTGACCTTAAATATATTATTATTTAATCTAAAATTTGCCACCCCCTCAAAAGTGCCGCCCCGAGCGGGCCGCCCCTACCGCCCTCCCTACGCTATGCTACTGACTTCCAACCGCACGTCCGCGCGGTTTCCAACCGCGCCCGCGCGCGGGCGCGAACCGCTACAATCAGCGGTCTCGTGAGTTTTGAAAAAAAATCGTCGCCCGTCGCGGTTCGCGCCCGCGCGCGGGCGCGGTTTGAAACCGCTCCATGAAATCCTACCCTTATTGTAGTTTTTATGTCGACGCTAAACTTTGATGCAATTAACGTGTTTTAATCTTCAAAGCTAGCCGGAGGCCATTATCCTGATAGGGTAATGTGGAATGTGTTGCATGAGTGGGTTTGTCCCCATGGTTACAATTTTACTTTTTTACTAATACTAATAAAGTGACAGGACATGAACATGTGCCTGATGGTAAGCAATACGACTGCCCATAATAGCAGTGTCACACAGGTATTGGAACATGAGAAGTCCCATTGCACTGCGCTCATACTCAGGGATGTAATCTTATCTCAATGCCCTGTTTTCTCTGTAAAAATTCTCCTTCTAACCTGACCTTCCTAACCTTCTTAACACAGTGATGTCTACTGTTTGGCGGTAGAATAACGTGCAAAGATATGGTACTTCTGTGGTACTCTGCAAAGATGTGGTACTTCTGTGGTACTCTGCAAAGATGTGGTACTTCTGTGGTACTCTGCAAAGATGTGGTACTTCTGTGGTACTCTGCAAAGAGTTCTAGCACTACTGGTGGCTTTAACAAGAAAGTGAATCGGTTTCTTCTAAGTACGCTTCATCGTCGACCGCGGCTACAATAGTAACTAGCTCTGTAGTTATCTGCGGTGATTATCTGACCGAGTAGCGACGAGATGTCAAGCACCACGACATCGGACACAAGGCAACGCAACACGGCACGGCGTTGAATCATTTCCCGTTAACAAATCTACCAGTATTATGTACCTAGATAAGTTTAGCACAAAACAGGGAACATTACGATGAGGAGCCAGTGGTTATGACAAACTAATGTATCTACATTTGGGAATGTACTTAGAGGTACCGTCGGGAATTGAGCTTACGATCTCACGATTGGCAAATCTAATGTTCTCGTCGATGCGCCACCACGACTTTTGAAAAACGCTTACAAGCATAAACAGCCCAATAAATGTTCCCACAGCTGGGACTCGGGGCCTTTTCTCGCAAGGAGAGAGCCAAGGCCATGATCCACGATAGCCCAGTCTGGGTTGGTGGATGACACATGACATAATTTCCACTATACAAAAGTAAATCAACAAAAGAACACATTTGAAAGCCAGTCAAACAAATGGCGACCTCATAAGAGTGATTTCTTACAAGCAAAAAGTATGGATAAAAATTGGTCGTCTGTAATATCGGTTGGTTTAACGTGACAACGTCATAACAAAACATTGATAGATGCGGCGCAAGCGTACAATGAGCGTAAAGGCTTGTTCGCACTAGGCTAGTAATTTAGCCAAGTGGCGAGTAATTTAGCAACTAAACGTGTATGAACAGTGAAAATTTAGTCGAGTAGTTTAGGAAGTGATTTAGTCGAGTCAATCCATTTTGTTCTATTTTCAACGGGCGAGTAGCACCCCCCACCACGCGTTCGTTGCGAGCGGTGCGCTCATTGGCTCGCCGATTAAACAGGTTCGAACTTGTCGAATTAGTCTGGAGAGAAAAATAACTTCAAACAAATGCGTTGTAGGATCTTCATGTTGCGAAACGCTACTCACTTGTGAACTGTACTAAAGCACGGTGCGAACGATTTTTGAATAGTAGCGAGTATTTTAGCTACTAAATTACTCTCTACTAGACTAATTTGCTAGCCTAATGCGAACAAGCCTTAACGGGACACTTTTTCGTGCATGCAACCGGTGTTCATCGATTTATTAGGCGTTGTCATGTCAAAAAACATTCATTAGAAAACAACGGGGTTAGTAAGTACGTAAGACGTAAAGTATCATCCTACTAATATTATAAATGAAGTTTCGATGTTTATTGTTCAATCACGTCGGAACGATTGAACAGATCATGCTAAAATTTTAAATAGAATAACGTTTGGAATAACAGTTAGGCTAGTTTAGGTTAGGTAAGGTTAAGGCGGGTAAAATTGAGCAGCGCCTCTCAGTGTCTAGATACTACTAATACTAGTAAACAAATAAATATTATTAAAATTAACGTAATTAATGACACTTAAATAGGTATTTTGTATAGGATATGCTTTAGTAGCTCCCTCACAGTTCACCGATAAGTCGGTAGAAATGCTCCTAGGAATCCGAAGTCTAATTACGCACGCCGTGAGAGGCGCGAGGGTCGAACAATGCATCGAATAAACTTCGAACAACGATTCGAATAAAAACAATAGCGCGGCCGTCGCGCGCTCTCCACGCTTTTTGTTCGATTAATTGGCGCTAATGAGTCTTGAGTCTTGTATGTTTTATGTTTTCGATTCTTCTGGTTTTATAAATTAAGATTGGTTAGTGTAGAGAAAGGTGCGGGAGTTGGATTAAAATACAACGCAGTGATTTGCCACAAAAAACTACGAATCTAATTGTATCACCGGAAGATGGCTCAAGACACTGAATTATAATGTAACAGAAAGCGTTACTGAAAATGTTATTTACGTTTTGTGTCAGCTTTTTGTACTTAATTATAAAGGTTGCTAATTAAGCAAGCGTCTTTTTAATCGCATTATTCGCCTAAGAAAATATGAGTTAAGTTCTAAATTACTAAGTCGGCCACAACCGACGCGCGTCTGAATAAATAAATTAATAACTATTGGTGGACAATTCCCACACAACACCATTTGACCCCAAACTAAGCAAAGCTTGTAATATGGCGGCCAGATAGCTGATATGGGGGTCACAGGGGACATGACACCCTCCCTCCCTAAATCGTATACGTTCAACTAAAAATATTTTAAAAAACTTGAGAGGTGTCAAGGGACACCCGGATGGAACGAAGATCCTTTCGATTAATTAGTGAAGGAATTATTATTATTTTTTATTATTTATTATTTACAAAAAACCTGTATACACTCAACAAAAATAATCGTCGCGACACCACACTGTTCAATGCGAAATAGAAATGAAAATATCTGGCTTGCTTTCTATAAGAGAGAGAGAGAGACAGACAGAGAAACATGCGACGCCGCACAGCTTACAATAGCAAAAAGTGTCGTGACAACTTTTCGTAAGATTTTTTTCCGTCTAGCCCCCTTTCACAACGCGCGATAAGGAACTTCGTTCCAAAAATATATATTTAATACATAGTACATAGACTATTAGATATTTAACGCGGGAAAACAACCGGAACCGGAACTACGCGGGTAAAATCGTGGGGCGCTACTAGTCAAGTATTTTTTACTCGATTTACTGTATCTCTACTGGTGACCCCCAAATCTGAGGCTGCGTACTGGTGACCCCCTCCAAAATTCGAGGCTGGGACCGCGCCTGTCTCTGCCACTAGTTTTTCTCTATGTAAGCCTCTCATTCATAGCATACGTGTTCTAATTATGTAAATGACGGACTTAGTAGCTTTTTTTAGTCATGGATTGTTTAATGTTTCATTTCTGTCAACCAAAGAGCGCTGTTTTTATTTTCTTTACTATTATTAAACAGTTTTATTTGACTGCCCTAGTGGCTTAGTTGGTAGTAGCTCTCCCTGCGAAGCCGAGGGTTGTGGGTTCGATCCCCACCCAGTGCATATATTTGTGTGATGAATTCAAATGTTTGCACTGTGTCTGGGTGTTTCTAAGTATGTTTTTAAAACTATATAAGTATTATATCAGCTATCTGGCTGCCATCACACAAGCTTTGCTTAGTTTGGGGTCAGATGGTGTTGTGTGTGAATTGTCCACCAATATTTATATTTATATTTTATTTAAAATATAAATAATCTTTATTGATGTTACAATTTTAAATCTACAAAAAAGCAGTAATTTTTTTTTATATATTTATTTATGATCACCGATTACTGAGAGACACCTGAACCGATAAGAATTTTTTTTTCGTTTGAAAGGTCTTTCTAGATTGTCAAAGTTTTTTCGAAATAAGTCTATCCATAATATTAGATTGAAGTCTGTTGTTGTGCTATTCTGAGAAAAAAACATTAGTTTTTTTTTTCAAATCTACCCAAAACATTATTTTTTTCTTATTCTAAAACATTAAATTGTAGTGCCTCTTTGTTGCAGCTCATTTCTAAACCGGTTAGATCGATTTTAAAGGGTTTTCAGGGCACTTTGACTTAGCAAATATAGTGGCCGCCAAACAAGTTGACCCAAAAGTGACGTGGAAGGGGAAAGTTCGCGCAAGTGCGCTTCGACCAAAGAGACCCTAAAAACGTTTCTGTGCAGCTAACTTCATTAGGTCAGCTTGTTTGCCGGCAACTATATCTACAAATAACTGGCAAAGGTGTTAGTACTTAGACGGCAACGTAGCTTATAGGCGAAATGGCGTAAAATAGGTGTAACCATAAAAAAGTCACAGGAACTGCCGATAGAAGTGAAAACTTATAACTCGGAATTATATAGGTAGATCCTTACTTTGGAAACTACGAGGGCAAACCGGAGGGCGTAGCCATCTAGAAAAGCTGACGCATGTCTAGATAGCCAACGGGAAATGCTGACGCAATTCTAGATGGCCAATAGTCATAGTCCCGAGTTTACTCGAAGATTTCTTATCATTCTCGAGCGTAACGCTAGAATTCAATTCACAGTCCATGAAAAATCTGTCTGTTGCGCGTCCAAAAAAGTTTTCACTTCAAAAAAAACTTATCAGACGAACTGTGTAAAGAGAACTTAAGTTATTAAATAATTTCGAGATAAGAGACGATCTTCTTAGCATTCCATGGATTCACCGTGCGGGTGCCGGGTCCATCGTGTGGCAGAGAGAGAAAAACTCGAGTAGTTCCCGAGACTTGTGACTCGGGCGTAGGTTTAAGGGGCCCCTTTCTGACGTACATCAACACTCACCTTCACCACTCGTTTTCTCTCCCTGCCCAGCCAAATCTGATATGAGCCTACTAGTGCAGCTTTAGATACTCGTTCTAGTATAGAACTTACTGCACTTCTGGATAAGCCCAGGTCTTTCAGTAGGTTATAGAGAGATTTTGCTGGTATACCTCTCGCTCCCACTTCTACAGCATACAAACTAACTACATAGCCGTTTTTTGTTAATTCGTTTAGGAGGTCGTAATACTTATTTTGTTTCATCGCGTGGTCTTTAGGTATATTAGTTTCCCACGGTACGGTAAGTTCTACAAGGACTATGCGTTTCGTAGCTCTAGAAAAAGGAAAATGTCCGGTCTGGATGACGAAACACCCACATCCTCTGGGATTTTGTAGTGCTTTTCATACGTGTCCATTAAAATAGTCCAATCAGGTGCTGTACCCAGGATTGAGTAAGGCTTGTTCCTGGAGTTTGAAGTTGAGCCTGCTTTTACAAAGTTGATTTGTCTTTTGTTTGTCGTCAATCCCTTTTGGGCTCTAGCCACTGAAAGGCTCATGGCTTCACGTATGATTTCAAGTACTCTGTCATGACGCCGTGAATAATGACCCCATTAAGGAGCACCTTGCATCCCACCAATATGTGCCTTGCTGTACATATCGCCTCTCTACAAGTATAGCAACATTTTTCAGAGGCTTTTCCCCACCTTACCAAGTTACTCTGGTCAGGAGGGTCATTTGGAATGCATTTAGATAAAATTTTAATAAGGCAGGAGACCAGTCATAGATCAAGGTGCGCCACTTTAGAGCTAATGGGATACAGAACTCACCTATGGTTAATCACTCACTTTGCATTTCTAAATTCATAGCGTGCACTTTGTAACCGTTATTTTCGTCTTGTTGTAGAAAGGTTTTTACCAAGTCTCGGTCTTCCTTTTCCTTCTCGCACCCAACCCAGCAGTATTTACTTGTGCACCTGCCATAAATTGTTTATGGAATTGAAGTCTAGATTCCAGATCTGAAGCAGTTTTGTCTTTTGGGAGAGATGTAATTAAGTCGTCTTATGACTTTCCCAAAACATGCGTTTTGTAACTCTTAGGTGTTTGTAAAGTTCAGACGGTTTCTTTAGTTTCAGCCCAAAACTATTGTGATCCCTAAAAGAGTAGAGGATCAGCCGGATGTGCCAATCCTAACCATGACTTCAATATCTTTATGACATTGGCATCTAGCTTTGCCAGGAGAGTTTTACCGATGTCATATACTAGAAAAGGCCAAGTGAGACGTGATGTGAGGTAGTTGTCATATATCCATGCTTTCTTGATATTGCTGATAGGCTGCTGGTCTACCTTATTGAGGTTGTTCATGAAATTTTCAACAACCACCTCTAATGATGGTGTACGTCCTTTGTGATCTATCTTTCTACCAAGAAATTTGAAAGGTACTGCCCTGCACTGCATCTGCAATTGTGGCAACTCCTTGGCCACTTATGGAGAGTCCCGGATCGTAAGACGTATATTTGGTATTTCGTCTACCCAGACAAAGACAATGACATTTAGATGGTTTTGTCCTCATTCCCTCCGTCCATGTACAGAACTCATCGACTTCGTTCAACAATTCTTGACACTGTTTAGGATTACGTGTAAGTATTGCAAGGTCGTCCGCAAAGGCCAAGATTGACTCAGTGTACTTATTGTTGATTTTAAACCGGTAGCCCCATTTCTTTTCACGGGATATTAATTTGTCTACTAAAAAAGACTTTAATATTAATACGTAATTTCAATAGACGTTAATTTGATTTCCCTAATCCGCGCTGTGTAGGGTCCGTGGTCACGTGACTCGATTACTGCACACGCGCCGTGACGGCGGCAGCCGAGTGGCGCCATCTGACAACGGGCCGCAGAAACTAGCCCGGCGAGCTAAAATGTGGCGCTTTCGCTTTTTTAATTATTTATTTCGCTAGTATACATCTACCTCTATGCCAGTATTATAAGCTGAAGAGTTCATTTGTTTGCGCGCTAATCTCAGAAAAAAAGGAAAATTTCAAATATTCTTTCGTCGTTCGGTATGTTTATGATAACCTGAGTGCTATTTAGGTTTACATTACAATAGAATAGCATGGAGAATACTGGAGGAAGCTTCCAAAATAGGGGCCTTACTGATTTAATTTATCATGTTAATTAATTTCAAAATTAGTATGAAAAATCATGTATTGTTGATTTTATCATTAAGTATTATTATAGGTTACATTCTATACGTACCACGGGCGAAGCCGGGGCGAACCGCTATCATACATTTAATAGTTACTAAGATGAGGTTAGTAGGGTCCTGGGTTCTCTGCGCTACTGTAAAGTCGGTAGAGGCTACTTGAGTTCGCCTTCTGTAAGTCCTATCTATACTAATATTATTAAGCTGAAGTGTTAGTTTGTTTGAACGCTAGGATCTCGGGAAGTACTGCTTCAAATTAAAAGATTCATATTCTATTGGATAGTCCATTAACGAGTTAAGCTATAGAACATAACGCTACTATCAATAGAAGCGGAGCATGAATCAAGAATGTAACACAAGAACAAAATTAAAAATTTTGACTAACCCCCGACTACCTCAGATTTGTTATCTTTACAACATTCTACTAGGTAGTCAAGCCCTTTCATTTGATACCCATATCGAGGTAGTTGTGAAAAAGAAATGTATTTCGCCATTTTGTAGTAGCGGCCATCTTGGATTTGAAATTTGTGATAGTGCAAAGTATTCTACTAGTTAAGACCTTTCGTTTGATACCCATATTGAGGTAGTAGTGAAAAATTATAATGTAATCAGCCATTTGTGGTGGCGGCCATCTTGGATTTGAAATTTGTTGTAGTGTATAGTATTCAACTAGTCAAGCCCTTTCATTTGATACCCATATTGAGGTAGGTTGTGAAGAAATATTTTGTCCGCCATTTTGTGGAGGCGGCCATTTTGAATCGGTATTAACCAAACATAGCTAAGAACATCCGCACGGATATTAACCTTCGAATAAAAAAAACCGCATCGAAATCGGCTCATCCGTTTGAGCTCTACGGTGCCACAGGCAGTCACACACACAGACAGACAGACAGACAGACAGACATCGACGTCAAACTTATAACACCCCTTTTTTTGGTCGGGGGTTAAAAAACGGGAAAAAATATTCCTTTTTGAGAGTTTTCGTACGTTTCGTGCTTTGACATAACAACATGTGTCTAAGATTGCGTCATTGAATATAAACCTTTGCTAATCAAATTTGTTTCTAAATCTGAGTTAGTACGGCCAATTTCCGACAGATGGCGTAGCAGGTAGCTGAAGAGGTTTTTTTGTTTGAAAGCGATATTCTCAGGAATGTCTGAACCGATTTCAGTCATTCTTTCACCGTTGTATATGTACGGGATCTAGTAGAAGCCTGGCGAAGCCTAGGCGGACATCTAGTCAGTAATAAAGTTAAGGTAAGTAGGATCATAAACCTTCCGCGCAACCTAGAGGCTACCTGAAGTCGTTTGCTGTAAGCTGTAAGTTAGTAATACAGTTAGAGAGAGGTGGTGTGAGGTACTGACTGCGGTCGAGGTGTTCTGGCGGCGGGGTGTTGGTGTAGGCGCCGGCGCCGGCGCGCGGCACGTGGTGGCCCAGCATGCGGTGCCCGGCGCGCTCCAGGGACGCCACCGTGTGAGACCGCACCATGCCTGCCAACATCACAATTATGTTAGAAACATGTTAGAAGTGGAAAAAATATTAAAAACCTCAATTTTATTTTTGAAGACCTATCAGTAGATAACACACATGTATTTTTGACAGAAAAAAAAAATTGAGTTTCAATAGGGTATCGGACAACTTTTCAAAAAGTGCTTAAAATTAATGTTAATGGCTAAATATAGCCCTACATTTTTTTATTTTAAACAAATATAACTTTTTAAGTACTTATAATAGTGTGTAAAAAATAATTGTTTTAAATTGCCGCGTAAACGGTATGCCACGTGATCTCAGAGCGTGTGACGTCATACGTGTTTCAATCTGTGTAAATAAACACAGTTATTCAGTGGAAAGTGTTGTTTTTGTTTTTTTCTTTAATGTTATAATGGATCACATAAGATATCGTTGGTGTGTAGTTCCTCAGTGTAGTAATAACAGTAAAACCACACCATCTAAATTATTCATTGATGTGCCACGAAAAGCAGATATACGAAAAAAATGGTTGAAACTAGCAAGACGAAATTTCGATGGAGTGTCTGTAACTTCACCGGTTTACTTCTGCGAGGATCACTTTGACGTAAGTACATAAATTTACATTACGGTAAATAGGTACAGAACAAAAAGTTTTAAATTTTGAAGTAATAGAAAGTACATAATATAATTACGAGTACAATATATATTTTTCAATTCAATTCAATTTATTTAATTTGCAAAACATGGGTTGTACACAATTAATATTGTTACATAATGTTGAAGCTAGAGATACATATAAGGGTCCACCATGTTTTCACCTAATGGTATGCAAATATATATTGTGAGTTTAGAAATCAAAATCATCAATAATTATACAAGTGGCAAACAATAACAAAAAGTCAATAACAAACATGTCCAAGATACCTACACAATATTTTGGTCAGTTAGTCATAATAATATTAATTTATACAATGTCAATAGAGATTACAAACAAAATGTCAAAAATATACAATAATAATCAATGAGACTCACACAAAATTAAATTACATAAAAAAGTCACAAAATTGTAATTATTTATGAACATTGTAAGTGTGCCAAGTCTTTATCTTTTAGAAACTCGTCAATCGAGTAATATGCCTTTTCCAAAAGAATTTCTTTTTAATTTATACTTGAAAATATTATTATTTTCAATATCCTTCAGGATTTTGGGAAGCTTATTGTAAATTTCGACCCTTTTAACAAAAATACTTTTACTAAACATGGCTAATCTGCATTTTGGAGCACATAAGATATTTTTATGACGAATACTCTTTAAACATTCATAGTCTTGAATGTTGTTCCTGACCAAGAGGGCGGCTTCATATAAATAAATAGAAGGAAGAGTCAACAACTTTAACTTTTGAAAGTAAGGCTTACATGAGTCTCTTTGGTTCAATCTACAAATCGAACGTATACATTTTTTTTGAGCTTTAAATACAGTTTCTTTGTCTGTGGAGTTTGCCCATAAAAGTACTCCATATCTTAGTGTTGAACCGACATACGCATGATAGACACTCAAAAGAGTCGCCTCATTTACGACATTACGAAGCATGTAGAGAGCATAAGAAAACTGGTTTAACCTGGTGCACACCTGCTCTACATGAGATTTCCATGATAGAACCGAGTCAACTTGTATACCTAGAAATTTTGTTGTGCTAATTTCACTTATTCGCTTTCCATAATCTATACTAATATTATAAAGAGGAAAGATTTGTATTTTTGTATGGCACGAATAAACTCAAAAACTACTGGACCGATTTCAAAAATTCTTTTGCCAATAAAAAGCTACATTATCACTGAGTAACATAGGCTATGTTTATCACGAAAAAAATGAGATATCTACGTAAATTTTACTAAAACCAACGCAAGGTATAAAAAAACAGTCATAAAATGGCTTTCATCGCATACGCTGCGGAAAGTACTAATGATAGACCAAAACAATGTTCTACAATATTATAGAGCGTATTAAAATCTACAAAAAACCTCGCGAGACCATATGTCTAACTTCAGTAATTACCTCGCAACAACTACTTTTTTACATTTTAAAAGTAAGTAAAAATGCCTATCAAATTCAGACCATGTTATCAACACATTTGTATTAATTCTTATCCAAATAAATTATTTCTTATTCAAGACTCTTTTAATACCTATTGATTACTTTTTGAATTATTGAAGTCGGACATTCCATTCAAAATATTTAACGAAATTAAAAATATCAATTCTATCAAAATGCGGCGCCGCGCGGCGCAACACCGATAGAGGGGACACCGAGGCACGGGGGAGGTGTTCGCAGCTATGAAATAGCGCGCGCGTCTACTAATTCGCGTGGTCGCCTCGCTACGTAGGTAGTGGACGCAAATGATATTAAATATTAAACATTTTTTCGTAACACTTTTTTATGTTCCTATCAAAATGTTCTTTTCAGAACTACTTTTGTTTATTCTACCTTTACTGTTATTGTTCAAGTTTTCTCGCACTTTCTACACAGTATTACATTAAATTTATTCCATTTCGGTTTCCTCGCGATGTTTTCTTTTACCGTTTTAAATTGGAGGCATTACGAACATGCCTTCGAAAAAATAGTGATACGCGTGTAATTTGAGCTGGGGGATAGGATACGATATAGGTCATCCCCAAAGGTCCCCTTTATTCTACCTACTAAAGTAGAATAAAACGAGCATTAAGGACTACAATGATGAGACGATCAGAAATCTAGCTGTGTCAATAGATTCAATAAGCAACCCACTAAATATTCCTACTACTGGGACTCGGGGCCCTCTCTCGCAAGGAGAGAGTCAAGTCCATAATCCACCACGCTGGCCCAGTGCGGGTTGGTGGATGACACATGACCTCAAAAGATTCTAAGTACATGGCGATTTCTTCACGATGTTTTTCTTCACCGTTTTAAGTTAGCGGTATTACGCATATTACTCCGAAAAGACAGTGGTGCCTGGTGCACGTGGGATTTAAAACCGGGGCTCCAGATCGGCCGCCGCCGTTCTCCCGACTAGACCAGCCGTAACTATTTAGTACGTATTTAGAACTAATAGACTTTAGTACCTACATAAAACATTGCACAACCATAAACTACGTCGTAGGTGGCATTAGCAGATTTTTAACACTAAATTACAACAGTTAAATATTTACTGATTTAATTTTTGATTTGATGCGTAAAAGTAAAAGGGGAATAACAACGACGCCAGACACGCCTAAAGTTTTTAGGACTAATGATAATATACCATAACAACTAACGCATAACAGTTTTCGCATAATTTTTGCTACCGTATATAGCATAAACATAACTTAGCATAATGTTTAAAGGCACATATTGAGAGAAGCATAACAATACCTAAACATAACAATTGGTCCTATTATGGTCTATCACTGAGGTACGACTCCGGGTGAGCTCCTGGAGCCAGAAGCTCTATGTCCTTGAGTGTAACCTCTCGCTACGGCGACGACCTCGCTTGGCTCGCTCCTCTCAGGACCTCCCTTGAGCTTCTGGCTCCCGCATTTTTTTTATAAAGTAAAATAGGCAAAAAAGCATGCGTTTTAAATGATAAACAGATGATTGGGATTGTTTGTTTTGTCTTATGTCCTAAGCATGGCAATTCTGCCAAGAGTGTGTTAAAATTTGTAAGTCTAATAATTTTGTTTTATACTTATTTTCCATAACACCCGTGCGAAGCCGGGGCGGGCTGCTAGTAATTTATATTTAAAATGTCATACTTACAATTTGTGGTTTTACAAGTCATTATATGTGTTTTGTCCAAATTAATTTTAAGATTATTATTCTCTAACCAGTCAACTGTCAATTCTATAGATTTATTAATATTACTTTCATGATCGGACAAATCATTTTCAGTAAATATGATGGTACTGTCGTCGGCAAACATGGCAATCGGATCGTTTACGGCATGGGGTAGGTCGTTTATGTATATAATAAATAATAGTGGACCTAATATACTTCCCTGAGGTACACCGTATTTTATAGTTCGAGTGTCTGACCAATGAGTTTCTTCAACTTTAGTTTTAATATTTAGCCTACTTACTTCTGTATATTGTTGTCTATTTGTCAGATAGGATTTCATCATACCCAATGCACACCCTCTTATCCCATATTTTTCTAGTTTATTTATCAAGATGTAGATGTATGTTAGGTTAGACTTGACATTCATTTTAAACAAATAACAGGTGAAATAAAGGATTAAAGTTTATATGAAACTTTCTATTCCTTGGACATTTTGCATGAATACTTACATGATGTTTTAACATTTCTAAATTCAGCAGCACAGAAGTCAGAATTTGTGGCAAAGAAATTTCCAACCATGAACATATCCACTCTTGGGAGATTTCGGCAGTCAGCTTTCAAATAACCTGCTTCCATAGTTCAAACGTGTTGTTTTAATTACTGTTCCTCAATTCTAATAGTTTTAAATACTTTAAAAACGGCAAAGAATCGTAAAATTCGCAAATACACTATACAAAATACTGTTATTTCGACACAGTTGACGTCACGCGCTGTGATTGGTGTTTCGTTTACGGCGGCCAACAGATGAAAAATATTAGAAATATTAAACATTATTAATTGAATTAAAATTACAAATCAGTATTCCTTCGTGTAAATTTTCATTAAATGGTTATTTCACTTCATAAATGTACTCTCTAACTTAATTTCAGATTTTTTTGTGACTACTATCCGGTACCCTATTGTAAGTATGGGACATCCACAATATTTTTTGTATGAATATCTTAATGCTTTTCACAGAATACATCTACTTACCACGTTTCAATAGTATAGTTCTTATAGTTTCGGAGAAAAGTGGCTGTGACATACGGACGGACAAACAGACATGACGAATCTATAAGGGTCCCGTATTTTGCTATTTAGCTACGGAACCCTAAAAAACGATCGTGAAAAGCTGTTATGCCTAGAGTTACACCGCAGGGCTCAACTATTATTAGCATATTATTCCACTAATATTTTAAATATGAACATTTAAATTTAAGTCTTTCGATTCCTCACAAACCAAGTCGTGAACAAGATAACAGACACGTAGCGCCATCTGTCGCGGAGTAGCGAACTCGTTAATAAAATGGCGCTTTGGTCCGCAAGTCTACGCCACTGTCGCTACGAACTTGAACGCTACGAGTGTTACGACCGTGTGAGTTTTATTTTACCTCACTAGCAGCGTCCCGAGGTTTTACCCGTGTGGTTTTCGCCTAGTTTTTAAGCAATTTTTGAAGTGAAAGTTTGTTACTGCGCTTTACACACAGATTTTTCGTGAATTGAGCTCTAGCGCAAGGCTTGCTCGTAAATGAAATTGCTATGGTTACAATACGGATAGAATAAGCAGGGAAGGACGGATGATAGGTAGCTAGCTCACCAATCCACGGCCAGTAGTTCCTGTTTTCGATGGTAGATGACTCACCGATTTGCGGGCGGTAGTTGCGGTTCTCCGCGGTAGATGACTCGCCGATCTGCGGGCGGCAGTTGCGGTTCTCCACGGTGGATGACTCACCGATCTGCGGGCGGTAGTTGCGGTTCTCCACGGCGGATGACTCACCGATCTACGGGCGGTAGTTGCGGTTCTCCACAGTGGATGACTTACCGATCTGCGGGCGGTAGTTGCGGTTCTCCACGGCGGATGACTCACCGATCTACGGGCGGTAGTTGCGGTTCTCCACGGTGGATGACTCACCGATCTGCGGGCGGTAGTTGCGGTTCTTCGCGGTGGATGACTCCCGATCTGCGGGCGGTAGTTGCGGTTCTCCACGGCAGATGACTCACCGATCTGCGGGCGGTAGTTGCGGTTCTCCACGGCGGATGACTCACCGATCTGCGGGCGGTAGTTGCGGTTCTCCACGGTGGATGACTCACCGATCTGCGGGCGGTAGTTGCGGTTCTCCACGGTGGATGACTCACCGATCTGCGGGCGGTAGTTGCGGTTCTTCGCGGTGGATGACTCACCGATCTGCGGGCGGTAGTTGCGGTTCTTCGCGGTGGATGACTCACCGATCTGCGGGCGGTAGTTGCGGTTCTCTACGGCGGATGACTCACCGATCTGCGGGCGGTAGTTGCGGTTCTCCACGGTGGATGACTCACCAATCTGCGGGCGGCAGTTGCGGTTCTTCAGGGTGGATGACTCACCGCTCTGCGGGCGGTAGTTGCGGTTCTCCACGGTAGATGACTCACCGATCTGCGGGCGGTAGTTGCGGTTCTCCACGGCGGATGACTCACCGATCTGCGGGCGGTAGTTGCGGTTCTCCACGGTGGATGACTCACCGATCTGCGGGCGGTAGTTGCGGTTCTTCAGGGTGGATGACTCACCGATCTGCGGGCGGTAGTTGCGGTTCTCCACGGTAGATGACTCACCGATCTGCGGGCGGCAGTTGCGGTTCTCCACGGTGGATGACTCACCGATCTGCGGGCGGTAGTTGCGGTTCTCCACGGTGGATGACTCACCGATCTGCGGGCGGTAGTTGCGGTTCTCCAGGGTGGATGACTCACCGATCTGCGGGCGGTAGTTGCGGTTCTCCACGGTAGATGACTCACCGATCTGCGGGCGGCAGTTGCGGTTCTTCAGGGTGGATGACTCACCGCTCTGCGGGCGGTAGTTGCGGTTCTCCACGGTAGATGACTCACCGATCTGCGGGCGGCAGTTGCGGTTCTCCACGGTGGATGACTCACCGATCTGCGGGCGGCAGTTGCGGTTCTCCACGGTGGATGACTCACCGATCTGCGGGCGGTAGTTGCGGTTCTCCGCGGTGGATGACTCACCGATCTGCGGGCGGTAGTTGCGGTTCTCCACGGTGGATGACTCACCGATCTGCGGGCGGTAGTTGCGGTTCTCCTCGTGGCTGAGGTTTCCCGGTTTGAGCGCGCGCGGCGGCTGCTCGGCGTGCTGCAGCCGGCGCGCGGGGAACACGAAGTCCTCGGGGAACTGCGGGTCCTGGAAGCTGACGCACACGCAGCGGTTCCCCAGCACCGGCTTCAGGCCCACCACGGGCGACGGCAGCTGCCTGCGAACACACAACTCATCTCAACTACGTACCGGAGACTACCGCCTAACTATAACTGTCTTAGGATTGATATTGCTCTCTCTTTCCTTTTCGCTTGAAATTATCGAGACATCAAAGCCAAAGCCGGTAGTAAGACGGCAGAAAAGCGGATATGAATGCGCCAACTAGTCACATAGTCTACCTGTCTATACTACATTCAAATGTTAGTTCGCGATTCGACTTTGATTTACTTATAAGAATGCATAAATGTATAAGGTAGTCAAAAGTGGCGCCAATGTTTAGGAGCGAGAGGAGGCAATTACCTCTCGCTCATCCAACGAAGTGAAAGTACACACGGAGGGAGCCATCTCATATTCTAGATCGGACCCGTCTCCACTGGAGGGCCTGAGGTATCAGATGTTTAGGGCCGGCCGGGAGCCTGTCTATGGATTGGCCTTCCCGAGGGGTGACGCGGTGCTAGTTTGCGGCGCGTCACTGGATCCACATACAGGGGTTCAGACGTATCCCGCTCAGAACGCGTGCAACGACGTTGGCCAGCGACCCAGCGACTTCGACCCTAGGCTGTACCGGAGAAACCTGAAAAAAATGATAAGCCTGTTATTGAACGTACCCGCCGATACAGACGTTGTCCTTGCTGAGTATGATCTCCCCGCGCACCCCCTCGCTCCGGTAGGGGTACTTCTGCTCGCTGTCGATGAGGCTCCGCAGCTGGTGCCCGGCGGCCTCGTACAGCCCCAGGATGAACTGGTAGCTCTGGTTGCCCGTCGACACGTACAGCCGGTCGTGGCCCCGGATGTTGCGCTGAACTACAATTAAATTACTATTTGTATTCTTTTATAATTTACATATACTACGTATAGAGTCAGAACAAACGCTTTACATCGAAAACACGGTTCTGGTCGCTCTTGTGGAAGTGTCATACTTTTGTCGCGGCACATCACTCTGTCGCCATAGTTAACATACACCTCATCTGCTTACGATTGGTACAAAGGAACCATGCGGAAAACCCTGATCTATTTTACTTATTCTTTACCTAAGGTATTCTGCTGTCAAGCACTTTCATTTTGTGGTGGCGGCCATTTTGGATTTGAAAGCTGTCATAGTGTATATGTCACCGTCAAATTCCAAACATTGTTGGTTTACAATAAAACGCGGATCTTACGGTAGGTTAATTTAGTCAGATTATAATCTAACGACGATGTTATAATTTTACAGCGACATTTATAGTATTCTATGGGTTATCCTTTCATTTATTTTGATACCCATATTGAGGGAATTGTATAATCGTAAATTATGCCACTAGTGTGTTTTGTTGGTAATTATCGCTGAGGCGCTTTTGAGACCCGAGCCGGAGGCGAGGGTTTTAATACAGCCGCAGACGGTAATTTGAAACTGTTTTGTGTAGTTTTGAAGCAAATAAACATATTTTATTTCATATTATCAATTTTTAAAAAATTTACTTACTCTCTGCCTGCGTCAGGTTGTCGTAGTAAGGCTCGAGGGCCTTAAACAGGCGGTTCTCATCCACGAAGGGCAGTAAGGCCACGCCTTGCCACGCGAACTTCTTGCCGTTCAGGTCGATCTTGAAGTCTATAGGGTAGAAGTCGATGATTGGCGAGAACTAAAGGACAAAATAACAGTTACATTAATATGTGAAGCAAAAACATTGTACGCCATTTTACGAAAATTGCGCGGGAGACGTGGAAAAATTAAATTGGAATGAAGACTGGGTCGAAAATATACCGTTGTAATTAGACCGTCAGGAAGACTACGGAAAAATACGTTACACGCATTTTTTGTATTTGTTTTTGTATGTATAAAGATTTAGATCATCCAACTTCCAGATGGGGCTGTTGTGACGTCACGTCTTCGTAAAAATCATACAATATTTAAAACCACTGTATTTAAACAAATGTTGTTTCTAGGCCCACATAGTTTGGAATGTAATACAGTTCTGTACAGTATACTCTTATGTTATAGTTTGTGTTTATTACATTCTGTTTTGTGTGCTCATTGAATAAATAAATAAATAAAGTGACGGCACTGTCCCCTGGTAGAAATCGCTCTAAGGGATAAGGCCGCCATTTAAATTGTGCTTTTTGACTTTTTTAATAAAGAGTGACTGTGTTGCCCCTCGAAACTTTACACTCGTCCCTTTTTGTTTGTGACAACTGCTGGCCTACCAAAATCTTAAAGTTCTATCTTTCTAGAGGTATATGTATAAGGATGATATTTGACAGAATATGACTTTTTTTTTATAGTATAGAGTGACGAGGCAATCAGATCTGATGGTAAGCAACATGTCTGCCACATAATAGCGCAGTGACACGCAGCTATTGAACATGAAGAGTACAAATCATTATTCAGTCTTGCACCGCGCTCATCACCCAGACAAATAAGATGTTTTATCTCTATGCCCTGTAATTTCACTGAAGACAATGGCCTTCAAACCGGAACACAGTAATGTTTGCCCATTACTGCTTGGCGGTATAATAGCTGGCAACGGTATGGTACTTCCCCAGGCGGACTCTACCAAAATCCTACCACTACAATGCTTGTCAGACTGACTGTATATCACGTGAATTAGGTCCTCATGTATTAATTTAAAATTATACCTTTAATTTAAAAAGCCGACTGCACAAAATCAACAGATAAAAAACTATGTAATTCAATATTTAATGCTATCTAAGAACACTTGGGTGATTGAAACAAATCTAACAATACTATTTTTTATAATTCAGCCACTCCACAGACTCCAGGGTTTGTGATCTTTGTCATTACAAATATCTTTTTTTTACATATTCCAAGATTAGGAGAAAAAAGGCACATAAAGTTTTGGAACATGTTAAATCTAACGATATCTTGATTGTCAATATCCATCCAGCCGTTTGGAAGATACATTAATAAAGAAATTTACAAACACACAAGATACGCGCGAAAAACGTAACCCTTCCTTCAGTCGGGTAGTCCCCTATGCAGAGGCTGTTTGTGGGAGAATGAAACTGTGGAGCACGTGCTGCCATGCTGTGAGGCCACTAAAAGTATAAGATGTATGTTGTGAAACAACAACTGACGGAATGGCAGTGGAACTAGTATGCCAGCGCCCCTAGGCCGTGCTCCGCTGTTTCAAAGAGCTAGGCTGGTTCGGGTAGGCTGGCGGGGGGAAGTGCACAATACACCCCTAGCGGGACGTCAGTGCAGGTCTATCAACCCCACCCTGAATTAGAATCTATACTAATACTAGCGGCCCGCCCCGGCTTCGCCCGTGGTACATATATATAACCTACAGCATTCAAGGATTACGTACATATGAAAGAACGGTGAATGATTTTTTTAAATCGGTCCAGTAGTTCCCGAGATTAGCGTGTTCAAACTATAAATATGCTATAGGCTACTTTTGATCCCCAAATTATCGTGCTGTTTACTGGGTCAGAAGTGACACCTGTAGACAACTGGCGGGGATAACTAATTAAATGACGATTGGTCAGTTAACGACCGGGGATGAAAATGATTAAATTACTAAAATGGCTATTAAATAATAAGGGTTGATCGTAGAAGGGTAAAAATTGAGGATTGTATGTATTTTTGTATGATGTATCATAAAAAAATAGAAATTAAAAAAATTGTCTAAAAAATTAAAATGTAGGGGTGGACTACCCCTAACATTTAGGGGGATGAAAAATAGATGTTGGCCGATTCTCATAGATACCGGACAAACACAAAAAATTTCATCAAAATCGGTCAAGCCGTTTCGGAGGAGTATGGCAACGAAAACTGTGACACGAGAATTTTATATATTAGATTATTAAGCTGAAGAGTTTGTTTGTTTGTTTGAACGCTAGGATCTTGGGAAGTACTGGTGCGGATTGAAAGATTCTGTTTCTATTGGATAGTCCATTTATCGAGGAAGGCTATTATAGGCTATAGAAAATAACGCTACTAATAGAAGCGGGGCATGAATCAAGAATGTAACAAAATCGGGAAAAATATTCCTTATTGAGAGTTTTCGTAGGTTTCGTGCTTTGACATGACACATGACAGCATGTGTCTAAGATTGCGTCATTGAATATCACAGATTACATACCTCTTAAATATAAAACCTTTGCTAATAATTTTTTTTTTCTAAATCTGAGTTGGTACAACCAATTTCCGACAGGTGGCGTAGCAGGTAGCTGAAGAGGTGTTTTGTTCGAAAGCGATATTATCAGGAATGACTGAACCGATTTCAGTAATTCTTTCACCGTTGTATATGTACGGGATCCTGATGAGTACTGTATAATGTACCACGGGCGACGCCGGGCGCACATCTAGTTAGATGATAAAGTTGGCGGGTGCACTCACCGGGTCGCTCATGAGCGTGGCCCAGGGTTTGGGCACGTGCTGCGAGCTGGCGGCGGGGAACACGCCCATCAGCTGCTGCAGCGGTTGGAACTGACGGGCACGACAACATCATTACTTAGCATACATACATACAAAAATAAATAAACATTAGTGGACAATTCACACACACAACACCATCTGACCCCAAACTAAGCAAAGCTTGTACTTTGGCGGCCAGATAGCTGATATAATACTTACATAGTTTTAAATACATACTTATTATACATAGAAACACCCAGACACAGTGCAAATATTTGAATTCATCACACAAATATTTGCATTGGGTGGGAATCGAACCTACGACCCTCAACTTCGCAGGCAGAGTTACTACTACCCACTAAGCCACGAGGCCAGTCAAAAATACTCGATACTTATACCGTACAATAATGTTAGTTTAAAACCAAACGCGTGAGATTATAAACCCACGGTTAGGTTATAATCTAACGTTGCCAGATTATGGATAGACAGTACTAAAAACACTTTTTACTGTAATAGGTTCGCACTTGACCGCCATCTCGCCTGATGTTAAGCGATGATGCGGTCTACGATAGAGCGTGCTCACCTAGATGAAACCGATTCACTCTCGATTTGAAGACACCAAGATTGTAGCTATCGGGGAAACCCACTCAGGCAACACATTGACATTGACATGAACATTAAACAGTAGCTAGGTAATTTAGGTATAAAACAACGTAACGTTCTCATCACGTCGAAAATTAATGTCAAAGTTAAAGTAGGGGTCGAATTACAAGATTAATTACTCGTAGACGGCGCAGTAGGAGGGCAAGTGAAAGACTAAGTGAAAGGCAAAGTCAAATTGAAAATAAAAGTGGAAGTCATAGTAATTGTCAAAGTTAAAGTATAAATTTAAAGGCAAAGTGAAAAGTCAAAATTTGAAAAGTGAACATTTCCGATACAAGCAAATCTTCGCATCCTAGAGTCTTACCGGCTGCGTTCCCCTTCTCGAACTTTGTGGAGAGTCCAGAAATGTTAACAAAGTCTGAGGCGAAGGGCGCGTAGTGGTAGGGGAAGTACCACTTCCACGAGGCGCAGCCCTGGTAGTAGTAGCGGAGCACCCAGCACAGCCCGCGCACGTACTGCAGCGCCACTCGGTACCTGATCAGTCAAGAACATATTTTAAAATAGGACTCGTCTTGTTTGAAAGGCACTGTGTCCAGGGATTCCAGGGGCAAAGAAATAAATTGCTAAAAAGACTGGGTCAAAAATACATGTCAAATGTCAAAACGTGTCTTTTATTAACCGACTTGAAAAGAAGGCATCAATTCAACAGTATATGATTTGGACTTTTCATGTTCCAATAGCTGCGTGCTGTTATGTGTCAGGCATGTTGCTTACCATCAGGCACATGTCCTGACCGTCTCATCACTCTTTATTAAAAAAAAAAGTATATTATATTTTTTCGGTTTCTCGTGAACGCCCAAACTGATTAAAATCATCATTATTTTTTGTTAAAGTACTCCCCGCATGTTGTACAATTTTATCGAAATCTGTGAAGCTGATTTTAAAAATTAAATCAGTTGTTTCGTTTTTTTTTTCAGAGAAAAACACATATTTTTTGTAGTTAGTATGATATAACGTGTTACCTGAACTCCATGTTGTCCCTGGCGACCTCGAACTTGCTCTCGTAGTAGCGCTCCTTGAAGCCCTCCTCCCAGAGGCGCACCTCGTCGTGCTTGTCCTCGTCCTCCTCTTCCTCGTCGAGGCCGGCCTGCTGGGCGCTCCGCTTGCGGCCTCGGGGCTCGTTCTCTTGCTGACACAACAAATAAGGAGCTGTTCAAGTAAACTAAATAAAACCTACATTCAACGCTGACTAAGTTAAGGGCTCCTTCGCTCGCGGGAAGGGTCCTTGGGCCCGGACAGGGGAAAAAGTATTACGTAACGCAATTTAGGGGTGCATAGAAGATTTTTTTTTAGTGAAAAATTCTATACAACGTGGTGGATTTACTCCCAACAATATTTTAACAGTCTATTCTAACACTGATGTAGACTTCATCACCCAAGGTCTCTTTGCCTTCTGCACGGTAGTTCACGAGATAATTCGAGTCAAAGTTTGACGTAAAAATCCCACTAAATCTCCAGCTGAAACCCTAACGCATGTACAGCTGACAAATGACCTTGCCGCCGATGCCGCGACGTCCTATAAATCCGTGCCAAAGTCTGGCCATTGGGGTAAGTCAAATAAAATAAAAATAAAAAATATTTTTTTATGGAAAAAAAATTGAGCTTTTATGTCTGATTTTCACATATATGATTCAAAACTGAATGTAGATGAACTACCATAAATATTGTTCCACCTTTCTGTAACACTTTGTATAATATGGGTTGTTTTTTTATAATATGGAGCGATAAGACGAGCAGGGCATGTGCCTGACAGTTAACAACCCGCCTGCCCATAACGACAGTGACACGCAGCTATTGGACCATGAAGAGTACAAATCATTACCCAGCACTGCACTGCGCTCGCCACCCAGAGATACAAGATGCTATATCTGTATGCCCTGTAATTTCTCTGGAAACATAGCCTTCAAACTGGAACACAGGGGTACCGTTTGGCGGTAGAATAGCTGGCAAAGGTGTGGTACTTCCCCAGGCGGACTCTGCCAAGAGTCCTACCACTACAACTCGTGGTCATCTATTATATAAAAAAAATGGCTTCTCTGTAAAGTCTTTTGGTTTACGATCTTTTGGTTGACAACGTCATAGCAAAACATTAATTGATGCAGCGCAAGCGTACAATGAGCGTAACGGGACATAACGGGACACTTTCGTGCTTGCAGCCGGCGTTCATCGATTTATTAGTAATATTTGTCTGTATGTCCTTAATAGAATAGGTGATTGACCTGCACTGACGTCCCGCTAGGGTGTCTGTGTGTCCTTTACAGAATAGGTAAATAAGATAAGGAGGTAATCTTTAGAAAAGTGGTTGCGCATGAGTCAAAGAAGGTTTCCGAGTTGGTGCAACCAATTTTTGGCTTGACAGGTGTCGTCGCGCTGGGTACAGGCAGTGGTGTGTCGGGGAGCGCGGTACTCACCGCAGCGACGGCCTGCATGCCGGCGAGGCGGATGTTGGCGGCCTCGCGCCGCGCGTTCGCCACCGTCGCCGGCCCCTGGTTCAACGCCTGGAAAACAACATCACACGTCAATTTCATAAATTAACCTGTTAATTAACTTAAAGTAACCTACAAAAAGTTGAACAAATATAGACGCGTATCTATAGAATTTCGGTTTAAAATATCAACTGGAAGAAGCGGTGTCGCGTCGCTCTAGAAGTTAAAATAGAAAAGTTTTCGGAGGCCGCTTCGGGAACTGATCTCATTAAGATTTTTATCTATACTAATATTATAAAGCTGAAGAGTTTGTTTGTTTGTTTGTTTGATCGCTAGGATCTCGGGAAGTACTGGTCTGAATTAAAAGATACTTTTTCTATTAGATAGTCCATTTATCGAGGAAGGCTTTAGGCTATAGAACATAACGCTACAATCAATAGAATCGGAGCATGAATCAAGAATGTAACAAAAACGGGGGAAAAATATTCCTTTTGAGAGTTTTCGTAGCGTGCTTTGACCACAGACTAAGTAGAGAGATACACTTGACATGACAGCATTACAGCGATTATGTCAACTTCAACTTCAAATTTTTATTTTTGCTTCCATTCGGTAATGTCACCGTAATTTCGCCAATGTCCAAGATTGCGTCATTGAATATAAACCTTTGCTAATCAAATTTGTTTATAAATCTGAGTTGGTACGACCAATTTCCGACAGGTGGCGTAGCAGGTAGCTTTAGAGGTTTTTTGTTTGAAAGCGATATTATCAGGAATGGCTGAACCGATTTCAGTCGTAATATTATACCGTTGGATATGTACGGGATCCCGATGAGCGCCCTATAATGTACCACGGGCGAAGCCGGGGCGGGCATCTAGTGTAGTATAAAGTGAAGAGACGTGCAGGACATATGCCTGATGGTAAGCAAGCAAGTCCACAACAGTAGTGACACGCAGCTATTGAACGTTGCTATTATCAGGCACATGTCCTGCTCGTCTAGTTACTTTATACTATAAAACAAAAAACGTGTGTGCTTGAAACCGTACGGTAGATGTGAAAAGTGAATTAAGAAATAACTATTTACTGACAGCAGCTGCCTATCGTTTTCGCTCCGGCATTTGTTTACGCGAACATTTCTTTCATTACCGAGGGTGACGCAGAGCTTCATTTACAATATACAAATGAATATATGTGTGGTGCGCCAAAAATAAGTTTACAACTAAAAAAAAGTTTATACGCTGATGATGAGATGCCAGAAGGTGAACTTACGGTCGGCGCGAAGGACGTCTTCTCGAGCAGACCGAAGTTGACCTTCTGCTGGCGCTGGCGCGCCTTGTTCTTGGCGCGGAAGTTGAGCTCGTTGGTGTGGCGCCGCTTGAAGATCTCGTCCTCCACGTGGCCCAGCTCCGTCATGATCACCTGCACGCGGTCCAGGTTCACGTCGCCCGAGTCCGTGATCCAACCCTGCACATACACTCCAACTTATTTAACATAACTAGCTGTACCCTGCCACGCTTCGCTGTGCCACATTGTCATGCAAAAATTAGATAAAAACAATCCTTGATGCGGATTATATATCATTCTAAAATTTCAGCTCGATCGGTGCAGAACTTTTTGAGTTTTTGAAGCGTACACAAACCAACATAACGTTTTCATGTATAGAAGATAGAGATATTATGATGTTACATTGGTCAAGTGAAGATCACAATCTAGCGCTAAAAAGCCTTCAAAGTATTGAAAATCGCAGAAAAATTGTTTTTCTGCTTTTTTTTCGGATACACTTCGGAGAGTGAGCAACTGATGTGCATGATCTGTTACCATTTTGCCCTTTTTTTTATCGGAATGCTCGTAGCTCGAAATAGCGACAACGTTTCATGGTTGATGTTCCAAACACACGAACGAAGAGATTTGACTCTAGTTTTGTGATAAGAACGTCTATAATCTTCGAGGGTTCGAGACGTCGAGTTGCGGCAACAGCCCGCCCACGAAGCCTGAGCGGAGCGCTACTACTACATCTATAATCTGTGGAATACGTTGCCTGAGTGGGTTTTACCCGATGGTTACCATCTTGGTGTATCATTTTTTTCAAACTAACACGCTCCATCGTAGACCGCATCAGGCCGTCAGACCGTCGCTTAACGTCAGGCGAGATAGCGTTCTAGAAGTAAAAACCTACAATAGTTATAAAAAGAAGATGAGTGTCGAGAAATACCTTATAGAAGTGGGTGAAAATCCTCTAAAATGCCGGAATGGTCTTTGATAAGAATTTAAGATATTATCACCGATAGCACGAATATATCTATTCACTTCATCCGCCAGTGTCCTTAGCGAACAAATATTTATTAGCTAGCGCGGATTTTATGTACGAAAAAATTAGTATCTGGTCTTTATCCCTGTTGTGGACGCCATACCTTGGTCTTGTAGACGCACTTCTTGTAGAGGTTGACGAGCCTGTCCACGGCGCCCTCCCTGATCTCGAGGCTGGGCAGGTGCGGCAGGAAGTCGTTCCCCACGAAGAAGCACATGAACACCCAGTCGTCCAGCGCGCGCTCGAAGTCGTAAGGGAACGGCAGGTTCGGCATCTGGGTACCAACACAAATGTTCATATGATGATACTAAAATTGAGAATAGCAGGAAGGGACTGGAGGGTAAAGCATATTTAACGATTTATTGTCATATCTCCTAATCTAATTTAAAAAAAAACAGTCATGGGGAGTATTTCTAGTCTAAGTGGGGCTGGTCTGGTCTAGCTGGGAGCACGGCAACTTTAGATCCTGATCCCATGATTCGAATCCCGAGCGCACCACTTGAAAATAATGTGCATGATGCTGCTAAATTTAAAACGGCGAAGGATCATCGTCAGGAAACCGGCATGGTCCAAGATTCATTCGAGGTCATGCGTCATCCACCGATCCGCACGGGGCCAGTATTATTATTGCCTTGGCTCTCTCCTTGCGAGAGAAGGGCCCGAGTCCGAGCAGTGAGAACATTTAGCGGGTTGCTTATGCATGGCGCACGCGTCGCCGGCTGGTTGTAGCGACGTACCTGCAGTTCCCTCTCCAGGTACTCCCGGAGCACCGACAGCCTCACGAAGATGAAGCTGTCCTGGCTGCCGAAGGCCGGGTCGGCGCGGTCCACCGAGGCGTCGGCCGTCGTGCCCGTGCACTCCTTCATCTCGTGCCCTGGGGGAGCATCAAATTTACTCAGTACTTACAGCACGCACACATCGTGAATATCACTGACTCACAGCTGAGGCAAGAACCTCAATCCTACTAATCCTAATCCTATTAATATTATAAATGTCATAATCATAATCTTTATTTCGTAAATATTATTTACGTGTATTTGAAGTTACGGCTGGTCTAGTCGGGAGAACGGCGACTGCCGATCCGGAGCCCCGGGTTCGAATCCCACCACGCGCACCACTGTCTTTTCGAAGTCATGTGCGTAATGCCGTTAACTTAAAAACGGTGAAGGAAAACATCGTAAGGAAACCGGCATGTACTTAGAATCTTTCGAGGTCATGTGTCATCCACCAACCCGCACTTGGCCAGCGTGGTGGATTATGACCTTAACTCTCTCCTTGCGAGAGAAGGCCCGAGTCCCAGCAGTGGGAACATTTAGTGGGCTGCTTATGCTATTATTATGTATTTACATGTCAAACGTAAAAAAAAAAAATTATAACTGGTATTACAGTGATCTGTGATAATAATGTCAGGTTACATTTGTCTAACCAGAGTAAACATTAATACAAAACAAGAAGAATCTTGTTTCGACACATTTAATTGTACTTGAGTACATTCTTGAATTCAAGGAACTCTTTGCGACTATAAAAAGTCTGATCGACAAGCCAACGCCTCAGGCGAGGTTTGACGCAGGCCAGGCTTAGAGCGCCAACTACGTCACGAGGTTGCTTATTGTACTTGGTCGATCCCATAACGTGAGTGAGCATGTCGGACTTCGATAATCTCCTGGCAACTGGCTCCAGTTGGCCTGCGCGTTGTGTATGGTACGCAGTCCGGTCTCCACATGATGTCAGTGTTTGGATGTATGTTGGGTTTGAACTCCTCGCGGATGAAGGTGGAGTTGGGAGTTGTGTTAGTTACCGAGCTGGCCGCAGACGTCACAGGGCCGCGGTTTGTTGGGTTTGAACTCCTCGCGGATGATGGTGAAGTTGGGCTCGTGCGTGGCCAGCCCCAGCATGATGAGGTCAGCGTCCGCGCCACACAGCACGTGCTGCGTGTTCGGGTCGTGGTCCGGTTGAGCTGCACAATTCAAATACATATTTAAAAAATATGGTCTGTAAAGTTTGTTTACTTGATAATGTCATAATTAATAAAACTTAATTGACCATTGAAGACTGCCTGGAAGATCCGTATCGCTGATTCAGCGATACGGTCGTCAACTGTCGCACTTGTTTACAGTAGATGGCAATTTTTTTTAGTGTATCCTGTCTAAATTGGCATACATCTATGTCATTGTCTACCTATTTCTTGTGTAGACAGTAACTTCCATTCCAAACTTCGATATTAACATTTCTAACAAATTTTTACAATGAATAACAAATTCAACTTCACATGCCTCATCGGCTGCAATTGTGAAGCACTACACTAGAGGTTCCCAAACTTTTTTTCTCGTGGACCACTTTCAAAATTTTACTATATTCGGTGGACCCCCCTGCTGCTACATTAATTTATTAATTACAATAACAATTAATTATTGACATAATTAATTGTTATTGACATAATTAATTGTTATTATTGCCACTTAAAATTCGTCATAGCAGTAAACAAGGAATACACAAAACCACTTGAATACAATGTAGGACTATTCCAAGGGTGCTGCTTATCACCAATAGCATTTAATATAGTTATAAATATTTTAGTAGACAAAATAATATCCCGTGAAAAGAAATGGGGCTACCGGTTTAAAATCAACAATAAGTACACTGAGTCAATCTTGGCCTTTGCGGACGACCTTGCAATACTTACACGTAATCCTAAACAGTGTCAAGAATTGTTGAACGAAGTCGATGAGTTCTGTACATGGACGGAGGGAATGAGGACAAAACCATCTAAATGTCATTGTCTTTGTCTGGGTAGACGAAATACCAAATATACGTCTTACGATCCGGGACTCTCCATAAGTGGCCAAGGAGTTGCCACAATTGCAGATGCAGTGCAGGGCAGTACCTTTCAAATTTCTTGGTAGAAAGATAGATCACAAAGGACGTACACCATCATTAGAGGTGGTTGTTGAAAATTTCATGAACAACCTCAATAAGGTAGACCAGCAGCCTATCAGCAATATCAAAAAGCATGGATATATGACAACCACCTCACATCACGTCTCACTTGGCCTTTCCTAGTATATGACATCGGTAAAACTCTCCTGGCAAAGCTAGATGCCAATGTCATAAAGATATTGAAGTCATGGTTAGAATTGGCACATCCGGCTGATCCCTCTACTCTTTTTAGGGATCACAATAGTTTTGGGCTGAAACTAAAGAAACCGTCTGAACTTTACAAACACCTAAGAGTTACAAAAACGCATGTTTTGGGAAAGTCGCAAGACGACTTAATTACATCTCTCCCAAAAGACAAAACTGCTTCAGACCTAGAATCTAGACTTCAATTCCATAAACAATTTATGGCAGGTGCACAAGTAAATACTGCTGGGTTGGGTGGGAGAAGGAAAAGGAAGACCGAGACATGGTAAAACCTTTCTACAACAAGACGAAAATACTTGGTTACAAAGTGCACGCTATGAATTTAGAAATGCAAAGTGAGTGGTTAACCATAGGTGAGTTCTGTATCCCATTAGCTCTAAAGTGGCGCACCTTGATCTATGACTGGTCTCCTGCCTTATTAAAATTTTATCTAAATGCATTCCAAATGACCCTCCTGACCAGAGTAACTTGGTAAGGTGGGGAAAAGCCTCTGAAAAATGTTGCTATACTTGTGGAGAGGCGATATGTACAGCAAGGCACATATTGGTGGGATGCAAGGTGCTCCTTGATGGGGTCATTACTCACGGCGTCATGACAGAGTACTTGAAATCATACGTGAAGCCATGAGCCTTTCAGTAGCTAGAGCCCAAAAGGGATTGACGACAAACAAAAGACAAATTAACTTTGTAAAAGCAGGCTCAACTTCAAACTCCAGGAACAAGCCTTACTCAATCCTGGGTACAGCACCTGATTGGACTATTTTAATGGACACGTATGAAAAGCACTACAAAATCCCAGAGGATGTGGGTGTTTCGTCATCCAGACCGGACATTTTCCTTTTTCTAGAGCTACGAAACGCATAGTCCTTGTAGAACTTACCGTACCGTGGGAAACTAATATACCTAAAGACCACGCGATGAAACAAAATAAGTATTACGACCTCCTAAACGAATTAACAAAAACGGCTATGTAGTTAGTTTATACGCTGTAGAAGTGGGGAGCGAGAGGTATACCAGCAAAATCTCTCTATAACCTACTGAAAGACCTTGGCTTATCCAGAAGTGCAGTAAGTTCTATACTAGAACGAGTATCTAAAGCTGCACTAGTAGGCTCATATCAGATTTGGCTGGGCAGGAGAGAAAAAACGAGTGGTGAAGGTGAGTGTTGATGTACGTCAGAAAGGGGCCCCTTAAACCTACGCCCGAGTCACAAGTCTCGGGAACTACTCGAGTTTTCTCTCTCTGCCACACGATGGACCCGGCACCGCACGGTGAATCCATGGAATGCTAAGAAGATCGTCTCTACTGTATTAACAAAACTTCAAAAATATCACACTAATTTGGGGGTGTTAAGAAGAAAAGAAAAGTAAAACATTTTCTTGTGTCCTATTTTTTTTAATAATACTTGTGGTTAGTTGATTTTAAACAGAACTATAAACATTTATTATTACAATCGAATTAACTCTGAAATGTAAATAAATCATACCTAGTATAGTCATACTTTTAGTGAGATGGATGTACTTGATGAATTTTCTTCCACTGACAGATTTTTGTGTACCCTCACTTTACAATTTGTGAACCCCTGTTTTCTTTACAAGTCAACGTGGACCCCTATGTGGTCTCCTATGGACCCCTGGGGGTCCACCTGGACCACTTTGGGAACCTATGCACTACACCATGCCATTTTAAGATAATTTTGTAACCAGCAGTTTTAGCATAAAAATGACTTCGACTACGAGTTTTGAGATTACAGAACCTGTTTTATTATAAAAACTCTTCTAAACTCTTACCTCTCTGTCTCCTGATATAGTCCATAATTTTGTGTTCCCCTTCACCAGGCACGTTGGCATCAGACAAGATTACTTTCACGCCTTTCCAGCCGGGGTCACTGTTTAGTCTGAAAATAGAAAAGAAATTTTTGTGGAATCAAGCTTTAACAACAAACTTAGACAATAAGTTTTCAAGTATCTCTGGGTGTTTATATGGAGAACTAGTAACCTATGGATCATCATCATCATAATCAGCCACAATCATGCCACTCAGCCCGCTCCTCAGCTTCACTTCTCAAATCTTTTCTTGAAACACAGCAGACTTCATTTCAACTTTTATTTTTTGACTTCTGTATACATCAAAACCACAACTTCACCAGTGTCTTGTGAGTTGTTGATGAGACACTGCATGAAGGTATGAATGCAGCATTATAGATTAGTGATATGGGCCATTGGTTTGTAGGCATCTTGTTATTTTATTACTCGTTCATAGTGATTAATCTTTTAATTATTAGGCACAAACACACACTGTCCAAAGCAGACTCTTGCCACACAATTGTACATCTGCTGTTGGAATAAAATATATATTCAGTAGAGCCTATCTAAGGGCAACTTCCATAGATTTTTTAAAAAAACAACTGTTAAAAAAAATTACCTGTCATGAATGTAATAATGCAAGCATTTGCTCAGACGGTCCATGAAGGGTGTTCCCGGTGTAATACAATTGGAATCAAAATGAGCCTCCTTAGGCCTCTCAGGCGGCAAGTAAGCACCTTTCGCTTGCAGCTCGAACGGATCCGAGCTACTTCCTCGATCTTCTCCTGAGTTTCCTTGGAGGCACGGAATCGGCGGGAACGCTGCTGGTTCATTTTCGCTCTAGGAGCCTATAAAATTGTAAGTGAAATTAGTAAAAGTTTTAGATACTAGTGGAACACCCGGCTTTGCCCATGGTACATTATAGCCTGTAGCACTGAATCTAATCTTAAGAAAAGAGCTAAGTAAACAACAAAGAATAAACTTATTATAAAGGATAAAGAGATATCACTGAGGGATCACATACATATACAACTGTGAAAGAAATTTTGAATTGGTACAATAATTCCTCAGATTAGCGTGTTCGATCAAAAAACCTCTTCAGCTTTATAATATTAGTATTGTATTATATTAGATTGGACATTGACATTGGATTGTGTTACACAAATAAGATGTAAAAATAGCTTAATTATCCTATCTTAACAAGTAATTAAATTAGTGTTATTTTTTTCTTTTTGTATTATCGGTACTGTGTCACCAGCACTAATTATGTAAATTTTAAAACAATTTGCTAATCAGCTATAGGTATTCAAGAAGACATACCACTCCATCAATAGCCATATACAGCAGTTTTCTCGGCCGCACAATCCTGAACAACCTGTCAATGCACTCAAAAATTGCCACCATCATCTCATCCTCGTCCTTGGGCGGGGGCTTGTCTTCTGGATGTGTGCATGGATGGATGATACCGTTCATGTCAAGGTATAGGTTATCAAACTCCACATCATTTGGATTAGGGAGGGAGGAGTCCGCATAAACAAGTTGGCCATCTACGTCGACTGGCTAAAAAATAGATTGCAAGTATATGTTAGTAAGCTTACAAATATATGTTAGAAATATAAGGCACAAAGTAAGAGCACTGACTCTAAGAGGACCAACATTTATGAGTGTGTAAGTTTATCAGCTTCTATTAAATTATGTTTTTCCAACAATTGTTTACATTAAGATATTGACAACGTCAAGAGCTGATATTATTGATGGGATTGAGTGCTTAATTAATTATAAACAAATCTAATAGGTGTTCAGTTAGACAACAAAAATTTGACCTGATTTTCATATATACTCAAATTACTTTCTACTTTTAAGATTTAATACCAGGAATTCTAAAATAGGCCAAGAAAGAAGAAGCAATTAATTGAATTCAGATATCTTATAATCTAAAAGTAAAATTATAGGTTAGGGAATACTTTACCCTCTGTTCATTACATTCCACAATGACACTAGGGTACTTTCGGCTAAGCCAGCGAAAGAATGCTGGTACTCCCATCTTTGGACACGTCTATAGGTATACTTTAAGATTTATTAATCAAATAAAATGTTTATATTTGTCACGTATTCAACACAAACAAATCGACGCAGATGCCATGTTTAGAAGTGAGTGAAAGAGAGAGCACGATAGGGATGTTAAAAAATAATCGATTTTTATTTTATAATAATCGATTTTTGAGTCGATTTTTAAAGTAACAAAAATCGGTTTTTTAATCGATTATAAAAGTTACGTATTTAAATCGATTTTCGAAAATAATGAAAAAGTTGTTAAATTTTTTAGTTTTTGAGACAACGTGGTCGTTTAGTTATTTAATTCTCGTTTTAAGTATTTTATTTTAATACGCGTCAACTGTAACATAAGACATTGGTGGTTTTGTGGCATTAATTATTTGTAATTTTACTGTTTTTTTAACTTGAAGATTAACGAAAGACTATTTGATAATGATTTGATTATTTGAATTGATGCTTAGTCAGTGTTTGTATAATTATGTAATGTAAATAATAGTAGATTAAAATTGGTAGTTCTTGGATAGACAGCTTAGAGTGATGAATTATAAAGTGAATTATTAAGTTTTAGGAGGAAGACCATACTCCTCAGTGCACTCAGCGAGACCACATATCAGTTGGCGTCTAATCTCGCCCTACCTGATGAGTTGGATACGAGGAACTACGAGAGTATCCTACAGATCCTCGACGATCACTTCACTCCAAAGCGTTGCGGGTTCGCCGAGAGGTTCAAGCTCTACGGCGCGGTGCAGCGCCCCCGGCGAGACGCACCCGCAGTGGACCGCGCGCCTGCGCGGGCTCGCCGCCCACTGCGCCTTCCGGAACCTGGAGGACTCGCTGCTGGACCGGTTCGTGATGGGCATGGCGGCCGGCGCCGAGTGCGACCGGCTGTTCGCGCTCGACGTGCACGACCTCACGCTGGGGAAGGCCGTCGAGCTGGCCGAGAGCGTGCGCTGCGCGCGCGTGGGCGCCGCCGCCTCGGGGCCGCGCCCGCCCGACGACGGCGGGGCCGTCTGCAAGATCGATCAACGAAGAGGACCCGCCAGGAAGGAACCCCGGGGACGAAGCGTTTCGTGTACCGCCTGCGGTTGCAGCGGTCATCGTGCGGCCGAGTGTCGATTCGCGAGTTATACTTGCAGGAACTGTTCCCGGAAAGATCACCTCGGGAAGGTGTGCCCGACTAGAAAAATGAATTACGTCGAGCAAGGTAATTCTGATGACGAGGGAGATGACGGTGAGTTTAGAAATTAGCGAATGATGATGTTGTATCGATTACTGGCGAAATCCATTAAGTAGGGACTAAATAAATTAACCAACTTGGTATTACATGGATCCCACAACTTTTTTACAGTAGAAGAACTGAGTTCCGAGACTTGTTTTTTACAAGTTTTCATTTTGATGGAATAAATATGTTCTCTTTAGAGAATAAAATCGCAAGTATTCAAAATCAAAAAATCAAATGTTGACAACACAAAAGGGGTAAGTAAGTGGGTGGTAACTCTGCCTGCGAAGCCGACGGTTGTGGGTTCGATTTCCACCTAGTGCAAATTTATGTGTGTTGAATTCAAATATTCGTAACGTGTATGGGTGTTTCTATGTTTTCTTGTTTCTAATAAGTTTGTTTTTACAACTACGAGCACATAAATACTATAAAATACGATATCTGTCTGCCATAGTTGCTAAGTTACGGCTGGTCTAGTCTGCCGATCCGGAGACCCCGGGTTTAAAACCACGCACACCACTGTCTTTTCGAAGTCGTGTGTGAAGTGTGCGTAATGCCGTTAACTTAAAACGGTGAAGGAAAACAGTGTGAAGAAACCGACATGTACCTAGAACCTGTCGAAGTCATATGTCATCATGATGAATGATTGCCTTAACTCTCTCGTTGTGAGAGAAGGTCCGAGTCCCGGCAGTGGGAACATTTAGTGGGCTGTTGATAATGTCTGCCATTGTACAAGCTTTGCCTGGTTTGGGGTCAGGTGGTGATGTGTGAATTGTTCATCAGTATATATATAAATATTATATGTAATTTTAATATGAAATGCATTTACTTCTAACTAATCCATAAAAATCGATTTTTTCGTAAAAATCGATTATTTTTTAAATTAAAAGCTATTTTTAATAAATCGATTAATTTTGAATAAAGAAAAATAGATTTTAATTTAATCGGTTCTTTTACATCACTCTACATCCCTAGAGCACGAAAGCAAAGGAGAATATTATGTTCTATCTTTTATCCGTTCAAAAACATACTTCTAGTTTTTGCCCGCGACTTTGTTCTTGATCTCGAGTTTTGTCAAGCGCCGATTAGACTACGCGTTATTCAGCACACGTTATTCAGACTGTCTTAGAGTCTGACTTCTCAGCTCGCTATTACACCAGTCTGAAAAACGCGCGCGCTCGCGCTTACGCAATACAACTCTAGGACTCTTAAACGGTACTTAATTTTTTTTCACTGCACGCTATTTTGGTATTTATTCATTTAAATCAATGAAAAGAATTTTAAGTATTTAAGATTGGTACAATAACAGCGAGATCATAAATAAAATTATGGCATTTGAACTCTGAATACCCAAAGCACAAAAACAAAAATTGCCGCGAATATCAATGAACCAATCACGAACCAATGAAATTATATTTTTAACCCCCGACCAAAAAAAGGGGTGTTATAAGTTTGACGTCGATGTCTGTCTGTCTGTCTGTCTGTCTGTCGGTCTGTCTGTCTGTCTGTCTGTCTGTCTGTCTGTGTGTGTGTGTCTGCTGTGGCATCGTAGAGCTCAAAAGGATGGGCCGATTTCGATGTGTTTCTTTTATTTGAAGGTTAATATTCGTGCGAATGTTCTTAGCTATGTTTGGTTAATATCGATTCAAAATGGCCGCCTCCACAAAATGGCGGACAAAATATTTCTTCACAACCTACCTCAATATGGGTATCAAATAAAAGGGCTTGACTAGTAGAACATTATAAACTATAACAAATTTCAAATCCAAGATGGCCACCACCACAAAATGGCGAATAATATATTTTTTCAATTACGTACTACCACAATATGGGTATCAAACGAAAGGGCTTGACTAGTGTAATACTTTGCACTATGACAAATTTCAAATCCAAGATGGCCGCTCCCACAAAATGGTGAAATACTTTTTTTTTCAAAACTTCCTTAATATGAGTATCAAATGAAAGGGCTTGACTAGTAGAATGTTGTACACATAACAAACCCGAGGTAGTCGCGGGTTAGTCAAAATTTTTAATTTTGTTCTTGTAAGACTATGAGACCGTTTTACCTGAAATAAAACGGTTATTATATACTTACCTTAGTAGAAGCTTATATATATTGAGATAGGCAGCACCATTTCCCGTTGTAGCAGTTATCTCTTTCTACTGATATAGCTCTGTCTCTTTCGCACACCCCCTCTCGCCAGGCGCACGAGGTAGCTGGAGGCTCCGAGCTTGCTCGTCATTGTGTCGAAATATCACCAGGCAGAGATAGTAAGCTTCTACTAAGGTAAGTATATAATAACCGTTTTATTTCAGGTAAAACGGTCTCATTATACACTTGACCGTTAGTAGAAGCTATATATATTGAGACCTGTTTGTTATCGCCTGGTGAGAGGAACGCCAATGTGATATTAGGAAAAGTATACAGTTTGGCAGAAAACACCATTATATATAAATATAAGAACACTAATTTAATAACTGATTATTAATGGATCTGCCATCTTATTTTCAAGACCTGGTAGAATTGTTACATAATTAGTTATTTTCAGAAATTCTTGTCAAGCTGTATATGGAAAGAACAGTGATTATTGCTGTGTGAATTGTCCACCAATATTTATTTATTTATTATTAATTATGTACTCTTCTATTGCAACAAAAATGTGTGTGACGAACCACTGATCGTAAAGCTATAATTGGACTAAAGACTAAATAGTCATCATTGACAATATAATTATCATTGTATTGAATGTGAACTTACACACGTCCAAATTTTTATGAACAGAAGGGTGGCAGCAAAATTAAAGAGTACATTTCTAATATCCAAATGTTCTGTAACACACCTTCTTACGAGCATTGATAGATATTTGTACAAGGGTTTGTATCCAAAATCAATGAATTAGTATGAAACGGGTAGAAACGTTTTTTTATCGTTATTATGATGTGACAAAGAATTAGTTGACACTTCTTCAAAGTAATAAATAGTACCTTTGAAAAGTTTTTTAAGTATCGCATACCTTCTGCCCTTGTTTAAAATTTCGTCTAAGAGGAGATTGTTAACCCAACTTTTTGAAGTTACAGCTGACCGTGCACTTCATGGTGTAGCGTTTGATGCCAGCGGTCTTCAGAAGAGACTTGTACCTACCATCCGGAGATGACGATACTGGACTCATGGGGCGAAGGACGTCATAAAGCTATTAATAAACTTGAGCTGTTAGATATACGGCGCCATTCGTTTAAAATCGTTATCGTTTCATGTGTCCAAAATACAGGACAGAATAAAGATTTTGATTGAGAGTGTTTGCCAACAGTTTTTACCCTAAGTGTCGAGAATCTCTATATTCTCATTATCGTCTTATTAGCTTAAACCCAGTTTGACGCCACTACATAATATCGGTCGTATATACCTAAATATCTGTAGGTACATTTTATCTTTGTCAACGGTCAAGGAGACAAATCGCAGCTCCTGCGGCTTGGACACGGGCACAGAGGGGCGACGGAACCCCGAACAATTTAAAAAGCATTAGAAAAATGTTTAGAGTATACGCATATTATTTTGTCCGAATATTTATATGCCAAATAGATAGTTTTCGACCATCTCTCATTTTTAAGGCCTTATTACATGTTATTACAAGGCTATGGCCTTAATACATGTGTCATGTTATTACTCGTAGTTCAGTTTATTCTGTATTAGATCGTGTGGAACCAACTGCATAACAGAGCGTTTCTGAATCTAGTCGGATTGATCCGACACGGAATGTGACCTCTCGGTCTTTGTCTTATTTGTTCAGAATGACAGAGACAGGGATTGTGATTCCGAATTTGAACCATTCAGATTGCGTTTAGAGTTTCACTACCCCGATTTGTTAAGAAAAAATTTGCTTTAGGAGAAATTGATATACTGTCACCTAGCAACAGCTGTAAATTCGATCCGTCTTATTCGGTAGTATATGGGATCTATATTATATTATTTGGTATCCGATATTCAGCGCTTTCATGACTGTTTTATCCGTTCTCTGGGTAGAGGGCCGCTACGATTCGACTAAATAAAAAGTTACATGACTATCATCCCATGTCTTTATTCTGTCTTTTCACCCCTCATCTGTATGTCTGGCACCTCCAGAAACCATGACTTTAACTTTTGATGTTTGTAATCCAGTTGTTGTGTCGACTAGACATAGTGTAAGGTTGTTAAAGTAAATAAGTTGTCAATAGTCAAATCTTTAAAAAGTGAACGGGCTGTGTGTGACAGCTCATGATTTTAGGTCCGCTCGACAAAATACCGGCTCCCACGAGGAGCTATCATGAGGAAGGTTTCTGTTGCTTGACTGAGATCACCAATACTCAACATCAATACACTTGGCATGCGGAATGGTGGTGGGAACACCCACGCCAGATAAACGTTCCAAGATATGCTGACTGCATCGTACGTCAACGCTTCGCGCTCGTTCTTATCATAAGTGTTCATATATATTACATAGTTCATTACCTCCGTTGCAAATTTGGGCGCTAAAAGATTGATCACCGGTGTGATTCTATTTTTGCAAAGATAATTTCTGTACATCTCCAAGTTAAGTGGCACTCGTCGATTTGTCTGTCTGGATGAACAACCTAACTGATTGTTAAGGGTCCTGGTATGTGATCCATTTTGAATTGGATCCGACGCCAGGATCAGCAAAATTACTTAATTAGTACTTGCCCCAATATGTTGCGGAAGTGAGCTATCGCTGAATGGTCGTTGGATTAAATTAGCACGAAAACTTGTGCCATACTCGATGGCTGAAACTCCATTATCCTCAAGATGTCTAACAATTATTTTGTATTGCAATGGAGGTGTTCCTCCTCTGGTGCCTAGACACCCGACATGGTAGATTGTTAAGATGGCCTGCCTTGGCAAAATTCGAGGCGTGTTATTAAAAAAAAAAAAAATTGTTGGGAGAAGCAAATTATGAATTGCTGAGGACAGATAACGAGCACCGGATGGAGTAAAAATAATTATATCGTCGAGGTTGTGCTCTGTGGTAGAGAGGACTGAAACCTCGGTGACTTAGCCCTCGTCGAAGATCTACGAAGCTTGCAAAATACATTAAGCCATTAAACTTTGTGGTTCTATCAGGGACGCCTGACCCGTTTGAGATGTTTGAAGTTCTTCCAGAGATATAGATAGAGACATAAGCCGAGATGAGTGATATATTTTCGCGGGGAGAGCAGAACTTCCTATGGAATATATGTACATGGAATCCGAGGATTTCTAACTTTTCCAGTAAGGTTTTTACGTAATGAACCAATGTGTTTGAATTCTGGTTTGATATTATAAGCTTTTTTGTTTTTTAAGAATTTGCGTAATCCAAGGTTAGGTAAATGCGTTAGGTAGGTACAGACTTTCGGCGCAATACTTAGGCCAGAAAAGAGTTATCTCAAGTTATTCTTTCTTGTAAAAAGCGCGTAAAACTCGTCGTGAGTGACTAGCTATAGGCAAATTGAAGTGAGCTTATGAAAAATCAATTTTGCACATCCGATCATGGGTTTGGAGGAAGCCCAGCCTACGAAACATTTTATTAATTGCAATCTTTCAGTTTGCACAAATCTGTTGAGCGAGGGTAGTTTGAGTACGAGCTATCGCTTTTTTATACCGAAAACAGGGACGACACAAGGTTTTTCGAATGAAGAGTGCTGCTTTTAGTAAGTACCAATTTTTCATTTGTAGGACGAGTGAGGAAATCTCTTCAGACTCCACAGTACATTGTCTTTTGAGTCCGGTATTACTAAAGGAGGTATTTGCAAAAACGGTATGCGGTACCTTTATATTATCATCAGTCTGATGCTGCTTTTTTCCACCGATTTATATAACGTGGTAAATGGACCGGCCCAAAAAAGGCTGCTTGTCATTATCGCTGTCTTTTATAATCTTTGCAGGTGGATTATAGCATTTACCTATGTCCACTCTATGGCGGTCTCAATCCGTGAGATCGAAGATGTGTCACTCTGTAGAGGCCTCGATCTGCGAGATCGAAGATAGAGTACTTCTGTGGTTAAGGTTATAAATATTATATATTCTAGGCCAACGTTATATTGACGTTCTGACGTCTCACTTTGTATTAGTAGCCCTGCGCGGGCGGATTATGGAGGTATTGCTATTCTAATTTATATTATAACTATTGTTCCAGCACCAAGTGTCAAGGCACGTTGGGATGTAGTTGCCCCTGCGAGGGGATACATGTGAAATTATTGCGATTTCTTCGCAAGGTATTTTTTTATTTATCAGCCAATATAATTTCCTTCATCCTTCCGTCCATTTCCTGACGCCGTCAGTTTTATCCAAAACTAAAGTGTAAACCTCCGATTTGATTTAAGTCGCGCCTCACGGATTAATGACTAACATGACTAACTATCTAAGGCTATATCTACCAAATTTTAAAATGTTTAAAGTAATAAATGTAATTGCCGCATAGGATTTGGCAGAGTAGGGAAGATGGTGTAAGGTGACTTACGTCCTTTTACCTATTCGTTTGGTTCCAAATTTGTAAACCCTGGGGTTTACAAACTTGGTTATTGGTTAGGCTAAAAATGTTGATTATACATTTTTGGGTGTAAAATCATACACGTTTCCGGAGGTTTTGCAATCGTGGATCTTTTAATTTTTCTCGATATCGGAGAAACATTTTCAAAGTACCCCAAATTATCGGAAGCGAATGTTAGCACCACATCGTCCGAACTGTTAGGACCGATTTCAGGATATTTGCTGTAAATGTAGATCTTGGCCACATCTCGCCTGATGAGTTACTCATAATCGTTAACACAAAAGTGTGTTCATTAAGATTCCAAAGCATGGATTTTTGTTATATTTTTTAGACCCACGGAGTTGAGGGTTATTTCTTTTTACCTTTGCCGTCAGCAAAGCGTTAGAGTTAAGAGGTCGATGAAGACCTGCTACTGCTATCAGATCTAGATCGAGAATCTAGATGAAGCATGAAGCTTGCGTGAACGCGATTCACGTTTCTTTAATTTGGTACTAGAACCGTTTCAATTTGGCAGTTGGGTTCCATAATTTAATTATCTCGTTGAAATTTACCTAGGAACTATTAACATACTCCTAGGAAAGAAAAACATACACCTAAGAAAATAATGCAAAGGTTGCATGCAAATTACAAATTACATTAGTATTATCTGAAGGTAGTTTTAGTATTATCTGAAGGTAGTTTTAGTATTATCTGAAGGTAGTTATGTAGAATCGACAAGAAATTATATGAGCAATAATAATCTGCACGTAAATTTTTTTTTTTTTTTAAAAAGAGACAAAATTTTGAGCATATAATACAATCTCGAAGCAAAAGCAAGCTTCGACAAGCATTGTTTGGTTTACATTTAATCAAGTAAGAAATCGAACGATAATATCGTTTTGCAGAAAAATTGTAAGCACTTACGTGGTTTTCTCTGGAAAAATCACAGAATTTAATAAGAGAATTGGGTTTCTCTTGAAACAAGTGAACTGCACGGGAAATGTCACGCCAATGACGAGCAAGCTCGGAGCCTCCAGCTACCTCGTGCGCCTGGCGAGAGGGGGGGGTGTGCGAAAGAGACAGAGCTATATCAGTAGAAAGAGATAACTGCTACAACGGGAAATGGTGCTGCCTATCTCAATATATATAAGCTTCTACTAACGGTCAAGTGTATAATATGGCAATGTCAGTGTCATGTATTTGTCAGTCTAACTATTTTTGTCTTATTACAAAGCCAGAAAGTTGAAGTTGAAGTCTTATTACACTACTCGTTATTCAGACTGTAAGCCAGTAAGACTCGCCGAACCCGATCTTGCTGTCTGAATTCAGAGTCTAACCAGTCTGACGCTTATTACACCACGCTACTTAGACTACTGTCTGAATAACGAATGGTGTAATAACAGCTGAAACTAGACAAAGATATTTGAAAATGAGATTGGTTGGTTTTTAAACGAGTTCAATAATGATGATGTTCTAAATATAAATAAGTCACTGTAGATGTCAATCAATTGTCAAAGTATAAGCAAATTTAGGTTAGGTTTTTGTTTTGATTTCTGAAAAATGAAATCCTTTTGTTTCGTTAATTATTACAGAAGGTTATTGAAAAATGTATTTCTACGAAACCATTCCACTAATACCTCGGTCGATAAAAATTTGGGTGTTGAAAATATTCGCAATATTGGGATTTTGGCTCACATAGACGCAGGTTAGAAACTTTCAGGAATATCCTAGTATTTTCATGTAAATAGACCTCATTCGTTTAAAGGTCCATATATTAATTAGTGTATAATGCAGGTTTCTTATAAAATTAGCTATATATACATGTATAGCTGTAATCATATAATACTACTGAATATGATAATTTCCTTATTCAACGTCCAGTTGAAAGCCTATCCTTAATCATAATGTTTTAACTTATTTTATATCAATATCAGGATGTAAGTAATTCAAAGCCGATAGATTTTTTTTTGTATACAATACAAACTTGCATTGACTATGAATTTTCTGATGTTGAGCGAAAATAGTCTAAGACAAACTTAGACAATGTAAATCTTGTAGATCAAACTGCTTGTTAATTATTAATGAAATGCCTCAGCTACATAAACCTTTTTCATTAAAATCCAATCCTGAGCTCTTTAAAGCATGGTCTGTCGGAAGTAGACATGAGGGTTTGTTGCAAATCGTTTCGTCACAAACAGCGTTGTTGAATAAGATTGTTTTCTGTATGGCCCCAATTATTTACAACGAAATACCTCAGGGCATTAACACATGCATGTAAACAAGACATTAATATTTTCAATAACTTACTAAACAAATAATTAATATAAAAAGCATACACTGTTACATACATTTTTGAAGGACAAATTTGATGAATATGAAAAACACAAAAGTGTTCAATAAGTTTAATTTTTCTGATGTACAATAACTTAATTTTAGCTATGTAAATAAAAATTATTAGTAATAAATAGTTACGGACCTTTTGTATTGTTGATAGTGTATAGTTTCTCATACATACATTTTTATTTAAACAAAATTATTGACCTGTACCTACTGAATTTTAAATATAATTATTTTTTAAATATTTTGTCTGGATACCTTACCTGGTAAAAATTAGAGATCATTTGTTTATTCAAGACCTATATTGTACAATTATACCTAATTTTACAGACCACTAAAATAATTGTTTTTTTTTTTAATATAGAGTGACCATGCGAGCAGGATATGTGCCTGATGGTAAGCAACATGCCTGCCACATAACAGCACAGTGACATGCAGCTATTGGATCATGAAGAGTCAAAATCATTACCTAGCACTGCACTGTGCTCGTCACCCAGAGATATAAGATGTTTTATCTCTAAACCCTGTAATTTCTCTGGAAACATTGCCCTTCAAACAGGAGCACCATAATGTTTGCACATTACTGCTTGGGGGTAGAATAACTGGCAAAGGTACTTCCCCAGGCAGACTCTGCTAAGAGTCCTACCACTACTGAATTGAGAAAAATATATATTTGTGGGCATTACTTACAAACTAAGCAACGTTAATATCTGTTCTTATACTCGTAGAATTATTTGTTCTGAGTGGGAGAATCTGACCTGATCTAGCAGGGGTTCTTAAACTTTTTTTGTCTAGTGCCTACTTTCAGAATAGATTATCTTTTAGGGCCCCAATTTTTTCACTTACTTAAAAATCACTATAACTTCAAATGAAATAAATTAATTATTGTGAGTTACGACACAGTAAATACATAACAGTAGGTTATCTAAGGCCGCCCGCCGAATTATTAGCCTACCCTTGCGTTGATCCTCAGGGTTGTCACTTTTGCGAGGTTGGCGAGAATTGACGAACGCGAGCTGTCATGTAACGTACGCACGTGCTCACAGTCGCGCTGCACAGCCCGTACTGCCGCCACCTTATTCCCCCATATATTATGCTAGCGTGTGCGTGAAATCGCGTGCCGACACGGCGCGCGGCGCGCACGCACACATTCAAACCGAGAACGGCACGTTTGTATGAAGATAATTTACTGTATGTTTTACTGTGGCTACGAGTATATTAGCGGCGATTAAACATTTCGTCTATCCTTCAAGCTTCTACACAACACCACCATTATTTTTTTGGGTCTCTTACCCTTGCAGCACCCACAAGGGAGTGTTATTGTCCACTTTGGGAAAGGCTGTTCTATGGGGAATGATGCAATTATCTAAGAGCTATGTGGGTGAAACACTTCGGAATGTGTCCACGAGGCTTACGGAACACATACGCGCGATCAAGAATTTGGATGGCAACAGCTCTGCGGTGGCGGAGCATGCTCTGTTCGGACGCTCAACACTTCATTCGATTTGATAAGGCGGAGGTCCTGGCTAGGGAGAAGTCTTTTATACGAGGGTCAAACTGAAAGTTCTTAGAAAATCAAAACTGATTACATTAGCCAGTTATTAGTTTTATTATATCTTTTCAAAATATTGTCCATTCACGTCAATACACCGCTGCATGCGATGGAACCACTGGGAAAAGCACTTTGCCCACTCGTCCTTAGGGGTCTCTTCAATGGCATCGCGATACGCAGCCACCGCTTCTTCAGCATTCATAAACCGCTTTCCTTTAAGTTTTTCTTTAATTTTGAAAATAAATAAAAATCACAAGGCGCGTGGTCGGGGCTATACGGCGGGTGACCCAGTAATTCAACGTTTGATGTCGCCAAATAGTCGATCGTTCGCTTGGCGGTGTGCGATGAGGCGTTGTCGTGGTGAAGGAGGATCCTACTGCGAGGTCGTTTCTCTCGAACTTTTTCCAAGACAAGTGGCAAACAATTGGTAGTGTACCATTCTGCAGAAACTGTTTTTTTGATCCTCTAACACAATTGTTGCGAAATGACCTATCCTTCCAAAGAACGAGGCCACCGTTTTTTTCCCCGCACTTCGATCTCTCTTCACTTTAGTTGGCAACTCCTCGAAAGGAAACACCCACTGAGCAGATTGTCTTTTGGTTTCAGGATCATAACAGTAAATTCAGCTTTCGTCACCTGTTAGTATGTCGAACACAGCATTTGAGTCACCTCCGTAAAATCTTTCAATCATTTTACGGCACCAATCCACACGATGGAGTTTTGAGCCTCAGTCAAATTATGAGGTATCCACCGGGCGCAAAGCTTCCTGACCGCTAAATGTTCGTGTAGGATTTTGTGCACTTGACTCATACCGATGCCTAAGCTTGTCCAAATCTGCTGATAGGTCACTCTTTGTCAGTCTCTATCATACGCCGCACAACACAGATGTTATCTTCAGTCGTCGCCGTAAAAGGCCGTCCCTCACGTAAATCATCAGTGAGATTAGTGCGACCACGTTTAAACTCATTAAACCAGTTGTAAACAGTCGCACGAGATGGGGCTTCATCGTGAAAGGCCAATCGTAGTCTATCATAACTTTCTTGTTGACTTAAATGACATCGAAAGTCATAAAAATCATTGCACGAAAATTTTCTCGTGTTAAATTCATGTTGACGTGACACAGACAATTTTCAATTTGCCGCCAAATTGTAAAACAAATGACAAATGAATGAAGTATATACTCAGTAATATTGGCCAAGAGTTCTATTTTCAAATTATAGAATTATTTTTTTATTATATTGTTTATAAGTGGCCAGTTCTAAGAAGTTTCAGTTTGACCCTCGTACCCCGTAAAGTCAGGGAGGCCATCGAAAACGGTAAGCAGCTCACCAGCGACGACGAGTTCCAGAGTACACCGGCGTAGCCCTCCCGCACCCCCGCAACAACCGTTGAGCTTGCGTGCGCGCCGTGCGGCTGCCCGCAGTGCTAAACGAGCTGCGAACCCGCGCGCGCACTCTCCTTGAAAAAGATCGCCGGACGCGATCGAAACTTGAGTCGGACTGGACTGACTACATTATACGTGAGTTACCCGTGTATTTATGTAAAAAAATTATCATTAATTATTGAGAATGACATTGGTCAGTGCAGTATCAACAGGTTGTTCCAATCTACTCTAGACATAAAGACATCCAGGTTGTACCTGTGGTGAACCAAAAGCTCGGGTACAGTGTTCTGCAATACTGTTGTGTTAATGGAAATTGTGGATTCAGAATCCTTTCACATCACACAGAGTCTTTAGTGCTTATTTTATGAAACAGTTTTTGAAATGAATATCAACGTATTTAGTACTTGTAACATTCTCACCATTTAGCCTCCATGGCTTGTACACAGTAAAAGTCATACTTCTTTTAATTTTCAAGAAGTACTACTAACGCGCAACTAACTCTCCTTGTGCGCTCTAATCCGCCTATACAGTAGACGGTACATGAGGCCCTTTCATTGACACCTTTAGAAAAAAAACGCGCAATTATTTTGAGTACACCGAACTTTTGCGCGCTTTGTAAAAATTAACTCTGAAGAAACAGTTCGCAATTCTCAACCAACGTCATCATGTCGTTTTTGGCTGTCGGTGTGCGAGCGCATCGTTTTAAATTCGGCCTCATCATTTTGTCCAAGTGTATCGAAAGAATAACTTCAGAAACGCGTAACTAAAAAGGTCATCAAAGGCCATCTGAAAATGGCTGTAGTTGTATGACGGGTAAAAATAAATTAGCCGACGTACTAATGAACCTGTTGGTAGTAACACGGGAAAATTTAATTACCCGTGTTACTACTGGTAGTAAGACGGGTAGTACCTCGGGCAATAAACGAACTTCAGTGTGTCGAAATTGTGTGTGTACATCGTAATAATTCACGCCAAACACACAGTCGTCAGCCAATGTCAGGCTTTTGGCTGTCGGTGTACCTACGCGGGGATTGCTACTTTTAACACTAGCCTGTCTTGGGCAGGCGTGTTGCGCATGCTATGCCCGTCCCGGCACACTATGCTATAAAAAATCGGCAGTCATAGGAACTGCCGATAGAAGAGAAAACTTATAACTCAGAATTTGATAGCTTACTTACTTTGGAACCTACGCGGGTAGAATGGCTATGGTCCCGATTTTACCCGAAGATTTCTTTATCATTCCCGAGCGTGACCCTAGAATTCAATTCACAGCCCACGAAAATCTGTGTGGCGAACCACCACGAAAAAGTTTTTACTTCAAAAATATACCCAGTGGTATAATCTTCATTTCTTCTTTTCCATCCTGCGCTCCATATCGTTAAGAGCGATCTCTTCTACAGATAGCGCGCGAATTGAATGCAGTCGGGGTCTGAGGTAAAGAGCGGGAGCATCTCCCCCCGCCGCCCGCACGCCACCTCTCGCGCGCCTGCAGTGTAGTGGTGTGCTGTCTTTGACAACTATCATTGTATGTGTATCGCATTCCTGAGCTCTGCATTCAACTCGAGCGCTATCTGTAGGTAACCACCTGAACGAGATCGCTGTTAGCGATTAGATCGCCGATTGCTACTGTGTTTCTAAGTTTTTGTATATTCTTCTAATTGAGTGCAATAAAAAGTTAATCTGTCTATCATATTGCAGGGAAGACCACCACGACGGAGAGGATGCTGTTCTACTCGGGCACCATCAGGTCGATGGGGGAGGTGCACCACGGGAACACCACCACCGACTACATGGAGCAGGAGAGGCAGAGGGGCATCACTATCACATGTAACTATTATTACTCTACAGGGTTTCTGGTAATAATCAGCCTGCATCCGTTTAAGGATACGGTCTGCGTATTTTTAAATAAAAGTGGTCAAGTGCGAGTTGGACTCGTCAATGAAGGCTAATAGCAGCAAGTAACATAATATAAAAGTTCTGGTAGTTCGTTGTTACTTTTTTTTTATCGCGTATAGGTCCGCATTTGACCACCAACTCGCCTGATGATAAGCGACGCTGTGGTCGAAGATGACGCACGTTGACCTAGAAGGTACCTATTCACTCTGACCTTGAAAAGTTCTAGAACAGTTATAGTTTCGGAGAAAAGTGGCTGTTACATAAGGACAGACAGACAGACATGACGAATCTAAAAGGGTCCCATATTTTGTCATTTGGCTACGGAACCCTATTAACCGACTTTTGTTCTACAATTTTTGTTAAAACTCGATACATATCCAAAAAAAACAAGTTTGTTGTATGGGATCCCCTTAGATATTATTTTATTTTTAGTATTTGTTATTATAGCGGCAATAGAAATAAATCATCTGTGAAAATTTCAACTGTCTAGCACTGACGGATGGACGGTTCAACACAGAAGTTTTACATTTTTTTAAATAACTTATTCAACGGACGGACGGACAGCGAAGTCGCAGTAATAAGGTCCCGTTTTTACCCTTTGGGTACGGAACCCTAAAAAGTGATTATAACCCGTATATAATTATAGAAGTAAAGAAGAGGCCGCGTAGAAGTAAAACAATGTAAATCTTCAGCCGCTGCGGTATCGTTCCCTTGGCGAGGAAGTCAGATCAACCTAGTGGATACCCCGGGACACATCGACTTCACCATGGAGGTGGAGCAGAGCCTCGCAGTGCTGGACGGAGCTGTCGTCGTCCTGGACGCTTCTGCAGGTCAGAATCACAACTACTTTTTACAAATTTCTTAGTTTCACATGTCCAGCGTAGCGATTCACAATCCAGCCGGTTCGGCCTGAGCGACGGAATCTGCCTGCTACCTTTCGGTAGCGACAATTTGCGATTCACAACTTGGGAATCGTAACGGTAGCGGGTTCATTCATAGGCTCAGGCCAAACCCACTGAATTGTGAAATTACATTTGATCCACTTCCCGGGAAATTTAGTGAAGGAACAACGGAACCTCATCGAGTTTCGGCTCGTTTAATTCGTCTTGACGAGTACGTTGGTGCTAAAAAGTAACCAGGCTCTGATACTGGTTACGGTAGGGTAGCCCATGATGCTAAACGGGGAGTTACTCGAGCGTCATAGAGACCTATTGGATTGCAAAGCTTAGGTAATAAGAAGAAAAATGTTGAATAATGTTACCTTTTCCTTTGTGGGGGGCGCGGCTATAGAATTTCAAATATGAAAAATCAGCTTTATGAGCTGATTAGTGATGAGTTTTTGTTACTTCGGCTTGTGGAATCCTTGGATATTATATTTTTCGTTATCCTTGAATTATTTCCTTTAAAATAAAATAACCACGCTCGAGAATGTAGAAATGTTTTTTTAATAACTTTGTAGCCCTAACTCCACGTTCTTTATGTCACTCTCGAATTGTCAGATTAGTGGAATATACAATTCTTAGCATGTATTTAACTTACCCTATCTTAATCTGACGTGCTCGAGAATAACTGATGATCAAAAATGAGGCTCATATTCGGTTGAGCTACTTTACCGGGTACAAGGTTTGCCACTGTATATTAATCTGCCGCGCTGGAGTAAATCCCGAAATCCCCTCTTAGGCTCCCCTACTATTACATATTACAGAAAAATAAAAGACAAAACACAAAAACAAGAAATAGTTTTAGAGTTAAAATTATCTCAAAATTGAATCACTGACACGAAAAGAAAAAGAACATCTCAGCTGTGGAAATGAAAATTATTTCTGATGCATGCTTGGATTGTTTTAGTGGTCTAAGTAACACTATGGTTCCTAGGCGTGGAGGCCCAAACCCTGACCGTGTGGCGCCAGGCGGCCGGGTACCGCGTGCCCCGGCTGCTCTACCTCAACAAGATGGACCGTCCGACGCCAGCTCGGAGCACTGTGTCCGCTCCGTGCAGGACAAGCTGCAAGTCACGCCTCTGCTGCTGCACCATCCCGTCAGGCATGAAGGGAAGCTCATAGGTAAGAGGAATGCCTCAATAATAAGGCTTCTTTGTTCTACGACTGCTTACAGATGATCGAAGGCCATCAGTGACAGAAGCACACCCATGGCCGAGGCTAAGTAGGTGACGACTGAGAACGAACTAAAACGAGTCCCAACCGGTAGTGATCAGCTCAACAGACAAAATATATTTTTTTTCATTTCGCTAGCTTACATAAGCGTATCAAAATAGTTACACCAAGAATTTAAAACTTAACAAGCTTTGAGGTGTTCACTGAAACCCACACTAGGTGGTTCTGTGTCGTAGGTTTCAGGCTCTCCACTAGACCATTTTTTTAACTTAGACTCGGGAGGCGATAACTTAGAAAATAACGAGACGATGTGGAGTTGATTACTAGCGGAGTCCAAACCATCACCTTCATGTTCCAACAGCTGCGCGTCACTGTGCTGTTATGTGTCAGGCGTGTTGGTTACCGTCAGGCACATGTCCTGATCGTCTCGTCACTCTTTATTTAAAAAAAACCTCCTAACTAAAACTGTCCTAGCTGGGGTATTGCTCTCTCTTTTCTTTTCGCAGAAACAGAGACAACAATATCAAACTGAAAGCCGATTTAGTTAGGCGGTACACCCGCGGTAGTGATAAGGTCAACAGACAACAGACTAAGTCGGACTAGTATGTAGGCATAAAAAGAAATTAATGTTCTGTAAAGAAAAATAGAAAGGCCTTATTTTTTTTTAATAAAGAGTGACGAGACGAGCAGGACTTGTAGGGTTGATGGTAAGCAACATGCCTGCTACATAACAGCACAGTGACACGCAGCTATTGGAATATGAAGAGTCCAAATCGTTACCTAGCACTGCACTGCTCGTCACCCAGAGATCTAGGATGTTATATCTCTAAGCCTTGAATTTCTCTGGAAACATTTTTTCATCTCCTAATCAAAGATAAACGTAAACAAGAACAAAATTAAAAATTTTGATTAACCCCTCGACTACCTTGGATTTGATATCTGTACAACATTCTACTAGTCAAGCCCTTTCATTTGATACCCATATTAAGGGAGTTGTGAAAAAAGAAATGTAATTCGCCATGTTGTGGTAGCGGCCATCTTGGATTTGAAATTTGTTATAGTGTATAGTATTCTACTGGTCAAGCCTTTTCATTTGATACCCATATTGAGGTAGGTTGTGAAGAAATATTTTGTCCGCCATTTTGTGGAGGCGGCCATCTTGAATCGATATTAACCAAACATAACTAAGAACACCCGCACGGATATTAACTTTCAAATAAAAAAAACTGCATCGAAGTCGGGCCATCCGTTTGAGCTCTACGGTGCCACAGACAGACACACACACAGAGACAGACAGACATCGACGTCAAACTTATAACACCCCTTTTTTTGGTCGGGGGTTAAAAAATAAGATCAAGAGAGAGAAAAATGACAAAGGTCACGAGCCCCCCGTGCTGCTTGCACTGCCTTGAAACGTGCATGGCTTTATTAAGTTTCTAAGGCTTTAAAGTAAACAAACAGTTCTTCTAAATACGCATTCAAAGCGATGCGTGGAACTTAGCCATGAAGTTCGCGACCGTTCGTGCGTCACTCGCGTCGCCCGCAGTAGCATTCTTTGTTTTGAAGTGAAAAATATTTTGGCGCACCACACAGATTTTTCGTAGGCTGTGAATTGATCTCAAGCGTCACGCTCGTAAATGAAAGAAATTTTCGGGTGAACTAAGGACCATGGCCATCTACCTCTAGAAATATTAGCATTACTAGATAGCCATTTTATGACGAGTTATTTAGACGACAATGCTTTGAAGATTAATTCCAGACTAGCAGCTTCCTCCGGTTTCACCCGCGTAGTTTCCAAAGTGAGCTATAAAATTCTGAGTTAAAAGTTTTCACTTCTATCGGCAGTCTGTATGTCTCGCCAACTGTGATCCCTTGAAACCGCTAAACGCCTTATTAACATAAGCAAAAAATAGCTGGAAGCTCTGCATCGACGTGCCAAAACCCACAGGCAAAGAGATTGTAGAGCATCTCCGCTCATCTCCTACTCTCATTGCTCTTACCTCATCAACAGCCGGGAGGAGGCAGCTAAGGCAAAAGGCAAAAGGCAATTAGGCAAACACTCGATGTCGAGTCGATTACTAGCGGAATCCCAGCCGGTAGTGATCGGCTCTACAGACGAGCACTAGAATTAGATTTTAAATGTACCCAACTCCCTCCTATTTTCCTCTTCTTATCTTCATCCAAGATATGTGTAAAAAAATAAATATATAATTGTAATGACAAAGATCACGGATCCCGGAGTCTGTGGAGTGACTAATTTTTTTTTTTAAATACTTCATCAACAGAGGAGGTCAGAGGGTCTCCAGTATGATAAAAGTTATCGTCGATATGTTTTTGTGTGAATGACTGGGTTTTCCATGACATGATATTTTTTTTATCTCGGAATGGCAAAGTTTTTAACCCTAACTAAATTAAAAAGACAATATTGTTCGAGACAAACCAAGAAGATAAACCTTGTCGTTTAAGGTAATATTTATTTATTAATTACGAGTAAGATATGAGACGCGAAGAAATGAAATGAAATTTATTGCATACAAAATAGAGTACAATATTAAGATGTTCATAAAATTAATTGAAGCGATCATCAAATCCCAAGATCTCAGGCATATGGAATTATTATAATTGTCATGTAATTAAATTATTAGATCTATAATATTATAATTAGATAATTTGGATTAGGATATAATATCTTAGATCTCTGGGTGACGAGCGCAATACAGTGCTAGGTAATGATTTAGACTCTTCACGTTCCAACAGCTGCGTGTCACTGGGCTGTTATGTGGCAGGCATGTTGCTTACCATCAGGCACATGTACTGCTCGTCTCGTTACTCTATATTCAACTTCAACTCTTGATGAATGGCTATTAATAAATGGACTATCCAACAACAAAATAATCTTTCAATTCGGACCAGTAGTTCCCAAGATCCTAGCCTTCAAACAAAAAAACTCTACAGCTGTATAACATTAGTAGGTATAGATTAGGATGCCTGGTCTCACGACTTGTCAACACAGTGGACCAGTTTTATTGACAAAAAAGTTATACAAATATTTCCGTTAAGAATACCGGCGCTTTTCTCCATGCAAACGTCGTTCTCTTCACTAGTGCCATGTAGTCTTAACCTTTACCATGCCATTGTCAGGTCTGGTAGACTTGGTGACCTTGGAAGAGATCATTTGGACTCAGGGCCGCGGCCAGAACTTCACCCGAAGAAAACTAACTGAAAAACACGACGGTAACAAGTGGGAGTCAGCAACCAGAGACCACAGGCTACTCATCGATACGCTGTCATCCATAGATGACCACATCGCCGAAACTATCATAGCCAGCGAATCTCTAGACATTGACGCAAAGGATATAGAACAGGCGATTCGAAGAAGCACGATTGAAATGAAAGCATTCCCGATAGTATGTGGTAGTTCTTATAAAAACATCGGCGTGCAGACGTTGATGGATAGTGTGGTTGCGTTTCTGCCGAACCCTTCGGAAGGTCATGAGCTTTATAAGTGTTTCGGCGAGGATCTGGCCGCGAGGGCGTTCAAAGTGCAGCACGACGACCAGCGGGGGGTCCTGACCTTCCTGAGGCTGTACAGCGGACAGATCTCCAGGGGGCAGAAGATCTACAACCTAGGCCAGAACAAGAGTGAACAGGTCAGTGTTTAATTACCACTGATACATTGAACACAGTCATGATGTTTATTTATATATGATACAGTTTTTACCATATAGATTGAAAGGACGAGCAAAATATGCACCTGGTGTTAAGCAACAAGCGTGTCTATAACAGAGCTGTGCCAATTTGAACATGAAAAACACAAATCGTTGTCTAGCAATACACTACGATTGCCACCCATACCCGTAAGACTATTTATCGCTTATTTATCTATCTGTAATTTCTCGGCAAAAATTCTCTCACTGTTGGATTTGCGCGTGATCCCTCAGTGCTGTGGGGTATAACAAGATAATTGTGACACAAGCTTAAGCTTAGTTTAGGGCTCACTGGCAAGCTTTTATACGTGGGCGTAATTTTGGTAAATAAAGTATTTGTATTTGTAATTCTAGTGCTCTTTAGTCTGATTTTCCTATTTCTATGTCGCCTCTTTCCGGCTCAAAGCCACCTCCATGGCTGCATTTATGTCCCAGATGGCCATCTGAAATCTCAGATGGTCTTTGGTGATGCAGCCAACGCCCGAACTAACCGATGGCGTCGTCGGTGTCTTCAGCGTAGTATGTAAAGTTCTCTGTGTGCCGTGAAATGGCAGCGACCGCATGGGGTACGCTTTCGTACAGTTTTATGTTTGCCTTAATTTTAATGGCGATTACCGCCTCGTATGTCAATGCCTGATCTTCATGAATACTATGCACATCAAGGATGCGTGACCCGTCTCCTTCTCCTTTTGAATATGCACTAAGAAGAAGGTGTTGGGTATTTCCGCTCCCTTATACTTTGTCTGCTCTAGGGATTTTATACATGGTGCTGAGAAATTGGTACACACCGGAGTATTTTTTTCTCAGAGACGTCCATCGGAATTCGATGTGTGCAGACCAAATCGTGCCGGTTGTTTTGGTAACCGTTCTATTTTTATATTTATTGCGAAAGATAACAAATTTCCCGAAAACACTTATCTTAAATGAACTCCGTGAGCTAATTTGACCTCTCGATGATTACACGTTGACGCATCTACTCTACATGATAATGGATTCATCATAAACATTCGGGCTTAGAACCGCCGTGATAAGGAGAAGATACGACTCTCATCTCCTCACACCCTCACGAACCCCTGGAGGGAGGGGTCCCTTCGCTATCATTTGTATATGTCACCGGAAAATAACAAGAATCGTTAGGTGATCAATTCACTAGGTAGTTGATCAACTTTCGGAAAATAACAAAAGTCGGTTGCCAAGAAATGCCGGTCACCGACAGAGACATTTCGAGCTTCTTTAACGTAGCTTTACTATACGATGCAGTATCGAAAGACTTCATGAGGAGACCTACGCACGTGTATTACCGACGCACGCCATGGGGTGACCACTACTCCCGCTACGGCTGGGCGCCCGTCACTAATACAAAACCAATATCAGTACACTCCGCGAGGCATAAGCTGAGCTTTGCATTTGTGTGAGTGTACATGGATAGTGTATGTGTGACAAACGGCCTTAGGCGCGGCGCCATTCTGTCTCGCCGCGCTCCTGCCTGATTGGTGATCACTCACACTAATGCAAAGCTCAGCCTATACCTCGCGGACAAAATTTCAAGCTCCTGCCTGATTGCTGATCACTCACACTAATGCAAAGCTCAGCTTATACCTCGCGGAGTGTACAAGTCCTCAACGTATATACCGACTCCTCCGTAACGTCCGCGCAAGAATTCTATAACCCGTATAGTAAAGCTACCAAAATGAACGCAAACCTCCACCGAGAGGTTCAGAACTCGGTGAGGTCGTCGTCGTGAAACTGGGAGTACCGTGGAAACTTCGACGTTGAGTTGAAGTTTCTATTCATGAAGTATTCCGGCGGAGGCTCCTTCTCTTCTAGCGCTGGTTGGGGAAGAAGCGAGACAAGGTATGAGTCGATAACTATCAGGAGCGACCCCGGCTTGGAGGTGAATAATGAATAATGCATAATTAATTTACTTCCATACTCATACTGATTTATTACATACTATCCGTACATGTCAGCAAATTAATAGTAATTGTATAGTGAAAACATAGGTTGAAGTTCAAATTACACACTTAATAATTCAAACTACAAAATGTCACGTTGTATGTCAAGTTGTATGAAAATTCATATTTCACATTCAATATATTAAATTAAATACTACAAAATGTCAAAAATCAGATTGATTACAAAAGAATTACATAAAAATTGTCAGAATTGTATGTATGTACAATATAGCTAAGTGCTATCACGTAATTTCTTTTAGCGTCATGTACTCGTTATCAATGTCAAAAAGCTTGTTTGAGGTAAGCCAGCGTTAGCCTTTTTTTTAATTTTAGAATTAGGTGCCTCAACGACGTCAACGGGCAGTCGGTTGTACACCATCGATATATCTATACAGTTCACTTACAACTAACTATAATTGCCATGTTTCTTTGTTACATCGTTTCGCTTCGAGATATCAATGGGACCTTTTTTTTTTTTTTTTTTTTTTTTTAACTTTTATAGGTTTACACTTGACCGCCATCTCGCCTGATGTTAAACGACAATGCGGTCTACGATGGAGCGTGTTTACCTAGAAATAACCGATTCACTCTCGATTTGAAGACACAAAGATTGTAATCATCGGGGAAAACCCACTCAGGCAACGTATTCCACAGCCTAGACGTTCTTATCACAAAATTAGAGTCAAATCTCTTCGTTCGTGTCTTTGGAACATCAACCATGAAACGATGTCGCTTTTTCGAGCTACGAGCATTCCGATAAAAAAAATGGCAAGGTGGTATCAGATCATGCAAATCAGTCGCACACTCTCCGAAGTGTATCCGATAAAAAAACCGATAGGCTAGCAATTTTTCGGCGATGTTCAAGACTTTGAAGTCTTTTTCGCACAAGAGTATCATTGCCTATGAGCCTTTTGGCACGTCTCTCGATCGATTCCAGTGCCTCCAGCTGATACTTAGCTGATCCATCCCAAAGGTGCGAACAGTACTCCATACAGGAGCGAATCTGTGCTTGATATAAAGTGAGCAACTGTTCAGACTTGAAATACCTTCTCACCCTTGAGAGGACACCTAGTTTTTTGGCAGCTAATTTGGCCTTGGACTCGATATATGAGCCAAAGTTGAGCGTAGATGTTAAAGTAACGCCCAAAAGCTCAAGACGATCAGAAACCGGCACGGACACACCTCGAAAAGTAGGAGTCAGTTGGAATGGACTCCTTTTTTGCGGAAAACAGACACGCCTGCGTCTTACTCTCGTTGAACTTGACCAGATTGGCATTGCCCCATGCAGACACCGCCTCAAGGGTCAAGCTCAAACGCTCAATCAAACTCTCTCTCAGTACCTGGGTTTGCTGCCCACTGGCTCTCGCGCTAGATGTGTAACTCTCTACAACGGTGCTATCATCTGCGTACCCAAAGATGCCGGGCTTCAACAGATCGTTGATATGTAGCAGGAAGAGCGTCGCAGAGAGTACCGACCCTTGAGGGACTCCGGCATTGATAGCCATTTGATCCGACGAGCAGCCATCAATGACGACTCGTATGGAGCGATCCCTCAAGAAGTCCGATATCCACGCAATAAACCCAGGAGACAAACCATAACTTGAAAGCTTGCTTATAAGGCCATCATGCCAAACCCTGTCGAAAGCCTTCGAGATATCCAGGGAGACTGCAAGTGCTTCCCGTGTTTCTCAATAGCTTCACTCCAGATGTGAGTGACGTACGCTAGAATATCCCCGGTTGACCGGTTTCGGCGAAACCGTATTGCCGGTCACTGAGGAGATCGTTTGATTCTAGGTACGTCAGGAGCCTGTGGTTTAAGACACGTTCCATAGTCTTGCAGAGTATGGACGTGACCGAGATGGGCCTGTAGTTGGCAGGGTCAGCACGACTACCCTTTTTGGGCACTGGTTGCACATTGGCAAGCTTCCAAGACTTCGGTACTAGCCCAGTTTGAGAGAAAGTCTAAACAGGCGCGTCAGTATCGGAGACAACTCAGGCGCACAAGCCTTCAACACTAGGGCAGGAATACCATCTGGACCACTAGCTTTATTCACGTCCAGATTGCGTAGCGCTTTGCGAACCTCCATTTGGCGTATGTGTATCTCAGACATAAAAGTCGGACAGCCAGGTGAAGTAGGAGGTGTCGCGCTACCAGCATCTAGACGCGAAGATTCCGCAAATTGAGATGCAAACAGGGTTGCTTTCTCCATTGCGGTGTGAGCCAGCGTCCCATCAGGTTTCAGCATTGGAGGTAGTGAGGGCGGCAGAAGTTCGATTCGACCGATTTAGCTAGGGACCAAAATGCTTTGCTGCCCGCAGGGTACGAAGCTAGTTTGTTCCCTATTCGACTAATGTGGTCAAAACGAGCCCTCAGAATAACCTTTTGCATGCCTTAGCAGCCTTGTTGAACGCTTTCTTCTTCTGGTGTATGCCCTTGCCTTACGCTGTCGAGCATCAACCCAGGCTAGGTAGGCCTCATGTTTTAATGCTTCAGCACTTTTACATTGAGAACCAAACCAAGGGCGTGCTTTGCTGGATAATGGGACGTCGGAGTATGGAATGAAATATTCCATAGCCGTTCGTATTACATTAGTCACAGCATCCGCGCAGACTGAGGGATCACCAGAAGTGAAGCACAATGACTGCCATGGGTAAGACGCAAAAAAAGAGCGCATCTCGTCCCAATCTGCTGACTTGTATCGCCACAACCGCCGGTTGCCTCTAGGGCTGGGATCAGGCGGATGGTAGACAGATACAGATTTCACCAGACAGTGGTCGGAGCTGCCTAACGGCGAAGATACCACCACGGAATAACGGTCTGGATCTGTTGTCAGCAGAAGGTCTAAGCAGTAAGGTGTATGCGACTCAACGTCGGGTACTCTTGTGGCCTCTTGGACCAGCTGGGTTAGGTCTAACGATAAAGCTAGCTTTCTCGTTTCCTGCCCAGCGTGGTCAGTGTCCCGGTATGGGTACAGCCATTCCTTATGATGGCCGTTGAAATCCCCCAGTAACACTAATTGAGCCGAAGGGTACTTTTGTTGAGCCGCGTCCGCCGCCTCACTTAAATAATCCGTGAGCCTAGTCGTCTCCTGGTCTCCGCTGTGCGACCGATATACACAAGCATAGATAATTTTGTCTATGCCTGTGTCCATTAGTACCCAAAGAACAGAAAATCTAGTGTCCTCAAGGTTACGGAGACGCCGACAGCAGATGTCGTCACGGGCGTACAGGCACACCCGGCACGAGGCCGGAATTTGTGCTCCAGGGTATAACCTGGATACGTAAGGTACGCCACGTCCGACGGACAACCTATCTGCGTCTCCGTAAGAAACAAGAGTGTCGGCTGCTCAGTCTCAAGGTGATGGTGGACTGCTGAGAGATTGGAGTGCAGACCTCGAATATTTGTGAGGTGCACTTTCACCGACAAGGCGTGCAGCCGCTCTTTAACTTTGTTTCTTTTATTTGTACTGTTCATAGTTTTTGTTGAGAGAGGATCGGTGGGGAAACGGCAGTAGAACGAGGCTACACATTACTGACCAATAGTCACAACACACAACACGAATACACCAGTGGGGAGCTAGCCTGGAGACTGCGGGGACGCCCGAGCCCCCCCGGGGATGTCTATCTGGCCTTGTCATCCGGTCGCCAACCGGCAGGATAGCGCATCCCGGGATTTTTCGCCAGATGGCGGGGCAGCCTTTCATGAGTGGCTAGCTCACTACTTGGGCCCCAACTATCTGCGGTCGGTCGCGGCAACCGTGCCTCGGATCCCGCTACCTCCATGACTAGCTTCCCGATGTACAATATTGGTGTGTGACAGACCGGTCGTGCAGTTGTGCAGCAACTGTTCTGACCCGTTTTCCCCTAATGGTGTCACTAGACAACACGTCGGAACACGGCTAGGCCGCTTGGCGTCGTGACTTAGTCTAGTGGGTGGTCACCAACCACGGCCGAAGCCTACCACCGGTAATTTGTCACCTGATTAGCACCACCCAGGGACCACGTGTAGGGTTTCAATAAACAGGTGCTTCCCCACGGACGGAGGTGACTCGGCCCCCCAAAACCAAACTAGGCAAAGCCTGTATCTTGGGCGTCCACTGTCCGTGGTTTAGGTAGGTGTAAGTGGAGCTACAGCCGGGACAGAGCGCCCGGACAGACCTGACCGTGTCTTGCAAGCACGTAGATCTCGAAGTAACGTACCTAATGCAGCTGCGAGTGAGACTCGCCGTGCATTTCCAGCCGACACACAAGGGTCACTAACTGGGCGCTTAACATGGAGGATACGTTGACGGCAGCAAAGGTTGAGAACGCTAGATATGTGACCGGACGCTGCCGGGGGGCTGTAGTTTATAATATTAGGCTTAGTAGAATTTGTGTAGAGCTGTGTTATCGGTTCATCACACTTGTATTCCATTACCCATGTGTCCACAGGCGGGCGCGCTGTACGTGGCGCTAGCAGACGAGTACAGGCCGGTGGAGACGGTCGCGGCGGGCAACATCGTCGTCGTCAGCTCGCTCAAAGTAAGTCTACTGGGATATAGATACAAACATAGGCAAGCAGATACAGACACGCTTTGACACATAGGCGTGTACTGTTACAGACATACTTTGAGCTCTTACATACAGTCACACACTGATACAGACACGCTCTACGCTCTGACAAACAATCATACACTGACACAGACACGCGATGAGCTCAAACACACAGTCACACACTGAAACAGGCACACTTTGATACACAGGCACGTACTGACACACAGCTATTGGAACATGAAGAGTCCAAATCATTACCTAGCACTGCACTGCACTCATCACCCAGATATCTAAGATGTTATATCTCTAAGTCCTGTAATTTCTCTTCAAACATTGCCCTTCAAACCGGAACACAGTAATGTTTTCACATTACTGCTTGGCGGTAGAATAACTTGCAAAGGTGTGGTACTTCCCCCAGCCGGACTCTGCTAGGAGAATGAACGTATGAATGAGATCTACACCGATACAACGTGAAATAATACTTGTTTCTGACACTTCTATTATTCTATTATAGTTATTCTTGTAACTATATAATCGCTAGATCTGTTTGCCAGTCGCTAAAGGCCTTCTCCAAACTTTGCCAATCAGTTCTTTCTCGAGCCACTCTGTTCCACATGACCCCTGCCACTTGTCTCATGTCGTCATCCCACCTTTTCAGCGGTTCTACCTCTCTTCCTTTTGCCTTTTCTTGGACCGTGACACTCTTTTGCTCCATTTGTTTTTTATTTTTCGTCCTTTTTTTATCACGAATCACGAGGCCAGCTCAATTTAAGTTTTCTTTGTCATTTAAGTCGTCTAAAACTTTGATTGCTACATCTGTAGTTTTTGTTTTGTTTCCGATGACGCTGTTCAATATGTGTCGTCTCTCTGGCATCAATTACGTATCGCAAAATAAGCAGGAGTAGTATATTCCAGGCGACAATGACTGGCGACCTCGTCACGAGTAGTCAGGCCGCGGCCTCCCGGGCCAAGGCCGCTTTATCTGGTCTTGTGGCCGGCGGTGCGCGGGACTCGCTGATGCTGCCCAGCGCGAGGCAGCGGCTGCAGAACCTGGACGCTGACCCCACTGCGGACGAAACTGCAGAACTGTTATTAGGCATCGGTGAGTCATGCCTGTTTATGACCTACGGTACTAAAACGACCTCGTAATAATCTTTTACTGTAATAACATTTTTTCCATAATCACCCTGGCCAATTGGTAGAAGCCACGAGTTGTAGCAAAATGTCTTCATGACTTGACGGACCCCACTGCGGACGAAACGGCAGAACTGTTATTGGGCATTGGTGAGTCCTGCCCGTTATGACCATTTTAATAGCCATTTGTTTCACCACTTTGGCGTGTGTCTCATCAATATTAGTGTCATTAAATTTTCCGAATAATCATGTTATCAATTACACACAACCCTTAGAAAGTCTACCTTTTACGGTACGTGACATTGGTGGAATTGTGAGCCACTAATCAAGAGTTGAAGTTAAACCCTTAGCAAAAAAGCGAACTATGGAAATATATAGAGGCACTTAATTGAAGACACCAAAATAAAAATAAACTTAAAAATTCAGAAGTTGGAACAATTTAAACACGCAAATTCAGTGCGACAAATGGCGGCCTTATCTCTGATCCTTTCTTTCCTTCCTTGGTTTCTTCCTGCCTAAATAGGTACAGTACCCGGCGATAAATATTGCACATCGACACCTGGAAAGAGACAATCGGCCAACTTTGGCTTCGTAGAGCGTCATCTCTGTCGCACGAAATACAAACAGTCACATAAGTAGTGTGCGACAGAGATAATGCTCTACGAAGCCGAAATCAGCTGATCGTGTCCCTCCAAAGGCCGATGTGATATCGCCGGGTATTGTAGTGTGAGTTGAATGAGTTTGTTTGTTCTGTGCGTCAGGCACCACGGTCCCCGAGCCGGTGTTCCTGTGCTCGGTGGAGCCGCCCAGCGTGGGCCAGCAGGCGGCGCTGGAGGCCGCGCTAGCGGAGCTGCAGCGCGAAGACCCCAGCCTGCGGCTGCTGGCCGACGACGACGCGGGGCAGCTCCTGCTGGCCGGTCAGTCACCACTCACTAGATCTCTGCTAGCGAAATAAACCTTAATCTGACTTCAAAAAGTTTGACGTCAAAGTTCTTTGTTCATAAATGTACAATTTACACGTCCATCAATTAAAACAAAAAAAAAACAAAAGAAAGTGCATACAAATATTATACAAGTGGCACAGCTTGTTCAATCAACAGCTTGTTCAAATCCAAAATTTACATTCAAATGCTGCTTCAGCAGAACCATTACTTCGTGGTTTTTTTCAATTTTATATAAAGTTTACCACCACTCTCTAAAAGCTCGCTGTAACTATAAAACAATTTATTGATGCCCGTATTTTAATCTGTCTTTGAAGCTGCTGAAACTTGGGGCCGATACGACATGTCATATATCATTGGGGCAATTTCAGAAGTTAAATTATGAGTTAGCAAAAAAAGATTGATGCTTTGTATAACTAAATAAAATAAAAGTGGTCAAGTGCTCGCCCATGAAGGCTTTTGTAGCAGCAAGTAACATAATACAAAAGTTCTTGTACTTCGTTGTTACTTTAATCAGTGTTTTAACAATAGTCAATTTATGACGTATAAAATAAAACCACTTACCAGATATCACTCATACCAATTTTTGTTGATAGTTTAGTTCATAAGAACTGCCGTTAGAAGTGAAAACTAATAACTCAAAATTTGATAGCTTACTTTGGAAACTACGCGGGTGGAACCAGAGAGCGTGGCAATGAGCATTGCCATCTAGAAATGCTGACACATTTCTAAATTGCTAATGGCCACGGTCTCGAGTTTACCCGAAGATTTCTGATCATTCCCGAGCGTGAAGCTAGAATTCAATTCACAGCCCACAAAAAATCTGTCTGTGGTGCGCCAACAGAAGTTTTCACTTCAACCTGTTCTCAGGTATGGGGGAACTCCACCTAGAGATAATAAAGGAGCGGATCATCCGAGAGTACAAGATCGACGTGGAGCTGGGTCCCGTGCAGATCGCGTACCGGGAGGCTCTGAGAGGAGCAGGGAGGCACACGGCGGCGCAGGACCGCAAGATCGGGAGCGTGAGGCAACAGTGCAAGGTCACCCTCTCCGCCAAGACGGTCAAGGGGCTGCCGCAAGATAAGGTTCTCAAGTACGTGGCTGACTCCTTTGCTGTGGAATACGTTGCCTGAATGGGTATTTCACATGTAATCTAGGTTTCTTAAAGTAGAAATTGAATTGGAATCTTCTAAGGAAGCGTGCTCCATTGCAGACTGCGTCGTCGCTTAACATCAGACGAGATGGTGAGGTGGACATTTTATTTTGTACGAGAAATGTCCACTTGATGTATAGGTACGTTATTTTTTTTTTTTATTTGACTTGTATACTTGAAGTGATGCAGGTACGGCTTGCTTGCTTGCTTTTGAATTCTATTGACTAAGCTTGCTTCTGAATTAAGTCACTAAGTTTAGCCGAGTGTAATAACACATATCAACAGCAAGACATACCGACATCTTGCTACAAATTGCGGCATCTACCAATCGACCAGCATGGTGGATAATGGCTTTGTATCTTTCTCTTCGTATGAGGAGGCGCCGAGTTGCAGCTGTGGATGGATAAAGTGTTGTTTGCATAGGTTGGACAAGTCCGGCGAGAGCGCGGCCAACCTGTCTCACCTGCACCCGCGAAGCCTGCAAGCCATCAAGCAGGGGGTCTCCACCGCGCTGCTTCACGGACCCAAACTTGGCTGCCCCGTGAGTTAATTGTTGCACTAATTAAATATGGTCGGTTGTCGGAGGTCCACCTCCAGAAGCCTATGGATACCCGCGGTTCCGGGTAATATCGTGGTCCTCATCTGGCCGCATCAACGTAGACTTAGAAGGCTAACCCCTGGCGAGCGGCCTCCCCTTCTGACTGGACTATTGACTGTTATTCGGTACCATAATAATGATGTTCTAACTCATTCCAGTCCCCTCAACGAATTTCTACGTTAATACGAAATTAATCTATCTGTGATTGTTTTAATTTCAACTGTTACTGGACGCGTTGAAGCACCATTAAAGCCCAGTATCTGGCTTTTTTCGTGAGGGAAATGAACGTGCTCTTGCCCACACTCCATCGTAGACCGTGTCCTCTCTTAGCATCAGACGAGCTGGCGGTCATATGTAAATCTATCATAGTTCAAAATGGCCGTCGTCAAGGATACGGGGATGAAAACTCGTAGCTTTCTCCGGCCTTGGCTGCGGCAGAGTGTCGGTGTCGCATACGACTGTAACCTTGACACTACCACTGCCGTTGTGGGCCCGCCTCGTGGGGACGGGCGCATTTGACACTCCTATGACGCTCTAGAGACCAGTGACGCGTTACCTCTATTGGAGAACCTATAGGGACAGGTTCTCCCATCTAGGGAGATGGGGTCGCAGTCGGCCCTAAACGTCCGAACAGACCCTCCAGTGACATTTCCAGTTTCCTGATAAAAAATATTTGAATATTGGGTGAAATAATTCGAAAAGCCCGCCAAAAACGCTGTGTGTCATGTGTGTCACATGCCAGTAAATAAATCACTGTTTTTTACTAACAATGAAATTGTTTTATTGTACTCGTATATAAATGTAGGTTTACGTTTATGCGTAGATGGTGGACGTGCAGGTGACATTGCACTGGTTCGAGTCCGCGCGCGGTACTTCCGACTCCGTGATCTCCGCGGCCGTGGCGCACTGCCTCAGGAAGGTACGTTCCTCCGATGGTGGTACATTTGTTGGAGATTGGTTGAAGCTGCACGAGCGTTGCACAATGCGGTCGTCGCAATCTCACAGCATACAGGGAATTTCACACTATGTACTACCCTGACGACACCGACGACAACATCGGTCGGTTCGTACGGTGAGCGTTGGCTGCGTCATCGGAAACCTTTAGACAGTTCAAGTTACAGTTGGCCAGCAGGGACAGAAATGCAGTCGTGGTGGAGGCTCTGAGCCGAGAAGAGGCGAAATAGCAAAACTTAGCAAATAGCTAAATCGGTGTAAATACCACTAGAATTAGGTTGGAAATGTTCCCTATTTTCCTTTTCTTCTTCTAATCCAAGAAGTATGAAAAAACCTCAATGACAAAAGTAACGGACCCCGGAGTTTGTGGAGCTAAATTAAATAAAAGGTGTGTGGTCACACACACGACAGAAGTAAAAACAGAGATAAGAAAAAACTGTTGTATAATAATTTTAGTAATAAACATATAGATTGAATATACGTAGTAAACATAGCGACACGACAGTGACAGATGCGGCTGAATAGCTAGTATCCAAGGCCAAGAATTAATAAAAAAAGACAGTGACAGCAGAAGCTGACTATCTATTTTGCTCTGGCACTATCTTATTTTGAGTTCACTTGAACATTTTTTTCAGTTCCGAGCGTGACGCCGAGCTTCATTTACAGCTCACGAAAAATCTGTGTGTGGTGCGCCAATAGAAGTTTTCACTTCAAAAAGATCGTGTTTAATTTATTTTCTTCACGACGTTTTTCAAGTGTGTTGAAAAACATCGGATGATACACTCGGCTCTCTTATGTCCCTCACTTGACGGCTCGGGTCTGAATGGCGCCTCAGTGGTTATCACTGAGATTACACACTTGTACCATAATGTATAGTGGCAAACAAGTTGACCCAAAAGTGGCGTGGAAGGGGAAAGTTCGCGCATGTGCACTTCCACCAAAGAGACCTAAAAACGTTTCTGCGCAGCCATGCGCATTGAGTCAACATGTTTGCCGGCAACTATACTATTATTTTATTCAGGATCCTAACTCTCAGTATATTCCATCATTAGTTGTGGTGTGGTTGTGGCAGGTGTTCGAGGAGGCGGATTCCCTGCTCTTGGAGCCCATCATGTCTCTGGAGCTGGTCTCCCCGGAGAGTCACTCGGCGCGCCTGTTGGCCGACCTGGCGCGCCGCCGCGCAGAGATACGGCACATACACGTGCGGCACCAGAACAAGGTACCCACATTGTAGTAGAATATGTTGTTTAATTCCAATATAAATACAAAACTTTATTACCAATAAACATCAATCGGAACAGACTACAAAAATGCTAACCCATCAAGCGGGGAACCCATATGGGTTCGGGGCCGGGCAGTGCCGGTTTTATCAGTACCAATGCCCTGGGCGAGATTTATTTCTTTGACTTGACCTATCAATGAGCGAAGCCTGGTTACAGACTAGATACAAAAGGGCGCATGAGCTTGCGGCACGGCGCCCATTACTATCATTTTATTAGTAGGATAACATGAATGTATTCCGTTCCAGGTGATAGAGTGCCTGGCGCCACTATCGGAGTTACTGGGCTACTCGTCCACTGTGCGCTCGCTGAGCTCCGGCCTCGCTTCCTTCACCATGGAGTTCCACTCCTACCGCCAGATGGCGCCTCATGACGAGGAAAAAGCTATTAGGAACGTCACCGGATTTTAGACCTTATTGCGGATGATAAAGACACTTTCTAGCCGAGTAGCACCTAGTCTACTCTACTAAAGATAATGCCACACGCTATGAGAAAGTTATGAGAAGCATCACTGAATTTTAGACCTTATGTTTGTCAAAATAAACCACAACATAGTGTAATGTCAAGTTATATAATATAGTGAGATATAACGTATGTACCTATATCATACCCCTATTTATAGAGACATAAGAAATAACACGGGATTATATATCTTCATGGTATAGAAATAGGATTAAAATTGATGCTCCAATATTTGGTAGCAAATACGTAGCAGTACTATCGAGCGTTGTACCCGAGGGGCTACCGCCTAACAAAAACTGTCTTAGCTTTGACATTGCTTTCTTTTCTTCTCGCTTGAAATGATAGAGACAGAAATAGCAAAGCCATAGCCTATTTTATTATTTATTGACTGCCCTAGTGGCTTAGTTGGTAGTAGCTCTGCCTACGAAGCCGAGGGTCGCCGGTTTCGTTACACCACCCAGTGCAAATATTTGTGTGATGAATTCAAATGTTTGCACTGTGTCTGGGTGTTTCTATGTATAATAAGTATGTATTTAAAACTATTTAAGTATTATATCAGCTATCTGGCTGCCATCACACAAGCTTTGCTTAGTTTGGGGTCAGATGGTGTTGTGTGTGAATTGTCCACCACCAATATTAATATATTTAATTAATTAGGCGGTAGGGGTCTGGTCCAGTCGGAAGAACGGCTGCTGCCGTCCGGGAGCCCCTGGTTTAAATCCTACCCGCACCACTGTCTTTTTCGAAGTCATGTTCGTAATGCCACTTACATTAAAACGGTGAAGGAAAACGTCGTGAGGAAACCGACATCTTCCTAGAATCTTTCGAGAGCATACGTCAACCACCGAACCGCACTGGGCCAGCTTCTTGGATTATGACCGTGCGAGAGAAGGCTTGGATTCCCAGCAGTGGGAACATTTAGTTGGCTGCTTATTTTGTTGTACTACTCCTAATGATGCGTGTAGGGACTACTAAAACGATTTCTAGAAAACACTTAAACAATCTCTATATATAAAAACGTTATGTTGGTTTGTGTACGCTTCAATAACTCCAAAAAGTTCTGCACTGATCGAGCTGAAATTTTAGAATGATATATAATCCGCCTCAAGGATTGTTTTTATCTAATTTTTGTATCACAATGAGCTACAGCGAAGCGTGGCACATTACAGCTAGTAAAACATAAATTTGCTGTACATTTAGTACCTTTGCCAGTTATGCTACCGCCAAGCAGTAGAGTGCAAACATTACTGTGTTCCGGTTTGAAGGGCAATGTTTCCAGATAAATTACAGAGCTTAGAGATATAATATTTTAGATATCTGGGTGACGAGCGCAGTGCAGTGCTAGGTAATGATTTGGACTCTTCATGTTCCAATAGCTGTGTGTGTCACTGCGTTGTTATGGGCAGGCTTGTTGCTTACCATCAGGTACATGTCCTGCTCGTCTCGTCTATTTATTCTATATTCAGATGCAAAAGGCTGCCCTTTACCAGCGACTTTAATGGGCTAAGGAAAGTACAAGAAAAATATCAATTTAGAACGTATCCGCTAACCCGATCATGGCAAGTTTCGTTCATTATGTCTTTGACTCTCTCTTGGCGAGAGAATGTCCCGAATCCCAGCTGTGGGAAGGTAAATTGACCTGTTGCTAATATATTTCAATTGACAAAAAAAAAAAAATATTTCATGTAGGTAGGTATAGTCTGAATGTGATATAGTTTTAAATTGCGTAACTTATAATAAATGTGTTTTGATCTTACACTATTGTTTTATTAACTTACTGCATGGAGCGATCTTGAACGGCGAGTCTACTGCGCGTGCGCAGACAGCGATACAGACGCGCTGTAGTCGCGCGTAGCTTCCACGTTTTGATCAAGAAGGTACGCCTCGGCAGTTGCACAATGATGCCCCTCCTTAGCCCTTTTGTACGCGCTTCACGCGCTCGTTTGAATCGCATTTTACACGCTTTTGAATCCACACAAACGCAAAAATTGTCATCTACGGCGTAAAATATGCGCGTTCCTGAAACGCTCGTCACTTGCGCGTTTAAAATACTTCGTGTGCTAGGGCCTCAGGAGAGTTTCCACTCATCTTACTAATGCTCTTATCTCATCAACGAGAAGGCCAAAGGCTATCGTTACTTTTCGTCAATTTGTTTATGTGTAAATGATATCGATCCTAGGTAATTCCCAAACCGTTTTTGGGCGCAATTACCCAGCATTTAACTGGCAGTCGCCTGATAGAAAGCAATGATGTCGTTTAAGATAATATGGCGGACGTCTAGTACCAAAGTAAATGCTTGTCAAGACGAATCATACGAGACCAAACTCGATGGGGTTGTGTCGTTTCATTGGTGGACAATTCACACAACAATTGGTTCATTCGCACTAGTTCCATTGCTTTGTTCCATGATAGAACTACTGCGAATTTTTATTCGCATTAGTTCCATTTATTCATAAAGTTAAAATGATGGAACTACTGCGAATACTCAAATTAGGGTTCATTCGCACTAGTTCCATTGCTTTGTTCCATGATGGAACTACTGCGAATTTTTATTCGCATTAGTTCCATTTATTCATAAAGTTGAAATGATGGAACTACTGCGAATACTCAAATTAGGGTTCATTCGCACTAGTTCCATTGCTTTGTTCCATGATGGAACTACTGCGAATTTTATTCGCATTAGTTCCATTTATTCATAAAGTTGAAATGATGGAACTACTGCGAATACTCAAATTAGGGTTCATTCGCACTAGTTCCATTGCTTTGTTCCATGATGGAACTACTGCGAATTTTATTCGCATTAGTTCCATTTATTCATAAAGTTGAAATGATGGAACTACTGCGAATACTCAAATTAGGGTTCATTCGCACTAGTTCCATTGCTTTGTTCCATGATGGAACTACTGCGAATTTTTATTCGCATTAGTTCCATTTATTCATAAAGTTGAAATGATGGAACTACTGCGAATACTCAAATTAGGGTTCATTCGCACTAGTTCCATTGCTTTGTTCCATGATGGAACTACTGCGAATTTTTATTCGCATTAGTTCCATTTATTCATAAAGTTGAAATGATGGAACTACTGCGAATACTCAAATTAGGGTTCATTCGCACTAGTTCCATTGCTTTGTTCCATGATGGAACTACTGCGAATTTTTATTCGCATTATGGCGCTGCAGGCCTAAAGGGTGGTAAACCCAGGAAAAAATGAGGGCGTTGTGTAGAGGGTTGCAGTCCGTTGTGTACTACCTACCTACTGGGTTCATGTCTCAAGTTAACTCTTGCGGGCATATAGTAAGTTTCATTTAGAATGAATGTTGAATCCCCACTAATATAGCTAACAATAATTAATTGAATTTGAAATTATAGTGGTTTTTAAGCATGTGAAAAAATGGGGACGCAATAAATATTTATTCTCAAAGTGGGCAGCAGATAAAATAAGTTTGGGGACCCCTGGTATAGAGAGTCGAGACGGCAGGACATGTACCTGATGGTATGCAACATGCCTGCCACATAACAGCACAGCGTCACGCAGCTATTGGAACATTAAGTTCAAATCATTACTCGTACCTAGAACTCCAGTGCAGTCGTTACTCAAAAGATCTAAGATCAGAAATAATATGGCGAAGAAGAGAAGATACTGCGACACTAACTGGTAGAAAATATGTTGAGAACACGAGTAGGACATTTTTGGTGATGGAACTTTGATGAAACAATGATATTTTTATTGTCAGTGTATTGACCAGAGTATAACATACTCCAGCATGAAGTATTGATGTTGCACCTGATTGTACATGTCCCGTCAGACATAATGATTATCGGACATTACACATCAAAGACATTTCGAAAATCAGTCATTATGGGAAAAGGTCATTTTAAGATTTGTTCATTACGGTTTTAGTACAATATAACATTCAGTCCAAATCGACCGCAACCCCCTTTATCTGTATCTAAGTATACTCAGTGTTTAAACTAAGCAATGCTCTGTCAACCAGTATTATTTTACGTTATTGATTATGGCGGCCGTATCACAAAGTATGTTTAATTTGAGCCAATGTTTTGTTTTTTTGCTCAACTACACCTAATATGCATTAACTAATATGACCTATACCTATAATATTGAATGCTTCTCTTAACCTATCCATGTATCATTTACATAATGGTACAAATGAGAATTCTAATTTGAGTACCTTCGCAGTAGTTCCATCATTTCATCTTTATACATAGGACCTAAATGGAACTAACACGAAAAAACATTCGCAGTACCTAGTTCCATCATGGAAAAAAAGCAATGGAACTAGTGCGAATGAACCCTAATTTGAGTATTCGCAGTAGTTCCATCATTTCAACTTTATGAATAAATGGAACTAATGCGAATAAAAATTCGCAGTAGTTCCATCATGGAACAAAGCAATGGAACTAGTGCGAATGAACCCAACAATTGCTGAGTTCCCATGGCCACCTTCTAGCTCCATCATCAGACCAGCTCCATGGTACCGTATTATTACGTTGTCATCCAAGATATAGATAGGGGTACCAAATTTCAGCTCAATCGGTAACCGGGAAGTGGTTCAAATTTAACTTGTAAGATTCGATTATTTCGATTAATCGATTCGACATCGGACAGGTAAAATCCCCATAAAATCTTGGGCTAATATCTGCTCTACTGCAAATATACCTACTTAGTACATATCTACCGACTAGCTATTTGACTTGGCTGGCCCGACTTCAAATAGATGAGTGGGCTTACAACAATAATATTTATTTATTTTTCGATTTTGAGTGCCTTTTTGTGGTTATGAAGTCGGTTTTTTGAAATAAAAAGTTCTTTTGGCGCGCTACAGACACATTTTTGTGGGGTGTGAATTGAATTCTAGCGTCAAGCTCGGGAATGATAAGAAATAAGTATTCGGGTAAACTCGGGACGAGTAAACTCATCTAGAAATGCCTGAGCATTTCTGGATAGCCATGTCTCTTGTCTTGGCCACGCCCTCCGGTTCCACCCGCGTAGTTTCCAAAGTAAGCTATCAGATTCTGAGTTATAAGTTTTCACTGCTACCGGTAGTTCCTAGACTGCCAATTTTTTAAATATAGTTTTTGAAATGAAAACTTTTTGCGTACGACAGACAGTTTTTTCGTGGGCTGAATAGACCTCAAGCGTAACGTTCGTAAATGAAAGAAATTTTCGGGTAAACTCGGTACCATGGGCATGGTCAACGCCACGCCCTCCGGTAGCACCTGTGTAGCTTCCAAATTGAGCCGTAAAGTTACGAGTTATAAGAGGTATGTAATCTGTGAGTTATAAATAAGTAAGTTTTCTCTTCTATTGATATCTGCACCTAAAGTACCTATGACTTTGACTGCTATTTTTTTGGACTAATGTATGATGTTTTATTGCAAATAGGTAATAAATAAATTACCTACATCCATATAGACTCTTTTTATCACAGGAAAATAACGAGAACTGCGCTGGTACAACCACGGCTGCTGCTAGTAATAAGAATATACACATAAAAACGTAATGAAAATTTTTCCGCCTGACAAACAAAAAATTTTCATTAAAAAATCATAAAATGAAACTAGTAGGTAGACTAAAATGTAGGTCCAACATTTATTTCTATGGGACCAAATGGCAGCTATTCTGCTTCAAACCATAAAAGAATCACGTAAATGTTGTAACAACGTCCTGTTTGAATATATCACTGAGACGCAGACTTCATTCGGTGTTTTACGCTAAGAACTCGTGGAGCGATTTTCAGCCACGCCCGCTACCGTTGTGGGCCCGCCGCTTCTGTAGAATTGCCCGTGTTACTATCAGCAATAAACCATATATTTATATAACCACGTTTTTAATTTTCCTATCCTTTTCTCCACCCCAAGGTTGCCTGGAAGAAATCGCTTTCAGCGATAAGGCCGCCAGCTGTTTCACTAGTTATACTGTTTTCCTATATCTTATGTGTTATTTTAAGTTGTGAACAATAAAGAGTTTTCATTCATTCATTCATTCATATTTATATAAACCTGGATGGGTAAAAACATTTATATATACGCTTATCAGTTCTATTTTTATTCTTATTATTGCAAAAGATAACAAAATTCCCGAAAAAACGAATCTTGAATGAACTGTGTGAGTTATCTGACCTCTCGGGTACGTGTTGACGCGCCTATTCGCCGGCTGATATTCTCAGCGGATTCATCGTAAACAAACATTCGGGCTTAGTGCCGTCGTGATAAGGAGAAGATACGGGTGTATTCGTCGCTCCCTCCTCTCTGCCGCTCGGCTACGTGTGACTATAAATATTGTAGCTGCTACACATAGATCACCAAACCTCTTTTCTACTTCTTCGTATAATATCTACCTAGTATAAAATTTTAAATCATTCGCAAGTGGAATTTCGGACAATGGGGACAAATTGTAAATTCACTACAATGAAAATCGCACTTCTGTTTCTATGTTATTTGATCGAGATCGAATCGAAAATGACAGTAGACTTAACTTTCAAACCATGGATCTCGACAGCGTCTCACACCTACTATCATGCGCTTACCGGAAGCCAAGAACTGCCGGTCACCGACAGAGACATTACAAGCTTTTTTAGCAAGACCCTACTGTACGATGCAGTAGAGAGACGCTTCGGAAGGAGGCCTACGCACGTGTACTATAGACCGCCCACGCCATGGGGTGACCTCTACTCCAGCTACGGCTGGGCGCCCGTCACGAAGTTCATAAAACCAGTATCAGTGCAAGTCGTCAACGTGTATACCGACTCCTCCGTAGTAATGACTCAAGAAATGAAGAACCCGTCGAGTATAAAAAGCAAAATGAACGCAAACCTGCACCAAGAGGTTCGGAACTCGGTCACGTCATCGTGGTACGAATATGGGAGTACCGTGGAAACTTCGAATTTCGACGTTGAGTTGAAGTTTCTGTTCTTGAAGGTAGGCGGTGGAGGCACCTTCACTTCTACCTCCGGTTGGGGGAGGAGCGAGACGAGGTACGAGTCGGTGACCATCGCCAGCGACCACGGCGTGGAGGTGGAGCTGCAGCCCGGGCAGAGCGTCCGCGCGGAGCTGTCCGTCACCGTCAAACACGTGGAGATCCTAGTGATGTACGAAGTACATCTACGAGGAAGACTTGCCGTGCATTTTCAGCCGACGCACAGGGGGCACTACTTTTACGGACCTAGCGTAAGGAACACAATGCGCTCAGCCAGAATAGACAATTCTAAATATGTGACGCAGACGATGAAGATCGCTTACCACATCGACGCGAAAACGATAGTGAGGGACTAGGATACAGGGCTGCTGCTTTAATTCTTAGCATTAAATATTTTTACCTAATATTTTTTGTAGTCCTCAATTTATATTTATTACAACTTTTGATACTAGCTGGCTAATGCTTAGGCCATTAGTATGGTAGAGTGAACATGTGATCGAAACAAAACAAAATTAGTAATCTGACATCCTAATCATATGATAAAATGGTCTACCATCTAATTGTTATTATTGTATTAATTTAGTATGTTTATCTCGGTTCTTAGATATTGTTGGCATTTTAACTAAACATTAATTTTATTTGATAATTACACGATGTATAAAGAAGACGGCCCATTTTCCATAGGGCATTTGCCCCACAGCAAAAGTGCATGAGACTCGACCAAAATTGAACCATTGTATAGGATTTTTAATATCTATTAAGGAACCGTTAATGTTTTTATTCTGCATAGCGGGGTAAAAGATATCAACTAAAACGTTGAAAAAATATCGCCCCAAGTAGGTAACCAAGTACCTACTTAAACTATTTTCGTACAAAAAAATTAAAGCGACTTCAAAACCACAAACAGGTAACCAAAATCGAAAAATAAATTAATATCATTATCCATACTAATATTATAAATGCGAAAGTAACTCTGTCTGTCTGTCTGTCTGTTCGTCTTTACCGCCTAAACCAACCAACAGATTTTGATGAAATTTGATACATAGATAAAATAGATCCCGAGAAAGGACATAGGCTACTTTTTGTTCCGAAAAAAAAGGGTTGAAAGGGTTAAAATAAGGGATGAAAGTTTATATGGAAAACTTCGTCATTGTTGAAGAACTATGAAACTTTACGTCTAGATATTTAACACGAAACCATAAAATGTATGTTTTAGCAGTTTTGTAGTTTGGAACTGTACCTACGGGGGTGGAATTGGGTTTTTTTTATTATTATTTATTCTTGGGTCAAATTTAGTAATTCAAATTTCACCCTCTTCCTGTCAACCGATTAATCTGAAATGTTGTAGACACTTTGGATTTTGATGACAATACAATTATGTTTATTCATGATCATTATAAATTCAAGATAGCCGCCGCTACAAAATGGCGGATAATTTATGTTTTATTAATCCCATCAATATGGGTATCAAATGAAAGGGCTCAACAAGCAGAATACAATATACTATAAAAATTGAAACCAAGATGGCGGCCGCTACAAAATGGCGGATAACGTAGGTTTTATCAATCCCATCAACATGGGTATCAAATGAAAGGGCTCAACAAGCAGAATACAATATACTATAAAAAATTGAAATCCAAGATGGCGGTCGCTACACAATGGCGGATAACGTAGGTTTTATCAATCCCATCAACATGGGTATCAAATGAAAGGGCTCAACAAGCAGAATACAATATACTATAAAAAATTTAAATCCAAGATGGCGGCCGCTACACAATGGCGGATAATGTAGGTTTTATCAATCCCATCAATATGGGTATCAAATGAAAGTGCTCAACCAGTAGAATACAACGTATTATATAAAATTAAAATCCAAGATGGCGGCCTCTACACAATGGCGGATAACTTAGGTTTTATGAACCCCATCAACATGGGTATCAAATAAAAAGGCTTGACAAGAAGAATACAGTGCACTATACAACCTCAATACTTAAGATGGGCGATGGGCGCAGCCACTAAATGGCATATCAGACTATCAGACAGAATTTTTGATAGTCGACGAGATTTCCATGGTGTCTTATCAAATGTTATGCATGATGGACGCTCGATTAAGGCAAATTAAGAACTGTGAAAATGAGTTTTTTGGAGGAGTAAACGTAGGTATTACTTTTCGGTAATCTTTTACGACTGCCTCCTATAAAATGATCAGGAACACCTGTTTTCAATTCTAATATGAAATTATATATATGAAAGTAACTCTCTCTGTCCGTTACCGTCTAACGCCTAAGCCACTTAAAGAGTTTGTTACAATTTGGTGCACAGATAGACTACCTAGACTTAGGAAAGGACAACGGCGACTTTTTATCACAGAAAAAGAGTTGAAAAGAGTGGAAATGAGGAGTAAAAGTGTGCATGGAAGGATCTTGGCACTCTTTGTATGCTATTTTAACCGACTTCAAAAAAGGAGGAGGTTATCAATCCAGTTGTATTTCCAATTGTGAATCAATTTAGATGGTTATTTTTTTGGTTGGTAGATTATAGTAGCAGAGGTGGTCATATAAATTTTATCGAAATCAGTGCGGCGGTTTTTGAAATATGAACAACAAACTAAAATTTGCGTTTATGTAATCAGTCGATATATCTACTAATATCTACTAATAGACTCTAATAAAATTTGGTGGAACGTCCCAATATGATTTTAAATTAAAGTCTGTTTTTGATTAATTTTTTGAGAACATAGTTTCTTTGTAATTTGTCGTGTAAATTGTACATTTATTAATAAATATAAAACTTTGACTTAGACCGATTTTGATTAGGAAACGTGAATTTGTATGGTAGTAGACATACGAGTAGGTTGCCTGCCTCAATTACTTTAATAAATATGTGGCGCGGACGAAGTCGCGGGTAAATGCTAGTTACATATAAACGCTACTCACTCATCTACTATTTCAAGTCGGTGCCAGTCAGGTCAAAAAACTAGTACTTACCTACACTGTGGCACTTGCCACAGTGTAGGTAAGTACTACTCTGGATAGATACGAATTACCTATGCCTAAGTAGGCATAGGTAATTCGAATCTATCCAGACTATTCACTAGCTGTTAGACTTGCCTAGTACCGACGTCAAATAGATGAGTGAGTAGGTAGCGCTTAATTTATTTTTCACTTTTGAGTGCCTATTTGTGGTTTTGAAGTCGGTTTAATTTTTTGTACGATAATAGTTTATTTTACTCATATTAGTGAAAAACAAGTTTTTGAATTTTCGAAATTTTGAAAATGTTTTTACAAATTTTCGTATTGACAGGATCGAGTTTCATAACTTTTGTGAAATCTACAACTACGTCATCCAGAAAATTGTACGCAAATTTTTGGTTTTTGGTCCATATTTCAAAAACCACGACCGTTTTCGATGAGATTTATATGGAACCATTCGGGAAACATACCCCATCTGTATACAAAAAGAAATTTTAAATCGGTGCGGGAGTTCTCCAGAAATCAGGTCACATACATTAAAAAAACATGGTGGTCAAATTGATAACCTCCTCCTGTTTGGAAGTTGATTAAAAATGTCTGCTTCTGCTTCACCTATTATAGGTCATTAAGTACTTCTGATGTCACTGATTTTCATTTCAAAACCAATATTGATTGAATACTACTTGTGGTAATAGGTAAGATACAAGCAAATGTATAAAAATATTTTTATGAGTTTTTATTAAAACAATATTTTATTTTAATCTTTATTTTAATAACTTATGATTAAACTATTCTACTGTACTATAAGTGTACATAAATCATATGCTATATAAACACTAAAATTGTATGCAATCAAAGTAATCAAACATTGGGTATAAATTCAAAAACTAGCGGTCCGCTATGGCCGTGGTACATAATATATATAGCTTACTAGCTGTACCCTACCACGCTTTGCTGTGGCACATCGTGATGCAAAAAAGAAATATATAAAAACCTTCATTACACCAAAATCGGCATCCTTGATGCCGATTATATATCATTCTAAAATTTCAGCTCGATCGGTGCAGAACTTTTTGAGTTTTTGAAACTAGCCTACACAAAACAACATAACATTTTTATATATAGAAGATAGCACTCAGGGATCACATATCCAACTATCCAACTATGAAAGAATTATTGAATTCGGTCCAGCAGTTCCTGAGATTAGCACATTCCAATAAAAAATCTCTTCAGCTTTTTAATATTAGTATAAGAAGATAACAATTATATTTGTAATGAATAATTATTATATATAATATATTAATAAAGAGCTATCGATCTTAGATATTTTTTTATAATCAATTTTCATTTCATAAAATAAGGTTTTGAAATAACGCACATTCAGAATTAAAGTGCCTTCAAAAAAAAACTTATAAATATAAAACTAAGTAAACGCAAAATTCGTATAAGCTACTTAAGGTTAGTTTTGTATGTTTTTTTTTTTCCTTTTCTTGACGACAATAGGTAAGTAGGTAGTCGGTTTTTATAAATGGAAAAAAATCATACTACGAGTATATAAGACCGTTCGATGTACAATCTTTATTGATAACATTTTGCTACAAGTCAATAATAAAGATAAATTATTGAACAGATATTGAATTACAAAATAATTTTGGGGCTCTGCCTTCTGTATTAGTGTACATACTGTGGCGCAAAAGGCGCCAACATGAACAGTTACTTTTTAAACATAGAGTGCAGACACATGCAGCTGATGGTAAGCAACAGGCCTGTCCATAACAGCCAAGCTCATTGCCACGCAACATGAAGAGTCCAAATCACTGTCTAGCACTGCACCTTACTCGTCGCTCGGAGACATAAGATGATTTATTTTTTAGTCCAGTCATTTCTCTTGACACATCTCTTAGCTCAGTAATTGCTCTACAAACCGGCATAGGTACAGCAATTAGAAAAACATAAAAATAGAATAACTAGCAAAATAATGGATGCCTATAACGTATGAAACTAGTTTCTCTAATGTTCATCATGATAATCATAATCTTTATTGCGTAAATGTTATCTAGATGTCAAATAAAGTTGTTTGTAAAGTAAAAAGTAGAGTTGTTGTAAAATATTATTTAACCCTTATGTGAGTGACAAATAAAAACACCTTTATACAAGACACAAAGAGGTGCCGGGTACATTGTCACTCTATTGTGAGTATATAATATGTTTTGGTGTCCACAAAACATTGTAAATAAATAATTGTCTGGGTAAAAACATTAAAAAGTATCTAATTTATTAATAGTTAAGAGCTCTCAGGAAATCACAGTTACCTACAGCGTAAATCATATTTTTCTTTAAATTTGAAAATGCTAAAGGTACCCAGGTACCTCGTCACTCATATAAGGGTTAAGTCATTTTCGTGAACGTGGGCTACGGCAGTCAGGATGAGCCAGCTATTCCCAGAGCTGTGGTCGAGCTAGACGAGGCTCGGGCGCTTGAGGCTGACGATGGGTGCGCTCATATTGGGCGGGGGCGGAGTCGCCGGCACCGCGCCGGCGGCCGGCGGCCTGTGGGACAGCTTGGCCTGCAACACACACTTGGTATTCACACATCACAGATGACAAACGATTATAGCATACAACATAGCACAATATACAATTTAGCACAACATAAACAGTGCTCAAGTGGCAGTTGGAAACGGGAAATGTAAAGGTTCGTAAGCTTCGTATCGGGTATTTATATCCGATTTATAGATTGTTGAGCAGTGGATGAATGTAGGCTTATTATGATGCCTCTAAATTTTCCCACTGATGTTACTTGGGCCCTTCTCTCACAAGGAGAGCGTCAAGGCTGTAATAAACCACTCAGAGCCAATCAACCAATGGTTGGCTGATGACGTATGGGACTTCGACAGATTTCAAGAACATGCTGGTGTCTTCGCGATGTTTTCCCTTCATCAATAAAGCCAGTGGTGAGTGATCTGCAAAACACTCGGAGGTGCGAGATTCGAACCTACGACTTCAATCACAAGTTTCCATGGTCCTAAGATTCCTAAGATTCACTGTTAAAGCGTTTCTGTTTCACGATCTAATTAGATTGTCAGAGGTGCAGCCGCGATCCGCACCCACGATCTAATTGTTGTGAACCGCACGTTAGCCTCTGGGCTACCACGGCATAAAATCACGGTGGTTTGTTATTTAAGTTTGTTTATTTATAAAAAACACTTACCTACTTATTATATAAATTAGTTAATCACTGTTCAACAAAGAGGCATTTTCAAGATATCGATAGTCCTGTCAAATTTATTTGGTCAATTTCTATTTCAATTTCACCAAAGATGGCGACAAAGTTTCATTCTGTTCGAGAAATTTTATAAAACGAAATATTTACAAATTTGTGGAACTATTGTTTTGTCTATTAAAGGTTTACACTTGGCCGCCATCTCGTCTGATGTTGAGTAACGATGCGGTCTACGATGGAGCGTGCTTAACCAGAAGAAACGATGGAGTCCCGATTTGAAAATGCCAAGAATGTAAACATAGGAAAATCTAACTCAAGCAACGGTTCCACTACACGTATTCTACAGCTATCTTTGACAGATCTTTTTGAAAACGCCGTATTGCTCTGAGCTGGCAAACTTCCATAAGCATGTGAACACATCAAGAACACAGTTAAAAAAATCTAACAAAATAATATATCAGCGCCACATGTAGCGCAATTGTGAACTATTTTTAACCCCCGACAAAAAAAAGGGGTGTTATAAGTTTGACGTCGATGTCTGTCTGTCTGTCTGTCTGTCTGTCTGTCTGTCTGTCTGTCTGTCTGTCTGTCTGTCTGTGTGTGTGTCTGTCTGTGGCACCGTAGAGCTCAAACGGATGGGCCGATTTCGATGCGGTTTTTTTTATTTGAAAATTAATATCCGTGCGGGTGTTCTTAGCTATGTTTGGTTAATATCGATTCAAAATGGCCGCCTCCACAAAATGGCGGACAAAATATTTCTTCACAACCTACCTCAATATGGGTATCAAATGAAAGGGCTTGACTAGTAGAGTACTAAACGCTATAACAAATTTCAAATCCAAGATGGCCGCCACCACAAAATGGCGAATTATATAATATTTTTCACTACTACCTCAATATGGGTATCAAATGAAAGGGCTTGATTAGTAGAATACTTTGCACTATGACAAATTTCAAATCCAAGATGGCCACTACCACAAAATGGCGAATTACATTTCCTTTTTCACAATTCCCTTAATATGGGTATCAAATGAAAGGTCTTGACTAGTAGAATGTTGTAAAGATAACAAATCTAAGGTAGTCGGGGGTTAATCAAAATTTTTAATTTTGTTCTTGTTGCTTTCGTAGTTTCAACGCGTCATCGACTGTGACGCACGCTCATGAGGTTTGCCGGCAACTTAATATAGGTACGTTATTTCTAAAACTAGACATTTTAAACAATTTTGGTTAATATACGTGTCAGTCACAAGATATTTCGCAGCACGGAAATATTGAATAAGTTAATCGTGATGAAAACACTCCCATCGGTACCTTAGAAGAACAGTGGCGTGCCAGTCCGCTTTAGCTACGTCAGAAAACAATATGCAATTAGACAAACAATTAGATATACTCATGAAATACTTATAGAGTTACGGAGAACGGAACTATGACTATTGCTAGACCCAGGACTGCCAGACTTTCCTTGTTTTGTAAAAGCTAAAAGTTTTTTCTGTGTGTTACCAACACGATGCCCAAATATAAAGTACTATGGCTTTGGCAATAAACCTGTATGTAAGTTGTATAAAATTGTACATCCATTTCGTCGTAATATAAAGTCAAATTTATATAACTCCATACAAAATAATATTTAAAATGATGTTGCATAATGCCAGACACTTCGTCCAGATATGTAAGATGATTTAGATAATTGCTCTGTATTTTTTCAGGAAAACATTTTCCTTAAAACCAGAACATAGTAATTTTTTCTCGTACCTATTCTGCGATTCAATATAGAAGGCTATATTTGTATCTCATTTTAAAATTCAAAAAATACTATTTCCTCCCGAAAAAAATACTACTTCCCACAGCACTTTTATTTGCGTACTTTTGTCATAATAAAAAAAATGATTTCGAAATAAAGTTAATACCAATTTGTAAATTACGATTTTATTTCCAACAATAATTTTAACATTCATTTTGTAAAAGTAATTAAATATATGAAATATTTAAACATCTAAATTACAGTATAAACTTATTCTTAAACCATGATTTCGATTATATGCTTACAACTAAATGTGTACAATTAGAATAAGAGTGGAGAAATGAAGAAAGGAAGATCACACAAAATATTAAACTCCAGATTGATAAAGAAAAAAAGAACGCAAAACGTGGAGAACTTAATAACAATGAAACGAGGAAACAGAACGAAACAAACGAAAAATAAGTATATAACTTCTGGGTAAGCGTATTACCTCAAATCATAACTACATGATGGTGAGTTAAGCTCAAAATCCAGTAACTATTAAAATAAATCAAGATTGAAAGAAAAGAGGGAAAGGACAGAGACAGAAATGATAGACTGATAGAGTAGAAAAAGAGTCAAAACATGCAAAACTTAGGAGCGCTAGAATAGGCTAGGATTACTAACAAATGTGTTGTGCTTAAATTTTACAGTAGACCAGATGAAGTACCATAACACGTGTAAAAGACAAACAAGTTAAAGCAGTATTCTAAATAAGTATATTTACAAAGACACAAATCATAAAAATATCAATTGATACTGATATTGAATAGTTAACGATGTCTTAATAAATTGACAATAGCGATGATCACGTTATATTACGAAAAAGAAATCAATCGAATCGAATAGCAAAGTTTTAAAGAAATACATACAGTTAAATTTACTTTTGATTTTACTTATCTTATTGAACTATTCTTTACCGTGTTAATGAAACCTTATTAACAAACAACACAGTTTTGATAACAAAATCACAAACATAAGCGTTACGTTTAGGACAGTAAGTAAGTAAGCAATACAGTAAACCTAACAACAGCTACTGAATCTAAGAAATATTTCGAGTATCGAGAGAGCTTAGGATATTTAGTTGAAATAAGAGCTGCATCTAACAATGATGAAACCAAACGATGCAAGCTAATCACGCTATCTTACTTAAAGATTTAAAGAGATAAATATTCGAATAGCAAGTCTACAGTCATGAAGTTCAGTAAGGCAATTTTTTTACGCGTCATCAATATTTATTTTTTCGTCATTATTTTGGTTAGCCTGACGCAGATCTTAAAATGACTTTGTCTATGAAATTCATTGATTTTAATAAAGATGCCATTATTTATCCACTAAAAGCTTAACTTTAAAACAGCAAGCCTTTTAAACATTACGCTATATGATATATACCATGTTAGAAAATTTGTTTTAGAAAAACATGTTCTTGATACAGAAATAGAACATGGATAAGCTTCTACTCCAGTAGTTAGAGATATCTAAAAGGATTTTATAAATTCGGAGCACGAAATGTACATATACTATTCAATGAAATGGCACTTTCAATCTTTCATTTTCGTCTAAATATCACAAGGGGTCGCTAATTCTTATTCATTAGTAACTTCCTTAATATATGGGGCGAATTAATTAGCCCTGTTAGAGAAGATATTTTTAACATAAACACAAGGTGCGAATAAGGTGATTGAAAAACAGATTACACCCACGTCTAAATGTCATAATTGACCAAAAATGTAATCAATAAAAATGTTGAACTTTACACAGAGCAATGATTTATAGTCGGAATGTGAAGAAGAATATCATTTTTATTATGATTTTGTCATTTCACTTAAACCACAGAAAACAACCGAAATGAATCAGTAATTATTTTTAGTTATCATCTAGGTATTGTTTCCCATTTTTTAATAACCTTATTATGCACAATGATATATGTATTCTACTCAATATTTATAAAAGGAATATAATAATATCTATCTATAATGTTAAAATATTAGTCAATTCATCCATGGTTCATCGTGTGGATGATATTTATCTTCTGGATGACATGCCGTCCTGAAATATTATCACTCAATTAGATACAAATTTTGTAGAAAATGAGTATAATGACTTAATAAAGTTTGTTAATACTTTTGGTAAGAAAGGAGTTAGTGAGAAACATAAAATCACTGACAAAACAACACAAGCGGGACAAACAACACAACAAAACAATATGATAGATATTATAGAGAATGTATTAACTCCCGAGACAGCTATTGCTATTGTTGTTACTATATGTTCTGTACCAAATATCGTCTTGAATATCAAGATATATTACTGTACATGAGAAGAGGAGGTAGATAGTAAAACTGTATTGAATATTTGAAGACTGTGTGTGTATTTATTGTAGTGTGATGTATGCACATCTACAGTTACAAGCTCATTTTCAGACAATTCATAAGAGTGGATTTAATAGTAAATAAATTATCCAAATTATCTCTCCTAAGGAATATTTTCAACGAATTCCTAGTGGAAGATTTTGATCTTGTATTGTACTCAGAAGACTACAACATTTGTACATATTTCATTTACTTATAAAACTTAATACTCATTGTTTTGTTTTATCAATTACTTCATTGGCGTATATTTTTTTTATATATTTATGAAAAAGACCTTTGTATGTCAAAAGATTAGATACACATATGTAGTGCATTTCCAAAACCGTGCTTATAACTGAATGGTAGTGTCCAGAATAGAATGTAGGTAAGGTAGTGAAGGTAGTGTAGAATTTGTTTATTCTGAAGTGTAGTTTAAAGTTAAAATATCGTGATGAGACTCACCTTGAAGATGTTGGTGAGTTCGTCGAGCAGCGTTTCGTGTCGGAAGGAGATGCGGATGTCGGGCACGTTGGTGCGCGTGATGTCGTTCCCGGCCACTCCCTCCTTCAGGTAGTTGGGGCCCAGCCAGTACTGCTTCATCTATAGAAGACAACGCATCTTGGAACTGATATTCTTGATTAGGAAGCAGGTGTTGATGATTGCGATGTTTACTAATATTTTGATTTTATTCCGAATTTCAAAATTGTTGCATATTGCCCTTGTTGCATAGTGACCTTGGATCTCCTATAAAACAACCAATGTGTGTTTGGTTTCTAGACATTTAAACTGGTGTATTCTCATTACATTCAAAATAACATATCTTCTTTTTGATATCACTCAAGATTGTAATAGATTTTTCTTCAAAGACATAGGATTTCAGATAATTATGACCTAGGAATATGTACATCTTATCTTTCGAGTGGATGTGGAGGTAAATATATAGATCTGAATTGTGGAAATCATTGGGGAACGGTTTCATCCAATTATGGACGTCTGCAGGCTGCAGATGACCCAATCGATCATATGCACTGAGGGAAATATACTCCGGTATGTTTCAAAAACATAAAGTCCCTAGAGCAGAGAAGATATTACCCAACACCTAACCAAACACCTCTTACAGTTGTCAGAGGAGAAGGAGACCCTGACAAACCAGGGTTATTTCAGGCACCACTGTTCCTTACCATCCATGAAGCTCAGACGAACATACGAGTCGGTAATCGTAATCAAAGGCCCAAGTTCAAACATGAAGCTGCACGAGAGGTGCCCCTTTTGTTCGGTTTTCTGATAAAATCTTTACTTAGGCACACGGGGACCTTTATATACTACGCTGATTTGAACCGACGACGCCATCGGCTCCACAGATGCGGCGTCCGTGATCTTTGTCATTAAGACCATCGATTTTTACAGACATCATCTTGGATAAGGAGAAGCAAAGGCAAAAATAGGAACAGTTGGGTCGATTTTAAGAATCTAAGTGATCGGCTCTAGTGCTCGAATTAGATTTTAAATGTACCCAAATCCTTCATTTTCCTACCTCCTAATCGACTCGACAAAAAAAGAGTTGTAATGACAAAGATCACGGATGAATGGGTGGATGATTTAAAAAAAAAAAAAAAAAAAAAAAAGGCTGCAGATGCCGATGATGATGAAGATGAATATGTACATTTATAAATTGAATTCAGTTGAAAACGATGTTTTTGATGGAGATAGCAAATGTATTAGCAACAAACAATAGTAGGTTAGCGATAGCACATAGTATAACGCAGTGTCTGCAGTACGGACCTCGTGCGGGAACCCGGACATGAGCACGGAGTAGCGCGCCAGCTCGCACATGTCGCACGAGCTCAGCTTCCACACCTGCGCCGCGATGCTGTACTCCTCCATGAGCGGCTCCTGGGGAACCATCACGCCATCCCATCAGCGACACATTCCAGCAGCCATAGGGAATGAAACAAGTAACGCTAACTTCTTTTTTTGTAGTGGTAGGACTCTTGGCAGAGTCCGCCTGGGGAAGTACCACACCTTTGCCAGTTATTCTACCGCCAAGCAGTAATGTACAAACAAAAAAAAAAAAAAAATTATTTCAATAACATAGATCTTAACTATACAATATTTTCTTACAGCTATACACAGGTATATTAATTTTATCAGCCTGAACTAGGTAGAACCTGTGTTTCAGGCGCGAAAATTGCCTATTTTAACTAAGAGTTACATTATCGAAGATAATAAAACTAAACAATAAAAACATTACTGTGTTCCGGTTTGAAGGGTAACGTTTCCAGAGAAATTATAGGGCTTAGATTTTATGGATACGAGGAATTTTTATGCTTTGCCTTTGTAACCCAGTAAATTATAATTGTGTAATTTAAATTAATTTACATTTTATTATAAATTTATAATAATTATTATATTATTTTTATATTCGACATTGTATGACTTAATCTATACTAATATTATAAAGCTGAAGAGTTTGTTTGTTTGTTTGTTTGTTTGTTTGTTTGCTTGAACGCTAGGATCTCGGAAGTACTGGTCCGAATTGAAAGATTCTTTTTCTATTGGATAGTCCATTTATCGAGGAAGGCTTTAGGCTATAGAAAATAACTCTACTATTAATTGAAGCGGAGCATGAAACAAGAATGTAACAAAATCGGGAAAAAATATTCCCCTTTTGAGAGTTTTCGTACGTTTCGTGCTTTGACATGACACATGACAGCATGTGTCAAAGATTGCGTCATTGAATTTCAGTAATCTGTGCCTTGAATATAAACCTTTGCTATTTTTTTTTTCTAAATCTGAGTTGGTACGACCAATTTCCGACAGGTGGCGTAGCAGGTAGCTGAAGAGGTTTTTTGTTTGAAATCGATATTCTCAGGAATGAGTGAACCGATTTCAGTCATTCTTTCACCGTTGTTGGATATGTACGGGATCCCGATGAGTGCTATATAATATACCACGGGCGAAGCCGGGGCGGGCATCTAGTAATTAATATTTACCACTATATTGTGCAGTATTATACCGAATTTTGTGTTATAATTCGTGTATGCTTATAATTATTATCCTGACATGTAAATTGGCTTTATGAAATAAATGATTATGATTATAAGATCTTAGATCTCTGGGTGACGAGCGCAGTGCAGTGCTAGGTAATGATTCGGACTCTTCATGTTCCAATGGCTGCGTGTCACTGTGCTGTTATGTGTCAGGCATGTTGCTTACCATCAGGCACATGTCCTGATCGTCTTGTCACTCTTTATTTAAAAAAATAAAAATAAACTACATCACTTAGTACAAAACAAAAAATGATATTTAAAACATTTTTTTCACACGATTTTATTTAGACCTAACTTTCCTCTGTTTATGTTATTGACGATAAGAACTACTAGATTTTATGTTGTCAATACTAAGTATGTTGTAAATGTGTCGAACACTTAATTTAGATTCTTGTAATAATAATTAATTCAAACCAAATATTTAAAGACCTTAGTTGTTAATTTTCTTATAACTGTAATTTTATTAAACTACCTAGATTTAAGAAAAACTACTGTTTTCAACATCCTTAATGCAGGGTATGTACAAGTATTTTAAATATGTTGGTTTTTTTTTAATAAAAAGTGACGAGACGAGTATTATTACATGTGCCTGATGGTACAGTGACACGCAGCTATTGGAACATGAAGAGTCCAAATCATTACCTAGCGCTGCACTGCGCTCGTCACCCAGATATCTAAGATGTTATATCTCTAAGCCCTGTCATTTCTCTGGAAACATTGCACTTCAAACCGGAACACAGTAATGCTTGCACATTACTGCTGGCTAGAATAACTGGCAAAGGTGTCGTACTTCCCCAGGCGGACTCTGCTAAGAGTCCTACCACTACATTATTTTAGTTTTAGTCAATGCTGTGAAATGAGATTTTTAATATTAAAGTACCTAATCCTTAAAATACTTCAATTCAAATACTCAGTCTCGTATATCGTCATCACAGATTACACACATTTACCAGATCGTCATGTTTTATTGTCAAAAAGTCAAAGAATGTCCTGTTATTAAGTCAAAAGTAGTGCTGACCACTTTGCCCATTCCTTGTGGCCGCTTGAGGAGACCACTTGGGCAAAGCAGATTTAGGACAACTTTTTCAAAATTTTAAATAATTTTTGTTAACACGCACATTTGCAGATTCGTCTTACATGTAATGAAAATATAATTAACTCTCTATCTATTCATCAAAAAGTCTTTGATAATTTAGTTCGTTTTGTCATCTATTATTAAAGTCAAAGTTAAGGTTTCCGCTTTGAGCTGACTTCCCCTACAATATATGTATATGTGCAATTAAACAATAAATTACGTTATATAATTATTATATTATTTTCGTTATATTATTAATACATTACGTTGCCTGCAATCTTGATCTACCAAGTAGCTGTGTATGTCAGAAACAACTTAGACTCATACGACACGCGAGGAGAGAGACATTCGCGCAATATACGTAACGCTGACAAGCTGGATAGTATACCTCACTCTCTCGCGAGATCGGAAAAACTGACTCACATTATGGGACCGGAAGTTTATAACACTCTTCCTAAAATAGTTAAATTAGCACCGAGTTCGGGTAGCTTCAAAACCGATTAAAAAGCTGGCTTATCGATCAAACTTTTTGTAGTTACAGCGAGTTTTTATATAGTGATGGCAAACTCAGAATAAAGTTGTAAAAAATTGACATTGTTCATTACAATTGTAATAAGTACATATATTTTAATTTTTGACACTTATTTGTACGATATCTTTATCGTACTATATAAAGTTCAATTTAAACTTTAAAAATGTATACTCTTTGTATACTCTTATTTTGTTTTTTTATAAAATTGACGTGTAAATTATATTATCAATAAAGAACTTTGACTTTGACTTATAAACATAAAGTAATTTTGAGATGTGTAATATAGAGTACGAGAATATGACGTTATCCTCAAATCAAATCGAAGGTATCCACGGTTACCTTGGTGAAGTGGAACTGCAGAGGGTCGTCGGTGCTGAGCGTGACGCAGAGCCCCCTGGCGAGGAACTCCGGCAGCGGGTTGCGGTGGTAGTTGAGGAACAGCGAGTTGTTGCTGAGCGGGGACATGGCGATGGCGATCTGCGCCAGGTAGTACAGGTACTGCAGCACCGGCACCTGCAACACAGGCAGGACGGGGTTTCCATTGTCAACTTGGGAGTCCGACTCACTAAAACTGTCTTAGCTAGTCTCTGCGAAGCCGAGGGTTCGATTCCCACCCAGTGCAAGTATTTTTGGTATGAATTCAAATATTTGAACTGTGTCTAGGTGTGCTATGTATAATAAGTATGTATTATATAAGTATTACTAGCGGCCCGTTCCGGCTTCACTCGGATATGGTCACATAAAGCCTATTAATCGAAATAAAAACTATCCTATCTTTTAAGTTGGATCCATCTACACACGGTGTCCAAATTTGATTAAAATCGGATAAGTGGTTTACGAGTCCATTGAGGACAAACATTGTGACATGAGATTTATATATATTAAGATATCAGCTATCTGGCCGCCATAGTACAAGCTTTGCTTGGTTTGGGGTCAAATGGTGTTGTGTGTGAATTGTCCACCAATATTTATTTGTTATAGTGTTCTCTTTTTTCCTTTTGCTTGATATTATAGAGACAGCAATAACAAAGCCAATTTATTTACGTGGTAAAAGGTCTGGTCCTAAGTTTCTCAAGCCAATCATCAAAACGCGTAAGTACCTATACTTGTATAGCCTCCTTCCAGATACACCAGGCTATGGTGGTCCCATGTCTATAGTGTGATTATAGTTCTTCACGCCATCGTCGTCTGTGTAGTAGTGTTGTAATAATTACGGATTATTTTTGCCCATTTGTGACATGTCATGTCCAATCTCAAAAAAAAAGATTTTCCTTTACCTTTCGAAGCAGTAGACCGTGAGAAATGTTCTCAGCGAGTAAGAATCCGCAGACTAAATGCTGCACCGCACCCGCTTCTCCGCAATGGGGGCGCAATACGAATGTGTTGAGACCTTGTTCCCTGAAAAATACGACAAGTTTTTAATTTTTCACGGAGGTGTACCTTTGGGTAGTGTTTTTGGTCCATTGTTCTTTGACGACTTCAAGGAAAGTTTCCACAAAATTTAGTAATACAAATAAATATGAGAAACACAATCCTATGTAAATGTATCTTAACATGTTAATATTTATAATAAGTTAAGTAAGAAGGAAGTTGATCAGTATATAAGTATTATATCAGCTATCTGGTAATTTGCTAATTTATTTATTATTATTTATACTAACAGCGCCCCGCGGTGTTACCCGCTTAGTTTCAGTTTCAGTTTTTACGCGACAAAAAGTAGCATATGTGCTATTCCAGGCTATGATCTAACTGTGTTACGAATTCCAACTCGATTCGTTTAGACGTTCCGGCGCGACTGATCAACAAAAATCAAAACATACCAACTTTCGCGTTTATAATTGTTATATAGTATAGTAGGTTTAGTAATAGGATATGTGTTATGAAAACGATGACGATGTTGACGAATGCTTACTTGCGGAACTGGTTGAGCGTGGTGATGTTGGCGTACATGTAGTAGAGGTAATACGCGTACGGCGGGTTCTCCTCGTCGTCCCACAGCTCCGGGGTCTTCACGTCCGCGTCTAGCATCGGGTTCTCGGGCTTCGACTCGTCGTCCACGCTGTCGAACCCAATCACGTGCTGGAGAAATACGAGCGATTTGTAACATTAATTGGAAAACAATTTTGTATCTATCTATACTAATATTATTAAGCGTAGTTTGTTTGATTGAACTCGCTAATCTCAGGAACTACTGGACCGATTTCAAAAATTATTTCCCCGTTGATTATGTAAAGAAATGAGCGAGGGTTGCCCCTGTCTTCAACTGCACTCAGTTGGACAGCTTACAAGTGACGGCATAGTGCTGAATTTTATTATTTTATATCCTTCTATCATACATAGGTCCCCTGGTGGTTCATTTGACCCATACATTTTGTTGACGGGCTTCAACTGATAGACTGCAGTATCAGTTGGTATGTAGACGCCTTGGGATATGTTTTGGGAAATATTGTCAAGGCCTGTCTCTATGAAGATTAATCAGGGTAAATTGAGCTGTTGGGTCAGAAATGCTACAAATGATGATATTGAATATGTACAAACTATAGAAAAATGAGGTGTCACTCACAGTGAGGAACTTGTGTAGTTCGATGTTGGTGCTGGGGTCGTTGGTGACCTCGAACAGCGGCCGGAAGATGTTGTCCAAGAACTCTTCGAAGTTGTTCATTATCTTGTTGGATTTGAAGATGTCACTGTGAACCACGTTACATTGATTTGTTAATTTCAATTCAAAAATGTCAGATAACAGCACAGATCTGTGGATAGTAGCATTATTGTTATCTTCAGATTGGCCGACATATCGTCGAGGTTCGTCCAGAATGTGTAAAGAAAGATAGAAAAAAGTGAAAGGATAAAAGTTAAAGATAAAATGCAGTTTAGATAGATCAGTTTCGAACCACAATTTGAAGACAGTTTAAAATAAGCAAGTTTTTTAAATATATTTTAGAGGTGTAGCAACATCATTATTAATATCCTAAAATTAGGATCTTCAGATTCATTTTCTTTAGAATCAAAACGATGTAAGATTTTAAAATCGGGAATTTACTGGTAGAAAGCGAACTGATCTAAGAATGTCATTTCTATCATCGTATCATCATAATCATTTAGTCAAGTACGTAATTATATGGTTTCAAACTTTTGCGATTTGAACAAACAATGAAAACACTTAACAACAAACGCTGCCTAAACGTCGAGGTAACTTAGTAAGAGTTTTGATCATGATTAAGTCTTGTGAAGGTTAGATTTCATAAAGGTCAATAGACCAAGTAGGTAGGTACTCACTAAAGCCTGGGTATCTGTATGAGCCAGCGCACGTTGTCCGAGTAAACTTTGAACTGCACGGCCCACTTGGCCAGCTTGGCCCACTCGGTGGGACTCTTCCCGTAGATGGACAGACGCAGCTCGGCGTTCTGGTATTTGCTCTCTTCTAAATCTGATGCCACTTCCTGGGAGAACAAACCAGAAAAATAATGATAAGAAGAAACGAAGAACCAGATGAACCGGTAGTAAGGCGGTCGTATATGTTGCAAAACCTACAACGGTTGGATTAGACGTTTTCTGGAGTATAGTATATATTAATCTGACAAATGCAACTGAGACTCAACAGATGATATTATGCTGTTACCTTGACTGAAAAGCTAAGGACCAGATTCAGTCAAAATCATTTTCGCGACTACTACCACTAGATGATGATGGTACCTAATGGAGAATGATGACGAAAAGAAGTTAACTCAAACAAAATTTGGAAAAAGTACAGGTAACATATTTTTTGGTCATAATAATACGATCTTTTTAACTGAAAAGGATCAAACTGCCGACGATGTGTTCCATTATTTGCCTATAAAAATGAGAAACGTAGTTACTTAGATAGATGTATCTGATTATAGTTACCTTGATGATCCTAGCGAAGTATTTCCCGTTCATGTGGTTGTCCGTCTTGAGGAAGACCTCTCGCAAGCGACTCTCGCCGATGGGGTTGTACTTCGCGTTAAACTTGTCGAACCGGTGGAAAGTGTTGCGGTCCTGCCGATTACAAATTACAATGACAATATCAATCTAAGTGTTAAGAGAAGAACAGCAAATACAGTACGTTGAAAATTAAGACAAGACTTTCCAAAGCCAAGGAACCAAGTTGATCTTTTCAGCAAGGAATTCATTATAGAGTAAATTACTTGTTGGCGATATGAACTATTTTAAGTTTCTTCTGTTGCTAGTGAAACTCGTGATCTAACATTGTTTTTGTAGTGATAAGACTTTGAAGAGTCCGCCTGAAGAAGTACCTACTAGATATTTTTCATATATTCTACCGCCAAAAACTAATGTGGAAGCATTACTGTGTTCCGGTTTAAAGGGCGATATTTCCAAGGAAGTTATTATAGGTATCTCTCCGAATGATGAGCACAATGCAGTGGTAAACAGTAATTTGGGGTTTTTGGTCAAATAGCTCCTCGCAACTGATGTCTTATGGGCATGCGTATTGCTGCAACAGGAATAATACACTAGTACCTACTTTATCAGTTTTCCTGAGTGAGCCTGTATTAAAATATGAGAGAATGTGTTGTGAGGTTGTTACCGCGTGCACGTCGAGCATGTCGACGGTGAGATCGTAAGTGCTGAGGTTCATGGACTGGAACACCGCCTTCAGCGTCATCGGCGTGCCCTTGTGCAGCGTCACCACCTGCGACAAACCAGGGTTATACCTGTTCTTACGTTTCACACGAACTTCATACAGTGTAATAGTTCTAAGTCTCTTTTGTATTTTTTTTCCTTTTCTGTTGTGGCTATTAAATAAAGAGTTTTCATATCTTATCTTACTTCAAAGAAATTAAGAAAAAACTAAGATTTGACTCCACTTTTGTGAAAATTAATAACGTCTAGGCTGTGGAATGGTTTGTCTTCAAGTTGAGAGTGAATCGATATCTTCGAGGTAAGCCCGCTTCATCGTAGTAAAACTTAAAGTTATAAATACCATCATTCCCCATCATAACATCTGCAAATACATATTTTATGTTGGCAGATGGGTTAGGATTATGGTGTTGGTCGTGTCCAAAGAGTTCACATATATTATATCTAAGGTACTCTCTATAAAACATGATGTGAAGACTTCAACGTCCATGACGAACAGTAACAAACATGTTGGTACTTTACATCTTATACCTTTAAACGAGCAATTCTTGTATATATATATAATCAGAATCTCGGAAACGGCTCGAACGATTTTCATGAAATTATGTAAATGGGGTTTCGGGGACGATAAATCGATCTAGCTAGGTTTTATTTTTTAAAAACATCATTTAATGCGCGTTTTTAGACAATGAAAAACTCCTACTGTACTGACTGATGTACTGACACAGCAACACTAAAGCTACTTAACAATAGATGTATATCATATCAAAAACCGAGCAAAGCTCGGTCAACCAGGTACTGTTATTTTAATACAAAGTACTATTCTATGAGTTCTATGTACTGTACCGGGTGTAGTACAAATCTTATTAGGCGGTTATATTCCAGTTCTCAAACTACGTGGTCGCACGACAGCCATCGGAGCTTCGGAGCAGAACTGTCCTCCCTTCTGAAATGTCTACAAGCAGCCTCGCACGATGTACCAGTAATCGGACTCTGCCGAAGCGTCGATAGCGCACCGCTTGCTCTTGTCGAAATTCGATACTGTTTTAATGACTTCCCGATATCTATACTAATGTTATAAAGCTGAAGAGGTTTTTTGTTTGAACTCGGTAATCTCAGGAACTACTGGACAGATAAAAAATTCCCCATTGGATAAGTGATCCTTGAATGCTGTAGCCCCATTGAGTACAAATAACTAAAGTACTCATGTGTAGCCCATTATCCACCAAGCATTATGTATCACGGGCGAAGCCGGGATGGACCGCTGATATTTAATAGGGAGTTTTATTTCCTATTTTTTAAAATTAAACATCATCTAGGTACCTCAAAGCAATGTAGGGAGGGAAAGATTTTTTTGGAAATGCTTTAAAAACGACGGTTGCAGTCGAGCACCGTTAAACCCGGTAATGCAGGTAAACCCGGGGTCGCTGACATTATTTAATAAAGCAGTAGCAATACTCTAATATTATGTACACAAATAACATTGGTAGATTATAAAGATTTGCGTTCCAAGTAACAACTACAAGATCCGAAACTAGATGGCGCTAGCGTCGAGTTAGCTGGCGCTTGCGTTTCATTTGTAGTTCTGGGTGGCGTGATCAAGCAAGTCTGTTAAAGTTGCTGTTATGGGCATACAGGCGTGATGCTTACCATTAGATGTTTTTAGATGACCACTTGCACTATGTGTCAACGTGTCAGAAAATGAGAAGATTCTGGTCTACCGGTGTTCTGACACCGGTAGACCAATCTCAGATTACATGTAAAGACCCTGTTGATCGGCGTTGGGAATCAACATTTCGCGAATTCAACATCATTAGAATTTAAGAATCCAACATTTTGCAAATTCAACATTGTGGTCCAGAAGGGATGAAACGAATCTCGCTTAAATTCACCAAGTCACCAGCGGGGGCGCAGAACGAGGTACAAAGCCGCGCTTTGATTAGCCGAATGTCCGTGTAAGTGCACTAGTTTACACTACTTTCCACCAATGGTGGGACAAAATGAAATAGAGTTACGCAAACTTCTAAGGATAGGATCCAAAGAAAGACATCAACGGGTTACCATTTAGTTTTTTTTTTTTTTTTTTTTTAATTTTGTTGTTTGATGATGTTTTGTTTATTGCATTAAATTACTTACTTGTGAAATAAAATACCGTCATTTGTAAAGCTGGATGTCCTGTTATTCTTTCCGCACCATTTCACTGAGCAGAAACCAATTTTTTTTACGGTTTTTTTTTTGCCAGCACTGTTTCGGTCGAAATCAAAAGCCTGACTGACCGAACTCGCCACAGGTAAGTATAGTGAAATTATGCTAATATAACGCTAAGTAAAATGGGTATATAGTCTTCGATTAGTAAGGTTATTAATCCCATATTACTCACCTCATCCGCGTGGTTCTTCAGGGTCTTCTTGATGAAGCGGAGCAGATGTTTCTGATTCATGCAGGAGGCAGCGTGGATGTGCGTGTCCACTTTCCTGAAGTCAAATTAATAACACACGTTACAGGTGGCTGACTGGCCTGCATGCTGAGTGTGAATTTTGTCGACAACAAAATGCGTTTTACCGTGAGTGCGTAAACATAACATTTGTCAGAGTCAAAGTCAATGTTTTTAATTCATAAATGTACAATTTACTCGTTAATTTCAAAAAAAAAGATCATATGGACTACAGGCCCGTGAAGAAAATTGATGGGGCACATAATACATCAGGAGACCTATGTAGGATGATAGAAGGGTATAAAATAATAAGATTCTGCATGCGGGCATTTGTAAGCTGTCCGACTGAGTGCAAGTTCAAGATGGGGGGTGGCAACCCTCGCTCTTTCCTTAAGTCCCAGGTTAAGTCTCTATTGTGGAGGCCCCGAGGCACGTGCCCCGGTTGACCTCTCCTAAATCTGGCCCTGCTTCGCTGTCAAAATTACTGCCCCGTGGCCCGTTATTAAAACGTCTATAGTTAAAAAAAAGTATAACCATCAAAAGATCAATAATGTACCTAGATAACTCTCTAATTAAATAAATATTGTTGGACCTTTCACACACAACACCATCTGACCCCAATCTAAGCAAAGCTGGTGTTATGGCGGCCAGATAGTGATTTATTACTTATATGTACATATAGATGTAAATACATATTTATATTACATAGAAACACCCAAACACAGTACAATTATGTAACACTAGATGTCCGCTCCGGCTTCGCCCGTGGTACATATGTGTATAACACTCATCGGGATCCCGTACTTATCCAACGGTGAAAGAATGACTGAAATCGGTTCAGTCATTCCTGAGAATATCGCTTTCAAACAAAAAACCTCTTCAGCTACCTGCTACGTACGGCACCTGTCGGAAATTGGTCGTACCAACTCAGATTTAGAAACAATTGATTAGCAAAGATTTTTATTCAATGACGCAATCTTAGACACATGCTGTCATGTCAAAGCACAGTACGAAAACTCTCAAAAAGGAATATATTTTCCAATTTTTGTCACATTCTTGATTCATGTTCCGCTTCAATTGATAGTAGCGTAATGTCACAGATCAGAAAATAGTTACTTCGTAACAGATGCATCACTGCCATACAAAAGCGCAAATACCTACACGATAATAACCTAAACTTTCGTAAACTACTTACCTACTGTTACTTGCAAGTAAAAATACACCTTTGCACAAGCACGCAGAGTTGAGAATACCCGGGTGGACCCGAACGAGTAGGTATTATCTCGCGCCGTATAGCGAGTGGTGAGGGTGTGGTAATGTTCTATAGCATATAGTCTTCGTCGATAAATGTACTATCCAATAAAAAAATTGGTTGCCTGTAAAGTCGGTATACGGGCGAAAGTTTTACGTGACAACGACTTTAGTGGTAAAATAATTTTACGGAAAGGACGCGTGCCTTTCACTTTTATGTCTGTCTCTCAGCTCTTAGGCGGGCTAACCCCGAGTGGAAGGGACGCGTGCCCTCAGCTCTCGTTGAGCGCATAAAGCGGAGCGTAACGCAGTTTCTTGAAGTGTCACCCGGCAAACCAATTTACAAGACGTTGTCACGTCAAAAAGAATGTTTCGATTCGGACCAGTAGTACCCGAGATCCTAGCGTTCAAACAACCAAACTCTCCAGCTTATAATATTAGTATGCCCAAGGGTTGGTGTGGTACCGGATGTTGTAGAAGTCGCGGTGCGGCACGGCCTTCTGCGAGGCCAGCTCGCGCAGCTCGTTGAGCAGCACGTGCAGCTGGAACTTGGACGACAGGTACGACAGCCGCCGGTAGCAGAACGACTTGCTGCAACAACAGGCCACCACTCACCCTCACATCTCTGGCTCTATCGCTATGTATGTCGTTATCTTTGTCTCTTCTTTGTCTCTATTTCTGCTTCTTTCCGTTTTCATCTTTGTCTTTATAGAGGTATAATATTTATCTCTATCGCTATATCTATCTCTTTATTTCTGTCTATGTCTATATCTGTCTCTAATTCTGTCTATGTCTATCTCTATTTCTATCTTTATCTATGTCTGTCTCTATTTCTGTCTATATCTATGTCTATCTCTGTCTACAACTATCTCTGTCTCTATTTCTGTCTACATCTATGTCTATCTATCTCTGTCTCTATTTCTGGCTATATATCTGTCTTCATCGGTGTATCATTTTTTTAATGAAGTGTGACGAGACGAGCAGGACATGTGCCTATTGGTAGACAACATGCCTGCCACATAACAGCACAATGACACGCAGTTATTATCTATAGTATCTATCTCTATCACTATAAGGATAGAGAAATCATTAGAAATAGACGTGGATATTGGACGGAGACGACCGTGGAGGTGGAGGTGTAGGAGAAGTTAAGGTTGATAATGAGACGGAGATAAATATTTAGTGTGCTTAAAGGAAGCGCATTCAACAATAATAATGTGCAAGCCAGAAATTAATAGACGATGAATCAGATGACATATAATATACAACCGATTAAAAGTTAAAAATGAAAAAAGAAGAAGAAGACTTTATCAGCTGACTATTACTATTATTATCATTGTATAAATTCAGACCAATGGAAACTGCGTTGCCAGACATATTGCATGCCTCTAGAAGAAGAGGCCAGTTTGTATGGGTCAATTATTTAAATGTTTTGTATCATCTTATCTTACCTGCAAACAGCAATAAAGATTTTTGTATTTGTATTTGTATTTGCAAACAATATAAATTACGCGGTCAAAGTCAGAAATATGAGGGAGAAATAGTTAAAGAAGATTTTCTCACAGTGGTCCGTCAGCAATCATGCTACACATGGTGTTCTTGTCCTGTATGTACTGCGCCAGGTTGATGTACTCGTACGGCAGCCTCTTCTCCTCTCCGCCTTCCTTCTGGTAGAGGTTGAACACTCCGTTGTCCATCCTGATGCTGTAGCCCTTGGGGGCTGGCGTGGGGCCTTCCCAAGGGTCCTTGCCTTTGATGAACGGTGGATGCACCACGTGGTCTGTAGAAAAATTGGAGACAATGTTAGCAGGTATTACATTACCAATATTTTTAACATAGGTATTACATTTGGAACGATTAGTGGAAAAAGTCGGATGGAAAACAACTAGTAAGGAAACCGAAATGTTCCTCCAATCTTTCTAGGTCATGCGTCTTCCACCAACCCTCACTGGTCCTTCTCTCGACGTGGTTGACTCTCTCCTTGCGATAGAAGATCCCGAGTCCTAGCATCCTAGCAGGGAAAACATTCAGTGGGCAGCTCATGGTAGTTCCGAGACCTGGTACCAAATTTTGGATAGGTATTTGAAATAAACGATTTTCGTACAAAAAATTAAACCGACTTCAAAACCACAAACAGGCACTCAAAAGCGAAAAATAAACTAAAATCATTATTATAAGCGCTACTCACTAATCTATTTGAAGTCGTTGCCAGTCAGATCTAACAGGTAGTGGATAGATACTTACCTGTGCCTACTTACCATGTGCCTACCTACATAGCATCAATTCACTAACTTTTTGACTTGACTGGCACCGACTTCAAATAGATGAGTGAGTAGCACTTATAATAATGATTTTAGTTTATTTCAAATCCTTGTACACACAAGAACAAAATTAATAATGTTGATTAACCCCCGACTACCTTGGATTTGATATCTGTACAACATTCTACTAGTCAAGCCCTTTCATTTGATACCCATATTAAGGGAGTTGTGAAAAAAGAAATGTATTTCGGCATTTTGTAGCGGCTATCTTGGATTTGAAATTTGTCATAGTGCAAAGTATTCTACTAGTCAAGCCCTTTCGTTTGATACCCATATTGAGGTAGTAATGAAAAATATAATATAATTCGCCATTTTGTGGTGGCGGCCATTTTGGATTTGAAATTTGTTATAGTGTATATAGTATTCTACTAGTCAACCCTTTCATTTGATACTCATATTGAGGTAGGCTGTGAAGAAATATTTTGCCCGCCATTTTGTGGAGGCGGCCATCTTGAATCGACATTAACCAGACATAGCTAAGAACATTTGCTAGGGTATTAACCTTGAAATAAAAAAACCGCATCGAAATCGGCCCATCCGTTTGAGCTCTACTATGGTGCCACAGCAGACAGACAGACAGACATCGACGTCACTTATAACACCCCTTTTTTTGGTCGGGGGTCAAAAACAAGTTTTATTAAAGCATTTACACAATTTTGTATTGACAGGGTCGAGCTTCATAACTTTTGTGAAATCTACAACTACGTCATCCAAAAAATTTTACGCAAATTTTAGTTTTTGGTTCATATTTCAAAAACCAATTGACCGATTTCGATTAGATTTATATGGGACCATTCGGGAAGCATACCCATCCGAACACAAAAAGAAATTTTAAAGTCGGTGCAGAGGTTCTGGAGAAATCAGGTAACATACATAAAAAAAAACATAGGGTTCGAATTGATAACCTCCTCCTTTTTTTGGAAGTCGGTTAAAAAGCTGAAAATTTGCCACATAGCTCTCCTATTATACCCCAACATGGTAGTGCAGACCTGGCTGCATGCGCGGTCCGAGACCCTCTCCAAAATTCGAGCACACAGGGACATGACGCAAAACGAACTGAAACTGCACCTCTATAATATAATAGGAGAACTACTATATGACTAGTTTTCAGCTTTCCTCAAATGCCTAGCCAAAATATGCTGTCAGCTCTGGATATAGAAGTGTGTATTGTGCGGTGAAGCTCTGTCCAGATATCTACATGTGCTGTAGGTGTGTATCAGGCGTGTATCAACCGATGTGTCAGGTGTGTGTGAGCATGTGAGACTGTGAGATTTGTATCAAGCGTGTGTCAGGTGTGTACTGTGTACAGACCGGCTATGTCCTTGGTGTAGGGGTGCGGCGCGGCGGGCGAGTGCTCGTCGGTGCTGTGCACGCGGATGAAGCGCGCGGTGATGCCGGCGAAGCTCTGCTTCGACATCTCCATGTAGCGCTTGCGCATCTCCAGCGCCTGCACCAGGTACGAGGACGCCACCTGCAGGTCTTCCAGCGGCACCTGAACAAATGGTTACACCTATATAAGCACTAGCTAACCTCGCAATCGTTTTGCCACATACCTAATTGAAGTGACACGACACTTCACTACGTCACACCACACTATAACGTGGTCAACAACACCCCGACCAAACGTGCTCCTTTTGCATTCTCCCGCTGTATAGCCAGGGAACATTTTGAATCAAGTACTGACCAGTATTGGGGTTTGACCCTCCCTTTCGCAAGAGTCGTCTGTTCTGATTCAGGCATATGTGAAGGTTGTACTTTTTCCGGACGCACTCGCCCGAACAAGGTAGAGTAGGCCGCAACGTGAAGTGCGCTCACCCCGGTGGCTTCCATCGCACCACGGTAGAGTAGGCCTCTATATTAAAACTTCACTTTCCACGGCACTTGCTGTGGCATGTGGCAGACCTTGTAGTGTACAAACGCACTATGGCAGTTGGCGTCAGATGATCTCCTTGCGACATGGTTGGCCCCGATATGAAGAGTGCTCTGGGTCCAGAAGCAGTCGCCGTGGCGTGGCCCAGTAGGCCCCGCCACGAGGCGCTCACCCCGGAGGTGTCCTCCCCGCTGATGGCGACGCGCTGGAAGTGCGGCAGCACGAAGTCCTCGTCCTCGTCGGCGGGCGCGCGCAGCCGCGCCGCCTCCTCCAGCACGGCCGCGCCGGCTGGGCCTGCGCCCGCGCCGCCGTGCTCGCTGCCCCCGAACGACCGCACCGACTGACCGCATTCCGCCGCCCTGACACCGACAAACAACAAACATGAAAACTTGTACATGTATTGAATATTTGATAGAATTAGATTTTTGAAATGAAAACTTGTTTTTGTAGATTGTAAATGAGATGAGGATCACACATCGGACATCACGCTCGGAGGTAGAATGCTCGGTCAGGACCTACGAATGTACTCTAGCGAGAAAAATACAATCAGCTGCTTTTTACAGCTTGGTCGCTGTGTTTACTTATTAATTATTAATTATGACTGGCCTTGTGGCTTAGTGGGTGGTAACTCTGCTTGCGAAGCCGAGGGTCGTGGGTTCGATTCCCACTCAGTACAAATATGTGTGATGAATTCAAAAGTTTCAACTGTGTCTGGGTGTTTCTATGTATGATAAGTATGTATTTACAACTATATAAGTATTATATCAGCCATCTGACCGCTATTTTACAAGCTTTGCTTAGTTTGGGGTCAGATGGTGTTGTGAGTGAATTGTCCACCAATATTTATATATCGACCAATATATCCACCAATATATTTAATTCTTTATAGAATAAAAAAACTTATATTTCTGACTTGTTTCTCATTTATCGTACTAATGCGATTCATAATAAATACTAACTAACAAAAACTACACAATAAAAATTCTGACAATTAAGTTTTCACTTCTGCTGTGTGGCCGAAAATGTGTGTGCCAACACACACATTTCTCTTCGTGTATGATCGCGAAATAACGTGTTTGATTAATTATGATCATTACTGAGTCTCCAGTCCGCCTGTTTAGGTATGTAGCTGAAATCCGCACGGATTACAATATCGATTTCAGTGAGTCACGTCTGTAAGTACCCATCCAGTAGCATTAGCCCCGTGATATCTTTTTAAGTGTCTCCAATAGTAGGTATTTACTAGGGATGGGCCGAAATTCGTTTTACATTCGGTTTAACCGAACTTCGGCAGCTTGAACCGAACTTCGACATTCGGCCGAATTTCGGTTAAAATGCCGAACACTAAATATACTTGCACTATCAAAATAGAAATAATGAAAAAAACATAATATCTGTAGGAACGGTGAAATAAAATAAGTCTGATATACCTACTTATAGTCATTTATTTGAATTAGAAAAAGTAATCATACAAACAAAAAACTTAAATTGGTCTTTTTAACTACCAACTTTTTAAAAACCAACAAAAATCACGTAAAATCAGTTAATTTATTTTTCATAATGTAAACAATAGTACGTGACAAGCTGGTGACGTCTTATCAAATGACTAGCTGGCTAACGGTCCCGCGGGGAAGCGCGGAGTGCGGGCGGGGGACATCTAGCAATATTTGCAGCAAGTGCGTAAACAAGTCACAACACGAAAAAGCGCGGCGAAATTTAAACGAAGTTCGGCCGAACTTCGGCCGAACTTTTCATTTTTACCGAATGTTCGGCCGAAGTTCATATTCGGTGCAAACCACATTCGGCCCATCCCTAGTATTTAACCCAACAGCGCGTATTGTCGTGTCGCGGCCATGATTGATCGCGAATTAATTACTTTGGCCACACAATTCGTATTTGACGAATTATTAAGTAATTATTAAGTAATTCGTGTTTTCAAAGAAACTAGCAAAATTTGTTTGACTTTGACGTCTAGAACATCGTCGCAAAATTGGTACCTTATCGGTTTTTATCGGATATATTTCGCAGAGTGCGCAATTGAACTACTTGATCTAATACCACATTGCCTTTTTTTATCGGACTGTTCGTTGCTCGAAAAAGTGGCATCGATTCTTAAACTCGAAAGAAGACTCTGTTTTTGTGATAAGAACGTCTACCCTGTAGAACTCTTTGCCTGAGTGGGTTTTCCCGATGGTTACAATCATAATGCCTTCAAGTCGAATAAATCGGATTCTTTTATGTAAGTACGCTCCTAGTCCACATCATCACTTATCATCGGCGATCAAGTGTTAACCTTATTAGTAAAAAAATAAACTTATTGCTGGATTTCACATGATTTATGACAGCCCCAATACCAGATTTTGATAATGGCAATGAATGGCTGTAGGCGGAACCTGATACGAGCTATCAAAGCTCTTAGCGCCAACTTGATAACGGAATGCATAGTTAAGTAGGTACGTATTCACGCAGGTGGGTACGCACTTGCACGTGTCAAACGATCGAGAATTAGAAATGACAGGACTTTGGTTTAATATCAGTGTTTAATTTGTAACTAGCAGTGGTTTGCGGTTTTACCCGCGCAGTTCCCCTCACTGTTATTTTTTCGTGATAAAAAGTAACTTTTGTGCTGTTCCAAATCTTAACCCGATCCATACAGCCTATCCGACATGATTGAGCAACATACATCAAGGCAACCAAACTTTGAAATTTATACCTGCCACGCTTCGCTGTGGCACATTGTAATGTAAAAATTAGATAAAACCAATCCTTGATGCGGATTACATATCATTCTAAAATTTCAGCTCGATCGGTGCAGAACTTTTTGAGTTTTTGAAGCGTACACAAAGCAATATAACATTTTTATATTTAAAAACTAGCTGTAGGTACCCTGCCACGCTTCGCTGTAGCACATTGTGATACAAAAATTAGATAAAAACAATCCTTGATGCGGATTATATATATCACTGTAAAATTTCAGCTCGATCGGTGCAGAACTTTTCGAGTTTTTGAAGTGTACACAAACTAAACGATTTAGGATAGAAGATAGGAACCGCGCGAACTTTACCTAAAGTGGAGTCCATATCCAAAACCCAACTGCAAGCTAACACAATTACTAACAACTAAGATTAAGATAAATCCTAACAACATTGTAAATTAAATTTGATTAAGGTTATGGAATAAATGGCTTAATTAACAATAATAAATAAGGAACCGCGTATGTCCTTCGAGCACTCTTACTCGCCTGAAGGCTTCTTACGGCGGCGACTGTGGTAAGTTCAAGTGCGAAGCCAGGGGGGTCATGAATGTGTGTGGGTCTGTGAATTGAGCTCAAGCGTCACGCTCGTATATGAAAGAAATCCGGGGCTGATCTCGGGAACATGGCCATGTTTCTAACCATGGCCATCTGGAAATGCTTAGAAGACTTATTTTAGACGACAATGCTTTGAAGATTCCAGTCTACCAGCGTCCTCCGTAGTTTCCAAAGTAAGCTATCAAATTCTGAGTTATAAGTTTTCAATTCTATCGGCAGTTCCTATTACTGCCAATTTTTGTTGTACTATCAGTTTTAATGGGTAAGTTATTTGAAAATATTTAAATAATTTTAAATGCTGTACTTACGCATGAAATATAATTCCATCCGATTTATTTGAGTTTCTAGAATTATTACAACACTTTTTGAACGCACAGGAAGGCATAATCTTTCATATTTATGTTCAAAATGATAAAACTCAGTGATAAGTAAAAACGACCGGCGTCCTCCGCTTCCTATAACCAACTAGAACGGAAAGAGTGAGCTCACTCTTCCCAACTTTAACAGGATTCCGTGCGCCTTGAAGTTTGGGAGGGCCAATCTCGAGTTCGAAATCTTTGGTACTATTTAAATATGATAAATTAATTGAGCAGTTTACCATGAACTATTCCATGAAGACGTCCACCGCTGGCAGTCAACTTTACTTCCGAACATGGTTGCATAGATTTAAATCACTTTTTTATCGCCGAAATCAAGCGACAAAAGTATTTACTTTACTTAAAATTCTTTGTAAATGTTATTTTCGCTTTGACAAATACACCTCACTATAAATCTCAGATTAACCCACTAACATGTAATTCTTCGTTATAAACGCTATTTTCACGTTGACAAATACACCTCAACACATAGGTCGTAGCTTCAACATAAATTTCAGAAAATCCCACCACGATACATAATATTATAAACCTTAAAATTGACGCAACTCCACTCGGAGTATCCGAATTCGCAACATGTGCAATGGCTCAACAAAATACATCACACTTTAAGTAGGTACTTCCTATCCATATATTTACGAAATGAAAAATATTAAAAAACCTGATTTTAATCTTTGGCCTTCTTGTATATGAATCAACTTAAAAAAAAACAAAAGCAAAAATACAAACTTAATTTTATAAATGTACACTTTTGTAACTTCAACAACAAAAACTGTGAAATAAATCCCGCCTTAGAAGCCGATAGAATGCGCGGCAAATAAAACTAAAAAAAATAAATGAGCGGGAAACACGATTATTCGGCCAGTCTGATTATAAAGCGCGGGTTACACGATCAACCCGCTGCTGTATGCCGCGGCCACCCGGTCAGCCTCCCTTCGGGAGATGCACATGACGAATGGCTGGCGGCGGCGGTTGCGGTAAGGGTTAGCGTCAAGGTCCATCCAATTATCTACCAAGTTACGTTGGTAATAGGGAGGTGTAATGCGTGACAATAGTTTTCACCGCGTCAAGTTAGTCTATTATTACGAATAAATCCTATTAATATACCACATATTTGATATTATAAATGCGTTAAAGATGAAAGTCATGTGCTGAAATTAGACATTGGCAACTTTAAGCTCAGGAATAGAACGTCTAAGCAGATTGAGTTGAAATTTGAAAGACAGAAAATAGTCTGTACATGTTACATTTTGTCACGATAGAATTACAGGAAGAGGAACTACAGAGCAAATCGCGGGCCGCTGCTAGTTGGTTAAAAGGTTGCATATCAGTCGCCTTTCTTGTAGTGGTGGTATTATGGTTATTTGGAAGAAGTCGCTCTTCAATTCAATTAAATTCAATTTATTTATTCGAACCATTATTTCAAAAGAACACTTGGTAGCGTCACTTACAATAAAATTATATAGTACATAAATAATCTGTGTACATAATAAAATAATACTAAAGAATAATGTCAATTAAAAAAATAATCAGCTGTAAAGGGGCCTTGTCATTTAGGTGCAGCTGTAAAAAGGCTTTAAGGCTCTTAATGATAAGGTCATCAATTGCTACTTTATATCGTTAAATCTTACGTATTGTTTGTTTATTTCAAATTAACTACAAGAATCAAGATTATCCATCACTATTCAGCGGGGTAATGCTGCCAGCGTAATAGGCACCTTTATGCCAGGTGCAGGACGGTTTTGTTAATATATATATTTTTTTAATTGTGTTTTGACTTATGTAATAAATTAAGAGCAATAAAGAGTTAACCTATCTATTAATATTGATAAAGCGGTTGTAAAGTTTGGGCGTGCAGAGGGCACCCTACTCGGGGATTCGTTAGAGCGTCACCCGACCGATAGGCTCATGTCGATCGGCAATCTGTCTAGACCTCGCGGCTACGGGAACACAGATGTGGTTAACTAGGTAAGCACGCTCCAAAGGAGACTGCGTCGTTGTTTTACATCAGGCGAGACGGCTGTCATGTGTGAAGCCATAACAGTTTAGTAGTGGTAGGACTCTTGGCAGAGACCGCCTGGTGAAGTACTCGAGACTCGAATGAAGAGGTTTGTCTCTATATTTACGATGAGAACGTCTAGGCTGTGGAATGACTTGCCTAATAGACTGCAGGCCCGTGAACAAAATTTATGGGTCAAATGAACCACCAGGAGACCTATGTATCTATTCTATGCCTATGTAGGATGATAGAAGGGTATAAAATAATAAGATTCAGCACTATGACGTCGCTTGTAAGCTGTCCAACTGAGTGCAGGTGACGATAGGGGGTTGCAAATCTCGATCATTTCTCTTTGTCATGTGATTTTAGTGCGGCATTGCGGAATATTGGATTTATTTATTTATTGAGATAAAAACGTATTTCCACTTACACTTATCTCACACAATATTCACATTATTAACATTTATCAATAGAATACAATTAAATTATTGTTCCTACATACTAAATTATTATTACCAGAAATACAATTAAATTATTTTATTAAATCAACGTATACAAATGAAACGAGTCAATGTAATGGATTCGAAGAGGTAATGAAACTTATACTTGTTGCTGGGTGGTGGTTACAATACAGTATGGTGTCTTCAAGTCGTCAGTAAATCTGTTTCTTCTAGAAAAACACGCTCCATCGTAGACCGTCGCGTCGCCGGCGAGGCAGTACCTAGGCATAGAATAGATAAACCTAGGTCTAGTGTAAACCGATAACAGTTAAAGAAAATACTTTGTTGAAATTTTTAAGGCGTACTTGGATAGTTTTTAGGGTTCCGTAGCCAAATGGCAAAATACGGGACCCTTATAGATTCATCAAGTATGTCACAGCCACTTTTCTCCGAAACTATAAGTGCTATACTATTGAGACTCTTCCAAGTAAATAATGGCAGTCAGAATTGCAACTCTGAATTGAATAGCTTACTTTGGAAACTATGCGGGTGAAACGAGAGGGCATGGCCATGGGTATTTCTGCTGACGTATTTCTAGATGGCCAATGGCGATGGTCCCGAGTTTATCCGAAGATTTCTTATCATTCCCGAGCGTGACACTAGAATTCAATTCCTCGAAAGTTAACTTGGAACATTTAAACGGATGAAACGACGGATCGAAGTAGAACAGCTACCGCCTAACGAAATATGCTATGGCTTTGCTATTGTTGTCTCTATAATTTCAAGCGAAAAGAAAAGAGACAACAGACAGCACTATCAAAGCTAAGACAGTTTTAGTAGGCGGTAGACCCTTCGAGAAGGAAAGTCGCGAGTTTATTTCGAAAAAAAAAACAGCCGGCAGACGGCGCGTGCAGCACAGCAAGTTCAAGGGCTCACAAATTGAATTACTCTGACTGACCGACGACCGACGTCAGCAAGCTAACGCTGTAACTTTATTGTGGGTTTATAAGGAAATTGGATCACACAAGCCGCCGCAGTGAGTCATGCAGTCGCGTGCTTCGATCGCGGAATCACGCCATTCAACTTAGTTTATTACGCAAATTAACTTTATATGCATCTCAAAAGTGTCCTCAACCGAAAAAGATTTCAGGTGTGGGGATGTTTTATATCCTCAGATAAATTATCCTAATCGATAATGTTAAATCCTATTAATATCTATTAATTACTAGCTGTACTCTGCCACGCTTCGCTGTAGCACATTGTGATGCAAAAATTAGATGAAAACAATCCATGATGCGGATTATACTCGTATATCATTCTAAACTTCAGCTCTATCGGTGCAGAACTTTTTGAGTTTTTGAAGCGTACACAAACCAACATAACATTTTTATATATAAAGATTATACTAATATTAAAAAACGCGAAACTTTGTATGAATGTATGTTTGTTTCACGCAAAATCTACTCAAAGGATTTGGATGAAATTTGTTACGTAGATAGATAATAGGCTGGAATAACACATAGGCTATTTTTATCCCAAGAAAATAATGAGATCGTAAACTATGCGAATGTATGCAGTTCAGTATCTCTATATTTAGTCAATAAAAACAAAACCAAAATAGGTATACTTAACAATTGTAATGTCAATAAATGTTTGTTAAATTCCGTTTACACAGATGAACAAAATTGGGGTGATTTTGACCACTCGGTGTGTGTGTCTGTCCGTAGCACCAAACGATAGCTCTGAAACGGTTCACCTCATCAGAATGCATTTTTTATTTGATAGCATGTAGCGATGGTTCTTAATTATGTTTAATCAAACACGGTTCATCTGAATCAAATTCATCAGCTCTTTTGTTACAAGGTATCTTTCTATTTTTATTTTTGTAGGCAAAATTCTTTGAACACATATCTACCATCACAACGTATAAAGGTCAAGGAAAATGATACTCGATCTTCCAAGATATTGAGATAAACAAACATCTTTGGGGAAATGCTAAAAATAAACCTGTGTTGGTTGAAATAGGACACTAAATCAATAATTCCGGTATCGAACACCGAGTGAGTAGGTGTGCCGGCCCAACCCACGAATCATAGTAATCATATTTGTAAATAGATTGCATTGGAATACATACTACAGTTAAATCTTAAGTAAAGATAGAAATCCGGGGTAATGATGTGAACTTCATCACCAAGTCAATCGATCAATATTCACGAAAGTTCGCATATATTATTTATTCGATAGGTGTAACTTTGTCCAACTTGAGAGATAAGTAGTTTTTTTGACGTGACAACGTCTTTTAAATTGGTTTGCCGGGTGACACTTCAAGAAACTGCGTTACGCTCCGCTCACGTTATGCGCTCACAACGAGAGCGAGTGAGAGGCACGCGTCCCTTCCACTCGGGCATGGTTAGCCCGCCTAAGAGTGAGAGAGACAGACATAAAAGTGAAAGGCACGCGTCCCTTCCGTAAAATTATTTTACCACTCAAAGTCGTTGTCACGTAAAACTTTCGCCCGTATACCGACTTTACAGGCAACCAATTTTTTTTTTAAATAAAGAGTGCCGAGACTAGCAGTACATGTGCCTGATGGTAAGCAACATGCCTGCCACATAACAGCACAGTGACACCCAGCTATTAGAACATGAAGAGTCCAAATCATTACCTAGCACTGCACTGCGCTCATCACCCCGAGATCTAAGATGTTATATCTCTAAGCCCTGTAATTTCTCTGGAAACATTGCCCTTCAAACCGGAACACAGTAATGTTAAACATTACTGCTTGGCGGTAGAATAACTGGCAAAGGTGTGGTACTTGGTGGTGTGCACGTAATATACACTTACTTGACGTTAAGCTGTCTCTGAATGAGGAGTTTCTTCTCGATCTGTTCTATCGGGAACTGCGGCACCTCGTAGGGCGCCGACAGCTCGTTGGGGAGCTCGCGCGGCGCCTCCGCCCCCACGGCAGTCGTGGGGCTTTCGCTACCTGGAACAGGATAACGTACATTATTATGAGAAATTTAATTTCAGTACATTAAAAAAAAACATCTTTTTGATAACCTTTTTTGTAATTTTTGGATTGCCGAAAAATAAAACAGTTTCTCCGAAATAAACACAAGAACAAAATCAAAAATTTTGATTAACCCCCGACTGCCTAAGATTTGTTATCTGTACAACATTCTACTACTCAAGCCCTTTCATTTGATACCCATATTAAGGGAGTTGTAAAAAATGTATTTCATCATTTTGTCGTGGCGGCCATCTTGGATTTGATTTTTTTTATAGTGTATAGTATTTTACTAGTCAAGAAATATTTTATCCGCCATTTTGTGGAGGCGGCCATCTTGGATCGGTATTAACCAAACATAGCTAAGAACATCTGCACGGATATTAATTAACCTTCAAATAAAAAAAACGCGTCGAAATCGGCCCATCCGTTTGAGCTCTACGGTGCCACAGACAGACACACACGCAGACAGACATCGACGTCAAACTTATAACACCACTTTTTTTGGTCGGGGGTTAAAAGACCATATTCAATTTAAAATTAATTTCAGTCACTCGACCGAATTTCATAAGAATCTATCACCATATATCGTCTGAATACATGTAAGCAAATATTAGTTTTTTTGTTCATATTCCACCCCCCCTTCCCCCAACGGGGAAGATACGGGTTCTGGAGTGGAGACCACGAATCGGTAAACGTAGTGTAGGACGCCCTGAGACTAGATGGAGTGACGATATTCGCAAGGTGGCGGTTGCAGACGGAAGACCGAGGATCGGGCTGAGTGGCGTATCTTGGGAGAGGCCTATGTCCAGCAGTGGACAAGTACAGGCTGATGATGATGTTCATATTTCAGAAACCTCCTTTACACTTACTTTAAATGTACGTATATTTATTTAACCGACTTTAAAGTCGGTTATATGGGACCACCCATGTAAATTTTATCGAACATAAATATTATCGAAAGAAGTAGGTTTTATCTACCAAACGTAAAATGAATCATCAAAATTGATCAACAATCGGCAGCGTCACATGCATACATTTTTTTTACCTCCAATAGTAATAACAAGATAGAGAACCTCCTCCTATTTTGAAGTCGGTTAAAATGGTGAAAGACAAATACATAAACAAACAGTCCACTTAATGTTATCACCGCTGAGATTCGGTGCCTTCTCTCTCGAGGAGACAGGAGAAAGAAAGAAAAGTACGGTGACCATCAATTTGATAGTTTTAGTATAGAATATAATTATTGTCAATCTCGATATTATGTGCAACTGATGCGTTTATAGGATACAAAAATATCTATCAAAATAATTCTCAATGTCGTTAACGGTGTCGCCACTAAATGTATATAGTACGGAGCTTAATCACAAATAATTCATTGTTTTTCATTTCTTCCGTCTTCTTCGTGACCACGGAGGTTGTAACGCTGCCGAAACGTAGAGGTAATTAAACAATGAATTGAAACAATGAATTATTCGTGATTAAGCCGCGTACAATATAAACATTAGGTGTCGCCACTGTTTTATTTTGTTACATGAAATTTTGTCAAATTATTGACATTGCCTATAAGACAATATCAGTAATTTGACATTTACTTTCACGTATTTATCTTTAACGTACTTTCCAAATATTTTTACTTTAATATTACAAAATTGAGAACGAAGAGCTTGTCTTTACTAATATTACAAAATTGAGGAGCTTGTTTGTTTGAACGCGCTAATCTCAGAAACTACTGGACAGATTTCAAAAATTATTTCACTGCTGGATGTCTACGTGATTCCTGAGTGATACTATGAATTATACCTATACGTAACACGGGCAAAGCCGGGACGGACCGCTAGTCATCCCACACAGATATGTATATGATTTGTGTGTATATATAATATATATGTACATGATATGTGTATATATAATAATATGTACACACATATATGTATGCTAGGCACATACATATATGTAACTAGCAGGCCCCGCGTAGTTCCCGTCCCCATTTATTTTACGGATAAAAAGTAGCCTATGTGTTAATCCAGGGTGTCAGCTAACTCCATACCAAATTTTACAAAAACCGCTTCAGTCGTTTAGACGAGAAGAATTAACGAACTAGTGAGTGTGTATCTGTGTATACACTCAACAACTTTCGTCTTTATTATTTTAGTAAGATTCTGAAATCCACTAGTTTTTAATACTGTTATTTAAATAGGACCGTCGTGATATTTGCACTAAACTTCCTTTTGATCCATGTCTATAAGGTATAATTTCGTTTGCGTAAGTTAAGTCATAAAGCTACAACCTATACCTACAACGAGTTGCATTCGTGTTCTCTATTGTTTACGCTCGCGGAGGTCGCGAGGTCGAGATTGGAATACCTATCAGACCGTGGCTTGCGAGCAATTACTTAGTCGCTAGTCTTGTATCGATTCATCCAATTAGCATGCCAGTCACAACACTAGCTATGCGAGCCATTAAACAGGCATTCCGATTCCGCTACGAATCACAGTAACTGAAACAATGCCGGCTGTGAAATATTTTTATGATACTTCGTAAATCAAAATTCGACGAACTGGCCGTGAATTTATTACGGCTTGGGTTCAAGGGTAAGTACTATATAAAACAACGTTGACATACAGGTAATGTTAGGCTTTGTTGTTATGCGGAGAAAAAGTAGATATTATTCTAAGTACTAAATTCGACTTGGGGTCATAGTTGATAGAGTTTTTTTTATTCGCCAATGGTGGTGCCAATATTTATTTTGTTAGAGAAATTTGATAAGCGTAGGTCACATTTAATTTGGCATAATATGTTTTCATACATTTATATCATATTCTGTTTAATCTGACGAAATTCAAACGAGACAAATATGTCATTACAAATACTTATGATAGGTGTCGTATCTCTGATGCTTAAATTATCTTGAAGTTATTTAACAATAACTACTTCAATCTAAATTTGTCATCATACTAATTAGGCTGGTTGGCTATATTTTGAGAAACGATTCATTTTTTGTGTTGGTCTATATTTATGTTTTTTATGCTTATATAAGTTATGGACAATGTGATTAATGGGGGCATTATTAATAATGCCCGGACACTATTAATAATGTATATCGGTCAAAGTGATTAATTAGTAATTACTATTTAAACTTTTTATTTATCATATTTCCCGATCATTACTATATCGCTACGTGACAAATGGGCGATTTCAAAATAAAGCTTGTAAGTAACCAAATGGGACCGGTTAGGTTACTTAGAATGCAGATCCGACTCGGAGCACCCCAACTCCGCTTAGTGTTGTGCCTCTAGAGTGTATAAAAAAATCGGGAGCCAGAAGCTCAAGGAAGGACGTGGGAAAAGTGTAAAGTGGAGAAGTGACACTCTGCGCTGGGCGCAGAGCTTCTCTCAGAGACCCTCACTGAATGCAGTAATAAAAAAAGTAATTAATTAGGTATGTTTCAATAACTCTGCCCAAAAGGTAACCTTTAAGAATAATGCCCATAATTAGATTATTTGAATAATTATTATCAAATAGTGGCCATTTTTCATAGTGCCCGGTCATTTTCAATAATGCCCGATTTATCACTTGGTCCATAACAAATACACACCAATGTGATGGAGCTACCCGTAGTCTCTTGAAATGTTTGTATTTGTACATTAATTTTATGTAGGGCTATGTATTCATAGAGGTTGTTGCGATGTTGTACAATCCACTGCTGCCCCTAGTACTTGTTTGTCTTCTTTGACATTTATTCAAAAAATAGTTCATAAAAACGGAATAAATAATATCACTCTGTTTAAACGATTAAAATTACATGTTATTTACCATCACAGTTTTAGAATTTTGAAAAGTTCAAAAGTTGAAAATTTAATTACCTATTTATTATAAAGGAATTAATTAGTAGTATGATTTTTAATTCTGATTTGACATTATTTTTATTGTAATTATGTTTATGATCATGACATTGTTGTACATTGTTGTTAAATTTTATTTTTCCATTGTTCAGTTATAGCACGGATAATTGTTATTATTATACATTTTTTTGTTATTTTTATGGCTGACCTGTAAATGTTACATTTACCAATAAATAACTTTGACTTTGACTTTATATCCAACCTTGCTTAATGAAACTTTACCCTAAGCACATTACATCTTGGCGTCTGCAATTGATTTGAATTCTTGCTGTGTTAAAGAAAGCTGTATAAAAATACGCGTAATAGAAAAATAAATACAAGTACAAACCATAATGACCCAACATTAATTGCACCTAATGGAAGACACTACTTTTTGTATCACAGAACTAAGAACTAAATCAAAAGGCAGGGAACCTAAAATATTGTGATTGCTTTTTTTAATTTTGTTATTTGCAAGTTGTTTTATTTTTAATTTGTAATCAATTGCCTGTTTATTATTTAAATAAATAATATAATTTAAAATGTCATTTCATACGTTCACGTTTTATGTCATTTCATAAAATAATGTCAACTGATTAATATTTGGTGAAGAAAAAATATTTTGTTTTTATGTCAAGTTAATGGTTGTTCTGGCGTACTTAGGTAAAAAAAAGATTATTAAAATGAAGATCTATGGTAACCTCATAAATAATAAACAGGGGAGAATAAAATATAAATAAAACTGCAAATCAAGTGCGAGCTGTTGCCAAAGTTGGCGCGCCATTAGGAATGTACGCAATGCGCACAACCTCGCCACTTCTATAAACTGGAAACAGGATACGGCTTCCTTTCCGTTCATTTGTTTTCAAATACTTCCATTGGCACTGAATTTCACAACTTATGCGATTGTTTGAATCGTTCTATTGATATTGAAAGAGGTCATGGCTTAATCAGCTTCAAATGAAACCTAACAAAGTGAAGCGAATTGTGAAATATTTCATTTACTTATTAAATATATACTTCCAAATTTGTATATCAGAGTTTATCGAATGTTTTGTGTAGGTATTTCGTTATAGGGAAAATGGTTCACATTAACTGATCAAATAACAAATTTATATTTATCAAAAACAGACAATATTAGACACGAACTACTACGTAGTAGCCATATAACCGGATGGTATATACCCATATAAATACTTAAACACTACAAGTTTGGTACTCTATAAAAATATAAGTAAGTAGTATATATATAGGGTATACAGATGTTCTATAACCATAGAGGCAGGCTCGGTTCTGGCCTCGAATTTTGGAAGGGTTCACCAGTAGGTATCCAGCCTCAGATTTTGGGGAGGGGTCACCAGTAGAAATGCAATAAATTGAGTAAAAAAGACTTTACTAGTAGTTCCCCACGATTTTATCCGCGTAGTTGCAGTTATAGGTGTTTTACCGCTTTAAAAAATAGTCTATATACTATAAGAAATTTAGATTCATTTAGATTTTGAATTAAAAGTACTTATCTGATTTGGGGGATGGGGGGGGGTAATGTCCCCTGTGACCCCCCCCCCCTTCAGACCACGCATGCATTGAAGACAAACACGTCGTAATCTTAGTAAGCACGACATCCGAACAACTTCTGTACAAAACCATTTAACTAAATAAACATTTTATTTATAACATCATTAAATTGTTATGGAAACGTCTGTAGTTACCATCATTTTGTTGATCCGGCTCCTGCTCCGATGGTCGCCGTACATGCCATATGTCCTTATCAAAACTGTACATCTCGAAGGCACTTCTATCACATCAATCACAGTTAAATATGTTATTATTGTCCCTCATATTTTATCTCACTTTAAGGTTATCGATAACTTAAAAAATGTTGAACTTAATGACGTAAACGACGTCACAGTAAACAACAACTGTGGAAATATTTCACTTGAATATATAATTAATTAGTGAGTAACTCTCGGCGTCGGATAGTAGTACCTAATGTCAAATAAATAGCAACTCGCGTGATCTCTCCAAGGAGTCTACTGAATGACTGATTTGAACCTATACGCAATGTGGTCTTATATTGTTTTGACTAGCCAATTGAGTTAAACAAATCTGACGTTACTATGGCTGAGAAACAAAATAAAAATGTAACTGTAGCTCTTATCAGAATACATAAATTCGATAAAATTTCTTATAACAATGATGAAATTAATAACAAACCTTGTCTACTATATCTCAATAAATAAAGTGACAAAAATTCAAAGTATTATGTGAGACTATCGCGGTTAACAGAAAAGTGGCACGCATTGAAACACTGAGTCTAAAAAGGCCTTAGCAACAGATATTATGAAGCAAGAATTCTTTGTCTACAGTTAAAACATTCAACGACTGACCTACATGCCGCCCCCAGCTTTACTCGTCAAACAAAGCAGTCGAACATCTGAGTGTGACGTCATTCATCATCATGAATTCAAGAGGTGTGGTTATCTCGCTGTCAATACCTACTAGTTCCGGTAGTCTAATTATAGCCATTAAAGTAAAAATATAGAACGTGTTTACGAGAGAGCTACGCTTGATACATACATTATATTGACACAAAATCAAATCAATAAAAAAATATCTCTGATCTATTTTTATAGCATCTTAGATATACAGATCTAGATTGAGATAAAAAAGAAATATTACTGTGAAACTTTCGCGATCTAAGGTACAAGTTGTCTCGCGTCTCGGTCTCCTGTCGCGGTTGAAATACATTCCATAGTGTCAAGTGCCTGTCGCGAACCGCTACCTTAGGCTCATTTTGAACACATTAACGATGTACATAGGACTTTATAGAAGACGTGGTCTTCTCGTTACCATTCTCGGACGTTCTCGGCCGTTGTAACGCGACTCAAATGTCGAGAAGTTTCTGTAAATCATTAAGATCGTAACTAAGTCCAAGTAAGTACTATGTAGTTTATGAAATAAGAAATATAGACAGAAATAAATAAGTAATAAATATTGGTGGACAATTCACACACAACACCATCTGACCCCAGACTAAGCAAAGTTTGTACTATGACGCTTATAAATATTGTTTAGACAGTCAACAACATAGAAGCAGGTTCGTCATTGTTCAACAATAATAAGTCAGGTTACTTTAGATCCAATAATTAATCAACTGACAGCAGGTATCCCTAAAATAAGGTGGACATTGGTAAGAAACTAAAAATGAGTCAGCCGGCTCAGATCCATCTTTTGCAACGCAATCCCCTAAATAATAAGTTAGCCGACATGGTATTATAATCAGAACTAGTATATTAGCCCTCCAGACCGGTTAAAAGTCGGTAAGTGCTAGATCTTCCCCGCTAGGGCCGTAGATCACCCTTTTCTGGGAGACCAGGTCATTCCTTGATCTTCCCTATCAGCGGCAGCCCAAGCCGAGGTCGTATCATCTGAGATGGTCTTGGGCTAGTCGTTGTTAGTAGTGTCAAGCGTCTTCTGCGTTAGCCCGATGTTAAAAAACGGTTACTCATTGTGTAACAAATAGAAAAATTAATGCGCAATACTTCACGATTGAATTCATGTTTACACATTCACGAAATTTTTCAATACGGCTACAGAACAAAGAATGGGCGATAATTAGTAATTACTGTCGAGGCTAGGTGTGTCGGCACATAAATGGCTGCTTAGCCATCTTTATAGGACGTTTATTGGCTCAATGTACGCCCTGGCCGTATGACATGTTTGCAGGACGTAAGAAACATGGGGCTGGGCGGCTATAATCAACGATGTAGGAGTTTTATGGGCTAGTTATTTAGTGTCCATTTCTTTTGTGGCATATTTGGATAAGATAGTGGTAGTAAATGTGTTATTGCTACCTTATAAGTGGCAATCGTTCCAGATCTTACTAGAACTGTATTTGCCTAGTATACCTACTTATTCTTCTCTTTCGTTCTCAATGTAACATAATCAGCAATTATAAATATATCAATGAAATCTAAACCGTATTCATGTAGATAATATGATATATAATGCACTACGTCTAATACATAATTTAAAATCCTGAAGCAAGTTGGGTAGTAGATTTAGAAGCTAAAATGTTTCATTTATACTTAAAATTAATATATTTTGACAAATTTAAGTCCAATACTGTAAATATTTTTATTTTGGGCACATTCAGGGAGTGCTTGGTGGACCTTTGACCTAATGTCAATTAATATTTCTTTGACATTTGACTTGTAATAATCTACACTTCTATATTGAATACTACTTTACTATTTGACTTTTTGTTACCTATTTGATTACATAGTTATGTATTGCATTCATTGAGTTCAATTTTAAGATTCATTATCAGTTTTAAATATTATTTTTGTCTATTTTTAAAATTAATAACTGAAAACTTTGACTTCTTCGGATGCAAATATTGCATTTTGCATTTTTTGATTTCTCTAAATTATTAACACTATCAATATTATTAATTAGTGAATTATGTTCCACTAACGTTATTATTTTTATATAGATGATTCAACGTTGACAGGAAAATCTTATGTTCCGTTCTTATTTTAGAAATATTAATACTTTTGAGTTTGTAATGATAGTTTGTTACCTACCTTTAATTTAATTAGTATCCTTATTATTCTTTACATCTACTTCTTTTGCTACATAGTACTTAATATTGTGAAGGTAAAACTTTAAATGTTTCTACTCTATTAGTTCCGGACGGCTTAAAGAATCGGGTTGAAATTCGGAACAAAGACCATAGTTTGGAATAGCACAATGGCACTTTGTACTATGTACCTAATACCTAAAACTGCTAGCGCTCATAAAAGCAAAAAATAAAGATGTAATTAATAGTAGCACTTCAATAAAGGTATTGATTGGTACATTACTTCTACAAAATATTTCCCGAACTATAAATAGCTTAGCCGTTATCAAGTTTATAAGTAATAAAGACTAACAAAAAGTAATACTTGTAATGTAACCATTAACTGTAATGAGTGTGAGCGGAATACGGTCATTTATGTGAACTGCGGGTTATCGCACCGCATAATTAGATGCGAGACGTAATTTAATCAATACCTACCTAATACATGTATGTATGTAAATAACTCCGCAAATTATCTCTATAGCTATTCGTGGTTGTGTCGCGGTTAATGTTCTCTACTGCTGGGTTTGTTTCGAGTTGAGATGGGTACCTATTATTGAAATAACATTAGCTTTGAAGTCATATTATAATATATTTATGTAATCTAGCAGTGCCACGCGGTTTCATTCGCTTAGTTACCGATCCCGTTATTTCTCCTCTATAAAAAGTAGCCTGTGAGTTATTTCAGATTATAAGCTATGCTAGTAACAAATTTCATCCATATCCCTTCAGTAGTTTTTGCGTAAAGCAACAAACATCCATACAAATTCACAAACTTTCGCATTTATAATATGAGTAGGATACATAGACAATTTTAAATCAAAATCACATTTGTTTAAATGAAACGTATAAGTTATTTTTATATTAACCGACTAGTGACTAAGAAAAATAGCGCAAAAAGAGTTAACTCATCACAACACTGTAACACAAAAACATAAGCAAAGAAACGAACGATATACCACTATATCTAACTTATTAATTATTATGCATCTCATATTTTTAATGATCTAAAAATAGATTAAAGCCGGATGTATCATTCCAAAGCGTATTTCATCAAATTTCGCCATTATATTGATAACAAAGAACATCTACGCTGTAAACAGCTGTTAATGGAAAACAAGTCTGAAGCCACTTGCAACAAAGCCTAATTGTTATTTTTTGGGTCATGTGGTTTGATTTATTCGAATTAGAGTGAAATCGTTGTTTGTTGCGATGTGGAAAGTGAAATAAGTGTTACGATTCGGTTGCGATGTGGATGCCACGCGGCAGGCGCGGATGCGAGACGACGAGCGGGCCGGTCCGACGGCAAGCGCGGACTGACGGAGTGACGAGTGACGGACCGCCGCGACACGCGAGCCTCCAAACTTCAGACCTTACCGCCACCGACGCGACGGCGAAATGTGGCGAAACACGTTCAGATTCGCGTGTGTGAGGGCTGAACGTCAAAACATATTTTCCTGACAATGTTTTTTGAAGTGAAACTTCTTTGGACACGTTGTTTACTTTTTGGTAAGGGAACATTTTGTGTCATCACGTCACCGACATGCTAATGTATCGTCGGAGTGGTGGCGGAGCGGAACGTGTTGCTTTTTGGATGGGTGAAATCTTGTCAACTAGCGTCAGCGACATCCGTAATCTGTAGCAGTATAGGTGACGTATCGCGCAAACATTTCTGTGTTCCGGTTTGAAGGACAATATATCCAGAGAAATTACAGTGCTTAGAGACATAACATCTTAGAACTCTGGGTGACGAGCACAGTACAGTGCAAGGTAATGATTTGGACTTTTCATATTCCAATAGCTGCGTGTCACTGTGCTGTTATGTGGCAGACATGTTGCTTACCATCAGGTAGGTACATGTTCTTGCTGTCTCGTCACTCTTTATTAAAAAAAAACGTTAATGCTGTTTAATACTGATTTTTTTTTAATTATAAGTTTTCACTTCTATTGGCATTCCCTATGACTGTCAATCTTTTTAACAACGAATTTTAATGGTTTGCACTTCACCACCATCTCGCCTGATGAATGAACCGATCCAAAAAAAATTTTCTTGGAAAAAACTACAAAAACTTGTTTTATTGTAGGTAAGTATGTATAAGAAATACATTTTGAATTTACCATTATATTCATATAAGATTAATGTACCTATGTAAACCATTAATTCGATAAGTAATGAATTAGATAGCGGAGATTATTGAAATGAAAATGAAAAATGAAAAAAACATTTATTTACATAAACATAAACATGAAATGGTTTTACAGTAAATCAATTTTTAAATATGTATAGCCTATGTTTATGGGTGGCATATCATAGAATACACTGCAGCTCCCGCACTAGGCAACGCCTGTGACGCGGGAACCAAGATACGAATTCCGAAAATGTTGAAGCACCTCTAATTGTACAAAACACAAAATAAATTCAAAAACAAGTATTCTAATTTGCATTAGTTTAAAAATATTAAAGTCATCAACAACAAAGAATAGGATTCACGATTTGAAAAGATATTGAAAACTGTCAAATACAATGAGGAAAATAATATGAACTGTCAAAGCGTATCAAAATTATCTCTATTGTTCAAGAGATCGTCGTCACCCTTGCGATAACATTCGATTTGCTGCGAAGGACTGGTTGTGTTATTTCGCCGCTCCCCACGTGCCTTCGATAGCTCAGTTGGTAGAGCGGTGGACTGTAGAGGTAAATCACTGATATCCATAGGTCGCTGGTTCAAATCCGGCTCGAAGGAATTTTTTTGAACGAATAACAAATATTTTTTAAAAAAAAAACAACAAATTCTTATGTTGTTTTGAAAAATGTAATAATAATTTACATGTGTTTTAACATTCGGTGATTACACAGAAATTTATAATGACTGAATTCACGGAACACGCTTACAAAACAGCAAAGTTCGAAGTTAAGTAAATTCTATATGTTTTACTTTGAAAAACGAAACCGTCTTGTAATATGAATTAAACTTACATAGTTCACTAATTTTAATAGAATCCTATTAATATTATAAAAAATAAGTGTGGCACTCGGGGACTGCCGCGGTAAAGCTATTGCATGTTGCATGCATTTTTATCAACATAAGCAATAGGGATGTTAACAATTTTTCGGAATTGCTTTTATTTTGAAGAGTGACATTTGTTTACCTTAAAAAATATCACGGGAAATCCGTTAAGTTGGCAACACTGCTAAGAACATTTAATCTGTAAAGCTAATACAAATAAGATTCAAAATCGAATGACCGAGTGGGGAGGACGGCGTTACGGTCTTCCATCCCTCTTTCTTGTGAACATAAGAAAGAGATGCACGATCACTAAAATTCGGTCCCCAGGCCCGCGATAAAAGCTATGCAATAGCTTAAAAACCGGCCAAATGAGAGTGGGAATTGTGTACCACGAAGAATTCAGTACCAATAGCAAAAAAACGGCGAAAACATCTTTTATTGAATGGTCCACACCACCTAAATTATTTATTTTATTATATTTAAAGAGAACATACATCTAAATATTCTGTGAATAGTTAAATCGTCTACCTGTCACCGTTTTTAGTATCGAGCGAGAAACGTTTAAAAAAATCAAGTTTGTTATCTGGAATTTAAATGGCCCCCCTTTAAATAATTATTTTATTTTTAACCAACTTCCAAAACGGAGGAAGTTATCAATTCGATCCCTATGTTTTTTTTTAGTATTTATTATAGTGACAATAGAAATACATCATATGTGAAAATTTCAACTGTCTATCACCGTTCTTGAGATACAGCCTGGTAACAGACGGACGGACGGACGTCTCAGTAATAGGGTCCCGTTTTTACCATTTGGGTAAGGAACCCTCAAAACGTCAAAGTTTGGATGTTTGTTGCTCAATCACGTCAGAATCTCAGAATGGATCAGGTCGACATATTTGGACTTCAGTTCGATTAGACTGGAATAACACATGGGGTACTTTTTATAACGGGAAAGGGTAAATATTATCTCCGCGGGAAAATCATGGAGTGCTGCTGGTTAATAATGCCCGAGCTACACGAGGGTTTTCAAGCTAGGATATCAAGCTAGTGTTAGTAAAATAGCAAACTAGTACTTACTAGCTTCGTGTAGACGAAACTAGCGTGGCGTAGCATTGTCTACACGAAGCTAGAAGTACCTACTAGGTTGCTATCCTCGTGTCTCTCGGGCATTAAAGCTACAATAAGGTAGGTATAAGGCTATAATAAGGTAGGATCAGATAATAATGGTATGGTACGTACATCGGACCCAAACTAGACAAAGCCTGTATTTCAGGCGCCCGTCGCGTCAGTTAAACAATAGTACGAGTAGTAACAAGTAACCAGAGAGTTAGTGGTAGTTCTTACATAATAAATATACTGAATAGTAGGTAGGTAACATAAATAAAGTAATATGGCTTTAAAAACAAATAGGTATCGTCATCGACACGGAGAAGGTTAAAAGAGTTTACATATATAGTACTACGTATAGAGTTGGCACAAACGCTTTACACCGAAAGCACGAGTCATGCGCGGTCCGAGGGGGAGGGGGGTCACAGGGGACATGACCCCCCCAAAATCGTATACGTTAAAAAAACTCTAAGAAAATTTAAAATATTTAATAGTACATGGACTATTTTTTTACTCGGGAAAACAACTAGAACGGGAACTACGCGGGTAAAATCTTGGAGTGCTACTAGTAAATTATTTTTTGCTCGATTTATTGACTTGTGACCCCCCCTCCAAAACCTGAGGCTGCGTACTGGTACCCCCTCCAAAATTCGAGGCTGGGACCGCACCTGGCACGAGTAGCATCTTTCTTGCCTTGTCGCTCTTGTGGAAGTGTCATACTTTTGTCGCGGCACGTCATTCCATTGCCATAGAAAGTATGCAGGTCATCTGCTTACGATTGACGCAAAGGAACCAGCCAGAAAATGTAACTCTATACGTAGTATATGTAAACTCTTTAGTACTAAGGTTCTTACCATCGTCTTCATCAAAGAAGGGGTCAGCGAAGATGAGCCGCGGCGAGCGCGACCCGTCCTGCACTCCTCGGATCGACATCCTCACTTCACATCACAACTACTTTTAAACATGTAAATCAAAACCGCTGTTTTGTTGCTGACTGGCGCCTGATAGAGATTACACTGGAATAAGTCGAGATTTGCAGTTGTTAAGCCATCTGGTATATATGTAACGAACGCAGGACAGTTTGTCTGTCAAATGACGTTAGTGATTATGATGAATGGTAAATAGATAAACAAGGTGGGATAATGTTTTGGGAATGCTTCCTATTGACATCCGTTAAAATAGGTACCTACATAATTAACTGAATCAACTTTTTACACTTAAGAACATTAGCTAATTTTGATTTGATTAAATATTACTAACGGCCCGTTCCGGCATCGCTCGGATATCGTCATAAAAATACTATTAATAGAAATAAAAACGAACCTATCTTTCAAGTTGGATCAAACTGCACACGGTGCGCAAATTTGATCGTAATCGGTGTAGTAGTTAGTCCACCATGGACAAAAACGTGACGCGTAATAACCCCCCCCCCCCCTCAGGAGTGATTAAAATTTTAAAATTACAACCAATCTCAAATGCCTCATCGAAAACCATATTATAAGAATCATCGCCATATTGAAACTGATATCTGTATGGATTAATTATATGAAAGTTTTCCTCAATATGATGAAGTTATTGTATTTGTATTTGGGAAATCATGCCTAATCAAAATTAGGCATGATTTCCCCTTTACAACTCTTTCCTCTTTTTATTCCCCTCTGGACCCTAATTTCCCCTCCAAAGGGGAAGTTCCCCTCATTGTGGAAACACTGGTATTAAGATTAGCAGCGCCCCGTGGTTTTAGCCGCGTAGTCTCCGTTCCCATTAATTTCCCGAGACAAAAAGTAGCCAAAGTCAAAGTTCTTTATTGATAAATGTACAATTTACACGTCAATATAGCCTATATGTTACTCCAGGCTATGTTCTAACTGTGTTCTAAAGTTCTGAATTTGAAGGCATCGGATCAATCGGATGCATGGTGTAGCGAGTTCCCGATATTTTGAGTCCATTTAGTTGAACACGGAGCATGAAACTGCATCGTTGTATGTACGTATCCATGGAAAAAATTGGCAGCCATTGGAACTGCCGATAGAAGTGACTACTTATAAACGCAGAATTCGATAGCTTACTTTGGAAACTACGGAAAACGGAACGTGAAACCGGAGCGTATATCCATGAGCATGGCCATCTAGAAATGCGTCAGCATGTGGGAACACCAATGGAAAATGCTGACGCATTTCTAGCTGGCCAATGGGCATGGTCCCGAGTTTACCCGAAGATTTCTTATCATTCCCGAGCGTGACGCTAGAATTTAATTCACAGCCCACGAAAAATATATCTATGGCGCGCCAAAGAAGTTTTCACTTCAAAAAACCCCTATCTATAACAACAGTGTAGTGAAAAAGTAAACCCTAATTGCTCGAAAGAATATTTGATTTTTTTTTAAATAAAGAGTGACGAGACTTGCATGACAGTGCCTGATAGTAAGCAACATGCCTGCCACATAACAGCACAGTGACACGCAGCTATTGGAACATGAAGAGTCCAAATCATTACCTAGCACTGCACTGCGCTCGTCACCCGGAGATCTAAGATGTTATATCCCTAAGCCCTGTAATTTCTCTGGAAACATTGCCCTTTTATAATTGATATAAGTACAAGTAAGCTTCGGCCTGCAGGTAACGTCGCAGCAAGTAGCTAGTTTATCGAATATCATACGATAACACAATATTATTCGATGGAGTGTTTTATCGCCGGTGTGGAAATGTTTTATTTATAGATTGAGAATCTGAGACGCAATTCGAAGCGCGACTTGTGACTTCCAGCTCACTCAGCTCAGGATCGTTTATTAAAAATATTTGTTTCCATTTGATCGTCAAAATAATAATGTAAACCACATTTTACCCCGGGGTAAGAGGCCAAGAGGGGTAACAGGGGTATATTTTAATCATTGATAACCTTACTGCCATCTCGCCTAATGTCGGTGAATGATGTGCTTTCACAAAAATGCAACAAACTAGAATAGGTAGGTACATTTAACATTATCTGTTGCATCCCGAAGAATAAGTAATCGGTAATCGTCATCATACACACAAATTAGTCATCATACGGCACATCATACACATTAGCAAACACACACATTGTGTATACACATACACGCGCAGCAGTCAGCAGCAAGTCAGATTCATGAATTGGTATCGGATGACATACTTATATTTGGAAAATATTTATGTCATTAAAAACTTAAAACACGATTACTTCATTTAAGGCGTGAAAAATCGAAAAAAAAAACAATATTTCCGCCCTTGAGAAGACGCAGCGAAAAATTAACTCTATTCGGAAATAACTACGAAAATACCCAGTAGAGTGCGTGTTCACATCGCATTCGGATAAATTCTTGTATAGTTGGATAAAGCCGAAAATAGAAGTCTTTGACCTACAGCTGGCTGGTAGGTAGATGTTGTACGTTGTACAGACTCATAACCAGCGTCTATTTACGACGCTGCGACGCACGTGGAGTCGCCAAGGTCATCCGAACCCCAGACAGAACATACACCTGGGTATCTGGATTTACGATCATGATAACTCACATAACTTATGTAGGAAGCTTTATAATTCCGTAGGTATGGAAATAGCAAATAGCTTGCGTAAAGGGTCGATCTCTGACACAAAATTTGGAAAACAGATTATAGTCTAGTAGAGATTTACTACGATAACATGACCCGCCCCTCCAGAATTCAAAACGTTTGAAAGCATTTGTGAAAGCATATACAACGCACCACTACGCATGTGTGCGTACTGCTACTGCAGACGAATAATTACAACTACATACAAACTCTTTCGTAAGGATGTGACTACACACATTAAAACAGTAATTTGGAGGGGCGGGCCATGTTATCGTAGTAAATCTCTACATAAGTAATCCTGGGTACAGCACCTGATTGGACTATTTTAATGGACACGTATGAAAAGCACTACAAAATCCCAGAGGATGTGGGTGTTTCGTCATCCAGACCGGACATTTTCCTTTTTTCTAGAGCTACGAAACGCATAGTCCTTGTAGAACTTACCGTACCGTGGGAAACTAATATACCTAAAGACCACGCGATGAAACAAAATAAGTATTACGACCTCCTAAACGAATTAACAAAAAACGGCTATGTAGTTAGTTTATACGCTGTAGAAGTGGGAGCGAGAGGTATACCAGCAAAATCTCTCTATAACCTACTGAAAGACCTTGGCTTATCCAGAAGTGCAGTAAGTTCTATACTAGAACGTGTATCTAAAGCTGCACTAGTAGGCTCATATCAGATTTGGCTGGGCAGGGAGAGAAAAACGAGTGGTGAAGGTGAGTGTTGATGTACGTCAGAAAGGGGCCCCTTAAACCTACGCCCGAGTCACAAGTCTCGGGAACTACTCGAGTTTTTCTCTCTCTGCCACACGATGGACCCGGCACCCGCACGGTGAATCCATGGAATGCTAAGAAAATCGTCTCTAAATCGCAGGAAAATTCCGGGAAAGGGAAAACCACGCGTGTAAAATTCCGGGGCGGTGCTAGTTTAGTATGTAGATATTACAGTGAGAAGCTAGGATGCAAAATGTTATCAAAATCGAAGAGCAACTCTAGCCGTGAGTTGCTGTTGGAAACAGATTTGACAAATGTATTTGCATTCCATATGAAAGGTGTAAACAAGTGGACAATGGAGACGGCATCCTCGTAATTTATGATAACTGGAAGGATAAACAAATACTGGAAAATATTTCCGAAGACACGACAACTCGTGATTTTGTTGAACCTACACTACGCGGTTTAGCGTACTCTCTAACGAGATGAAAAAAAATTTGAAAAAAAAAACATAAATTTAAATATGGTATAAATATGTTTTCGCGAATTCTTTTCAGTCAGTGTGTTCTTCCTTACGTGAATTTCAGACCAGATAAAATTTAAATGCATTTGTATTGGGACATTTTACTAGGAACAATACATGTTTTAACTTTTGCCATGTAATTTCTCTACAAACATTGACCTTCAAACTGGAACACAGTAATGTTTTTGTATTACTGGTTGCATAAGCAGGCTACTAAATGCTCCTACTGCCAGCAGTAGGATTATAAATCAAGACATCGAGTCTCTCGTTTTGAGAGTAGTTCTGGAACTACTACTACTAAAACGAGAGACTCGATGTCTTGATCCACCACGCTGCGCTGGCCCAGTGAGGGTGGCGGATAATGCATGTGCACCTTGATCCACCACGCTGCGCTGGCCCAGTGAGGGTGGCGGATAATGCATGACCTTGAAAGATTCGAACGTACCTACCTACTTATATTTCCTCACGAGGTTTTTTGACGTGACAACGTCTTATAAATTGGTTTGCCGGGTGACACTTCAAGAAACTGCGTTACGCTCCGCTCACGTTATGCGCTCACAACGAGAGCGAGTGAGAGGCACGCGTCCCATCCACTCGGGCATGGTTAGCCCGCCTAAGAGCGAGAGAGACAGACATAAAAAGTGAAAGGCACGCGTCCCTTCCGTAAAATTATTTTACCACTCAAAGTCGTTGTCACGTAAAACTTTCGCCCGTATACCGACTTTACAGGCAACCAATTTTTCTTCACCATTTAAAGCAAGTGATGTTGACAAATTTGAACATCTGCACTTTAAAAAAATCTCAGAAGTGCAGATAGGATTCGATCCTACAACCTCACGATTATGACTTGCTTGTTAGTTGTAAGTAGATGATTGATAAATTTTTGATACTTTACCAACCACTATAAAACATTCTTGAAAGGTTGGGCCACAGATTTCTAAAACAAAATCTGTGGGTTGGGCAAGTTGATTCCTCTTTTGACCTTGTCTACACACTGTTACATGGTAGACAAGGTCAACCGTAAGTCTACTAAGGCTAATAAAAATATGCAAGTAGAGTTCAATTTGCAACGCGTTATATGGATTATTATTTGATCAGTGAGCGTCGCGTGCGCAACCACGCTGTCGGAATGACTCGGCTGTTTACTCCGGGCCCGCTGCCAGCTGCCGGCGCCCACTCGGGAAGCGTCGCCCGATGTCAAAGACCCGGCGCCACATTTTACAGAGGAGCCATCAAAACATTTACATTGTTTGGCTCGTTCATTCGATTGAGGACTTCGATCTGCCAAGTCCTACCTACATCTCATCAACATGTATTAGTTAGTTAAAATCTTAAAAAAGAAGCCCACCTCGATTAGACGCTAGTCTAGGTGTACTTATTCATTCGTTTCTTTGAGCTGATGGTGAACATCGTTTATATGTATCTTCCAAAAATGACAATGATAATATTCACAGCGAAACCAACTACTTCTTAGAGGATTAGTAAAAGTAAATATAGAAGAGATGTCACAGTAAATATGAAACGTAATGTGATTCAAACAAAGACACTTTCAGGCCAAACAACTCTCAGATTTCAGAAAAACAAAGTAGCGACACTAATCATAACTGTCGTCTGGCTTAGCAACTGCAAACGTCAAATTATACCTCTAATTTCTCATCGACGCTTACACCTGCTTCGTTCAGATTCTGGAACGTTCCAGAACACAAAATGGCGGCACTGAAACACTAGCCTGAACACACTTTGTTTAGTGATTTAGTAGATATTTCCGCAAACGAGAGAGACAATGTTATTGTGGAGGGTTTGGGAGTAGACTGAGCTGTGATCGTGGTTGGCACGAGGCCGCGTTACGACACGCTTTGTTCGGTGCTTTCAGTGGCTGTCGTCACGCACGATCCATTACCTGCCTCGAGATGCACGGAAACTACGACCGCTAAATGAAACGATAATATAGGTGACACTGATAGCAAAATATCGTTGCTCAGATTAAATGCACTTAGAAAATGCCATTTTAATGATTGTAAGATAAATTACATCACTCATACCTCTGGCTAACGAGTGCGATTTGAACTTGTCTTGTTCAAAATAATGAATTTCAGTTTGGCAAGGTCGGTGTATCGCTGCCGAAACGTTGAAATTAGATAATAATTTACGAGTAAATCACGATTCAATCCTAGTTAATGTGTTCATGAGTTCATGGTTCAAACCACGAAAGTGTAGAAATTATATTCAGTTTGCCAGTGCCACTGGCTGTAGCACTGGACCGTTAAAATTTTCTGGGATGACTGTGTTCAGCCAGAAATAATTTTACATGCATGCAAAATTCATCTAAGCCCTACAATTAGATCGATTGGACCGAAGCTGAAGTAGAAAATCCAAATTTCGGTGTAACATCAAAATTAAAGACAAATGAATGCTACTTCTAAACCCAAATGAAAGCAAAAAAGGAACAAAAAAAATTAAAAGTGTTTTGACGTGACAACGTCTTATAAATTGGTTTGCCGGGTGACACTTCAAGAAACTGCGTTACGCTCCGCTCACGTTATGCGCTCACAACGAGAGCGAGTGAGAGGCACGCGTCCCTTCCACTCGGGCATGGTTAGCCCGCCTAAGAGCGAGAGAGACAGACATAAAAAAGTGAAAGGCACGCGTCCCTTCCGTAAAATTATTTTACCACTCAAAGTCGTTGTCACGTAAAACTTTCGCCCGTATACCGACTTTACAGGCAACCAATTTTTTTTTTAAATTGCAATTTTGCAATACACCTAGTTATCACTGTACCTATCAGTAAAACTCGTTAGTCTCAATAAACAACGCAAGAATCCAGATCAGCTCAAGCGAAATGCCAATTAATTCAGCACTATCGACGCGAGTCACAAGATCGTAATTTTCATGATCGGTCGCGTCTGATTGCCTGATAAGACTGATTTGAAACCCTTGCAGATTACTGCGGAAATAAAGGTGCGGGTTTATATGTTCTTTTACATTTAAATATTGAAAAAAACTTTGATTTAAGATAGAAAATAAATACCTGCAATCATTATAAACTTCTTTTGCGCAAATTTTGTATTTTAATTGTTATAATACAAATTGAACGATATACCCAATATAATAATACCTAAACAGAGCAGCAGATAGATATGTAGAAGTTAAATTGTTTAATTTGCTGTAAAATAACTATTAATTTATTGATATGTACAGTATGTAGGTATAGGAGTACAGGTAATCTAAGGAATTCTCCACCGTGACGCACCTAATTCCTACCATGTTTACTGTTTAGATCAAGGAGTTTATATATACACCAAAAGCACAAAGGTAGCATCTTTCTTGCCTTGTCGCTCTTGTGGAAGTGTCATACTTTTGTCGCGGCACATTCTGTTGCCATAGAAAGTATGCACGTCGTCTGCTTACGATTGACACAAAGGAACCGTGCGGAAAATCTAACTCTATACGTAGTATACATATATACACTCTTTGGTTTAGACTTTAGACTATGTCTAATTCCCGAACGTTGAAAGGTGTTGCTAATCAGCGACGAAATATTTGCTAAAGGTGGAAAGATGAATCATTATTGACAGAGTTATATGTGGCAGAACGGAAAGGGTAATGATACATGGCCGGTTCGAGAACAGTTAAAAATAGGTGCGGATGGCGATGATCTTTTCGGATGCGTAGGATTTGCGGAAGATTATTTTGGTGGTAATAAAACTCTCATTGCGATTGGATTCTATTTTTAATTGAGTGTGTTTAGAACACCATGAGAATTAATATTCCTGATTTATTTTGGAATCGATTGACACACGTCCCAGGCAAAGTACGAGAGTCCTTGAATTTCTCTGAACAAAATGAAACATTTGCATTCTAAAAATGCCTCATTCTTGTAGACATTTAAACCCAATGTTCCTTTGTGGGTTGGGTTGCCAATCGATTTGGGCCAGGATGAGATACTCTCAAGGTACTAAGTACAAGGTAGTAGAAGGTACTCCCATTTCCTCTCTGTTTTAATGAGACTAGAACAAAAACAAATCGCATCAGTCATTGCATCGCATAATCCATGGACAAATTAGTTCATCTACCCGTGCACTACCGTTGCTTTACCCACCCCTAATTATTGAGCAAAAACGCTGGACTCAGGGTCAATGGTCAATGGGCGAATATGAAACACATTGGACGAAAACCAGGTATTTTTGAGATACGCTGGGATTATCTAGTGTTGGAGTCCGGAATAGTCTGGAGCGTAGACCTCCTGCGTCTCAGACAGATTACTCCAATAAGGAGCTAAATTGGATTAGAGGTAAGGCTCACGGAGCCGGGTAATCAAGACTTATTTCTGTTCTGCGCCGTGAATCTCACGTGTGCCCAGCCAACGGAGACACCTACATGTGTGTGTTATCTTTATGATAAGAGGTCCCGTTATCTAGCCCACTGATGTCAGCTGGATTGGCTTTGTACATCTATATCTTCTTTATCTTATTCTTATTAAAACAAGCGAATCAGTTTCTTTTCTCTAGGTACATACGAGTAGGTACGTGCGATCTCTCGCCAATGGTTTCATAAGTTTAATTTATCCTGCATGATCCTGATTCTAACCTCATCATTCTAACCTTAACTGTTTCTAATCACGAGTCGGTTTTAGTCATTCATATTGTAAACTATAGGTATCCTTATCCTGGATAATAACTCAGAAGAATGAGATAATAATCTTTTGATTGAGATAATATTCTTATCCTGGATAATAACTCAGAATAATAAGATAATAATCTTCTAATAAGCGGCTTGTACATTGTACCTATCGAAGATGAATATTAGTAAGATTTTTTTGCCTGACGTTTGATAGTTTAGTTAAGTTACATCAGTCGTTTCCAATGATGAAAAATTTGAGTTTGATTAATATATTTAAATAACAAGACTACTAACATAACAACAGTCGCCACAATGGCGTTATATCACACAGTTTTGATATCAATGACCGTCGCAAATGATGACGCCAACAGGAAATCAGCAATCGACAACCCTAACACATCGGGTTAACACGTGGGTATGACAGGCGGAAATTTGGGCACTATGGCTACAAAAATTGGGCCAAAATAAGAATCAGGGCCATGATCCACCGCGTGGCACCAGATAGCCAATACGGCGGTAGGCAGAACAAATAGGTATAGAGATAGCGATAGTGATTAGATAAGCGACATCTCAATCGAGCATGGCAACTGTTCTCAGTATTTGACATTATCGATTATCTCTCCGTTGTTCTGTATTTTACTTCTCGTTATTTTTACTAAGATCTGACTACGCGACGCGATGGATATCTGTAAAATACAAAACCTTATAATTATGTATTAAAGTTCTTTATCGGTAAATGCAAATCAACAAAACTAACTTACGTTATGAGTGTCATTAATTGTTCTGAGATAGGTGCGACAGTACGAGAAAAACCTATTCCATTTATTGTTTTGTATAATTTTATTGTTTCAATTATTATATAATTATATGCAATTTTTAACCACCGACCAAAAAAGGGGTGTTATAAGTTTGACGTCGATGCTGTCTGCAGCAGATAAACAGGTGTCTGTCTCTGTGTGTGTGTCTGTCTATGGCACCGTAGAGCTCAAAGGGATGGCCTGATTTCGATGCGGTTTTTTTTGTTGGAAGGTTAATTTCCGCGCGGATGTTCTTAGCTATGTTTGGTTATAATATCGATCCAAGATGGTCGCCTCCACAAAATGGCGGACAAAATATTTCTTCACAACCTAGGTACCTCAATGTGGGTATAAAATGAAAGGGCTTGACTAGTAGAATACTATACACTATAACAAATTTCAAATCCACTACCATAGATGGCCACCACCACAAAATGGCGAAATACATTTCTTTTTCCACAACTCCCTCAATATGAGTATCAAATGAAAGGGTCTGGCTAGTAGATTGTTGTTCAGATTACAAATCCGAGGTAGTCGGGGGTAAATCAAAATTTTAATGTTGTCCTTTCTATTTCGTACTGGGTATTGTCCAAAGGTTGCCAGGGCGGCGCAGATGAACACATGAACTTCGCTTACAAAACGGATTAGAGTGCAATGCAGACCAGTGGAAGGAGGAATATGATACCTTTGCCCAATATCGTAGATCCCACAGACTGAAATCAAAGTGACTAATTATTATTATTCATACGAATGCCTATTTACACAAATACTTTTATCAAATCTGTATGAATGTCTACGTCTACGAAATAATAATAAAATATGCTATTCTTCTACTTTTCTCTTTTCGGATAACTGATACATCGTCAGACATGAACAGCTTCAGAAATTGCGGTGATGTCCAAATTGCAATATCAGCACACGATCACGCTTAGCTGTTCAAGTGGTTTGGTTTTACCCGGCGATGTAGGTACTGTTTGATAAAGGACGCCGCACTAAGATGGAGATCGTTGATTGCTCTTATCAAAATATTTCACATTTTGATACACAGATATGATTTCTAATGTCTCAATGAATTACTACTTAAATGTAGTATTTGCCTTCTTATAAGCGTAAGTGTACTGTCCTAAGAGTCCGTGGATGCTAGTCCTTTGTCAATTTATGGATCGCTTCTACCCACAGGTCGGCTGGTACTTCGGTTTGATCTCTCGTGGCTTTTGCAGTTCATAAGCAGCCTGGTTCATATTCCTATCGCTGGAACGAACCTTCTCTCTCAAAGGATGAGTCAAGGGCATAATTCACCGCGCTGGCCAACTGCGAGTTGCGGATACATTACCCCGAAAATTGACTCTCTTAGAACATAGCAATTTCCTAACAGAAATCAGACAGTTTATTGTCTAAAATAGCACAGAATACTTATACCCGGAAATTTGGTAAAGCTTCCTACGGAATAAGTTATTTCCAGGGTTTTTTTGTGGGGGCACGCAAGGGGCACACGGTGCCCAATAGGAGATTTCGAAAATATCAAAACATTGCCATAACCCCTGAAATAAATGAAAAGTTGTACAAAAATCATGGACTTACAAATTTCGAGAATTAGCGTGCCAACAAAAAAGAAGTGGCAAAAAAGGCCTGGTTACCTACTATTACATTATTAGTGGACAACCTCGCGGGCAGATATTGTGCATCGAAATAATACAGGCTACGTTTTATCCCATAAACGTGATCAACCCTAAACTATAGAAAGTGAAACCGCAGGATACGGGTAGTATAACACAAATTGTGGAAAACATCATCTTAACAATTCATTGTCAGTATAAAAAATTAAATATAATGAAAATACTAACATTGCTAATAAATAATAGGAAAGGTAGGTAGTAAGGCCACTATGGGTAGGTACAGCTTGGAGCCTGTAAAGATCCCAAATTGGGTCAGTGCTCCAGTGGCCGACCTACATCGCGCGCCGCCGCCGGCCGCAGCGGCGCCGATCAGCTGACCGGCATCGATCGGCCTTCGCTGCTGCCTCCGATGCGGATGTGTTTTGGTCTACCATGCTCTAATCTACAGAACTTCGTGCCATTCAGATCATAACACATGGAAAACATGTGATTTTATCTAATTAGGTATAATATTATTATATTAGTGATGTCTAAATTTTCTGTCAATTTAATTTGTTATATGAATTTACAATGTAAGTACTTAAATTAAATTATTTTCATTTGAATGTTTGTTTACTGACTTGACTGACTTTTATTGACTTAAATTTCATTTCTTGCTATAGTATAAATATGTCGATATACGAGTAATATATATGTATATAAGATTTTTTTTTTAAATAAGAGTGATGATACGAGCAGGACATGTGCCTGATAGTAAGCAACATGCCTGCCACATAACAGTACAGTGACACGCAGCTATTAGAATATGAAGACTCCAAATCATTACTTCAAAGACTTCAAAGTCTTGAACATCGCCGCAAGATTGCTAGCTTATCGGTTTTTATCGGATACACTTCGGAGAGTGTGCAACTGATCTGCACGATCTAATACCTCCTTGCCCTTTTTTCTGTCGTACTTCTCGTAACTCGAAGAAGCGGCACCGTTTCATGGTGGATATTCCAAAGACACGGACGAAGAGGTTTGACTCTACGTTTGTGATAGGAACATCTAGGCTGTGGAATGAGTTGCCTGAGTGGGTTTTTCCCGATAGTTATAATCTTGGTGTCTACAAATCGAGAGTGAATCGGTATCTTCTAGGTAAACACGCTCCATCGTAGACCGCATCGTCGCTTAACATCAGGCGAGATGGCGGTTAATTGTAAACCTATAAAAGTTAAAAAAAAACCTAGCACTGCACTGTGCTCGTCACCCAGAGATCTAAGTTGTTATATCTCTAAGCCCTGTAATTTCTCTGGATATAATTAACAGCATTTTGTTGGTAATCTAATTTAATTACTTAGTTTCTTTTTTTACAAGCTTTTATTTAGTTTCACCTATCCGATGTGTCTGGAATCATATATGACTTACAAGTTCAATTTGAACCACTTTTCAGTTAGGTACCCATAGAGCTGAAATTTGTTACACTTATGCATTAATATGGTACCATGGAGCTGATCTGATGATGGAGTTAGAATGTGGCCATGGAAACCCGGTAATAAAAACGAACCAACCCCAGTTTGAGCTCGATTGATTCGTATTGACAAGCTCTTTGGCGCTAGATGTTCACCAGAGTCTGATGGCGGAGATAGAAGATGCCCATTAACTTTTTTTTTTATATATTAACACTAGCTGTATCTACCTTGCCACGCTTCGCTGTGGCAAATTGTAATGGAAACAAGAACAAAATTAAAAATTTTGATTAACCACCGACTACCTCAGATTTGTTATCTTTACAACATTCTACTAGTCAAGCCCTTTCATTTCATACCCATATCCAGGTAGTTGTGAAAAAGAAATGTATTTCGCCATTTTGTAGTAGCGGCCATCTTGGATTTGAAATTTGTCATAGTGCAAAGTATTCTACTAGTTAAGATCTTTCGTTTGACACCCATATTGAGGTAGGAGTGAAAAAATAATGTAATCAGCCATTTTGTGGTGGCGGCCATCTGGGATTTGAAATTTGTTATAGTGTATAGTATTTTACTAGTCAAGCCCTTTCATTTGATACCCATATTGAGGTAGGTTGTGAAGAAATATTTTGTGCGCCATTTTGTGGAGGCGGCCATTTTGAATCGATATTAACCAAACATAGCTAAGAACATCCGCACGGATATTAACCTTCACATAAAAAAAACCGCATCAAAATCGGCTCATCCGTTTGAGCTCTACGGTGCCACAGACAGACACACACACAGACAGACAGACAGACAGACAGACAGACAGACAGACAGACAGACATCGACGTCAAGTCAAACTTATAACACCCCTTTTTTTGGTCGGGGGTTAAAAATAGAAAAAAACAATCCTTGATGCGGATCATATCATATCATATCATTCTAAAATTTCAGCTCGATCGGTGCAGAACTTTTTGAGTTTTTGAAGCGTACACAAACCAACATAACATTTTTATAAATAGAGATAGGTAAGTAAAGTAATAAAAGCTTGTTTTTTAAAGGTTTTTTGTTTCTTATCTCTTTACCGTGTCCACCTGGGTAAGAAGAAAAACTATAGTAGGCAGGCGCGGATCCAGGGACCTTGACTCAGTCCATCCAGCCAATCCCGATGTCCCCATCGGGATCGGAACACAGTAAGTACATAAGCTGCGGCTTTTTTTTCTAAAATAAAAGTAGCCTTAGGTTACTTTTTATAACTTCCAGTGAAAGTCCCGTTAGTATCGGTCCAAACGTTTCAGAGATTAGCAAAATAAACAAACAAACAAGTGTTTTATGTAATTGCCGTAAATGAATAAATTTATATGCATTTAGTGAAACCCCTTTTATTGTAATTCCAAACAGACACTTCAACTTTATTTATATGTATAGAGTAGCATCTACCCTTTACTACACCGGATTATTATTATTAAGTGCCTGAAATGCCCCACTGCTGGGCAAAGGCCTCCCTACCCTCTTTCCACTTGCCCCTATCCTGAGCCAGTGTATACCAATCCTGGAAATGTTTGTCGAGGTCATCCCGCCATCGCTTAGTTGGTCTACCGCAACGTCTTTTGCGATCTGGCTTCCATTGTGTGGTGATTTTGGCCCAACGATCATCCGGCATGCGGAAGACGTGCTTAGAATTTAAAAAAATGCTTATTCCATAAGAAACTCACCTACATTTTCAAAGGAATATTGAATGATACTCGTATACACTCCGCGAGGCATAAGCTGAACTTTGCATTTGAGAGAGTTGAATGAGCAAGGTACATGGATAGTGTAGGTGTGACAACCGGCCTTAGGCGCGGCGCCATTCTGTCTCGCCGCGCTCCTGCCTGATTGGTGATCACTCACACTAATGCAAAGCTCAGCCTATACCTCGCGGACAAAATTTCAAGCTCTTGCCTGATTGGTGATCACTCACACTAATGCAAAGCTCAGCTTATACCTCGCGGAGTGTACCAGAGATAAAGTTGCCGCCTGATCCATTGATATTCTGACGTGATCAACATACTTTCTCAATAATGATTTGAAAACACCTAAGTAAGTATAAAAGTTACGGCTGGTCTAGTCGGGAGAACGGCGACTGCCGATCCGGAGCCCCCGGGTTCGAATCCCACCACGCGCACCACTGTCTTTTCGAAGTCATGTGCAATGCCGCTAACTTAAAAACGGCGAAGGAAAACATCGTGAGGAAACCGACATGTATCTAGAATCTTTCGAGGTCATGTGTCATCCATCAACCCGCACTTGGCCAGCGTGGTGAATTATGGCCTTAACTCTCTCCTTGCGAGAAAAGGCCCCGAGTCCCAGCAGTGGGAACATTTAGTGGGCTGCTTATCTAAGTAAGTGTACAGGGTTATTGGTAATCGCCCTGCATCCTTTTAAGGGGATGTTAATTGCATTAAATACGTCAACTTTTGTTGTACAGTTTAGAAAAATCCACAATCGTACATCTTTTCCCATTCTAAAAAAAAAGTTAATTTGTCCAGTCGCATGAGTAGCCTCCCTAAAAGCATCGAAATCTTCGTAACAATTCGAAACAAGACCACGCGCACTCTTTAACGAAAAGCCGCTAAACAGTGCTAGAAAGGACAACAAACATTATTTTGTTTTGGTATATTTATTGAGTTTTAACAAAAGTTGTTTGTATAAAGATACAGAACATGCCCTTAAAACGAAGCAGGCTGATTACCTACCAGTAACCCTGTATAAATTTATTGTCATTTCAACTTTTTAATTATCATAAATTACAGTCTATATATTTTTTTGTATATAAAGAGTTAAACGAAAAAGAGAAAATTAACTTTCCTTCTTTATCGAAAACATGCAATCAAAACTTTATTAACACCTATTTAAATTACCTCCCAACGTTTTCGTAGCGTTACAAAGGTCGTGGTCATGAGTAGGCAGTTGTATGATTAAGTTTAGAATTAGGTACGTACTAACTGAAAATACAACACCAAAGTTTTATAATCGGTGTAAGAAACATAAAAGTGAACAAGGTGCGGCATCCGCAATCCTCAAACCATAATTGCACCGAGTCATGCGAGCTGGTAGCTGGTAGTAAACCTGACGCCGTCGGAGCGATGTCCCGACACCAGTGTATATTATCTATTCTATGCCAGTGTCTGATGCGCCCGACAACCCGCCGGTGTTGGTCTCACAGACACGCTTCATCAGCTACCTACCATTATACAAAAACTTCCACGACGAAACGATTGTTTACAATTTACAATTTTAAAGATACCTATAGGTACCTACTGAAGGTTTTTGTTTACAGTTCAATAACATCGCTTTTCAAGGCAATCCGCCTAGAAAAGCGATACGTTGTTTATTTCAATTAGATGACAATTAGCAAACACTGAAGTAAATTGTTTAAATGTTTTGACTGTTCAATTAATATGTTTCGAGTATCACAGCAATCGTGGTATTAGTTTCAGGTTATATTCAGTCTATATTACTCAACTGTTATGATATTAATCATCAAAAGGCCATAAATAGTTCCACACATACGCATTCATTATTACTAAGATAACCAACTATTTTCAGTAAAAATGTAAAATAGAACTACAATAGATAACAATGTATAGTACACCATAAACATTGCAGCACAAGACTGTACTCGCGCGGAACACTTACCGATTCTTTTGCTGAGATGCGGCGTGGCTCGTCCTTCGTCCTCCTCGACGTCATTGTCGAAGGAAAAAGAGAATCTTTTCGTGGACCCGACGTAGCCGGTCGCCATGTCGCCGCGCGTCCTACCACCGGCGACTCCTGAGCCCGACTGGAAGGACTAACGTGGCCGCGTCTCGTGTGACTCGCTCAATACTCACATTCCACGCGCACCTTCCAAATAGACAAAATATTTCAGCCAAACCTTTATCTACATACGCTGAAACAACATTAGATTGTTAGTCAAATTCAGCGGCACGCGTAGATAAAAATCTGGCGGTCAATATTCACTCTTAAAATACATATCAAAGAGTTTCACGAGAGATTACCCACATCTGATAGCATGTGAAGCGAACAAAGGAAAAGTGCGCTCACAGCTCGTAAATAACTTTGTGAGTTTTCTTTTTATAATACATTATGGTGCGGAAATGTTCATTTTATGACTTTCTGATGGCAGACCTTTATCGTAAAATTCATGGTTTATTAAAATTATGGCGGGCGATAACATCCTGTTTCTTCATCGAATCACAATTATTTAATTATTAACAAATCATTTAATTAAATACTACCTACGTCCTAAATACCTACGTTATTACACTTCATATCCTCAATAGTTACAAGTATATTTATTGTATGCACACATCGCAGATCATCACCCCATCGCGTCGCGGCAAAATTACCTCTACGTGTTTGAGCGCCTACCAAACCATCCGAGCACATCACATATTTCAACAGTATATTGCTATTTATGTATTTCAGGCACTCTAATTCACTGGAATCGTGCAGCAACGCAGTAACGCTACATACTCGTAATATGCTCGTAGTCGACTAGTCGTGTATCTGGAGTAAGGCAATAACAGCACCCGTAAATCAGCATTTTAACTAATGGTCATAGGAAATGTTAACTTTGAGTGATGGAATGAGCAAGACACGAGCTTGATGGTAAGCAACATGTCTGTCGTATGACCCTAACAGCGCAGTACACTCCGCGAGGCATAAGCTGAGCTTTGCATTTGTGTGAGTGTACATGGATAGTGTAGGTGTGACAACCGGCCTTAGGCGCGGCGCCATTCTGTCTCGCCGCGCTCCTGCCTGATTGGTGATCACTCACACTAATGCAAAGCTCAGCCTATACCTCGCGGGCAAAATTTCAAGCTCCTGCCTGATTGGTGATCACTCACACTAATGCAAAGCTCAGCCTATACCTCGCGGACAAAATTTCAAGCTCCTGCCTGATTGGTGATCACTCACACTAATGCAAAGCTCAGCCTATACCTCGCGGACAAAATTTCAAGCTCCTGCCTGATTGGTGATCACTCACACAAATGCAAAGCTCAGCTTATACCTCGCGGAGTGTACCTACCACTATTTGAAAAACTTGGCAAAATCACTGCCTGGCACTTGCCAGGCAGTGATTGCAAGGCATTGCGCTCAACATCCAGAGGTGTAAAATAATGCGTCTCTTTGGTCTGTAATGTTGTTGGAAACATTGACCTTTAAATCGTAACAGAGCAGTTTACACATTATTCCTCGGCCCTAGAATAACTGGAAGAAGTGTCATACTTCTCCAGATAGACTCTGCAATACACTACAGAATACTACTACGAATCTCTGGGAGAAAATTTGCTGTCCTCAATAACTTATATACCTTTAATTTTTAAATAGTTGGTCCCAGAGTGAAAGTAGTCGATAATTGTAAGTGTAGCATACCCTTTCTAATAATACAGTTGTAAGTACCTTAGGACTTATGATCACGATAAAATTACAAAGGAGAAAATTGTTTGCTCCCACTTCACACCACTAAAATAGCTGTACAGATTTACCTAGATATAGAATTAAATACATGGTAAGTACATTCACTTCTATTAACACATAGGCTATATTTTATTCCGTTAATTATGCTAGTGGTTCTTAAGCTGCCAGTCACTTAAGTGGATTTTATTAAATCTCATAGAACAAACATTCATTATAAATTTTTATGCTCTGGGCATAAAATAGATAATATATTCTGGGTGAGAATCAAATTAAATTATGCTTGACGATAGCGTATTGTGGATTATAAATAAAATAACACAATAATCGGACTGCCTAAAAGATAATTTATTAACAAGTTATACAAGCATTCACATGACTGATGTTACTCATGTGACATTCACTTCTTGGCTGCGGCCTGCTCGTCGATGGGGTCGAGTTTGGGTTCTTCGAACTGGAACTTAGGGAAAGAGGTCATATCGACTCCAGAGCCACCTCCGTACTGCTTCTCCAGCTTCTCAAGCTCAGTCTTCAGCTCCTTCTCGATGGCCGGGCTCGGCTCTACGAGTTTGCCACCTCTGGAAACATGATAATTGGGTTAAGAATATCTACGAACAGCAAATCTATTCTAAAGTGGAACTTAATAACTCCTCTTTGTTTAAAATACTCATACGAATAAAACTTTTCATACTAAAAATATTTAGCTTTTGCTTTTTGGAATGAATTGTTTTTTGAAATTAAATTTTAAATCTTGCCAATACTACAATAATAGATGATTTGAGTAGTCAATTCTCTTTTATAAAGGATCGTTATGATAGTTGCCCTCTAAGAGCATCTACTGCCAACTGACCTTTGGTTTCCCGCAGACGGAAGAGGAGCCCTACTAACGTACTAACTTTATGCACCTATGGCCAAAGTCAAATATACTATTTTCTTCTGATGTATGAAAGAAATAAAATGATACAGAAAAGAATTTTTAGTTACCTTGAGCATGATTCAAAAGAATTTTCGCACTAATAACCAATTTTAAGGAAACAAAATAATAATAACTTCAACAGAGGTAGAGTGATAAAAACTTAGCCTAAGCCATTATCCGAAGCGAACTTAAGGGCTAAACCACATCAAGCTTCATGTTGTTGTTGTTAAAGTCAAATAAGATTATTTTTTTGATGTCATACAATATACAAGGTTTGCTACTTTTAAAGTTATAAGAATTTAAAACGAGTCAAATCACCTTAGCTATTTAGGTACAATCCTTCTAATATTATAATATGGAATGGTTGTATGGTTGGATTGATGTTTGTTGCTCTTTCCTGTAAGAACTACTAAATGGACTTGGATGTAATGTGATACAGAGATAGATATGGCCACTTTATCAAACTTTAAATTAATGAAATTTTTATTATTGTACTTACATAATAATACATTATTTTTCTAATTGGATTTCTTTTGCATTTTTATCAACATAATTCTGTACTAGTAGGACTTTCAAGCCTGTCTGGGGATGTACCACACCATTGCTTGTTCTACTGACATTAATAAGTACAAACATTACCTACCATACACTGATTTCAAAAAAAATATTTCTAGAGGAACCACAGGATTTTTTTTTTTATATGTTTACCCAGTTAGCATTTTAACACTTTGATTTCGTTTCTAGTTGGGTAAACAGTTCACATTATTCTACCTGTACCTACCTAGGTAGGTAATTTTAGTAGGTAACTTATCACAATTTCACACCATTGCCAATAGCGACAATGTACGTTATTACAAACTGTATCCACCATTACATCAATTTAATAAAAACTGAATCGCCGGAAAGAGAACACTTAGAGAAAACTGGGTAGATAGATACTTACGCGCTTTTTGATTTGTATTCTCTGATTTTGTCAAGGAACAACTGCTGGATAGGGTCGGTGGCTTTCTGTGCCGCAGCCAGATTTCTGGTGACCATAACAGAGGCACGGATTGCCCGAAGGCCAACAATGGTGGAAGTCAGCATCTGAAAAATCGAAGACCTAACCTCAAAACCAGTTACATAACTGAAAACAAAAACTTATAAAGTCACCATACTACGCCCAATAACGCTTCAATAAATAAAGTCGAATAGAGTTTATTATAATTTATAGCGAAAAACACTGAAATATTACCTTTTTTATTATTTTTGCCTGTCTCCCTAAATTTGACAGTTTTGACAGTAAAGTGATCTTATTTTGGTCTGTTTTATTTTGTCTATGATTTTAAGATAATGGACCCTATTCACGCTGCAACCCACAAAAGATTTTGCGATTTCTAATCAACAACGAGATAACTGAGTCGTTTTCAGTATCCGGTATAGTGACTCGCAATCCGGTATGTTTAGCCAGAGGCAGAGAGCCACGGAATGTGCCCGGAACCCGCAACTGATGGGTATCGCTAAATCACCAATTTGCACAGCCTTCACTCCGATTAATTTTGACGTTTAACGATCAATGGAACGCTGACATCTCTCTACTTAGTCTGTGGCTGACATCATCAGCACCCTCATGAGACAAAGCATGTTGTGCAATTTTCGCAACCAATGTCTGTAGACAACATTATATCGAAAACGGCGTTTAAGGTTACTGTCAAAGTCATTTATAAGTCAAAGTCAATAGATTCTTGGTGACATCCGAATCCGAAGCAGTGCTTCCAATTTAACGGATTTTTCGCCATATCTAGCGAATTTGTGTACGTTGCGAACGGGAAAATAACTTTCTAACGCCTAACGGAATCTATAACGGAACAAAATGGTAGTCATTGGAACTGCCGATAGAAGTGAAAACGTATAACTCAGAATTTGATAGCTTACTTTGGAAACTACACGGGCGAATCCGGAAGGCGTGGCTATGAGTATGGCCATGGTCCCGAGTTTACCTGAAGATTTCTTACCATTCTCGAGCATGACTTTAGAATTAAATTCACAGCTTACGAAAAATCTGTCTGTGGTGCGTCAAAAAAAGTTTTCACTTTAATTAAACTTCATATTTTCATCAATATTTATATATCTACTTAATGTGTTTTTAAACGGTGAGGTAAGTACCTAATATGAACGAATTATTTTAATATGATGACAACTAGATCGCTCAATGACTTCTTTTGTAGTACAGACACTTATCTCTGCTAACTGCTAAGTACTTAACAGATCACATGGTAAATCCCACCTTTATGCCTTTACTATAACATGCAGCTCAAAATCACGTGGTATGATTTCACTGCTGATAAGCAATAGGAAACCAATGTTTAGGTATATTTATTGCTACCACCGCTCCGTGGTAGTTTCCTTTTTCTTGTTTTTTTCGGAATTATAAGTTGCTTATGTTTTCTTCTAAACTATCTGTGTGTCCAGCCTATACATACGTTCCAACGTGATTGAGCCATAATAATTTATATTTATATAGATAGCTTTTATGTAACTCTCATTATAAAAAAATGTCATTATTAGCATAAAAAAATTAACGGATTTTTGACGGAAATTCACAACTTACTTGGCGAATTTTCAAAATCCTGTTGGCAACACTGATCCTAAATCCTTACCTATCATTTTAGTCGATTTGGTTTTTTGGTTTCGGCCTTTCGGCTTTCGAGCAGTGTTATTATGGTTTCTTATCATCCGAATAATAAGTAACAGTTTCAATTAAAATCACCAAGTCAACAAGTCATGCTACAGCAATGAGCTACACATTCCTTGGTTTTTAAAGGAACTCTTTCTTCGATAGTATTGGAGCTCTATCATGGAACGGGGCAAGATGCCGTCAACAGGCCGAGGTGGCAAGAGTAAAGCTCCCCAGCACCCTCAGGATATCTTCGCTCTGGGCTCTAAGTCCACCGTACCAGTGTCGAGGGATGCTGAGAAGAGAAGCATTCATAAACCTTCTACTAGTGGTAAATTCATTTGTAATTGATTTGTATGTTTACATATTGAACCAGGCACTTAAGTAGCTAGCTGAAGGCAACTTCTAAATATTTATTACAAAACTTGTTTGACTGCAACTCAACATAGGGATGCCCGTTACGATACGATATATCGGAATATCGATACAGCACTATACGATATATCGATATTTGATGCGATATTTTGATCATACGATACGCTTCGATATATCGCATTCTTATAAAAATATCGCATTACCATATCGTATAAAACTATGTCGGTGATTAATTTGTAAAATTTTAAAGTACCTATTACATCATCACTAAACGATAATAGACAGTGCCATTGAATATATTGTTATTAGTGATAAGAGAATGATAACGTCGACAAAATTGTTTACGGAACAAGAACAGCCGGCTTTTATTTAGACTTGGAGGTAGATTTAAATAATCTTTGAACTTTGTAGTACCGTCAAATATGATTAATAAATGTTTAGTTTATGTTCTCCTTTGTCATTCCGTTCGTAGCTGGGCACACACTTTCCGAAAAGCCGTAATAGGTTAATATCCACAGCGCTTATCCAAATTATTATTTTTGCGTTGTTTAAGTGCTGATCAATGGCAATTGTGATTTTTTTGTTGAATAAAACTATTCTAAATCCATATAATTATTTGTTTCTTTAAAAAAAATAAAATAATATAGTAAAACTACTAAAAAGATAACCCTTTGCACGATATACACTTATTATATCACATATTAAATGAAAGGCATGCGATACGGTTACGATACGATATATCGATACAAAGGAAATCGATAATATCGCGTATCGATACAACCAAGTTCGATACAGTTACGATGCGATATATCGATACAATACCCTTTTTTGGGCATCCCTAACTCAACACAAAATTGAAATTAATATTGTGTCTTGCCAGTTGTGATTTTTCGTATTCTATGTTATTTCTGTTGTACAAACTAATGTTTGCATTTTGATAAAATTTGATTCCTGGTATCCAACATATAGTTTGACTTGTGGCTTATTTATTTATTAATAGGCAAGCAGCTTTAGCTGATATGCCTATATCTCAGTGTTGAAATAACAAATTATAGGTAATTGGCTGTTAAAATGATTTTGTCTTTTACTATCCATTTGTCAAGTCTGTTTGAGACGATCTTCTTAGCATTCCATGGATTCACCGTGCGGGTGCCGGGTCCATCGTGTGGCAGAGAGAGAAAAACTCGAGTAGTCCCGAGACTTGTGACTCGGGCGTAGGTTTAAGGGGCCCCTTTCTGACGTACATCAACACTCACCTTCACCACTCGTTTTTCTCTCCCTGCCCAGCCAAATCTGATATGAGCCTACTAGTGCAGCTTTAGATACACGTTCTAGTATAGAACTTACAGCACTTCTGGATAAGCCAAGGTCTTTCAGTAGGTTATAGAGAGATTTTGCTGGTATACCTCTCGCTCCCACTTCTACAGCGTATAAACTAACTACATAGCCGTTTTTGTTAATTCGTTTAGGAGGTCGTAATACTTGATGACGAAACACCCACATCCTCTGGGATTTTGTAGTGCTTTTCATACGTGTCCATTAAAATAGTCCAATCAGGTGCTGTACCCAGGATTGAGTAAGGCTTGTTCCTGGAGTTTGAAGTTGAGCCTTCTTTTACAAAGTTAATTTGTCTGTTGTTTGTCGTCAATCCCTTTTGGGCTCTAGCTACCGAAAGGCTCATGGCTTCACGTATGATTTCAAGTACTCTGTCATGACGCCGTGAGTAATGACCCCCATTAAGGAGCACCTTGCATCCCACCAATATGTGCCTTGCTGTACATATCGCCTCTCCACAAGTATAGCAACATTTTTCAGAGGCTTTTCCCCACCTTACCAAGTTACTCTGGTCAGGAGGGTCATTTGGAATGCATTTAGATAAAATTTTAATAAGGCAGGGGACCAGTCATAGATCAAGGTGCGCCATTTTAGAGCTAATGGGATACAGAACTCACCTATGGTTAACCACTCACTTTGCATTTCTAAATTCATAGCGTGCACTTTGTAAAGAGTTTAACAACTTTGCCGAAATAACATCCTCAGGCAACCTATTCCAGTTGTAAACCACTCTGTTGCTGAGGATGTGATCTGCAGTGTTTGTCAGTGATGGCGCGTGGGACAACTGGGACTTATGACGCCGATTGTCTCTCTTATGCTCCTTTAATCTGTAAAGGTTCCTTATATGAGGGAGATTATAAAATGCATTCAGCATTTTAAATGTTTCGATCAAGTCTCCCCGCAACCGTCTCTCTTCCAATGTGAGGCGTAGGGCTTTTAACCTGTCTGTGTAAGATTATCGGCAAAGGGTATATGGTAATTTTGTTGCTTTTCTTATCTGTAGATGACTTGAATAAATGCCCAATAATAGAATATGAATAATTTATTTCCAGCACATAGTTATAACACACAGTACTAGAAACATTTGATGATTAGCAGTGAATTAAGATACTAACTGATAAAACTTTCACCGTTCCAGGTGTGGAACGTAAACGTGAGCCAGCTGGTTTCGGCAGCCAGCCGCCCAACAAGCGAGCGAGGATCGGGTCCCCAGCTGAGGCAGTCGTAGGAACGTCCTTGGATGTAGAGCCAGTTGATCTGGTGCCTAATGTGTTGCAAGCTCTCGATACACACAACTCCGATAAACTGGTAAGTTTAAAATTGGTTGGTTAATTTTTAACATCTTGGTTATTAACTTATGGATTGTTTCAAATAAAGGTGGCTTAGATTCCCCTTTTGATACTACAGACGTTCAAAGAGATGTCTTGATCTCGATGACCACTTATCAATACCCTTGGCAACCTTCTTGAAGTAAAAAACATCTCTTTTCTCAATATCACTGTCAATAAAGAAGTTCTATCACCTCAAGCAAATTCTAAACACATTTTTTGTTATTATAGAGTGATGAGACGGGTATGCGATTAGGCCATCTGCCATGTAAGCAATATGCCTTCTACATAACAGCACAATGACACGCAGCTATTGGAACATGAAGAGTACAAACCATTGCCAAGCACTGCACTGCGCTCGTCACCCAGACACATAGTACAACATTTTTAATTTATATCCATACAAGCCTTGATGTTTTATTTTGGAGGATATAGTCTACATTATGCAGTCCACTCCAAGAATTTTTAGGTCTACACAAAGTTCAAAAGGATTTGTGCAAGTAACTTTTGTATATATTTCAGCTGGGTCTCCTGACTGGATCCATCCGTCTCCTCAAGTCTCAACGATCGAAACCAGATCCCATCCTGTGCATGAGTCTCCTGTATCTGACCAAGATACGACCCAACATGTTTGCTCACGAGACAGTCACCAACACCCTGTGCACCCTGCTGAAGAGGGAGCAAGGTGCTGCATTCAAGAATAAAGGAAACCCATTGGTGTTTGTGCTCGCTTGTAACATGCTGTATGCAGGACATAGGGACAGCAATAACTGGCCTGATATATTTATTAAGGTAAGAGTTCCTAGGGTCCAGTACCTTTTCCTCTAACTAAATTTATTCAAACCTTGAGGCTATATAAAGCCTGCTACCTAGTTTCCTTGTATTATTTATAAAAATTAATTCTACCTAGGACTCTTAAATTAAATAAAAAAAATATGAGTCTTCAGCATAAGAAACCTGCTAGAAGTTCCACTGTCCCCCGAGTGCCAACACGGGGCCTTCTCTTTCAAGGATAAAGTCAAGGCCAGAATGTGGTGGATTAGCTGTTGGCCCAGTGCAGGTTGGCAGTCACATGAACTCAAGATTCTTGGAGCATACTATTTTCCTTTACTATCAAAGCCAATGATGATGAATCACATATTATGGTGACTAGACCACTGCTTTATTGTTTTAGTGTGTTAATATGACGGCTTGAAATTGTGAAATAGCAGCTAAAATGTGCTAGTACCACTTGTTACTTATTATTGTGGCTAAAATAGCCTCCTGGCACAAGGATTCTTAAACATCTTTGAGCTAATCAGCTTAAGGTGTAAAGATGAAAAAATGAGTCTCTGTGTCAAATTTATGTCTATGTTAAGTTTGTATATTTAATTACTGTTTCTGTCTTGTTTTTCTAATACTTTTCTATGATAGGACTTGAAGAAGAAATGTTGTTTTAGAAAACAGAACTCTAAAAAGTATGAGACATAATTATTGTGAGCATCTAACTATATACCTGTGTTTTTATGTCCAGGTTTATATTGAAGATGCCTTGAATGAGCGCTGGTGGGTGGAGTGCTCATGGTGCAAGTGTCTGGTAGAGAACATTGTCACTGCTTTTGGGACCAAGCACCCACCCTCCCATCTCGTACCCACTGATAATACCTTGGGTAAGTGCACACCTCAATACCTGTTGCAAGGTCAAGACCACATCAAATAATGTAGTTACTTTGCTTGTGAACTGAACATTGATAGTGAGTTATTTGTACAGATTTTAGCAAAGCATTCGACATTGACAACCATCCACAACCTTTTTACACTGATTCTGACTGATTACTCTGACTACTACTCTGATACATTTGCTTAACTTGTGTGTATTGTGAATTCGAAATATATTATCAATTCTGGTTGTTAATGAAGAATTGCAGGAATCATACAAATGACATCACGGATTCAGCAAGAATTACACTTTGGCCCAATGTTTGAAAGATCTTCTGTTCCTTACCAAAATATAGTCTTAGTCATATTCCAAATACACTCAACACTTACGCGAGCTAAAACTTCAAAAAAATTTTCTACCAAATATAGTCTTAGTCATATTCCAAATATACTCAACACTTACGCGAGCTAAAACTTCATAAAAAAATTCAGTTATGTGGTGTCAAATAAACTCAAAAAGAACAAAATGAACATAAGTTGGGTTTTATAATATTGCAGACTCAATTCAGATTGTTTATTTAAAATGAAAATTATATATTTTGATTTAATCTATTGAGCTGTTATTTAGAAAATTAGTTGTTTAAGAGTTAATAATAGTGATTAGTTTTGTAAAAAACAATAATCTTTTTCATTCAGGAACCATGTCACCGTCTGGTTCAGGGTCGCCGCTCATGGGGAGCACCGAAGAAGACGTTGATAACTCTGAACTGGAATACTCTGTGTTCCCAAGGTAAATAAATGCATTTACTTAAATTCATTTAAGGTATAAAATTAATTACTTATCTAAACCTATACAGAATTTTTTTTGAAGTAAAAATTATTTTGGCGCAGCACACAGATTAATAACATAACTTAAAAACGGTGAAGGAAAACATCGTGAGGAAACCGACATGTACCTAGAATCTTTCGAGTCATGTGTCATCCACCAACCCGCACTTGGCCAGCGTGGTGGATTATGGCCTTAACTCTCTCCTTGCGAGAAAACGCCCCGAGTCCCAGCAGTGGGAACATTTAGTGGGCTGCTTATGTATGTATGTACACAGATTTTTCGTGGGCTGTGAGTGTCACCCTCGGAAATGGGAAAACGGGTGACGTGATTGGAAGTGAAGAGGTGATGAAAATGTTCGGGTGAACTCGGGCCGTTGAGTGTGGCAGAGCGAGAAAGATAGTTAACTGTTGCTGTCTGCTGTCACTGTTTATGTTTTGAAGTGGTGAAAACTTATTTTGGCGCGCAATAAACGGATTTTTCGTGGGTTGTGAATTGAATTCTAGCGTCACGCTCGGGAATGATAAGAACCTTCGGATAAACTCGGGACCATGGTCAGGCTCATGGCCACGTTCTCCGAATTCATCCGCGCAGTTTCCAAAGTAAGCTATCAAATTCTGAGTTTTCACTTCTATAAACAGTTCCTATAACATCCAATTTTTATTTTTATTTTAATTTTCTCTACTGCCGTGCGGCCTTAAGCACACACATTTATTTTTTAATAGTTCCTCACAACTAAGTTTATTATTAGTCAACACAATAATAACTTACTCAATATACGTGCATACCAATTCCAAGGGTCTGACTTTTGAGAATCGCAAATGCCTGCAAACTTTCATGATTTATATTCAAATTAAAAATATCACACGAAGTTTAACTATGTAATCAGTGTAACTAGCTTTTTTCCATGTGTTCTGTAATACAACAAAAAGATTGAAAGGCAATTCAAATTAAAAAAACTCGATTCAATCCTACTATATATGACAGAAAATGAAATGAAAATTTATTTTCGTTTACAAATGTTACTTATCAATTTGATCAATATCTTAATCACTAACTTCAGTCCAGATGGAGAACCATTATCACCTAAGCTAGGAGTTAACCTGTGTGATGGCGTGACAAAACCCTCCGCCGGAAGAGTAGTAGACATTAGTGTTTGTGGCATTGGAGTAACATAATGATGACAAAAAATAATAGTAATGTCGTTATTATTCCATCAGGTATTCCAGTAGCTATGAGGCCGTGGAAGGGCTGGTGCTGGAAGCCATCAAGGACCAGATTCAGCGGCGCTCCGCCGCGCCCGACGCCATCGGGAAGGGGTTCCTTAAACTATTGGCCGCCACCTGTGGATTCCCCGAGGTATGTTCTCTTGTGGATACTTAATCTGTCGTAAGTTCTGTTCATGAGGGGAAGTACTTTAACTTTGCTATTTCTTTTGCTGGCATGTTCTGATGTGTCAATATTTGTGTGTTATTGTTTCTATCATATTCATTTAAATCTGAAAAAACCAAACGACTGATTTTAATTCAAAAATTCTAAACTCACACACTTGGCCCATCAGTTTATTTATAGTGCCTACAATCTTGGTGTCTTCAACTACCTGTGTCTGCTAGAGATCGTAAGATCCAAAAACTAGATCCAAAGTATGTGCAAAAACAAAATGTATGAGTGTATTTAACTTAGTCTTCACAGATAAACAGGTCAATAAAGCATTCTGAACTCTTCAATGTCATGTCGAAAGTGAATCGGTCTTCTTCTAGGTAAGCTCGTTCTATCGTAGACCGAATTTTCGAGCCAGATGGCGATCAAGTGTAAACCAATTTGTAAATGTTTCACAACATTCTTCTCTCGTTCGTCCCCAGATCCGCATGATATCGGCGTCCCGTCTGGAGGCGTGGTTGAACTCCGGCAAGCTGTGGCGCGTGGCCCAAGAGCTGCTAGCCTACGTGTGCGTGAACTGCGACGCGTGCGGGCCCACGGCGGCGCGCGACCACGAGGTACTCGCGCAGCTGGCGCGCATGCGGCTCAAGACCAAGCCGCTGCAGGCCGCCTACCAGGGCTGCCTCAGGTAAGGTTAATCTCATTGACAAAAAGTGCAGGAACCAGCGTTGCCAACTTCTTTGGCTAGTACAGACTTTGAAACTTTTTGAGTGAAAAAAAGCGGGATTCTTCTGTCGAAAGCAGGACTAGGGAATAGTAAAACATTTCACGTCAGAATAAAAAATAAGTAGATATCTTTGTACCTGAGTTTTAAATTACGTTTCTGTGATAGCAAAAACAGCCATTGAAAATGTATGTTAAAGAATAAAATATGATATTCTAAAAAATACTTTTTCTTTCTAACAGATATGATAGGGTTATCATTATTAGAATATTGGGAGGAAGGAATTTTGGGACACTTGCCGGTCGCACGTCTGCAGCACGCTATACGGTCGGGTTATCCCGGAAAAGCGGGACAGAGCTTGTCCCGCGCGGGACATCGCGTTTAACACATAAAAATCGGGACGTCTGGCAACGCTGGCGCTGGCAGGAACTGCGACTTATAAACAAACTCACAACGAATGTAGTCAGGATTCATTTATTGGTTAAACTGTGTATGAAGCTACGAAAATGTTATGCTGTAGACAATGACTGTAGAATCGACAGTTTTACTCTTAAAAATGAAACTGCCTTAGCATTCGTGGTCGTGGGTTCGATCCCCACCCAGTGCAAATATTTGTGTGATGAATTCAAATGTTTGCACTGTGTCTGGGTGTTTCTATGTATAATAAGTATGTATGTATGTATGTATGTATGTAAAACTATATAAGTATTATATCAGCTATCTGGCTGCCATCACACAAGCTTTGCTTAGTTTGGGGTCAGATGGTGTTGTGTGTGAATTGTCCACCAATATTTATTTATTTATTTATTATGATTCAAAATAAGTACTAACTTCAAATATTATATGTTTAATCTACAGTATATTTTGTAATAATCTCATTTTACACTATGATTATATTCGGTGAACTAGCGACTCTGTTTTATAACAAATTGTTTTGCGTTGCGTAGGGAGATGGTTTCGGAGAGCCCGGCACTGCTACGCTCGGTGGTGACGCACACCATCTACAACGAGCTGTCCAACGTGCGCTCGCCCAACAACATGGCCGTGCTGGCAGCGCTCATCCAGGCGCAGCCCAGCCTCGTGCCCGCCGCCATGGCCGACACCTACCTGGTAACTATACTATACTATACACACCTGATCCTGCGGCAAAATACTACCACAAAACCATAGATGACGGTAAGAATCATTTATTTCTTACCGTCATCGAAGCGACCGGTCTTTGTGTAGGTCCTTGGGGAGGCCTTCGTCATATGTAGGCCATTATCGTCATCATAATATAACCTAAGAGTAATAAGAAAAAATGGGAGGTGTATTTTAATTAGTCTTATTTGTCATTTTTGTTACATTTCCTCTAACAATGTTCACCCACACCAACATAGGTTTTTAAAATACCGGCTCTCGAAATAACGTTCTAGGTCACTGGCGTAGTTGAGGTGATAATGTAATCGTTTGATCGATATTTATTATGGTAACACGCAAATGTACTGTGGACCTAGTTAGCATCGTGTGTGAACTTGTCAGGAGCTGCTGTTGCGTCCCGAGGAGTACCTCCGGCCGCTGCGCGCGCTGACGCGCGAGGTGGTGCGCGGCGCGCGCGAGTCCGGCGCGGCGGCCGCGCTGGGCCGCGCGCTGGCCGCGCCGCCGCCGCACGAGGCGCCGGCCGACCGCCGCGACCGCGCCTTCCTCGCGCTCACCGACCTCATCTGTAAGCCTCTCACCACCCTGACACTTTACACAAACCTACTCAATACGCGCACAACTTCACTCCACGCCTTTTTTGAGTTTAACGATAATAAATTACAAAGGCTTATCTTTCCCCAGGCTGCTGCGCTCTTCTAGCAGGGTCGAGCGCGGCGCATGCGCGCGCCCGGGTGAGGCCCGGGCTGCGCTGGTGTCCCTCGCAGGGCTACAGGGCGCAGCGCTAGCTTGGCTGCTGGAGACCGCGGTGCCGTGCTACCGCCCCTCCAGGCACGATTTCTTACATGCTTTGAATAAGGTAAGCAGGAGTTACGATGGTGCCGTGACCAGGATACATAACTTGGATTATAACATTCCATACTAAGGAAGCTAGAAAGTACATTTTATTTTGACTGTCAATGTTTCCACCCATCATGTTTTTGTTGTAGATAATGTTCGTGGAGCCAATGGAAACGTACAGCAAAGTAGACAACTGGCCGCCTGAGTCAGAGCGAGCGTTGATCTACCGTATGTGTTGCGAGGCACCACTTCCTCAGAACAACTTGCTGAGAGTCATCTTCATCGGCCTATCAAAGGTACTGTTAACGAAAATTTCGCTCTTCAAATCGTGGCGACCATTTTATAAAACGATCTGTTATCGTGACTTACCATTTTTATCTCTTATTCTTTGGTTTCTTGGGTCTTTTCTGTAGCGTTAGTTAGTCCGAGATGAACTGCAGACTGCAACCGCAGGCGACGTTGTAGGTGGCGACTGCTTTGCCTGCTGTCGCGGCTGCTTCTATTTCCAAGCGCGGTTGCATAAGGCATGTCTCAGTCACTCGTCGCTTGCAGCCTTCACCTGCAGTTTGCGGCCTGCAGTCCGTCTTGGAACTGCACCTTTTTATATTAGCAACTCCACCTACTCCGGGATCCGTGACCTTTGTCATTTGGGTTCTTGTTTTTACATTATCTTGAATAAGGAAGAGGAAAATATGGGAGAGTAAGGATTGTTTCCCATCTAATTTTAGTGATTCCGATATTTTTAAAGCCCCGAGTCTCCACTTCGGCTGGATTTCTGTCCTTGATGGCCACCCTTAAGTTGAGGTAGACTTTAAAGGGGACACGTGCGGTGTGTTCGCAGGACACCCCGATCTCGGCGGCGGAGGTGTTCGAGCTGGTGGAGCAGCTGACGCGGCGCGCGTGCGCACTGCCCCCTGAAGACGCGCCGCTGCAGGTGGACAAGCTGGAGCTGGCCGACTACATCTTCCAGCTCTGCCAGTTCAACCCGCCCGACAACATCACGCTGCCGCCGGGGTACTTATTACATTAATAACGTTAACAGTTTGGAAACGAAGGAAATACAAGTCGTAATGAAACATTAGGACATACGATAACTGCGACGAAAATATTCTAATTAGTCAGGCATATAAAATACTAGACGTCCGCCCCGGCGTTGCCCGTGGTACATTATATAGTATTCATCAAGATCCCGTACATATACAACGGTGAAAGAATGACTGAAATCGGTTCAGTCATTCCTGAGAATATCGCTTTCAAACAAAACACCTCTTCAGCTACCTGATACGCCACCGAAATTTGTTGGAAACCGTCGGAAATTTGTTGTACCAACTCAGATTTAGAAAAAAAATTGATTAGCGAAGGTTTTATATTCAAGAGGTATGTAATCTGTGATATTCAATGACGCAATCTTAGACACATGCTGTCATGTGTCATGTCAAAGCACGAAACGTACGAAAGGAATATTTTTTCGCGATTTTGTTACATTCTTGATTCATGCTCCGCTTCTATTAATAGTAGCGTTATTTTCTATATCCTATAATAGCCATCCTCGATAAATGGACTATCCAATAGAAAAACAATCTTTAAATCCGGACCAGTATTTCCCGAGATGCGTTCAAACAAACAAACAAACTCTTCAGCTTTATAATATTAGTATAGATTAAAAAAATATCGGGCACGTATGTTTCGTTTTACCAAATTATTTAAAATTGACAAAACATCAAACTTCCGGAGTGGTCAGTTGTGACGTCACGTTTTTATAAAAATCGTTTATAGACGTGACGTCACTCGAAACTTCTAACCACTATAACATCTTCGTTTTCTTTGTGCTGTGTCAAATAAAGATTATGATTATGTGTCTGGGTGTTTCTATGTATAATAAGTATGTATTTAAAACTATATAAGTATTATATCAGCTATCAGGCCACCATAGTATAAAATTTGTCTGCTTTGGGGTCAGTTGCTGTTGTGTGTGAATTGGCCACCAACATTTATTTATTCGTTTGTGAAACAATATTTTTCACAATCTACCTGAAGGCCTAATTATTTTTTATTCTCTATTCTCATCTTAGACATCGATATTGATTCCATTTCTGCATGTTTTACGTCGTGTCCCGTGGCGGCAGGTACACGGCGCCGGCGCTGGCCATCACGTCGCTGTACTGGCGCGGCTGGCTGCTGCTGACGATGCTGGCCGCGCACAACCCGCTGCAGTTCGCCGAGCGCGCCGCCGCCGCCTACCCCACCCTGCGGGCGCTGCTGGAGACCTGCATCACCAAGTACTGCCACATCACTCCTCATATCATCACCTCGCTGTACTGCGCGGCTGCTGCTACCCCACTCTGCTGGAGACGTGCATCACCAAGTATTGCCACATCACTCCTCATTACTACTGGCGGCTTATTCGACTATCATAGTACAAATAGTTGTGTCAGTGAACGATTTTATGGTGAAGAACCTTAACCAAGATCTTAAAAGGCTTTCGCTGGACTGTTATGAACTTACAGCCCCATAATGTAAGTCAGCTTTTCTGACTTCGTGAGTGGGTGTGAGTGCACAATCAGCTTGTTACCGTTGCGTATGTTGCAAGAATGTCTCTCACCTCGAGTGTTGTACGAGTGTAGGTAATTTCTGACATACGCAGCCACGTGGTAGATCACGTTAACGTAATTATGCTAAGCTCTTTGATATAATTATGGTCTGACGGATGTACAATGTACATTGCGACATGTCAACGATTGCATGTAGTACGGGCATGGTTTTGGGCGCGGAACACGCACTCCCAGTCGGCAGCGTATGCGTATGCAGCTCGGCACCGTGTTGTAACTGAAAATACACTGTGGCAAAGTAACACGCACGAGTCACTTTCGCTCTAAAAGTTAAAGTTAAAAGTATTTATTGTTAACAATAAATACTTTAGTATCTATTGTTAAAAGCTTAGAGATGAAAAATAAAAATGGGAACAATAATGAGTGCGTGCGTGTTTGCGCAGCCGTCCGAGCCTGGAGTGGAACACGAGCGCGACGGCGGAGGCCGAGCGCGCGGAGGCCGAGCGTGCCGCCATCCTGCAGCTGGAGACTCACCTGGCGGCCGCCAGCAACTCCAAGCTGCCCGTCACCGAGCACTCCTCGAGGCTGCTCAGCCAGGTCAGTGCCACCCCTTGTGAGTCACGGATCCTCTTGTTCAGGCCCAACTTAAACGTACAGAATTACATTTCCCAACATCTTGCTCGGTACTTTGACCACGTAGAATTCAAAATAAGGCTTGTATACTTTAGGAACCCTACATTATTTGGGACACAATATAGCTTATGGGCTAATGAGGGTAGGAAAGCCTTAACTCAACATTAGAACACAGGGAGCTAAAAGACTTACAAGTTAGTTAATTGAGAGTGTTACTGGTACTGGAGATGAAGTGAAACTAGGTACGTCACTGTATAAACTGTCGATTATATTGATCTTAACTGTACAAGTGATGCGTGGCAAGAGACTGCTCGCTCTCCGCTGCAATCTGATAATTTACTAAAATCTTACATCATAAATACGTGCTCCTACAGACTAAATTGAAATATATACATTACTTGTTAATTTATAATAGTATGTATCGTTCAGCTGACGGCGTTCGAGCCGCTGGGCCCGGCGCGGCGGCCGCCGGCGGGCGTGGCGGAGTCGCTGTCGGCGCTGAGCCAGCAGCTGCGGCTCGGCAAGCTGCTGTGCCGGCAGCCGGCGCTGCTGCTGGCGCTGGTGGAGCGCCACGGCACGCGGCGCGCCATGCCCTGGCTGCACCGCCTGCTGCGCCAGGACCAGCTCGAGCTCAGGTATACTGCCAGCTGCTGTTCTAAACAAAGCGTAATGTGCGATATGTTGCTTTGTGGCGTGCTCCCCATGCGCAGACATGTCCAGCCCTGTTTGGTTTCCAATGAGTTAAGTTACGGCTGGTCTACTCGGGAGAACGGTTCCTGCCAATCCGGAGACCCCGGGATCAACGTGTGGGACGCACCACTGTCTTTTCGAAGTCATATGCGTAATGCCGTTAACTTAAAACGGATGAAGGAAAACATCGTGAGGAAACCGACATGTACCTAGAATGTTTCGAAGTCATGTGTCATCCACCAACCCGCATTGGGTCAGCTTAGTGGATTATGGCCTTAACTCTCTCGTTGAGAGAGAAGGCCCGAGTCTCAGCAGTGGGAACATTTAGTGGGCTGTTGATGATGTAACGTTTCATAGTGTAATGTATTAACGTTGTTCGTAGCGTGCTGCCCGTGCAGTGCCTGTGCGAGTTCCTGTCGGCGGGCGCGGGCGCGGGCGCGGGCGAGGGCAAGGCGGGCGAGCTGTGCGCGCACCTGCGCCGCACGCTCACCGACACGGAGGACGGCGCGCGCGCGGTGCTGCACTACTACCTCACGCGCCTGGCGCACCACCACGCGCACACGCGCGCCTCCGCCGGCAGGGTACTCCGACCGCTCACTCTGACGCACTCTCTCACACAGCACACTACTCAATCCGATCCTCGGACTTACGTTTCTAACACTCCATTTAGTTTTAGGGTGTTTTGTGTCGACCACACTACCTTTACCGATTCGTTCTCCAGATCCCGTCTACCGCAGCGCAGCGGTTATGGGGTCTGCGACAGAAAAATGTCACTGGCCTATTGTCACTTTTGTTTAATAACGGTCGGAGCTGTATCGGGAACTTTAGTTCTTTGACGAATTACTTAATGGATAACACATTAATTGTAATTTTAAAATGTAAATAAAAAATGGGGTCTTGTTATTTTAATATGGATCATGACAAGAAAAGAATAACTTGGGGAAGTAAGGAATACAACAATTAGATTTTATTCTGACACTATAGATGAATTCTTCGACTTTTCCAAAGCTTTTGATTCTGTATCCCTAACATAAGCAGTATAAAACACAAGTGTGCTTTAAAACTGGAACTAAAATGGAAATGTAAGCCCAACCGGTAGCGACGATCAAACGACTGAAACTACATGGAGACTACATGCCTTCTGTCGTGTCTTTCCATTGAAAATTTCCGTCTATATGTTTGTTTCCTATATTATGTGTATTGTTTCAGGGCTTAAAATTAGTATTACAAACTGAAGACGCCACTGAAATGGACTACACTGCTGATGTTAGTCCTGAGTAAGTATGATTCTACTAATTTATTTTAACTATTTTTGTCGCCGAAAAATATCTTTTTCGGGTTATCCACATTCCAAATTTTTGCCGCATCTTTTGGTCCTTTGACGTTTATCAGGCCACAAACATGCATTATTTCACACTTTTAACTTTTGTGAGATATTTATACCTCATCGTTGAGATATTTTTTTAATGTATGTGGCAGGATAAATTTATTTTGAGAAAAAAAAGTACATAATATTTTAAAGTATAGTATTCCTCGGAGGTGTAGTGAAAGGTAATGTCCGCAGCGAGTGGCTAGACCTGCTGTGGGGCCTGCGGCACTGGAACGCCGTGCGCGCGGAGGCGGTGGCGCGCGTGCGCGCCGCGTGCCTGGTGGAGTGCGTGCCCGCGCACGTGGCCGCCTACGTGGCCTTCCTGGCGCGCCACGTGCGCGACGCGCCGCGCGCCGACCACACGGACATCGTGCTCGTACGTACACACACACACCCTCTCACACACACACACAGATTGGAATGATGACTGGATCAAAGATCAAACATATACCATTCTAATTAGTCCGTCGGGTAAATTATGCAACAAGTATAGGAACTACAATTTTTTTCTTTTACTTGGTAAAGTAGCACTTTCCCAGCCAGAATGTACAAAAAATGTTTGCTTCAACTAATATTGTCAAGAGTGTGTAAAATAATAATAAAAACATTAGTTTTAAATGTAGAATTAGCCAAAACGATAGCTGGTATGTTCTGCGGCAGGACCTGAGCCAGGTGCTGATGGAGCGCACGACGGTGATGACGCACGTGCTGGGCGCCGGCGAGCCCGGCCGCGGGCCCGGCGCGCCGCACCAGCGCGCGCTGCACGACCTCACGCACATCTTCTACTCGCACCTGCAGAAGGTAGCCTGAACGAATCTTGATCTACCAAGTGGCTGTCTACGTCAGAAATACCAGAGTCGTACAACACGCGAGGAGAGAAACATTCTTGCAACGCTGACAAACTAGATGTTATATCACATTCCCTCACGCGGTCGGGATAACTGGATAAACTTTAAGTTTTCGCAGCTTCAAAAATAGATTAAAATGCTGCCTTGTAGATCAAGCTTTCTATAGTTACAGTGAGTTTTTGGAAAGTGATGCTTTAGTCACGATAAAATTGTAATAATTTACAGAATTCATTACTTACAGTAAATTGCAATAAATATAATATTTAATGTTTGACACACAACTGCACAATAAATCACACCTGTAGATGGTACGCTGCACGACCTCTCACACATATTCTACTCGCACCTGCAGAAGGCAGCTTTACTTAAAGCTAGTGTTACAATTACTACGACAATTGCCAGTTAAGCTTTCGGTGGAAAAAATGGCAGTCATAGGAACTGCCGATAGAAGTGAAAAATTATAACTCAGAATTTGATAGCTAACCTTGGAAACTACGCGGGTGAAACCGGAGGGCGTGGTCATGAGCATGGCCATCTAGAAATGGTGTCGCATTTCTAGATGTCTAATGAGAAATGCTCACGCATTTCAAGATCCAATGGGAAATGCTGACGCATTTCTAGATGGTTAATGGTCATGGTCCCAAGTATACCCGAAGATTTCTTTTCATTCCTGAGCGTGACGCTAGAATTCAAATCACTAGATTTCTAGATGTCTAATGAGAAATGCTCACGCATTTCAAGATCCAATGGGAAATGCTGACGCATTTCTAGATGGTTAATGGTCATGGTCCCAAGTATACCCGAAGATTTCTTTTCATTCCTGAGCGTGACGCTAGAATTCAAATCACTAGATTTCTAGATGTCTAATGAGAAATGCTCACGCATTTCAAGATCCAATGGGAAATGCTGACGCATTTCTAGATGGTTAATGGTCATGGTCCCAAGTATACCCGAAGATTTCTTTTCATTCCTGAGCGTGACGCTAGAATTCAAATCACTAGATTTCTAGATGTCTAATGAGAAATGCTCACGCATTTCAAGATCCAATGGGAAATGCTGACGCATTTCTAGATGGTTAATGGTCATGGTCCCAAGTATACCCGAGGATTTCTTTTCATTCCTGAGCGTGACGCTAGAATTCAAATCACTAGATTTCTAGATGTCTAATGAGAAATGCTCACGCATTTCAAGATCCAATGGGAAATTCTGACGCATTTCTAGATGGTTAATGGTCATGGTCCCAAGTATACCCGAAGATTTCTTTTCATTCCTGAGCGTGACGCTAGAATTCAAATCACAGCCCACAAAAAATTGTCTTTGGCGTGCCAAATAAGTTTTCACTTTAAAAAATAGACAGTGACAGCAGACAGCAGCAGCAGACTATCTTTCTCGCTCTGCCACAGTCAACGGTCCCGAGTTGACCCGAACATTTTGATCACTTTCTCAATAAATGTTTTGTACAGCAATTTGAGTGATTTGAACAGTAGTGGTTGATATAGCGGTGTGTTCCCGGCGCAGTTGTTCGCGGAGGGCCCCGGCGCCGGGCCGGAGGCGGAGGCCGAGGGCGCGGCGTGGGCGGGCGCCGAGCGCGTGGCGCTGGCGTGGGCGAGCGGCCGGCGCGCGCTGCTGCACACCATCGTGGCGCACGCGCACCTCAAGCTGCTGTGCCTCGGGCCCTCCGTCTGTACGTCACCTACTAATTTCAATTTTAACATGTTACAGTCGTAACCAATTTGTTTTTGCTAAGATAGGAAAGGACTTCAGCACTAAAATTACCCTATTTATCAAAAATAATGTCCAAATCTGCCTTTTTAAGTGATTTTGCCGTTAACTAGATCGATGAAACGCGGTGTAGGCGCGTTGTAGGCCGGCGGGCGATAATAGCAATGGCAGTTCGCTCAATACTTCACGTCTTATCACCTCAAACTGTTACACTGCCAGGTTACAGACTTCTACGCTGTTACACAGCCATATTACATGTTACAATGCTGTTACACTAAAATGTTCTTAAACGTTGCGTAACTTCAAAGTGAGCGTTTTTACCTAAAAATCACCACACAAGTTGCGAACTCGGGAGATTTTAACTAGCTTTTTGACGCAATAACGTCTTATAAATCGATACCGCCGTCTCTCTGTCTCGGCATACTGAGACCTTCAAGTATTACACCACTACACCAGTGACATCGAGCACGATATACGTCGTTTTGTGATGCGTGCGCTGGCTGCGCCACCCAGTGCCAGCAGGGACTATAACTCCAAGATGGCAATACAAGACCGTAACTTAACGGTGATGGGGGCTCTGGCCCGGGAGAGGTTTTCTAAAGAAGGAAATGATGTAATAAACCTCATTTCATTAATTCATATTCTGTTTGTAATCAATTTAATATTCCAAAAATGTTTTGTAGGAAATGTTTTAAATCTCAAATTGCTAACAATGGTAGATTTTAATTTTTAACAATCTTATCTTAAATAATAGTATTTTATTGCCTAATTATTATTTGCATGAAATTTATCTTTTTAATTAATTTATTTTCGCAAATTGTGGCACTTAGTCGTCAACACTTTCTAAAACTGGAAATGTTTTGTAAACCTGGAGGGGCGTCCAAGTCACAGGCTTAGCCTAGTTTGGAACCCACGGAAATACCTATTTTTGTATATGTTTACTTCTTGCTAAATTACCGTCATATTATATTGTGTTGTATTCTATTTTTTGGAAATAAATTCCTATTACTAAAAAAAACCTAATGTCGTAGTTATTCTTGCCTGACAGCATTGTAAAAGCTCTGTAATAAGATAATGTATAAATTAACATAATAAGGCTAAATATGTAATATAAAAAAAGGCACGGACTTTGGAGTCCGTGAAGGCTGTTTAAATAAAAAAAAACGTTATCGTGAATCGTTCCGTGCAGACGACAACAACCAGGAGATGTACCGGTGGCTGGTGGACGTGTGGTTCGGCGCGGGCGCCCCGCAGGCGTCGCTGGAGGGCGCCGAGTGCAGCCTGCTGCCGGACTGGCTGCGCCTGCACCTGGTGCGCAGCGCGCGCGCGCCGCTGCTGCACGCGGGGCTGCGCGCGCTGCCGGCGCACAAGCTGGCGCTCTTCATACAGACCTTCGGCATGCCCGTCGCTTCCATGAGGTACGTTGGCTTGACCACAAGACGATCGGTAGGTAGCACAGGGTCCTCGCAGACGGCGACTTGTACTAACGATGCTGTCACATGTTAGCATTCATACAGCTGTGCGGTCGCTAGCAGCCTTACCCACGCCTCTATTCATTTGCGACAGCGCTTGCTGTATGTGTTGCACTGAAGCACACCCCGTATTTTGTATAACAAAATACTAAAACACTAATTACTACTACTACTAATTACTTTTGGATATTAAAACAGTAATTTTGTATAACACCCACTATGATGATATTTCGTTAGGAATTAGATGTTCGATACCGGCCCTTCGTTGAGTGCTCTTAGCGTACTCGAAACGACCTGAGGGGTGAGGAAGCTTAAAATTGGCGGGGGGTTGGGAGTGTCCGTTCTATCTATATTATCTATTCTATGACTGAAGCTCGGTTCAACACTAGCGCGCCACCGTCGCTCCTTTCTCTCCCAAAATGAATGCGCGTTTGCATTGATCCAGTCATGATGATAGCACGCTAGTTGCTTCTGTAGTACGATGGAAATGCGGCTAACACGCATTAGCTTCACTGACCGAGACTGAGAGTGGTGTTCTAGCGTTGTCTGACAGCAAGAAGCGCCGATGTTTATTACGAGTGCTGTTCTAGCGTTTTTCTTACAGCAAAAAGTGCACATGATGACTGAGAGAGGTGTTTTAGCGTTAATCTATTTTTGAAGCTGCAGACACTTGGGCCAATTTGACTCTTTTAAGAAAGTTGTTATAAACTTTCGGTCCCATAATTTCCCGACCTTGTGAGGGATTGTGATATAACATGTAGCTTGTGAACGTTGCGTATGTTGCAAGAATGTCTCTCTCCCCGCGTGTTGTATGATTCTAGGTTATTCCTGATATGCACAACCACTCTGACAGCAAGAAATGATGATGTTGACTGAGTGTGCTTTTAGCGTTTGTCTGGCAGAAAAAGAGAGGATGTTGATGGGGTGTGTGTTTCAGCGCGCTGCTGAAGGCGCTGGACGCGTGCCCGGCGGGCGCCGTGGTGCGGCTGGGCGTGGAGCGCGGGTACATGGCGCAGCTGCTGCGCGTGCAGCGCGCGCGCGGCGCCACCGGCGGCGCCGCCTTCGCGGCCGCGCTGCGCCTGCAGCCGCCGCTGCTGCCGCCCGGTACCGCCGCCACCCGCGCTACCCGCGACACGCGCCCACAATCAACCTACACAGCAAATACATTACTTACCAAAACTATACTTTTATAAACTCTTTCTGTAAAAATAATTGGCAGTTCGACTGCTTATAACTCAGAATTTGACTACACACTTTGGGCCCTACACGGGTGAAACCGGAGGGCGCTGCTAGTACGGAATAAATCTTCAAAACATTGTCGTCTAAATAAGTCTTCTAAGTATGACTAGACTAGACTAGGTATGTGTAATGGTAACCACGGTAACACGAGTTCACCCGAAGATTACTTTCGTCCCCGAGCGTGACGCTTGAGTTCAATTCACAGCCCACGAAAAATCTGTCTGTGGTGCGCGTAAAGAAGTGTTCACTTCAAAATGTTTGTCCGTAAAGTGGGTTTATAGACCATCGTGCCTCTCTATCGTTCCGCACACTCGTTGGCATGCTCGGCTCAAGTCGGACGTGACAGTGAGTCACTTTAAATTGATGCCCTTTCACTTTTTTATACTTCCAACACTTCCTTCATCATCATCTTTGATGCCCATTCACTTTTCTCATACTTCCAACTCATCGTCATTAGCTCGTGTGTGGTTCCAGACGACAACCTGTTCGCGGAGGAGCCGCTGCCCGAGGAGGCGGAGGACGAGTGGGAGTCCGGCGCCCCGCGCGCGCTGGCGCTCGAGCTGGTGCCGCCCGTGCTGTCCACGGCCTTCGGCACGCAGCGCGCCTACCTGGGCGACCTGGACGCTGCCATCTGCGACCTCACCGCCGTGAGTACACCCTCACTGCTCTCAGGACACGTGGGGGACTGGAACCCTGCCGTCTGCGACCTGACCGCCGTGAGTACACCCTCACTGCTCTCAGGACACGTGGGGGACTGGAACCCTGCCGTCTGCGACCTGACCGCCGTGAGTACACCCTCACTGCTCTCAGGACACGTGGAGGACTGGAACCCTGCCGTCTGCGACCTGACCGCCGTGAGTACACCCCACTGCTCTCAGGACACGTGGGGGACTGGAACCCTGCCGTCTGCGACCTGACCGCCGTGAGTACACCCTCACTGCTCTCAGGACACGCGGGGACTGGAACCCCTGCCGTCTGCGACCTGACCGCCGTGAGTACACCCTTACTGCTCTTCAGGACACGTGGGGGACTGGAACCCTGCCATCTGCGACCTCGCCGCCGTGAGTACACCCTCACTGCTCTCAGGACACGTGGGGACTGGAACACTGCCATCTGCGACCTCACCACCGTGAGTACACCCTCACTGCTCTCAGGACACGTGGGGACTGGAACCCTGCCATCTGCGACCTCACCACCGTGAGTACACCCTCACTGCTCTCAGGACACGTGGGGGACTGGAACCCTGCCATCTGCGACCTGACCGCCGTGAGTACACCCTCACTGCTCTCAGGACACGTGGGGGACAGGAACCCTGCCATCTGCGACCTGACCGCCGTGAGTACACCCCTCACTGCTCTCAGGACACGTGGGGACAGGAACCCTGCCATCTGCGACCTGACCGCCGTGAGTACACCTCACTGCTCTCAGGACACGTGGGGGACAGGAACCCTGCCATCTGCGACCTGACCGCCGTGAGTACAACCTCACTGCTCTCAGGACACGTGGGGGACTGGAACCCTGCCATCTGCGACCTGACCGCCGTGAGTACACCCTCACTGCTCTCAGGACACGTGTGGGACAGGAACCCTGCCATGTGTGATCTGATGCAGTTAAGTACACATTCTCCGCTACCCAGGTTATGCCACACGGGAGATTTAACTTGCAATCTGTGACGATGTGTGAGAAATGTCCACCAACACCGTACAATGTAGTGTACAATTCTCATTGTGGTTTAGTTTTGTTAGTAAAAGTTCTGCCCACTAAAGAATACAATGTTATGTTCCAGTGTATAACGGAAGAGGCCAACCTCGTCCGCGTGGACCCGTCGACAGCGTGCCCGTACATCAACTGCGTGGTCTCGTTCCTGCAACTGTGCGCCGGCACGCCGCGAGGAGCCCTGGGGCTCGTGCGCCGGCCCGCCGCCGCCGCCGCGCTGCTGCGCGCGCTCCGCGTCGCCGGCCTCCAGCCGCTGCCTGAGGCAAGTCATATGCGGACGTTCAAATTTACTGTAAGAGGGGTATCATTCAGTTCGGTCGCACAGCGAAATCACTATCTTCATTAACATACAGATGGTGATGGTGTAAGGTGCATCCGGCTAGCCACCTTACTTATATTTATTATTTCTAATCGGGATTAAAAATAACAATGCACTTTAACAAATTTACACGTTTATTACTGCTTAAGATTCGGAACCACACATTTATTACACGGAAATTAAAGAGGTGTAACTTACAGCTAATTATAGGTTGAAACCTAGCTTAAAATATCGTTAGCCTATGAATTTATTTATAGCAAAGATTACGTTAATTTTAAAACAACAGATAACACGGCTAATGCATTCCTCTAAATGCCAATTATCATTACACAAAAGCAGATGCTTATATCCAGAATCTAATCATAGAAAAGTTCACACTTGCATTTACGACCATCGATATGAATGGATGGATGTGCCCTCCCAAAATTTTCAAGCGCACCGAATTACGGTATCGTTAGGACAGACCTCGCCGCTAGCATTTTTAGGGGTCAAGTATATTGGTAGTTCTAAACCACACGCGCTACACCGAGGCACTGTCTCAACGGTGTCACCTTTTTAAAGTATTCAGGGCACGTCTTTGGATTTATATCGATGTTCAAAATGCTAACATGGGAGAAATAGATAACTGATAACTACAATAATATTAAGTTTGCTTGCATTTACACAACACTAGAAGGTTCCTACGGGCTCAATAATTAAATAAGTACTGCAAGGGTTCACGTTAAGTCTACAGCCCGCTTGTTGGGAATAACAATTTGACGATTATAAAAAATATCAGTACTTCGTCATCAGGGAAAACATAATATCCCTTCTTTTACAATAAAATCAGAATAAGGGTAGAAATGAGATTAAGGTTAGAAATAAAAATAAGGTTCCAAATAAGAATAAGATACGAGTTAAGTATAAGAACAGAAACAAGGTACTTTCACGCAGCAGGCGTCAACCGGGTATATAAAAAGAGTCTAAATTCACCGATAGAAATTGGGTGACGTCACGAGTGGTACTCCAAAGTCTGCGTTTCTTCCTTCGATGGCTTCGGGATGCCGGGAACGCAGGGGAACCGAGCCTCGCATAAAATACGGTTTAAAACCACCCACCTGAGGTTTTGATCACTTTACCAGATGATGAAAAGCGATGATCAAATGGTGATGAAAGTGCAGATCTGATCTCCAAGGTGGAGAGCTGATCTCCAGAAAGTGAAAGGTTTATCTCCACACGGTGAAAGGTTTATCTCCACACGGTGAAAGGTGCAGAGAAGTGGCCGCCCCTGTTATTGGCCTTCTGGTCCACTTCGCTAGGTATGCACCGCTGCTGACCTCTTTTCCTTTAGGTCTCACGTATTTAAATCGCCTTCTGCCGGACACTTCTCTGAAATCGAAATACCGAATTAAACACTGTCCCTTCAGGATTATCCACGGTTTATTCAATACGCGAGCTGCAGCAAAGACTTCAAGAAAACGAATCCTTACCTGCACCTTCAGGATTATTCACTATTTGTTTTATAGGCGACTTGCAGCTAGGACTTCAGGATATCGAATGACCACGTTCAATTCTCTCGTCAAAATGTAAGCGATCTATTACTCGACCTTTGGACTCCGACGCTCGTGACTACGACCTTGAGTGCTGTTGGCAGAGGACCTCGCACCGTTTCCGGGTTTATTCTGAAAGCCTTAAGGTCTATTTTTGCTGAGCGTCAAGAAAATTCTCGAAATTACCAGAACAATTCATCTATTTCCGTTTTCTAGTGGATCGTACTTACCTCAGTCTCTCATAGATGTCTCTGCGATCGGCGCAAGTTGCCCGCCGGAGACGTTGATTTTTGACGGCACCTAAAGCTTCGGCTGTATTACCACAGATGTCGCTGTTAACAACCTTTGTTTAAAATATTTTTATAATTTTCTTTATGCACCAAAATTCCACCGTTACAATGGGGTCAGATCACAGACTAAGTCGAGAGAGTCAGACGGACATACGACAAAGCCGACAAAGCGTCCCGCTTTGTCGGCTGACTGATTCGAGTAGTAGAGCAGTGTGAAATGTGGACGATTGAGTAGAGTTAGTACGTACTAAGAACACATGCTTACCCGCTAACTTGCTTAGACGGTCAATTTTGAGATACGGGGTCCAGTAGATACATTACTCACTTCACGTATTTACCGATAACTGATTTTCACGTATGTTATAGGCAGTATCTTTAAAAATAAGGACCCGATACTCCCAGACACTTTATTTCTTTTTTCTTTTTCACGACCATCGGCTTCACAGGCAGAGTTACTACCCACTAAGCCACGAGGCCAGTCACTTTCCGTCGGCCGTTTTGCTTAACAGACGCTATCAAACTCTCAAAATAATAGAGTCTGTTAAGCAAAACGGCCGACGGAAAGTATCTGGGAGTAGCGCGGCCTTATTTTTAAAGATACTGCATATAACATACGTGAAAATCAGTTATCGTTAAATACGTGAAGTGAGTAATGTATCTACTGAACCCCATATCTCAAAATGAATCGTCTAAGCAAGTTAGCGGGTAAGCATGTGTTCTTAGTACGTACTAACTACTCAATCGTCCACATTTTATTCATCAGAAAATACGCGACGTCTGGCGGCTCTGGGATCTTGGACTATATAGCCTTCCTCGATAAATGGACTATTCAATAGAAAAATAATCTTTCAATGCGGACCAGCACTTCCCGAGATCCTAGCGGTCAAACAGACTCTTCAGCTTTATAATATTAGTATAGAGCTATTTATGTAACGTAAAGCCGTCACCGTGGTGTGTGGTGTGCAGATAGCGTCGGCGCTGCTGGTGCAGTGCAAGGGGCTGGCGGGCGCCGTGCCGGCCGCGCTGCAGCAGCTGGCGGGCGCCGGCGCGCTGGTCAAGCGCGAGTCGGCCGCGCCGCACGTGCCGCCCGCCGCCACCAAGGAACAGCTCATCGCCTGTGAGTGCTACTTCTTCTTCTACATGTCGATCATGTTGGCTTACTTGCTACACTTATTTAGTACTAGATGTCCGCCCCAGCTGCACCCGTGGTACATTATATAGCACTCATCGGGATCCCGTACATATCCAACGGTGAAAGAACGACTGAAATCGGTTCAGTCATTCCTGATAATATCGCTTTCAAACAAAAAACCTCTTCAGCTACCTGCTACGCCACCTGTCGGAAAATGGTCGTACCGATTCAGATTTAGAAATAAATTTGATTAGCAAAGCTTTATATTCAATGACGCAATCTTGGACATTGGCGAAATTACGGTGACATTACCGAAAGGAAGCCAAAAGAAAAGGTTGAAGTTGACGCAATCTTAGATACATGCTGTCAGGGCAAAGCACGCTACGAAAACTCTCAAAAAGGAATAGTTTTCCCGTTTTTTTTACATTCTTGATTCATGCTCCGCTTCTATTGATAGTAGCGTTATCGTCTATAGCCTTCCTCGATAAATGGACTATCTAATAGAAAAAAATCATTCAATTCGGACCAGTACTTCCCGAGATCCTAGCGTTCAAACAAACAAAAAATTAAACTCTTCAGCTTTATAATATTAGTATAGATATAGATTTTTTTGAATGTGAATGTTTGACTTTTGGGGTACCACACGCAGACTTTTCATGAGCTGCGAATAGAGCTCAAACGTTACATTAGTTAATGAAAGAAATGTTCGGGTAGAAAACTTAGGCGACATGTTATATGTATATAACTCTATTTAGGTGACAATGCTGTGAAGATTTATTCCAGACTACCAGTCCCCTCCGATTTCATCCGCATAGTTTCCATCAAATTATCAAATTCTAGTGAATAAACGTGAAAAATAATAAACGTGAGTTGTACGTTTTCCCTGCTATCAACAGCCCCTATGTCTGTTAATTTTTATTTTTATCACTGCTACTCATTCTGCCCTTGTTTGTGCCAATTGTACTATACTCAAATGGGAGGGAAGGCTGGAGGAAGACTGTTGCTCTGGACCAAAAAAGATGTCCAGCAGTGGGGCGGAAATAACTGCCCTTTTTATCTATTGGGCTGTTCGGAACACAAAAAGGCGACACACTTCATGGTCGATGTAGTAAAGACTCGACCAAAGAGGTGGATAGGTAGGATTTTATTTAAATTTGATAAATTTACTACTAGCGCCCCACGGTTTTGTCCGCGTAGTTCCCGCCCTTCGTTAGTTTACCGTTATAAAGAGTATCCTAATTTTGTTGCTCAATCACGTCAAAAGATCCCATCGTATCCCATTGAAATTTGGGACACCGATTATAGCTTGCAATAACACATAGGCGTTTTATAAAGAAAAACGGGAACTGCGAAACTAAAACTGCTAGTTTATAAGTAGGAAGTAGGAAGCTTCTATTTGACATTTGAATAATATTTATTTTATTTTATTCTAAATGGAAAACAAACAGCATTACACAATCAAAAATTTAGATGAATAGAAACACTAAAACCAAATACAGTTTTCACTCCCAACCGGTAGTGATCGGCTCTACAGACGAACACTAGAATTAGATTTCAAATGTACCCAACTCCCTCCATTTTCCTCTTCTTCTCCTTATCCAAGAAATGTAAAAAAAAGATAATTGTAATGACAAAGATCACGGACCCCGGAGTCTGCGGAGTGGCTAATTTAAATAATAAAAAAAATACAGTTTTCACTGATAAAACAAAGAAGAAAAAAAGTGAATACAGATAAAACAAAAGTTGCAAAAGGTAGACACCACACACGTAGTATCACTGGTTAGGAATTTACAAATTAAATTTAGAATTATACAAAAATTAAACAAATGAATGGTTAACATCAATAATATGTTGTTGTTTTTTCTTTATTTAAATAAAGAGTATGATTATCTTTCCGCTCAGTACTGGAGACCGCCACCCCGAGCACGCTGGAGGCCGTCGGGAACAAGATCATCGAGACCCAGGACTCGAGGCTCGTCGTCGACGTCATCACGGATCTCCTGGAGAAAAGCCAGGACGGACATTACGAGATCAAGGTCAGTTAAGAAATTGTATCACTTAAATTTCAAACGTGAGCTCGTGTACATGTGTATTCTCCACAATCTGACATACGGGACACAAACTTGGTCTGTGACTTAACATCAGAAGTCCGTTGCTAAAGGGCTATGGAACGCAGTGTTCTCGACGTAAAGCTCACTGATCGTATAAGAAACGCCATACTGCGTTCCACACCTTATAATGTATTTGACGTAACCAAAAAAACAACTAATTTAACCTGTTTATGGATCGGGAAGAAGGTCCAGTTGAGTAAATTTAGTCAACAGGAATTAACATTTAAATTAACAGGACGCGTTTGCGCCGGTGGGACGGTGTTGAGACAGTTAAAGTAAGTTTAGACTGGGGTATCTCTGCCGAATATCGGATGATCTTTAAGCTGAAACCACAATCCTACGGAATCTAGATCGGAACGAGGTTGCTGTCGACCAAACAAGCGTTGATTGACCTATAACCAAATTAACAACACTGGCCTGTTAAAGCACTTGATAGAGGCAAGTGGAAATGGGGTAGAGAGGCCTTTGCCCACTATTGGAATTCACGCTCTGTCTGGTCATCTATAACATTTTATTGTGATATTATAAATTTGCGGTGTGAACATTCAACATTAAAAGTATGGGACCCGGAATAACGCCTCGTGGAACACCAAAGTTATGAAGGTCGCGTGATCGTCGTAATGCGGGACTTTGCCAAGTAATTGTTGGGACAACCGAGTAATTTGATAAGTCTTAGTAACTGTTGGCCCATATTATTCCTATTATTAAATAGTACTCGAATCTAATTTGTGTTAGTAGCAATTGAATTGAAAGAGAATCAAAAGCTTTAGATATATTAAGGGAAATGAGTGGTGAAATGATTGCGTGGTGCGGTGCAGGTGAAGGGCGACGAGGAGGGCCCGGGCGCGCACGTGCTGAGCGCGGGCGGGCGCGGCTGCGGCCTGCTGCTGGACTGGGTGGCGGCGCTGCAGCGCTCGCAGCGGCCGGCGCGCCAGATGCGGCTCATGTTCCGCGCGGGCGGCGCCGCCTGGCGCCCGCAGCTCGTCACGCTGCTCGTGCACCGCGCCGCCGCGCGCACGCTGCACGAGTGCCTGGCCACGCTGCTGCAGCCCGGGGTGAGTGTGGCGACCGTGGTGACACGGCACTGAGGACTGGGTGGCTGACAGCAGCCCGGCGGGTGAGTGTGGCGACCGTGGTGACACGGCATTGAGGACTGGGTGGCTGACTGCAGCCCGGGGGGTGAGTGTGGCGACCGCGGCGACACGGCACTGAGGACTGGGTGGCTGACAGCAGCCCGGCGGGTGAGTGTGGCGACCGTGGTGACACGGCATTGAGGACTGGGTGGCTGACTGCAGCCCGGGGGGTGAGTGTGGCGACCGCGGCGACACGGCACTGAGGACTGGGTGGCTGACAGCAGCCCGGCGGGTGAGTGTGGCGACCGTGGTGACACGGCATTGAGGACTGGGTGGCTGACAGCAGCCCGGCGGGTGAGTGTGGCGACCGTGGTGACACGGCATTGAGGACTGGGTGGCTGACAGCAGCCCGGCGGGTGAGTGTGGCGACCGTGGTGACACGGCACTGAGGACTGGGTGGCTGACTGCAGCCCGGCGGGTAAGTGTGGCGAGCGTGGTGACACGGCACTGAGGACTGGGTGGCTGACTGCAGCCCGGGGGTGAGTGTGGCGACCGTGGTGACACGGCACTGAGGACTGGGTGGCTGACTGCAGCCCGGGGGTGAGTGTGGCGACCGTGGTGACACGGCACTGAGGACTGGGTGGCTGACTGCAGCCCGGGGGTGAGTGTGGCGACCGCGATGACACGGCACTGAGGACTGGGTGGCTGACAGCAGCCCGGCGGGTGAGTGTGGCGACCGTGGTGACACGGCATTGAGGACTGGGTGGCTGACTGCAGCCCGGGGGGTGAGTGTGGCGACCGTGGTGACACGGCACTGAGGACTGGGTGGCTGACTGCAGCCCGGGGGGTGAGTGTGGCGACCGCGATGACACGGCACTGAGGACTGGGTGGCTGACAGCAGCCCGGCGGGTGAGTGTGGCGACCGTGGTGACACGGCATTGAGGACTGGGTGGCTGACAGCAGCCCGGCGGGTGAGTGTGGCGACCGTGGTGACACGGCATTGAGGACTGGGTGGCTGACAGCAGCCCGGCGGGTGAGTGTGGCGACCGTGGTGACACGGCATTGAGGACTGGGTGGCTGACAGCAGCCCGGCGGGTGAGTGTGGCGACCGTGGTGACACGGCATTGAGGACTGGGTGGCTGACAGCAGCCCGGCGGGTGAGTGTGGCGACCGTGGTGACACGGCACTGAGGACTGGGTGGCTGACTGCAGCCCGGCGGGTAAGTGTGGCGACCGTGGTGACACGGCACTGAGGACTGGGTGGCTGACTGCAGCCCGGGGGTGAGTGTGGCGACCGTGGTGACACGGCACTGAGGACTGGGTGGCTGACTGCAGCCCGGGGGTGAGAGTGTGGCGACCGTGGTGACACGGCACTGAGGACTGGGTGGCTGACTGCAGCCTGGGGGTGAGTGTGGCGACCGCGATGACACGGCACTGAGGACTGGGTGGCTGACAGCAGCCCGGCGGGTGAGTGTGGCGACCGTGGTGACACGGCATTGAGGACTGGGTGGCTGACAGCAGCCCGGCGGGTGAGTGTGGCGACCGTGGTGACACGGCATTGAGGACTGGGTGGCTGACTGCAGCCCGGGGGGTGAGTGTGGCGACCGTGGTGACACGGCACTGAGGACTGGGTGGCTGACTGCAGCCCGGGGGTGAGTGTGGCGACCGTGGTGACACGGCACTGAGGACTGGGTGGCTGACTGCAGCCCGGGGGTGAGTGTGGCGACCGTGGTGACACGGCACTGAGGACTGGGTGGCTGACTGCAGCCCGGGGGTGAGTGTGGCGACCGCGATGACACGGCACTGAGGACTGGGTGGCTGACAGCAGCCCGGCGGGTGAGTGTGGCGACCGTGGTGACACGGCATTGAGGACTGGGTGGCTGACTGCAGCCCGGGGTGAGTGTGGCGACCGTGGTGACACGGCACTGAGGACTGGGTGGCTGACTGCAGCCCGGGGGTGAGTGTGGCGACCGCGATGACACGGCACTGAGGACTGGGTGGCTGACAGCAGCCCGGCGGGTGAGTGTGGCGACCGTGGTGACACGGCATTGAGGACTGGGTGGCTGACAGCAGCCCGGCGGGTGAGTGTGGCGACCGTGGTGACACGGCATTGAGGACTGGGTGGCTGACAGCAGCCCGGCGGGTGAGTGTGGCGACCGTGGTGACACGGCATTGAGGACTGGGTGGCTGACAGCAGCCCGGCGGGTGAGTGTGGCGACCGTGGTGACACGGCATTGAGGACTGGGTGGCTGACAGCAGCCCGGCGGGTGAGTGTGGCGACCGTGGTGACACGGCACTGAGGACTGGGTGGCTGACTGCAGCCCGGCGGGTAAGTGTGGCGACCGTGGTGACACGGCACTGAGGACTGGGTGGCTGACTGCAGCCCGGGGGTGAGTGTGGCGACCGTGGTGACACGGCACTGAGGACTGGGTGGCTGACTGCAGCCCGGGGGTGAGTGTGGCGACCGTGGTGACACGGCACTGAGGACTGGGTGGCTGACTGCAGCCCGGGGGTGAGTGTGGCGACCGCGATGACACGGCACTGAGGACTGGGTGGCTGACAGCAGCCCGGCGGGTGAGTGTGGCGACCGTGGTGACACGGCATTGAGGACTGGGTGGCTGACAGCAGCCCGGCGGGTGAGTGTGGCGACCGTGGTGACACGGCATTGAGGACTGGGTGGCTGACTGCAGCCCGGGGGTGAGTGTGGCGACCGTGGTGACACGGCACTGAGGACTGGGTGGCTGACTGCAGCCCGGGGGTGAGTGTGGCGACCGCGATGACACGGCACTGAGGACTGGGTGGCTGACAGCAGCCCGGCGGGTGAGTGTGGCGACCGTGGTGACACGGCATTGAGGACTGGGTGGCTGACAGCAGCCCGGCGGGTGAGTGTGGCGACCGTGGTGACACGGCACTGAGGACTGGGTGGCTGACTGCAGCCCGGCGGGTAAGTGTGGCGACCGTGGTGACACGGCACTGAGGACTGGGTGGCTGACTGCAGCCCGGGGGGTGAGTGTGGCGACCGTGGTGACACGGCACTGAGGACTGGGTGGCTGACAGCAGCCCGGCGGGTGAGTGTGGCGACCGTGGTGACACGGCATTGAGGACTGGGTGGCTGACTGCAGCCCGGCGGGTAAGTGTGGCGACCGTGGTGACACGGCACTGAGGACTGGGTGGCTGACTGCAGCCCGGGGGGTGAGTGTGGCGACCGTGGTGACACGGCACTGAGGACTGGGTGGCTGACTGCAGCCCGGGGGGTGAGTGTGGCGACCGCGATGACACGGCACTGAGGACCGGCTAGCTGCTCCAACGTTGCGTTATGTAACGACGCGACGCTACTAAACACTTTACGGATTTTTCACGTTTCTTGTGTTTGTCATTCACCTAGGACAACAGGTAATGCGCGTTAGTATCATTTGCAACGCGCTACAGCGTACCCATTGCATCGATACAAATGTGCTATATATACTTATATACAGCGATCGCAGACATTTTTGTCACCATCGTCATCATCAACTGCACACTAAATGATGTTCCCACTGCTGGGACTCGGGACCTTCTCTCGCAAGACGAGTAAGGCCATATTCCACCACGTTGGCTCAGTGGTGGATGACACTTGACTTCGAAAGATTCTAGGTACATGTCGGTCTCCTCAAGATGTTTTCCTTCACCGTTTTAAGTTAGCGGCATTACGCACATGACTTCGAAAAGACGTTGGCGCGTATGGGGTTTGAATTTGAACCCGGGGTCTCCCGACTAGACCAGCCGTAACTTACCATTTTTACAGACATTTTTGTACCGTTACGGAATCACATTTGCATCGTAACTGAATCGTGCCGTAAGTAGTGACTAGTGATATCAGTCCTACCACATCTCATCGTAATTGTATCGATGCAAGCATCGCTAAAAAGTCGCCGTGGGCGCAGTTTGCCAAAAAATGTTAAAGGACATTTATCTCTTATTCCTATTCGACGATGGGGGCGATTATTTCTGCACTGACGTCCCATGTCTTGTGCATTTTCATTTGCCGGCGCACATTGAGCCAGCCTAGCTCCTCGAAATAACAGAGTTAAGTTCCGGGAAGCTAGCATAGATACTCCAGTGGTGAAGAACATTGTGATGATGCTCTCTAATCCACTCTACACTCATCTCATCTACCACTACCATTATTTCGTAATTCATCATCATTTGCCTACCCTAATCCCATTTTATGTGGGGTCGGTTCAACATGTACGTTTTGCTCCATTCTTCTCTATCATTTGTCAAATCTGAGTTTACGCCTTTCCTATCCATGTCTTCTTTCACGCAATCCACTATTATTTCGTAATTGATGCTAGTAATTTCTCCTCAGTCCACATTAGTCATCTGCAGCTCTATCCTCTTCCCTTTAATATTGTTGCTGGATATTCTCTCATCTACTCCTCACTCGTCGTCTACTACTAAACTTTCCTAGGCTTTCATTTGGACATTTCGCTCATGCAAACCACGCCAAAACACTGGGCTTGGATTTAAACTAATGAATTAATCAATACAGTACGTCTGCTTTTCAAAATAAGTCAATAAATAAAATAAAAATATTTCAACTATGGATTGTGTTTCAGTGATTGGTCGCCGACCGCAGTACTGGACTTTGCTGAGACGTTGATTGGAAGCCCACGCGTGTGGCAAGGCCGTGACAAGTCCACGCCTAAACATACGGCCAAAGAGGACACTCTGAGACTTCAGTATGCTCAGGTATGTTGACCTCTTACTCCAGATTCTGAACATGTCTACGATGAACAATTCTACGATGTCATTATACTACGTGAGCCTTATGTATGATACGCGAGACAGTTGTAAGTTTGACGTGGCAACTGTCAGTATCACGTATACGGGTAGAATCTAATGGCACGTGGCCAAAATGGGAAAGCAACGCCGTCGTCAAGCCAACCAGAACTGTCGAAGGCCGATTTCCCCTAATTTCCCAATATATGAAGTAAAATCCCAAAATTTGGGGAGAAATTAATCCTAGCTGCAGCGTATCGCTACTGCGACACGTAAGTGATACCATACCAAATAAGTAGTGATACACACTGAGGATGCGTGGCCCGTATCCCTGGTTTGCCAATGTTTCCTTCTCTATTTGAGTATGCACGAAGACGGGTATTTGCGCTCCCTTTATACCTTGTCTGCTATATGGATTTTATACAGGGTACTGAGGAGTTCAACCTAAGTATATTTCCCTCAGCGCATATGCGGCATCCATCAGGTTTCGATGTATGGAGATGCACTCCTGGCTGATCTTTGTTACCAGGCTCGGGCGGTGATACTCATTTCGAAGAGATATCGGTGTAAGATAGATGAATAACGTCCGATGAGCACAATTTCACCAACTCTAGACAGCTGTGAAACCATTACGATGACTCCGAAATGGTTAATGACAGCTTTATCCAGTATGAGGCAGCTAAAATTGTCTTTTCCTAAACCATTTATAGAGCAAAAGTCATAGTTTGCACTCTGATTTTGATCATTTTCGATACGCTGCGATAGCTTTTCTCTTAAATCTTTTGCTGGCTCAATTGTTTATGTGATGATGGAGTCCTTGTCCAAGTCAAAGAGTCTAATCACCCATCCATGATGTTTTTCCACATCCTGGAACTCCGCTGACTCTCTATATTCTAGGCTTTTACCAGTTTTATTTTATTTTATTCTAAATGGAAAACAAACAGCATTACACAATCATAAAATTTAGATTTTATATTTTTCCTAACCCGTTTAGACTTTTGCCTTCGTACTGGTTGAGGACGGTAATATTAAGTTTGGATGTCTTTGCGCCTTCTCCACTAGTTGGGTAGGCAGTAGAGACAATTTTTATACTATACTTTACTGAATTTAGCAACACCACCGACTCCTGGGTCCATGACCTTTGTCATTTGGGTTCTTTTCTTAAATATGTCTTGGATCGGAAGAAGAAATGGAAAACAAATGGGGGAGTAGAAAAGATTTTCAACTTAATTCTAGTGAGTCCGATTTTCTAAGTCGCCTTCTCCCGGCCCAGATCCTCCACCATGGCTGCGGTTCTATCCCTGAGGGTTATCTGTAAGTTGAACTCTAGGATGGCGTTCGGTGATGGCGTCGACGGTGTCGTCAGCGTAGTACTTGAAGTTCCCTGTTTGCCGTGAGATTATGACGACCGCACAGGGCACGCTCTCGTCCAGCTTCATGTTTGCGTTAGTTTTGATTATAAAGACAGATTCGTATGTCAGTAAGGCTCGGGGACGCAGCCAACGCTCACCGTACGCACCGACCGATAGCGTTGTAGTGTAACCCTAAGATACCTATATCACATTGTTGTTTATTGTAATAAATTCAGTCTTAAAGTTGATCTCGGTTGATTGATACCTCTCCTAATAGGCCAAACGTTTACAGCGTCGGAGTTATGATGATCTGTGTGTGTGACAGCTGGACGTGTTGATCCAGTACGTGACGCTGGAGGCTCTGGAGGCGGAGCGCGCGGAGGGCGCGGAGGGCGCGCGGCGCCGCATGGAGTCGCGGCTGCCGCTCGTGCTGGCCAGCTGCGCCGCGCCCGCCGCGCTGCTGGCCGCCGCGCGCCGCGCCGCCGCGCGCCTGCCGCTGCTGCTACTGCTGCTCTACATGAAGGTGACACATACTCAAATCTATACTAATATTATAAAGCTGAAGAGTTTGTTTGTTTGAACGCTAGGATATCGGGAAGTACTGTTCCGAATTGAAAGATTCTTTTCTTATTGGATAGTCCATTTATCGAGGAAGGCTATACAACATTCATGCTCCGCTACTATCAATAGAAGCGGAGCATGAATCAAGAATGTAACAGAAACGGGGAAAAAATATTCCTTTTTGAGAGTTTTCGCAGCGTGCTTTGACATGACAGCATGTTTTTTTTTTTAACTTGTATAGTTTTACACTTGACCGCCATCTTGCCTGATATTAAGCGACGATGCGGTCTACGATGGAGGGTGTTTACCTAGAAGAAACCGATTCACTCTCGATTTGAAGACACAAAGATTGTAACTATCGGGGAAAACCCTCTCAGGCAACGTATTCCACAGCCTACACGTTCTTATCACAAAAGTAGAGTCAAATCTCTTCGTTCGTGTCTTTGGAACATCAACCATGAAACGATGTCGCTTTTTCTAGCTACGAGCATGTGTCAAGATTGCGTCATTTGCTTTGCTAATCAAATTTGTTTCTAAGTCTGAGTTGGTACGACCAATTTCCGACAGGTGGCATAGCAGGTAGCTGAAGAGATTTTTTGTTCGAAAGCGATTTTCTCAAGAATGACTGAACCGATTCCAGTCATTTTTTCTGCTTTGGATATGTACGGGATCCCGATGAGTGCTATATAATGTACCACGGGCGAAGCCGGGGTGGACAACTAGTTAAATATAAACCCATTATATTTACGGTCTCTCTGCTGGGACTCGGGGTTGTCTCTCACAAAGACGTAGTCAACGCCGTAAACCACCACCATCGCCGAAACCGCACGAGTGTTTCGAACCACGATTATGAAATCAGAAACACTCAACCACCACGACAACTTAATAGTGGTAGGACTCTTGGCAGAGTCCGCCTGGGGAAGTACCACACCTTTGCCAGCTATTCTACCGTCAAGCAGTAATGTGCAAACATTACTGTGTTCCGAATTGAATGTTTCCAGAGAAATTACAGGCCTTAGAGATGTAACATCTTAGATCTCTGGGTGATGAGCGAGTGCTAGGTAATGATTTGGACTCTTCATGTTCCAATAGCTGCGTGTCACTGTGTATGTGGCAGGCATGTTGCTTACCATCTGGCACATGTCCTGCTCGATGTAAATTTTTTATTAAAAAAAAAAATGGATATGTATTGTTTGTGGCAGGTTCCGAAGATCCGTCAGCTGCTGGAGGAGTGCGAGGAGCGTCCGCCGGTGGCGCCCCCGCTGGCGGCCGCCGTGGCGCTGCGGGACTCCGCCGCGCGCTCCACGAGCGCCACGGACGCCGTGTCGCACGCCATCCTCACCGCCATCCCGCACCACCAGCACCACACCAAGGAGCACTCGCAGAAGTAACTCTCCTCACTGTCTCTATATCTTACTAAAATATCTTCACTGTGTCTATACAATGTGTGTTGACTGGCCTCGTGGCTTAGTGGGTAGTAACTCTGCAGTAAAATGTAGATCAATAATTATAGCAAGGAATATATAAGTATAAGTATATAGGTTACCACTTATATAGGTACACCACTTTTTATTAAGACAAAATAATAGCAATGGCAGCTACACAGGTAGTAACAACTACACTAGTGATGTGCTGGATTGTGAAAAAAGTACATCCGCGGATATGGATCTGAATGTGGATATATATATACCTATATGAGTATCTAAAGCTGCGCTAGTATGCTCATATCAATTTGGCTGGGCAGGGAGAGAGAAAAACGAGCAGTGAAGGTGAGTGTTGATCTGTTGATGTACTTCAGAAAACTTAAACCTTAAACCTACGCCCGAGTAACAAGTCTCGGGATCTACTCGGGATTTATCTCTCTCTTTGCCACACGATGGACCCAGCACCCGCACGGTGAATCCATGGAATACTAAGAAGATCGTTTCATATTTATATAGCTCATTAAATTTAAGTTTACTAAAATGTCAGTCATTTCATATACATAATGAAAAAAGGAATTTAAGTGCTACATAACAAAACAAAGCTGTACTTAATAATTAATATTAATAAAAACTGTTTATATGTTACTATTGTGTTCCACAAACCAACCACCCAAGTTATTTTTGTATTAATGTTTTAAACTTATACGCACCACATATTTAATAAACGTATAATTATAAAATAATAGAAATAAGATAAAAGATTGGAAACGGCCTTATTGAAATATATTTAACCTTGTTATGTGACGAAAATCTAAAAAGGCAAACAGAGACGTTTACAACGAACTATCTTCTAAAACAAAGGTTGAAAAATGCTGGTCTGTCATATTGAGAGTGACATTGATTTGTTTACATTTTCTACACCTCTTCGTGGAACGGACTATAATATCAGTTTTAGGATCAAAATGTTGCCATTGATTGCCATTGACTGGCCTAGTGGCTTAGTTGGTAGTAGCTCTGCCTGCGAAGCCGAGGGTCGTGGGTTCGATCCCCCCACCCAGTGCAAATATTTGTGTGATGAATTCAAATGTTTGCACTGTGTCTGGGTGTTTCTATGTATAATAAGTATGTATTTCAAACTATGTAAGTATTATATCTGGCTGCCATCACACAAGCTTTGCTTAGTTTGGGGTCAGATGGTGTTGTGTGTGAATTGTCCACCAATATATATTTATTGTAATGAAATCGATCGATTTCATAGACAAACTGACAGAATCATCCACACATAAAACGACTTTGATGGTGGAGCCATAGATAATGTTATAGAATAAAAATGGCATACACTGTGAAGTTACGAAGCGGGGAAATTTAAAGTTATATTACTAAAATGTAGTGGTGTTCGTTCGTTCTCTCATTAATTTCTTGTATTTTATAAGAAAAAATGCTAAAGAAATGAATTCCGAAAGTAAAAGGATCACTCCTACTTATATATACATCTTCTTCATAGCTGCTGAGAATTATGAGCTTGATTATCGGAAAAATGTCAGCATGTCTAAAGACTTGCGTCTTTAGACATGCTATAACTTTTTATGAATAAGACCGTTAATTTTTACTCATATTTATGATTAGGAGAATATAATTATAACTACCAACAACTTTTTTGCTTTACCATTTTTAATTGGGAGTGGGGAATATGAGCATATTCAACTTAATTCTATTGCAAGTCCGATTTCGTCTTTTGAGCCGATCACTACCGGTTGAGATTCCGCTAGTTATCGACTCGATATCGTCGTTTTGCTATTTTTTGTAAGTTGCCTCCTGCCGGCGGCCCAGAGCCACGGCTGCATTTCTGACTGGACTTTTCATTAACAGGGTGTGGCGCATGGAAGCCGGGATCCGCTCGGTGTGGGCGCGGATACGCGGGTCCGGCGCGCGCGCCCTGCCCCTCGCGGCGGCGCTGCTCCGCGGGACTAAGCCCCTCCACGCCAAACATCACCAGTACCTACTGTCGGCTGTGGAAGCTCTACCTGATGACGAACTGTTCGGCGAAGACACTACGTGAGTTTCCCAAATACCACCACGATGTGGTGCGTATGGGGGATTAAACACTATACTTACTGTATTATTCAGACCTGTAGATATAGCTGTAGCTGTAGATAACACAAGCAGTTAACTGGTCCGCACAGCTGAGATTCGGAACTTTCTCGAGTCGAGTATTATCCACTACACAGGTCAAGTTAGAAGATATTTTTTGCTATTTATTGCATGTTTGTTTCCAGGTTCTTTACCTAGTGAAAAGGGTAGTTTTTATTTCGATTAATGGTCTATATATGGCAATATCCTAATAAAACGGACCGCTACTTTTTTTGTAGTGTATTATTGGTGGTAGTTATAGCGTATAGTTTGATTGCAGCGATGACCTGGAGAGCATGCTGGAGTGCTTCATGAACATGGCGCGAGCGGCGGGCGGCGCGCGGGACACCGCGCTCGCGCACCGCGTGGCCGCGCTGCTGCGCCGCTACCTGGCGTGCCGGCCGCCGCGCGCCGCCGCGCTGCTGGCCCGCCACGCCGCGCTGCTGCAGTGAGTACCCGCGGAAACAAGGCGCGTGGGGCTCTGGCGTGACGGTGACGCCAGAGCTTCCCATACAATACGTCGCTGCTCGCTTCTTGGAACACTCGCTTATTAAACGCTGACACGCGCCACTGCTGTGGTACTCCACCCCTACCTTTTTTCGCTTCAGTTATGACTTTTTTATCAGATGTAGCGCAATCAAACCGTCATCGTTGGAGTTCAATATGATACTTACTACTCGAGTTAAAAACGTAGCACCCGACATTCTCAAGTATTGGCCATTGGGAACAAGTGGCTGTCGCTTGCTTCAGCTACTATTTTAGCCGCTTCCAGCTTCTCGTGGCGGCGGCTTTTGCGACCCCTAGCCGGACTCGAGGGCAGTCGACGATTTAGAGATGCCGCGAACCGATATTGTACACCCCCTTTGGTTTACGTGAATTGGCAATACTCATCCACGTGTTCCGTTCGTCTTGTATACGAAAGTACCACACTTTTTACTCTTTTTGACTCGTACCTGAGAAGTTGTTTTACTCGTTGCTGTAAAAATAAATTGACCCATCTTGTTGCCGCCAGGTCGATCCCGGCGCTGAGCTCGCTGCAGTCGTCGGAGCTGGCCGCGCCCGCGTCCGCGGCGCCGCCGCCGCACGCGCTGCTCGCGCTGCAGCGCCGCGCCGAGCCGCCAGAGAGCCTGCTCTGGATGCTGCAGGTACACTCGCACGAGTAGCCAACAATGTTTGTTGTGACAAAACTTCATTTCATATTAAAAGTCAAAGTACTTTATTCATAAATGTACAATTTACACGTCAATTAATAAAAAATAAAAACAAAAGAAAGAGCATACAAAATATACATTTTCAAAGTTTGAAATGACTACTGTATTATAATAATAAAAAACTGTCAAGCATTATACGAGTATGTCTTTATTAGAATTGTACTGACCCATGTCACATTTATTTCTTTACATTTTTATGGGAACTTTGCCATCACTGTCTAAAAATTCGCTGTAATTATAAAACGTTTGATCGATAAACCAGCACTTTAATCTGTTTTTGAAGCTGTCGAAGCTTGGGGCCGATATAACTATTTTTGGAAGAGTGTTATAAATTTCCGGTCCCATAATGTGAGTCACCTTCCTTAACCTCGTGAAAGAGTGTGGTATAACATCCAGCTTGTCGGCGTTGTGGATGTTGCGAGAATGTCTCTCTCCTCGCGTGTTGTACGATTCCAGATTATTTTTGACATACACAGCCACTTAGTAGATCAAGTATTGTGCTCTAAGCTAAGACACGTATATGCACAGTATAGTCGTGTTCTAAACTGATGTTGTGTGGTGTGGTCAGGAGGTGGAGCAGTGGGGCTCGCGGCGCGGCGGCGGCTGGGGCGGCGCCGCGTGCGCGGGCGCCGTGCTGCGCTGCGCCGCGCCGCTGGCCGCGTCGCCGCACGCGCCGCTGCGCACCGCGGCGCTGGCGCTGCTGGCCATGCTGCTGCCGTGCGTCACCCGCACCGAGCCCGGTACGTGCGCGATCCTCTTACAGCACCGGCTTTCCACGACATTAGCTCCGGCTATGAGGGGAATCCGTTCCCTGTCACTTTCACCACAACAAACCAATTGTTCCCGGCGAAATAACAATATACGCCGGCGTTTACAGACACACGCCCCTGGCGGCCATGATATCACCGGTCTACCGAAAACACGCACGCCTCCTAGCAGTGCTATTCGCCAAGTGTCAGCAAAAGATTCCCAAATAATGGGGAATAACTAGGGATGCGACACCTTCGTTTCCAAATAATTGCAACGTTCAGTTGATAACAATAAAATCATGATTTTTATACTACTAACTTTACAAATGCCAAAGGTAGTCGTTTTATTCTAAACACCAGGTTAAATTTCCAGAAAACTTCGGTTTTATCCGTGTATCCAAGCAATGAAAAACCGAGCGAAGCTCTGTTAGCAACTAGCTACTATATGATGCGTGTTGTCCAGGGCTGCAAGCGATCCTGGAGTGCCTGGAGTCGGGGCAGCCGGAGGTGGCGCAGTCGGCGCTGGACGCGCTGCCCGACCTGCTCGGCGGCCTGCAGGAGCACGCGGCGCGGCTGCTGGCGCGCGTGTTCGAGCTCGGGCTGCGCTCGCGCCTGCCCGTGGAGCCCTGCCTGGCGCGCTGCCTCGCCGCCGCCAACATGATGCGCGGCTGCTGAGCCCGGCGCCCGTGGAGCCCTGCCTGGCGCGCTGCCTCGCCGCCGCCAACATGATGCGCGGCTGCTGAGCCCGGCGCCCGTGGAGCCCTGCCTGGCGCGCTGCCTCGCCGCCACCAACATGATGCGGCTGAGCCCGGACCCACGTGACATGATAACAGTGGCACGCTGCCTAACGTATGGACAAGTCTCCTTTAACCTTCAAGCGGTCGCGCGACGTCAAATCGACCGCTTTCAATACAATTTCGCTGATATCTATACTGAATATTATAAAGTTGAAGAGTCAAACAAAAATTTGTTTGAACACGTTAATTATTCACAACAGTTTTCAAAAATTCTGCTGATCCTCGGGTATAGCGTTATGTATTATGTACCACGGGCGAAGCCGAGACGGACCGCTAGTTAGCAATAATTCTCATTAAATCCATATTATGCAGCTAAGTAGCTTGTCTCCCAGTCCTTTATAGGGGGACCTTTACCTCAAGGAGCACAATAATAATTGTTTTAATCGCTACGCAGGCTTCGAAAATAATATAAATAATGTTATAGTATTCTCATGGAAGATTCTAATACTCGTAGAAATGGCGTGGGAGTGACAACGTGTCTTCAAGCTTGGAAATTGTTTATTCCTGAAGATATTATTGAAAAGATTGTTATGCACGCCCAGGAATTTTTACAAAAATGCTCGAATATTATGACTTATTCCATAGGTCTTTTAGATTACACGCGTCCGCTGCCGTTGTAACCGACCGCGCGCCCTCTTGAAGGTTAAATGGATTGTTCTAATTTTCCATACAATTAATAATGTCCGCGATGTTAAAGGAGATGCCAGTATCACCTCATGGTCTTGTAACAGCAAGGGCGGATCCAGAGGTGGGTAGGGATCATGACTCCCCGGGTGGGTAAGTTGACCACTAATAAAAAAGTACGCACGGACTTGTCGTACGGTGTTGTAACGACTACGTAGTGACCCCTGGTGCCAAAGTTGGATCCGCCCTTGTGTAGCAGTTTCTTCTCAGGATCTTGTAACTAAAGGACCACAGCATGGCGAAGTACTAGTGTTAAGAAAATAAATAAAATGTAGTGTTTTAGCTCGAAGGATCAATAATTCAGTGAGCGTGATAGTTAAGAATATAAGTATACTCAGTAATGTACTGTACTCAACAAAGAGACTGAATGCAACAAAGTGAATATTGTTAAAGATGTGATCGAAGCTCACTTTGTCAGAGCATATCAAGCTTGAATAATTTTACAGCATTCATTCACGTAAAGAAATATGGGATAAATGGAACAAATAGTAACAAGCTGATAATTGATTTGTTCCTTCGATAAGGTAGAGATCACATATTCTTGGATACGTAAAAGAGAAGAGAAAATAAATAAATTCTTGCTCCTTCTAGCTAATGCTCCAACTTACTGTATATGTTAAAAAAATAAACATATGTAGTTGTAAAATACTCTCGTTTTATTGTTATAATATTGCATAGGCCACATTCATAACCAGAAAAATGCTTCAGTAAATACAAGAAAATAATTTATCACTTTGGTACATTAAAAATAATTGTGAAGTGATCATAATACTTGATAACAAAGTCCAATTACCCAGCAGTGGGAACGAATAAATATATTGATGCTATGTGGATTTCCTCACTATTTGTTACAAACAGGTTCCTTCTACATCTTAAACTGTGACACTTAACATTGGAAAAATAGTGGTTGAAATGCAACCATATCTTTAAAAAAAAAGTGATTCTACCACTGAATTTAATGAATATGAGGTTAAATTGACTGCTTATCAAATGTAATGTTGGAACTTCTCAGCCACTAACTATCACAAAAGAGTACCTGTGTGTATACAAAGTACACAACTCAGAAAATCACACCTAAACTGTTTTTAAATTGTACATATTTAATTAGACATGTTTAAAAACATGGACCTAATTCAATATGGGCAAACAGGCTTTCCTTAGGGAAAACTTGATATGCAAACTATCACTTTTATAATTGCATGTAAACATACAATACAACAGAATACAAACTTATGATGATACATCATATGTATTTTTTTTGTGAAACTATAGTGACAAAATCCACATACAACTAAAAATAACTTACAAGAACAAAATAAATAATCTCTGCATAAGCATTGAACCCGACACACCATCACTCAGTTCAAAAGTCACAATTCACTATTCTCCACTTATCACCAGTCATTAGAACCGAGGTCTTGGAACATTTTGTCTTTGATTCGTGGTTTGGGGTCTTCTGTGATTTTCGTGTCAACTGCGCCTACTTTACCGAGGATGTATTCAAATTCTGGAAAAAGAGAACATTACGTATTAGGAATTATGTGTTAACACAAAAGTTTAAATGCATAGTGTGTATAAGAAATGATTTAATGCCAATCATCTATGACTTCACTGAACCCCTAAAAACCTAAAACATGTAAATTTAGAATAGTTGATTCATTTTTTAAATGTATGATGGTGAGTTAACTCGCAAGATTTTCCTCTATATAAAAAGCACTCAATTTGACTTACAAAGTTTGTTCAATTCAAAAATTAAATCAAATCCAGAACTATTTGCTAAAATTTGATTAAAAAGACCTCAGGCAAGCTCCATTCATTCATTACCTTCACAAGTCAGAGCCGTCCCCCGGAGTTCATGAGGTCCAATGAACTGCCTCTTCATATCACCCTCAAAGTACACAAACACACTGGGCAGATTCCTCTCGGGAAAGTTAGGGATGCAGGTCTGAGCGATGGCCTTCAGGAACTTGGTGTAGGGGTACTGCGCCGCCAGCTGCCGCATGTGCTGGTTGATGAGGGCACACTGCTGAATGCTGGAACAGGTATTGTAAATAAGAATGGGGTCTCGAAAGGCAAGCCGTCTGAAGTATTATAATATGTTCTCTGTGATCTATAAATAATAAATCTTCTGTAAAAATGGAATGGAGAAATTAAACGTCTTCAAAAACAGGGAAACTTTAGGTTCAAGACTAAGTAACTTCTAGGTCATCATGGTCAACCTTTGACCACACTGTCAGACTGTAACTTAGCATAAGCAGCCTAAGTTATACTCCCATTGCTTAGTCTCAGGGATATCTCATAATGCACTACATCACACCATTTGTGGGTTGGTGGATGGCACCTATCCTCGAAAGATATCTTTCTTGCCACTTTCCTCACAAAGTTTTTCTTCACTATTAAAACCAGTGGCAACATTTATATACATTTATAGAACTTTAGTAGTCGGTAGTATATAGTAGTATTTTAAACATGGGGGTTTTTACTGTGGTTATCCTACTTCCTATGAATATTATAAATGTCAATGTTTGGATGTTTGTTGCTATTATTTTATCCTGGAAAAATTATGGGAACAGGAACACCGAGGGTAGTATGTAATATGATTGTATAATTTTAGATATAAACCTTTTACCCACAACAAATCAACTTACCCCTGTTTATACAAGTGTATCACAACCCATATCCCTTCCCCTGCCTTGTTGACTTCCTGCACATACTCCTGACCAGACACCTCTCTGACCTCTCCGAACCTCGGCTTCTCTGAAAGTCGCTTCAACTCTGCTATTCTTCTTTTCCTGTATTCCTCTATGACAGCTTCATCTTCAGAGTCTTCAAGCTCATCGAGGCCGTCTAAATCTAGTTCTGATAATTGCTTGTCCTCTGAAATACAGATATGAATGTTACAATGACTTTAAATATAGTAATTTGATTATTCTGCTCATGACCAGGATCATAACAAATCTGCTGAAATATTAAGGTAATATAAAAGTAAATTAACAAATCGCAGAAAAGTCCTGTGCAATCTTTTTAATACTTTTATGGTCATGTCAGTAACAAAATTAAATATTTAGTATGCGCTTCTGTATTTTTAATATGAAAACTAGGATGTACACTCACATTGTAAGGATTACACATTCATAGTGAAAATAATTAGGTCCTTATGTTGTTTATAAACATTATCATCATTACTCACAGTAAAAGCGATCTTTACTTTGCAGAAAATTCTTGGAATAATAATAAATAGATATGGATACTCCTTGGACGAGCATCTTATTATATTATTAGTTTTATATTTTTGTAACTTTGTTTACTTGTTAAGTGCAATAAAGAGTTTATCTATCTATCTATCTTATGAGTCATAATTTATATACATTTTATTATTTGTTTAGTTGAATGATTGCTGTCAGATTGTTAGTCAGTTCTATCAGTTATAACTGTAAACTAACTGATAGAACTGACTAACAATCTGACAGACTGTTACAGTTAGAAGTTTCAAAAACAAAAAATGATTCTGCAGTAAAATTTTGATAACAATGTGAAGTATGCAGGAGATGAATGAGCTTAGTAATGTGAGCAAATGTAACTATGATCTCAAATAAGGTAAATTTTATATACTTTCAAGTAGAAATAGTATGCAGTAAATAAATCCAGAACCTAGTTGACCATATTTCTTTGATAAAATGTATGTTTTTAGTCAACAGGTGTTTTCTAACCTACAAAACAAATCAACCTTGACCAACTTACTGTCGGCTTGTTTCTGTGCAATGGTCTGTTCTATCATGTTAACAATCTGGTCCTCCGAAACTTCCGCCTCCTTAGGAGGGATGATTCCCTTGGCCCGTAGGACATCGTTCCACTCGGTGTCTTCGTTGGGGTTCTAAAAATAAATGTCCCATTTATGATTTTTAAAACATTGAAACCTATTTAACTATGCAAGATTCCAAGTACCGTCTAATTACCTGCATTATTGCTCAAATGATACTATTTTAATTATGAAAAAACCAAATAGTTCCTTTTCGTTTTAACGTAATCTGACACCGTTCGCAGCTCGCACGACAACGTCAAATAATCAAACGATGAGTAATTGACAAGTTAAAATTGTAGACAGTGACATTAGTATTTAATAATTGTACAACGAAAAGTTTTGTCTTTTAAAACATTCTGAGACCGGTACACGCTATGCAGCTTGCTGTAAGCCACTCGCTGCCAACGTTCCAACGATATTTAAACACGGGGGATTTTAGGTCAGCGTTCAAAACAGGGAACAACCGATAAAACGCCACGCCAGACGCCAGCTAATTTTACGTCCGTCGTTGCATGACTTTGCACCCTACCAGCCGCATTGCGTACTCATCATGTCACTCATCATCATGATGGAATTTTGTATCGTAATATCGTGCAAATTTTTAAGCTATTGCATAGCTTTTATCGCGGGCCTGGAGACCGAATTTTAGTGATCGTGCATCTCTTTCTTATGCTCACATGAAAGAGGGATGGAAGACCGTAACGCCATCCTCCCCACTCGGTTATTCGACTTTGAATCTTATTTGTATTAGCTTTACAGACTAAATGCTCTTTGCAGTGTTGCCAACTTAACGGATTTCCCGTGATATTTTTTTATGGTAAACATATTTCACTCTTCAAAATAAAAGCAATTCCGAAAAATTGTTAACATCCCAATTGCTTATGTTGATAAAAATGCATAAAATTGTTAACATCCCAACTTTTTGACTTATGTTGATACTTCAGTTAAAATGCATACAACATGCAATAGCTTTACCACGGCAGTCCCCCCTCGGGAGTGCCCACTTTTTTTAACTATAATTTGTTCGTCTTGACCACCATCTCGCCTGATGTTAAGCGATGATGAGATCTGCGATGGAGCGTGCTTACCTAGAAGAAACCGATTCACTCTCGATTTGAAGACACCAAGATTGTAACCATCTGGGAAAACCCACTCAGGCAACGCATTCCACAATCTAGACGTTCTTATCACAAACGTGGAGTCAAATCTCTTCGATCGCGTTTTTGGAACATCAACCATGAATCGATGTCCCCTTTTGTGGAACGAGAAGTCCGATAGAAGAAAGGGCAAGATGGTACTAGATCATGCAGATCAGTTGCACACTCTCCGAAGTGTATCCGATAAAAAATCGATAAGCTAGCGATCTTGCGGCGATGATCAAGACTTTGAAGTCTTTTACGCACAAGAGTGTCATTGCTTATGAGTCTTTTGGCACGTCTCTCAATCGATTCCAGAGTCCCCAGCTGATACTTAGCCGATCATCCTAAAGGTGCGAACAGTACTCCATATAGGAGCGAATCTGTGCTTTGTATAACGCGAGCAACTGTTCAGAATTGAAGTATCTTCGCACCTTACTTACTGACGTAAAATTGCCTGCAGGCGCGGTCCCAGCCTCGAATTTTGGAGGGGGTCACCAGTACGCAGCCTCAGATTTTGGGGGTTTGGGGGTCACAAATAGAAATACAATAAATCGAGCAAAAAATACTTTATTAGTAGCGCTCCAAGATTTTACCCGCGTAGTTCCCGTACTAGTTGTTTTCCCGCGTTAAAAAATAGTTTATGTACTATTAGATATTTTTAATTTTCTTAGATTTTTTGTTTAACGTATACGATTTTGGGGGGGTTATGTCCCTTGTGACCCCCCTCGGACCGCGCTTGATTGCCTGGCGTGTGGCGTTTTGGCGGTTGTTGAGCGGTGCGGTGCCCTCTTTGCACGCTGACCTGAAATCCCTGTTGTTTAAATATCGTTGGCTAAACCACAATAAAAGCCATAAATCAAGAGTTGAAGTTGAAATACTTGCAATATTTGACATTTTGACAAATGACACAACTTGGTTTACGTTCAAAATTGTCAAAGTACGTCGTGTTGGAAAAAATTTCATGTCGCTGTCGCTATGTTCAGTCAAGTTTTGTCGCCCAGTCGTAATAAATAAATAAATTGAATATGGCTGAAAAAGAAGGACATATACACGAAGAAACTAATTACCATGAGGGAGAAGGTAAATGCTGCTCAGTTATTATTGCGTAGGGTTCAGTGTGAGTGCGAACGCGGTCGCCTTCAGTTCCCCCGTGTGCCTGTCCGTATTCGTACCCTCGTGTTGCCTTTGTGACATTGAAATTGGGTTCTTTTTATAATTGCTGCGTGGATTGTGGTGGTGTGAAGCAGGAGACGAGCGTGCGGCCCGCTCGCGGCGTTGACTGCTCTCCAAGCCGCGCAATTTAGCCAAAATGACCGGAGGAGCCGAAAGGAGCCTGACATCAGGTATTCAATGTTTTTGTTCTATTCAACCGTCGTTGAACTGTTTACATCCGATGTTTATTGGCGCGAATTAACCTCTTTACGCGTTGAACTTTGTTCCCAACGTATTGTCTTGTGGCTTTACACTATAAACTATATTGTTTTGTATAGTTGACCTTGTAAGGGAACCACACGACGTCCTGAGCGTCTTTTGTTTCTAATGAGATTACTCAGGTGTTTGAACTCTACTTGAATTCCAATTAGTGAAGAAATTATCATTAATTAAGATGTATTGCTACTATGTTGTGAATTATTTGTTTATTCTGTCTGTTCTGAGTGACTGAGTAATGATAATCATATTTTGAGTATAGCCTATTGTGTTCAATGTCAGGGGCAATCCTTGGCATTTCCATTGTTTACCGTTCAGGCAGACTGATCAAAACTGCAATTAAATTGTCAGAGTGAGGTCAACCATATTGAAGATAATATTACTCTTACATAAATGTACAAACATAAACCAATATATCTGTCAAGATAACTGAAGAATTATTATTTTTCTAACCACAACAAGTCGCTGACATTAAGTTACTGTGGTTGTTAAACAGAACAATAAAAAATTAAAATGATGAAACGAAATAAATTAAATCATTAAATATTAATTAATTCATGAAAATATTCAATTAAAACATACTGTAAAGAATTGGTGAAGTCACTCTCAAAACAGAAGCTAGCTGCAATTATTAATCTTATCTAAAATAATGTAATTGCAAGTAAGTAATAGTTTATTGGCTCTATTAACAACAAAATAAAATAAAACACATTCTATTTCTTATTAAAAACAACAGAATATCTATTAATATAAACTGAACTTATAACATTTCGTAATTTAAATATTTCTTTACCCTTTGTAAGTAAGAATACTTTGTTGTTAAAGAAAAAGGATTTTTGAGCTCTGTTTTTACCACGGTTTGGTCAATATTATCTGTCCAATGGTTCTTAGCTACCCTACATACACACTCACAATGTCTATGTTTACTTAAATCTGCAGTATAAACAAAGTGCATGCTGCTTTGTTAAATATTATATAATTCATTACTTCACTACACTTCACAATAGACATTGTTCATCTTTTCAAGTATAAGCTACTATATTTTGTCTCACTAATTTGTTTGGATTTAGAGAGCAGTTATTAAATTTGAAAAAGGAGTAAGTTTTTCACTTAATGTGCCAAGTCAGTGAAACATTTTGCTTACTAAGCAAAAAATAATGCTCTTCTGGGAAACTTTTGCTAGTATATTAAAATAAAATCTTTTTCTTTTTTTCTGTCATTAGTTCCCGAATATGAAATACTGGTACTGATGCTAATTCGTAACAGGAAAAGTTTTATAAACATTAGCTAATTCAAAAGGAGTTTTTATAGAATCTAAATATTATGTTTATGGGTATAAAAACAACTCGATACATGTTGAAGTATCAGCAAACTTTTTCTCTCCAAAGTTTTTGCGTGAAGGAAACTAGTTCTACATAGAAACTGGTTTTACAAATAGAAAACAGATTGATATTAAAAACTTAATTTCGGCTAGAGATACAGAAAATGATAATTTTTATGAACATAAATAATAGAATATCTTAATTTCTGATATGAAAACTAAATCAAACAATTAAATAAGTTAAAGAAATATTTTAAATATATTATGGACTAGCAGCCCGCCCCGGCTTCGCACGGGTATTGTGGAAAATAAGTATAAAACAAAATTATTAGACTTATAAATTTTAACACACTTTTGGCAGACTTGCCATGCTTAGGACATACGACCAAAATAAAACAAACAATCCCAATCATCTGTTTATCATTTAAAACGCATATATTTTACCTACTTTACTTTATGAAAAATGCGGGAGCCAGAATCTCAAGGTCCTGAGAGGAGGCGAGCCATCGAGGCCAAGCGTAGACGCGGCAACCTCCGTAGCGGAGCGTATGTCGAGTATGGAGAAGTGACACGCATGGCCATAGAGCTTCTGGCTCCGGGAGCCCACTCGGAGTCGAATCTCAGTGATAAGCCCTAATACTTCGATCAGGAATGTACGTTCGTGATCGAAGCCCTAATAGGACCAATTCTTCTTTGATCATTATGTTTTGGTATTGCTATGCTTCTCTCAATGTGTGCCTTTAAACATTATGCTAAGTTATGTTTATACTATACATGGTATGCTATGGTAGCAAAAATTATGCGAAAACAGTTATGCGTTAGTTGTTATGGTATATTATCATTAGCCCTAAAAACGTTATGCCTACATGCACACGTTTTAGTTTTAGGCGCGTGTCTAGCGTCGTTTTTATTCCCTTTACTTGTACGCATCAAATCAAATCAGTAAATATTTATTGGTTGTAATTTTGTGTTAAAACTCCGCTAATGCCACCTACAACGTAGTTTAGGGTATCTTTTAATAAAAAATGTGGTTTCTATTAGTTCTAAATACATGCTAAATAGTTACGGCTGATCTAGTCGGAGAACGGCGGCAGCCGATCCGGAGCCCCGGGTTTAAATCCCACGTGCACCACTGTCTTTTCGGAGTCATGTGAGTAATGGTGCTACCTTAGGTGAAGGAAAACATCGTGAGGAAACCGCCATGTACTTAGAATCTTTTGAGGTCATGTGTCATCCTCCAACCCGCACTGGGCCAGCGTGGTGGATTATGGACTTGACTCCTTGCGAGAGAGGGCCCCGAGTCCCAGTAGTGGGAATATTTAGTGGGCTGCTTATTGTATCTATTGACACAGCTAGATGTCTGATCGTCACATCAACGTAGTCCTTAATGATCCGTTTTATTCTACTTTTGTAGGTAGGGTAAAGGGGACCTTTGGGGATGAGCTATATCCCTCATAAGTTTCGGCTGGTCTAGTCGGCAGAACGGCGACTGCCGATCCAGAGCCCCAGCTCAAATTACACGCGCATCACTGTTTTTTCGAAGTAATGTGCGTAATGCCTCTAATTTAAAACGGTGATAGAAAACATCGTGAGGAAACAGAAATGGAATAAAATTAATGTACCTAATACTATGTAGAAAGTGCGAGAAAACTTAAACAATAACAGTAAAGGTAGAATAAACTTATTTAAAAGCAGTTCGGAAAAAACTTTTTGATTGGAACATAAAAAAGTGTTACGAAAAAATGTTTAATATTTGATATTATCATTTGCGTCCACTACATAGCGAGCCGACCGCGCGAAGTAGAAGCGCGCCTTCCAAATTCATAGCTGCAAACACTTCTCTTCCGTGCCTCGGTGTCCATCGCGCCGCGCCGCGCGCCGTATTTTGATAGGATTGATATTTTTAACTTCGTAATACCTTTTGAATGGAATGTCCGACTTCAATAATTCAAAAAGTAATCAATAGGTATTAAAAGAGTCTTGAATAAGAAATAATTTATTTGGAGAATTCATACAAATGTGTGGATAACATGGTCTGAATTTGATAGACATTTTTATCTACTTTTAAAATGTAAAAAGTAGTTGTAGCGACGTAACTACTGTAGTTAGACATATGGTATCGCGAGGTTTTTTGTAGATTTTAATACGCTCTATAATATTGTAGAAAATAATTTTGGTCTATCATTAGTACTTTCCGCAGCGTATGCGTTGAAAGCCATTTTATGTCTGTTTTTATTTCACCTTGCGTTGGTTTTAGTTAAATTTTCCGAGGATATCTTATTTTTTTCGTGATTAATATAGCCTATGTTACTCAGTGATAATGTAGCTTTCTATTGGCAAAATAATTTTGAAATCGGTCAAGTAGTTTTTGAGTTTATTCGTTGCATACAAAAATACAAAAATACAAATCTTTCCTCTTTATAATAATAGTATAGATAGATATCAACCTATCTTTGAAATAAAAGTACAAGTTAAAATTTTTTATATAAAGCAAAATAAATAAAATATACAAAGCAAAACTTGTAATGTATGGAAACAACAAAAAGAAACCAAACTTTTAAAATCATTGCTATATTTAAATCTACACTTCACAATCAGCGTTATGACAAAATTGTTCTAGTACTTGTACTGCTTCATAAGAATTACTTGTGGAATTGTTTTTGTCTTTATAATCAAGACCCTATGATGACGGAGCCATTTACAACAGTATAAAGAGTCTAGTCATTGTGATTGATATTTATAACGTGCTCTAATGTACTCTTTCATCATGTAGTGATTAATACTCATATGGGGAAATGCAAAACAACATACTATACTAAAATAACACACTGAAATATCATTACTTATCACTATTAAAATAAAAGCAAAGCATAATAATTAGTCCATTTCCTTCCTTGTTTTCTGAGGCTAATTAACTTGGTGTCTTCGAGCCAGGAGTTGATTCGATAACTTTTAGAAGTATATGCTATATCTTTCACCACAATGCTGCTTTCCGCCAGACTTATAGGTGGCTAAATATAGACCTATACTATTTTTCTACTATAGATAGGTTTATCTTAGATTGCAATTTGCTTATTGTTGAGCAATCTCATGGTCTAGGATGTAATATATTTACCTAGAACCTGTATGTTCTAGATTTGTAGACGCCCGGGTTGTACCTATCAGTAAACAATATCGATTAGTGATCCACAGTTTTAGAGTGGCTATGATAAATTTAGATTCAAACCTTTTTTTACGGATTACCAGGTATCAGTGATGCTTGTCACTGTTTGCCAGGCCATCTGATTTTAAAAAAGGGGGCGGAATGAGATTGTATAGGTTACAGAAGATTAGACATTTCTTTATTTTACATATTGATCATTTTTCTTTTTATGTTTATTTATTTTAATTACATATTTGTCTTTTTTTTATGTTTATTTCATTAATATTATCATAAAGCTGCCTGTTTCGATACACTGCATTCTTTGAGTTGTACTGTTTTTGAAGGGAAAAATTATGAGTGTACATTTTTACGAGCGCGCGCCTCCTCATCCTAAAAGCCAACACTTTTTTTAATACATTTAATGAATGCCATATTAGGCAAACTAGCTTACTGTTTTAAAATACTTTAGACCTGAACAGGATGGTAATTGTCGCGCATTCTAATAACGCTCATGGTTTACAAAAGTTCTCCAATTGGAAGCCTTTTTAAAGATTTTAATCTGATGCCACAAACTTTAAAAACAAGACCCAAAAATATAAACATCCATTACATGTTTAAAAATATGTTCTTATCATCGGATGATATAAATCCATAAATGTCACAAGTTATCCAAATATTAATTGAGTCAATGATTCAATTAAGATAACAAAACACTTAACAGAAATATATTTTATTAAACTACACACTGTGGAATAACAGAAATATTGTTTTACCCCAGGTATATAATGGGATCAGGAACTATGTGAGTGATACCAAGAAATACTACTAGTATAGACATAACTCATGTTTAAATCTCTATTTATAAAAATGTTTTGAAAATCAAAGTTCTAAATAATCTTGAAATATTTCAAAATAATAATCTGCAAAAGATTGTTTTCATCCATATTTTTAATTTTGGGTGGCAGGGTACAGCTAGTTGAAAATAAATAAATAAACCCGATTTCAAATAATGATCTAAAAGCTGGTTACCCTATTGATTTGGTTCTTTATTGCTCTAGGTTCCAAAAATGTATTTTTCTTCGTTTAGGAAGTAGTTTGGGGTTAGAGATGGCTATGTAAATCAAAATAGGTACACATACTTATATTTTTTCAATGGAAACATAAGATTCACATTTGGACTGCTAGAACTCATGGCCATCCCTCATAGTTAGATATTCAAGGCCCATAATCCACCCTGCTGGCCCTTAAAAGCCAGTTTCCAATGTGCCGGTTTCCTTATGATGATTTCCTTTACCGTTAAAACCAGTGTTAATCACAAACTAGAACATCTGCACTTGAAGAAGTACTTACGATTGTGAAATCGCACGATAGTCACCACGATGGCGATCGAATATACTTCTATAAAACTATTTTCGTACAAAAAATTTAATCGACTTCAAAACCATATATATATAGGCACTCAAAATCGAAAAATAAATTAATATCATTATTAAAAGTGCTACTCACTCATCTATTTGAAGTCGGTGCCAGTCAGGTCAAAAATACTATGTAGGCACGTGGTAGGTAGGCATATCCACTACCTGTTAGACTTGGCTAGTACCGACTTCAAATAGATGAGTGAGTAGCACTTTTCTCGAGAAATCAGGTAACACACATAAAAAAACATCGGAGTTAACAACAGAGTTCGAATTGAGGATGAATATTTTCTGAGTGAATGCGTCAACTCGCAGTACGTGGATCGACGAGCGCCTTAGACGCAAACGTGGACACATTTTGTGTTCTGTGTCAGATACACGTCTCCGATGAATATTTACTTTTCTATAGAATCAATATGAACTCATCCACTCCCAAAAACACAAAAGACGATCAGAAAGTGTTTGGTGTCGGTAAGTGGAAACTAAAAGTGTCTTCGTTGGCGCAGAGTCTTAAATGTTATTCCGTAAGCGAAAACCATAACACATTGACTCTTGGCAGTGTTTTCTATAAGTTAGTTAAATATTGAAGAGGTGTCGGTCCACTTCGTGGCGTGCGATAGAAAGCGCCTTATGTAATAGTTCCGTTAATGCCTTTTTACTTCGCCTTTGGCATATGTACGCTCGCGGCATTCGCTCAACTGGTTTCCATAATCAGTTCTTCCTCACTACAAATTAGCATGCCAGAAGAGTTTTGCAACCTTTTTGTTGACTTTTAACACGTCAGAATACTTGGTTCAAGAGAATCCATTTGATGATTCTGGAAATGTAACATTCAAAGAGTTTACATATACTACGTATGGAGTTGGCACAAACGCTTTACACCGAAAGCACGGGTAGTATCTTTCTTGTCATGTCGCTCTTTGAGTGATAGGCACATCATCACTTTGTTGTTGCACATCACTCAGTTGCTATAGAAAGTATGCACGTCGTCTGCTTACGATTGACACAAAGGAACCGTGCGGAAAATGTAACTCTGTACGTAGTATATGTAAATTCTTTGGTTACATTATTATCATAAATACATATATTATTATTGACTAAAAAAAAATTATAAGTCCGTCAGATAGTTTATTAAAAACATTATACACGTATTTTGATTCACAAATTTAAAATGACGAAAATATAGTACTTTAAAGTTTCTAGTGACGTCATTTCATTGTACTATTTTTACGATGATGTGACGTTACTATTCCCCACTTCGGAAGTTTCATGATTTATCTTTGTCGATTTTTGATATTTTGATAAAACACTGACACAACAAGCCCCTATACAGCTGTACTTATTGACAAGGCCTCTTTACGGCCGCATTCAACTGTTGAACCTAAGTTAGTATGATGTAAACGGTATTCCTATTTCATAATTGTTTTATGCGACGTTACCAAGTGATGTAATATCCTAAGGTTCGAAGAAATAAATTGAATTGAATCGACAAAACAAAAAATAAAGGTGTCTCATATTATTTCACAATCTATCTGATGGACTAATTAATTATTTAATATTGTAATGGTATATTTTTGACCCAGTCATATCCCGATTACGGAATGATGTGATAGGTCTCTGTAGAATCCATCTGAAAAGAAAAAGCAAACGATTAAATTTTCCCATAAACATTTGAAATAGAAATAAACTTGTAAATTATTAATCGAATCGTAATATAAAGATGTTATCGTAACATTGTCGGTTCATTGTTTCTATAAAATAAACTCGACGTGAATTGTTTGGCTAAATCGCACATCTATGATTTGGCTCCAGGTTTCCTCACGATGCTTCGTATTGGTGTAACAATATTTGTAAACATGAACTGTCCAAAATAAATTGATTTGCTCCGATTATTGAAAAAGTCGTAATAAGAGAGTCTGCAGAAACGATCTCGTCCACACACAGCGTTCGCTTTCACAGAATATCTTGTTATCTTAATTAATACAAATTTTATAATTTTACTAGAGGCCCGGTCCGGCTTCGCTCGGATATTGTCATATAAAGACAAAGTACCTGGTTGATCGAGCTTTGTTCGGGTTTTTTTAATGATATTTAGGCAGGTACGAATTACGTAGTGATGTCTTACTTAGACCTACTTAGATACGAATTAAATGCGTTTATAAAAGGCTCTAAGTATAAGATTTTCTCAGAAAAAAAAGAACAAAAAGAAAAGCCCCGAGTGTAAGCATTAGGATTCGAACCGGGGCCTGTTGATTCAGAGGGCGAGCATATTCCGTCTGAGCCATTTAGACTTAAAGGACAGTGGCGAAATAAGTTATCGTATTCTAATGACATTGTAGGAGTTTTCATAAACAAACGATGATAAAATTGATGTTTAAAAAAAAAAAACCTAGCTAGATCGATTTATCGTCCCCGAAACCCCCTGTATACATAATTTCATGAAAATCGTTCGCGCCGTTTGCGAGATTCAGGTTCTATATATATGTTATACATAAAGCCCATTTTTTTTTAACTATTATAGGTTTACACACGGTGACCACCATCTCGCCTGATGTTAAACGATGATGCGGTCTACGATGAAGCGTGTTTACCTACAAGAAACCGATTCACTCTCGATTTGAAGACACAAAGATTGTAACTATCGGGAAAAACCCACTCAGGCAACGTATTCCACAGCCTAGACGTTCTTATCACAAAAGTAGAGTCAAGTCTCTTCGTTCGTGTCTTTGGAACATCAACCATGAAACGATGTCGCTTTTTCGAGCTACGAGCATTCCGATAGAAAAAGGGCAAGGTGGTACTGACTATATACGAGGGTGATCCAAAAGTAATGATAATCAGTTATTTCTAGTGCACACAAAAATACAAAAAAATTACAGTCACTTGCTCAATTACCAACTAGTTCAGGAAAAAAAAATCATATAAATAGGCCACGATTCCCGGGAGCTACATTCATTTGAATACGGACTGTCAAGGAGTGAACATCGAAATGGAAAACACGAAATCAGAGCTGTCATTAAATACCTCTGCTTGAAAAAATGTCTACCAAAGACATACACAGCGACTTGGTGGAAACATTGGGGACTGTTCTCTCCATATTCCACAGTTGCACGCTGGGCTAAGGAGTTTAAGCTGGGAAGAACATCGACGGAAGACGAACACCGCGAAGGGCGCCCATCGACGTCCCTCACTGGAGAAAATGTGAAAAAAAGTTGAAGAAGTTGTATTGGAAGATCGAAGAGTGACTATCAGGCATGTAGCTGAGGTCACAGGGATCTCATATGGCAGCATTCAAAGAATCCTTGTGAACGAATTGCATATGAGAAAGGTCTCCGCGCGTTGGGTACCGAAAATGTTAAACGGCGAGCAAAAGAAGAAACGAGTCGACATGTCAAGAGCAAATCTCGAAAAGTTCCAGGCAGACAAGGATAATTTTTTGTCACGTTTTGTGACCATGGACGAAACCTGGATCCACCATTTTGATCCTGAAACAAAACAACAATCGATGACATGGAAACGATCCGATGAACCGACGCCGAAGAAATTCAAAGTGTCAAGCTCAGCAGGGAAGGTTATGGCGTCTGTTTTTTGGGACGCTGAAGGAATAATCATGGTGGACTACTTGGAAAAGGGGCCACTATTACAGGCTCCTACTATGCAGAACAAATAAGAAGATTGCGGGAGGCTATTAAGGAGAAAAGGCGAGGCAAACTGCGGGCTGGAGTGCTGTTCCATCAAGACAACGCACCGGTTCACAAAGCTGCAATTGCCATGGCTGCCATTCAGGAAGCGGGCTTTGAGCTGGTGGAACACCCCTATTCACCAGATCTAGCCCCAGTGACTTCTATCTCTTTCCACGACTCAAGGAACACCTCCGGGGCAAGAAATTTGACGATGATAGCGACGTGATGGCTGCGGTTGAGGACTTTTGAGAGTCAAGATAAATTTTTTTTTTTCTAAGGGAATTTTAGGTTTAGAAAGAGATGGACTAAATGTATAGACTTGCTAGGAGACTATGTTGAGAAATAAATTTAGTTTTTGATTTTATTCATTGTGTTTATTATTGATTATCATTACTTTTGGATCACCCCTCGTACCTACAAGAATTGGTCGTTTAAAGGTATAAGATAATCGTAATTAAAACTATCCTATCTTTCAAGTTGGAGCAAACTGCACACGGTGTGCAAGTTTTATTGAAATCGGTTGAGTACCTAGTTTAGGAATCCATCGCGGGCAAACAATGTGACGCGTAATTTATATATATTAATAATATTAAGATTTATAGTATTTATCCGGTTTTTGTCGGATAGATTTTGGAGAGAGTGCAGCTGATCTGCATAGACTGTAGACTGCTTGTAACTCTAAAAAGCGACATCGATTCATGGTTGCCCGTTTATTTTTTTTAAAACTTTTATTGGTTTATACTAGACCGCCATCTTGTCTGATGTTAAGCGACGATGCGGTCTACGATGGAGCATGTTGAACTAGAAAAAAAAAACGATTCACTCTCGATTTGAAGACACAAAGATTGTAACCATCGGGGAAAACCCATTCCGGCAACGCATTCCACAGCCCTAGACGTTTTTATCACAAAAGTAGAGTCAAGTCTCTTCGTTCGTGTCTTTGGAACATCAACCATGAAACGATGTCGCTTTTTCGAGCTACGAGCATTCTGATAGAAAAAAGGGGAAGGTGGTATTAGATCATGCATACCATTTGCACACTCTCCGAAGTGTATCCGATAAAAAATGACATCACGCGAGATGGCGATCAAATGCAATCATATCATTGTTACATGAAAATATATAATTTTATTGCTCAATCACGTTGTAACGTATGAATAGATCGGGTTGAAATGAACACAGGTAAATTATAGCTTGAATGAACAGGATACTTTTAATCTCGGGAAAACAGGTAAAACCACGGGGCGCTGCTAGTACTTAATTAATAAAATACGAAATAATCCAATAAAAAAAAATATGATTGACGATACGAGCAGGACATATGCCTGATGGTAAGCAACATGCCTGCCACATAACATCACAGTGACACGCAGCTATTGGAACGTGAAGAGTCCAAATCATTGCCTAGCACTGCACCGCGCTCGTCATGTTATATCTCTAAGCCCTATAATTTATCTGGAAACATTGCCCTTCAAACCGGAACACAGTAATGTTTAAAAAATAAAAAATATTTGATGAGTGCGAATATTAAAGATTACGTTCACAAACATGTGTTTTGGTTACTGGCCATCAGTAATACAGGCCCAGTTCGATAGATAACTTTTTGGCACACATATTTAGGGCAGTGGTACGTACCAGTATATAATAAGCACATATCATACTGCCAACTATTGAGTCAATACTCAATACTCTAATAACAATACAATTTAATAAAGACCATATTATACAACTCGTAGAGGTCTAAAATAAAATTGCATTATGCGTAATCAGTTGACCGAGTGCAGTGCTTGAATATGCGTAAATAACTTTGACGGGGGAAATAATAATGCATTTCTGATATTCCTGTCGCGGCCAATAAAGCAATAGTTGGTGGAGTAACGTTGGAAGTAATTCTAAATTCAAACTGTTCCAATCAGTAGTCCAATCTTATCCTAGGTAATCCAATCTAATAAAACCTAGCATTCCACTGCGACGAGTGCAGTGGAGTGCTAGGTAATGATTTGGACTCTTCATGTTCCAATAGTTGTGTGTCACTGTATAATAGTTCCCGTTCCTATATTTTCGCGTGATGAAACGCCTGTGGTATTCCGGACTGAGATTACAGATTAATGTGTGTTTCAAATTTCAACGCGATGCGTTCGGGCGTTCCGACGTGATTGAGGAACAAACATCCAAACTATTACATTTATAATATTGGTAGCACTAGTAGTTTTGTAACTCTAGTGACACAGTTTTTGTTTTAGCGAAACTACGTCCGAATTTTTTATACGTCCATGGTTTAATGTTTGTTTATGTGTCGAATGAGTGCCATTTTCTGTCTGTTATTATACGCATACTAAGAAGAAACAGATTCATTCTAGACCTGAAAACGATCAGATATTATCCATCAGGGAATACCCACTCCGGCATCGTAGTTCCACAGTTTAGATTTTGTTATTACGAAGGTGGAATCAAATCTTCTTTCGAGTGTTTGACACGTTTACCATGAAACGGTGTCGCGGGCTACGAGCAGTTTTAATTTAACTTTAATTTAAAATCCCGACTGCAAAAAATCACCAGATACAAAAACATTTAAGTACTTATATAATATCTAAAACACTTGGATGATTGAGACGAATCTAACGATATCTTAATTGTCAAAATCCATCCAGCCGTTTAGAAGATACGTGAGAAAAAATAAATTTACAAACATACAAGATACGCGCGAATAACGTAACCCTTCTTTCAGTCAGGTAAAACAAAATCAATATATACTAATATTATAAAGCTGAAGAGTTTGTTTGTTTGTTTGTTTGCTTGAACGCTAGGATCTCGGGAAGTACTGGTCCGAATTGAAAGATTCTTTTTCTATTGGATAGTCCATTTATCGAGGAAGGCTTTAGGCTATAGAAAATAACTCTACTATTAATTGAAGCGGAGCATGAAACAAGAATGTAACAAAATCGGGAAAAAATATTCCCCTTTTGAGAGTTTTCGTACGTTTCGTGCTTTGTCATTACACATGACAGCACGTGTCTAAGATTGCGTCATTGAATATCACAGATCACTCTTGAATATAAAACCTTTACTAATCTCTGAGTTAGTACGACCAATTTCCGACAGGTGGCGTAGCAGGTAGCTGAAGAGGTGTTTTGTTTGAAAGCGATATTCTCAGGAATGACTGAACCGATTTCAGTCATTCTTTCACCGTTGGATATGTACGGGATCCCGATGAGTGCTATATAATATACCACGGGCGAAGCCGGGACGGGCATCTAGTGTAGTATATCGTGAATCCGCTGCTTATTGCATAGAGCGACAACGCAGCCAATTAAACTTCTTCATCAGTGAAGCTAATTGCAGTTTCAGTCCTGATTTTGTGGGATTTAAAAGAGAGATGGTGTATATACTGTATCAAATTTAAATTGCAGCAATGACGAAACAAACTAATAAAAGTTTAATCTCACTGGATGTGCCATATATCTGTGAGATTATGTAGAACGTCTGATAAGCCACGTTTCCCACTCCGTAGGCTTACTGACTTGCTTTTATCTCAGTTTATGGACTGACGGACCTATCGACTGATGATATGTCCGCTTGATCTGATATAAATTGATAAGGTTACCTACATGTCATGTTGTTGTTTCGACAGATGACACGACACGAGTTAATAAAGTAAACGTCAATTGGCGCACGTCGATTTTCGATTCTAGAGGTACCTAGTGTTCGAAAAACTGATTTGTTGTTAGTTGATTTGAACCGATTTCAATAAACTTGTGGCCCAATCTGAAAGTAAAACAATCGAATTGCATGAAGAAACGACGAAAAGGTAAAATTAAAAACAAACAATCTGACAGCCCACGAATGAATGAATGAATTAATTTCACACTTCTAAACGGAGTGATTCCGTGATTTTTGATCACCCAAAAAGTACACATAAATATAAGTGTACATTGTAAACAGTAATAAAACTCATGGAAAGTGATAGGTGCCGATGACGCGAGTATCTAAATTTTTGTTCTGCCTATAAGGGCTCAAATCGCGTAAAAAAATTTTGACTTCAAAATAGAAGTCATTAAAGGACGGCATATACCTCTATTGACGGTACGTCATTCCGACCAACTCACCTGATGATGCCACTCGTCCGTTAGGCGCCCACGCCCACCTGTAACTTGTAGCCTGCTGCTCAGAATGTTTGCTCCGCTGCTCTTGGCGGTAACCGAATCCGCTCTATCGGTTGTCTAGACAGCCTCTACGCACGATCGAGACATTGTCAAATATTGTTTTAAGATATGTCGGATGTTAATATTTTGAGTCGTCTCGTGAGTCTTAGAGTACTGACGTTACCTAAGACGGAGTATCGTTAGAGGTATCGTTTTATAACTGTCAAAAAATTTATTGTAATATACTACTACATACAAGCAGCGCGGATGACCGTAAAAGAACCTCTGTCTCCTCAGTCTTCCTCCGTTAGACGACGATCTCACAGAAAAAGACTACCGCATCTCAGGACCTCTCTCTGTCGTGCACCTGGACTAAGGTGGACAGCAGCGGGAGGTACGCCCTCCAGGCCGCGACTAGGGATAACCGCAGTTATCCCGGGACCTCCGCGACCGTGATGTCCGCAACCAACGTCGCGGTCTACTAACCTCCCCTACTCGGTCACACCGGCACAGCCTAAGCCGCGCAATCCCCACTTGGACGTATCGCCGTAATCATCGGGTCCGCAGACCCGCGCTCATTGGGCACCTTCCCAGAATGATTTGGGGCTGTTGCTTCGCTAAATACTGAGTGAAATGTCAGCCAGAACGAACTTCTACACGCACCTCTCGAAAAGCGAAGTTCGCGCATAGAAGCTTGTCTCTCCGGTCGGAGTTAGCCACCAGACAATAAGATACAAGGCAGTTGTTGTCTGATGTCCAATCTGGAGGTTTCCGAACTTTGGAACCTTGAATTCCGTCCCCATTTTCAACCCCTTAAAACGCACTAAAAATCACCCTATGTCCTTTCTCAAGCTTTAAAATTTCATTTAAATCGGTACGTAACACACCAACATAATTTTTTAGCATTCATAATATCAGTAAGGATTAAATATATAACGTATATTGTGATGTATTTAAATGTAAAGTCACGACGGGAGCTATGCGCGTTCAACGATACATCATCTATCTCGCTACAAATTCGAAATATCGTCTGCTTCGAACATGATTCATGGCATAGCTGAAATAGCTCGCATTTACGTCAATCCACTTGAAACCTACAAACAGAATGGATAGAGTACAAATTCAAATCAGATAACAAATATTGGTATTAGATTTGTATACGTGGGGATCAAAAGCCAAGGAAAGAAATGATCTAAGTAGATGTAGTAGGCGATGGCTGACGGAATCATCATTAGAAATTAGCTCCGCGGAAGAACTGCAACACCAGTTCGTTCAAACATTTCCGTTTTTCTTTGTTCTCAAGTTAACGAATACTAGAAAATATAATATTTGTTCCATCTATGGACAATACGTTTAGTTAAATACATTATAACGTATTGCCTTCGGGGAGCTAATTCAGTAGATTAGTCCACTGGACTAGCTCCCCGAAGGCATCATCATCAAACATGATATTTTTTACAGGAACTTCCTTAGCTCATTAATTCGGTTAAGAGTGGTCTTGACCAAGAAAACTCGGCTCAATATGATCAAATGTTTGGAAGGTTTTGATCTGAGAGCTCGGATACTGTTACCTGATGTCGACTGACTTATTATTTTGGGAATTCGTTGCAAAATAGGTATAAGTATTGCCTTCGGTTGGCCGTTTTGTTGTTTTGGTATAGAAGTGTCACTTATGTATACTTTTATAATTAACTAGCTGTACCCTGTCACGCTTCGCTGTGGCACATTGTGATGCAAAAATTAGATAAAAACAATCCTTGATGCGGATTATATATCATTGTAAAATTTCAGCTCGATCGGTGCAGAACTTTTTCAGTTTTTGAAGCGTACACAAACCAACATAACATTTTTATATATAGAGATAGAGATGTTGTCAGCTGATTTATCATTTGGACATATCTAGTGTCGCCTGGCTGATTGTTGAAGTAAAATCAAATGTCGTTTGATTTATTATTGGGCAAAATACAATGCAAAATACGCATGTACTGGTACATATTAATTTTATGACTATACTCGGCTGACCGATTTGCCGTACAAGTGTCGGCTGATTGATTTTGTTAGTTTACACTACGGTCCACTGACTTATTATTAGGCTATGTCTAGTGTCGTCTGACTGATTATTATTATTGGTAGGGGGACATATATGACGTCGAATTATTCTAGAAGCAATTAGAATAAAGTTCAGCTGCCTTGTTTGAGGGACTGGTGCGACTGTCGGCTTCTTTATAGTTGACAATAAACTCAATAGATTTGCTTTTAGATCCTGGGTCGTCTAACTCAGCGAGCGTTCACTGGAGCTGCACTAAGTAGCTACCGTGTGGTGCGGGGAAAATACCAGAAAGGTTCACGATTATTAGCGTTAAAATACACCCTTCTTTGTAGGGGCTAGTAAGAACATTTTGCAAAAAGTTGTCTTTGACACCTTGTAAAAAAGAAACACTACAACTGATTCGATAACAACGCCGAGGTGCGCAAGGAATCCAACGCATTCCCCCTGTGTTGTGATTTGGCGCCGGACCAAGCTACGTGAGCGCGCGCCTCCGATTGATTGGAAATAGTTTGTTATGCAACCTGCAATCACGAGGAATGTTCCGCGAGTAGGTAAATAAACATTCATCCTCAGGATGTCGGGACATGCAAACCACTTACATAAATACTCAATTCCATTTTCTGCAGAAGAGGAGTTAAAATGAAATTGGTTCTGTGACTGATTATATGTATTGAGCATTGCCGGTATTTTCAATATTCTAGTCAGTAGTGTACTATATTTGGTATTAGCTTACATTTTTCACATATCCTGGCATGCTGTCATCTATAAAACTTTGAAATGTTTTGGGGAAAAATGGAGGGTCGAAGCCTCAGGCTTCGCCAAGTATGATGTCCACTGGTATCTTTCTCTATTAGGTGTGTGCAAATTTTACGTAATCTTATGTTGTGCTGAAATGTTAGAGTTCGCTTAGAACATTTAAGGGGCGTCCCCCAGCAAAACGAGTTTTTGTCCAATTTGCAGAGCTATCTACTCGTTAGCCAAAACAAATATCATGACCCCCCCCCCTCAAAATCGTATACGTTCAACTAAAAATCTAAATAAAATTCAAATCTAATAGTATATAGACTATTTTTAACGCGGGAAAACAACTGGAACGGGAACTACGCGGATAAAATCGTGGGGCGATACTAGTCAAGTATTTTGTACTCTATTGTATTCCTACTGGTGACCCCCCAAATCTGAGACTGTGTACTAGTGACCCCCTCCAAAATACGACGCTGCGACCGCGCCTGGATTGTATGTGAACCCTAGGAATAATGTTTAATAAGCTACGGCTGGTCTAGTCGGGAGAACGGCGACCGCTGATCCGGAGCCCCGGGTTCAAATCGCACCTCTGTCTTTTCGAAGTTATGTGCGTAATGCCACCAACTTAATAACGGTGAGGAAACGGACGTGTACCTAGAATCTTTCTAGAGTAAGATCCCAGGGCCGCCAGACATCACGTACATATTTTCTGATGGATGAAATGTGGACGATGACTAAAGTTAGTACGTACTAAGAACACATGATTATCCGCTAACTTGCTTAGACGGCCAATTTTGAGATATGGGGATCTTGGACTATTCGAGGTGATATGTCATCCACCAAACTGCAATGGGTCAGTGGGTTGGATTATGGCCTTGACTCTCTCCTTGCGAGAAAAGAGCCCGAGTCCCAGCAGTGGGAACATTTAGTGAGCTGCTTATACTTAAACACATGTATCTACTGTTCAAATTAGTTAGTTAGTTGTGTCAGAAATGTTCACAGATATTTATTTATACTTTTTACCTACTACCAGCCAACGCCTCAGGGTCATCATTTTCCGCAATGAAAAAGTAGTCTGTGTTATTCCAGATAATCTAACTATGTTCTAAATTAAGCAATATCATAGCTAAGATAGTGTTAGTTAGGGGGTAGACCCTCCGTGCAGACGTTCCGGCGTGATTGTGCAACAGACATCCAAACATTTACATTACATGCCAGTGTTTGGATCTTCAATAATATTAATAACAGGATGTTTGTTACACCTGGAATGTTATTTTGATACTGACCTGTCATGATATCAATCATATTTATATGTTTACCTTATTGGAGAAGATTTTTTTTTTTAATAAAGAGTAACGAGACGATCAGGACATGTGCCTGATGGTAAGAAACATGCCTGACACATAACAGTACAGTGACACGCAGCTATTGGAACATGAAGAGTCCAAATCATTACCTAGCACTGCACTGCGCTCGTCACCCAGAGATCTAAGATCTTATATCTCTAAGCCCTGTAATTTCTCTGGAAACATTGCCCTTCAAACGGGAACACAGTAATGTTTGCACATTACTGCTTGGCGGTAGAATGGTAAGATGAAGAAACGGGCTATGAGACAAATACGCAAACTTTCACATTTACATGTTAGTAGGTTCATTAATAAATAGTCGCCCCGACAGCCCAGCTTGTTATCATTCTGATCAAGTCTAACCAAGTTTCTCGACGAATCTTCGGCCATATCTGAACAGGTTTACATGTTATTGGCGCTGCCGCTGGCTACGTCATCATTTCGTTGCGGATCACGTAATGGTGGCAAATATAATGGTAGGGTACGTGAAACTACGTAATCAAAGAAAAACATTGCGTGGGGCGAACTGTGGGGTCTCGCGGAAAGCCTCCACTCCGTCGAAAGAGACGTTGTACTTTTCTAAGGGGTAGTCCAAAAATCACGCAACTTTTTTAAAAGGTGTCCATTAATCATAAAATGTTTTAGGGGGTGTTCAAGTATTATGTTAGGCATTTTTTTAGATCCTATACACCCTTCCCCCATTGTAACGCACCGTAACTTATTTGCATCCTTCCTCCGCCTTAACGTTATATAACAGCCAGGTGACTATTTTTACCTAAAAATCACTTCACAATACCTAGTTGCCAACTTGAGAGATTTGAATTCCCTCGTTTTTGCTAAAATAAAAAAAACCTCCATAAGGTACAGTCACGTTTTACACGAAAAAATACCCTCAAATTGTGTCACGTAGCCCTTGAACGCTTAAAAACCTTTTAACATTGTCCTTGGACTACGGATTAGCAAATGCGTCAAAATCACACACTGTAATGGCGACAGGCAAGCCGAGCCGGGCTGGCCCGGGCGGTAGTCGCGACGCGCGGGAAATTCGTTGCCTAGCAACAGCGAGTCAAGGTCACCATTTTTAACCCCCGACCAAAAAAAGGGGTGTTATTTACGTCGATGTCTGTCTGTCTGTCTGTCTGTCTGTCTATCTGTCTATCTGTCTGTCTGTCTGTCTGTCTGTCTGTCTGTCTGTCTGTCTGTCTGTCTGTCTGTATGTCTGTCTGTATGTCTGTCTGTCTGTCTGTCTGTCTGTCTGTCTGTCTGTCTGTCTGTGGCACCGTAGAGCTCAAACGGATGGGCCGATTTCGATGCGGTTTTTGTTATTTGAAAGTTAATACCCGTGCGGATGTTCTTAGCTATGTTTGGTTAATATAGATTCAAGATGGCCGCCGTCACAAAATGGCGGACAAAATATTTCTTCACAACCTACTTCAATATGAGTATCAACTGAAAGGGCTTGACTAGTAAAATACTATACACTATAAAAAATTCAAATCCAAGATGGCCGCCACCACAAAATGGCGAATTATATTATTTTTTTCACTACTACCGCAATATGGGTATCAAACGAAAGAGCTTGACTAGTAGAATACATTGCACTATGACAAATTTCAAACCCAAGATGGCCGCTTCCACAAAATGGCGAAATACATTTCTTTTTTCACAACTCCCTTAATATGGGTATCAAATGAAAGGGCTTGACTAGTAGAATGTTGTACGGATAACAAATCTGAGGTAGTCGGGGGTTAGTCAAAACTTTTAATTTTGTTCTTGTTCAGTCTAGAAATCGCGCGTTAAAAGAAAAAAAGATTGTGTGTCCTTAGTACGCACGCAAGAAGTTAAACTTCTCTTCATTCCTCGTGCTAGTCTTAACTTCATTACTTAATTGTACCTCAATTTAGATACTTACATTGTTTACTAACTTCTGGGTGACGGTTTTTCGTGACAGTGTGCGTGCGTAATAGACTCTCGTCATATTTCTTCAAAGCGTCAATGGAAGTATTACAAAAAGAAATACAGATGGTATCTCACTACAAACTATGGAATAATGGACGATCCCTAATAAAAAAACATGATCTAGACAGCACCAATGTCTTGTGACCGTCCTACGGGACAACAACGAAATGCAAAAAAATATCTGTTTATTATATAATAATTTTCTATATCTCATTGTGTGATCAATTGAGTACACTCCGCGAGGCATAAGCTGAGCTTTGCATTTGTGTGAGTGTACATGGATTGTGTAGGTGTGACAACCGGCCTTAGGCGCGGCGCCATTGTGTCTCGCCGCGCTCCTGCCTGATTGGTGATCACTCACACTAATGCAAAGCTCAGCCTATACCTCGCGGACAAAATTTCAAGCTCCTGCCTGATTGGTGATCACTCACACTAATGCAAAGCTCAGCTTATACCTCGCGGAGGTTACCTCATCTTGGAGCACCTTGTCACTTACTCCTTGCCAGCGCGATGTGAGCGTGAGAGGAAGTGATAATTCTGTGAGAAAGTAAAGTAAACACAGCGTTTTAGTTATCAATAAGGTATATTACTAATGTAAACCTGTGGTACTCGTAATTCAGTAAATTTTTCCGGTGGGTCCCAAACTAGGCTGCGCCTGTATTTTGGGCACCCGGTAACAACAATTAAAATTGCACTAAACTCGTGATGCAGAGTTAGCACTCACAGTGTAAAGTGGATAGTAATTACTTTTTAGATTAGTTTGAACATAGAGAAATACATGACATAAATTAAATACAGTTTGTTAGTAATAATAATTAAAGATCAATAAGTAAAATAAAAAGTACTTAATAGGAATTTTACAAAAATTTAGATTCACATATTATAAAAATGTATGCCAAATATGATTAAATAGGTACAACAGCTCGCTTAATTGCTAGAAAGTTTGGTTTGCTTACCTGTTTAGAACCGACTGTTCGAATGAACTACACACTTACCATACTCACTTATATGTTGGCTTTTTTATGTCAAAACTGACCAGCGAATGATAAAAACTCGCCCGATGTATGTTAATTAACATAATCAATGTTTAATTTTCTTTATTAATGTGAGGTTATGCATGCAAGTGAGTGCTGAGATAACGAGTGACCCAGATGTACTCGCACATAGGTACATTGTATGAATGTATGAAACAAAAACGTTCATATTGTACCGACCACAAAGCTGACATCATACTAGAATTGTTGGTAAATTTCAATTAAGGGCGTGTGGGCCGTAATTTTGAATTTTTAAAACAACTTTAAGACCTTTAAAATAGTGTAATAAACTCTGAAAAAAATATATGTATTAGTTAAGGATATAATCTAGTGCAATTCGCAGTCAATAACACGATTTAATGAATTTTACTTGATAGAAAAAAATCCCAAAATTACCCCTTTTCAAAAAGTTATTTCAAGTTTATGACTAAACTAATGAATTTTTTTACAAAATTTTTGTACTCAACGAAAGCCACTAAAAAGTTATAGATGCATTCGCAGAGTTTGACTTGATAAAAAGTATCAGTTATTCACTATGTTTTAATATCTACCATATATATAGCGCGCCGTTCGGCAGGCCAGATCAGTCGCGTTTCGGCGCTCACGGACGACGGGCCTGTGCTTGATTTTGCAATTTTGACAACCGATAAATTTTAAATATTACGATCATAGTGCCACAGTATAACAATATCAGTAGGTATTACTAGTGAAGCACGCTATGATCTTGATTTTTGATACCGTTTTCATTGGAATTGCAAATAGACGCTGATACTAATTAGTACGCTGTTTACTTTATGTTGTAGACCACAAGGGGAGTCTCAAAAAACTGACGTCGATAACACATCAGTAAAAAATTCAATGTGAATGCAATGGAAAATAGATAAGTATCGGTAAAATATTCGTCCGTCAAATCAGAGATCGGGATAAGAAAATAATGAGAGGGAGAAATCCCTGCGTAAATCTAATATAAATGCAAGTTAGGTATCATTTATGATATATGCTATTTAGGTAAATTCTTTGGTAGTAAGGTACTTAGTACTTGGAAGAAAAGTCCTCACATACAGATTTTACCACTTTGGAAGAGACTTTCGCGCAAACTATTCAGTTTAGAAAAAAATGTTAGGAACTTCGATACAATTTTGAACACCTTTCCATAGATACACGTATGGTTTTGTTAGAATTTTTATTTTTTATTTCTTTTCCAAGTTGGTAACACCACCAAAATTTATTGTTTTTTCTTTTTTTGTATGAAAATGTTAATATTGTTCATAGAAATTTAGACACTCGACCAAATTTGATAAGAAGCCTTTTAGGCAGTAAAATTACTCGTAGAATTTAACTCTGCACTAAGTTTCCGATTCGTATTTTTATATAAGGTTTAGAATCATTTCCTGAGCATAAAATCACAAAATAAGACACACAAAATCACAGGTGGAGCTGTAAGCACCAGCTCGAAAAAACCTTTTTGGCCGATATTCTGAAAAAGTTATAAAGCCTATTATTATTGTAGAAAATAAAATTTCCCATCTTTTGTTGCCAGTAAACTTTTTTTTCGAACTTACCAATTACTATTTATTATGTCAAATTTGATGATAACAATGTAATAATAATAAGATGTGAATTCTGTTCCCAGTAGCATAAACATGTCCCTTTTTACCGGAATGGAAGAAGGGTTATGTTTTTCGCGCGTATCTTTTATGTTTGTAAAACTTTTATTTCCACATAAATATCTTCCAAACGGCTGGATGGATTTTGGTAACTAAGATATTCTAAGACTAGTCTGACTCGCTAAAGTGTCCTTAGATAGTAGGTAATATTTTTTTACGTGTAGATTTTTTTGTAGTCGGGGTTTTTAAATTAAAGTTATTCTATCATATTGCTCGTTGCTCGAATAAACAGCACCGTTCATCATCATGATTGAAGAGTTGAACGAAGAGTTTGGTCTCCACTTTTGTAATAAGAACAACTGAGCTGTGAAACACATTGCCAGAGTGGGTTTTGTCGAAGGTTCGAACCTTGGGGTTACGAGATACACTGTGCTTGTTTCTATTAGAGAAACCAGTTCCATCGTAGACCACATCATTTTCATCCACTATTATCGGCATCATCGCAATCGTATCATTAAATGGGTTATAAATCGTAAACGGTAAGTTTTACAAAAAAAGTTTACTTGCAACAAAAGATTTAAAATTTTATTTTCTACAATTATTGTCAAAATATATAGTTTCCAAAATATCGGCAAACATTTTTTTTTCAATTGGCGTTTGAAGCTCTACCTGGATCTGTGAGCATTTTGTAATTTTATGCTCAGTAAGTGATCTTTACCTCATAGAAAAAAATTGGATTAGAAATTTAGTGCAAAGTTGACCAAAAACCTTCTATTTTACTGGCCTTTCATTACGTTTCAGCACATTTTTAAATTTTTTACGAACTTGTGAATTGTTAGGAAACATTTTAAAAAGATGGATGAAATTGGAAAAGCCGTTCTCAACTTATAGTGTGACGAAAAAGAAAAGGTTGAGTTTTGTATATCTACGAGTAAAGATAAATTTAATATTTCTTCGTTTATATATCAAAAAAACTCTTATCACTTCACAATTCACAAAATTGTTTTCACTAGTATAAACAAATCTTGAATAAAAAATGAGTTTAAATTACATAGTCCAATATTTTAATGTTATTTCTGCACTGTGGCACCGATTCCGCGGTCGGTGACGGTCGCGAGAACAAGACAGCGTTAAATGCCTAATTTGACAGAACTACCTGGCCTTAACAATTTTTCACATTATTTACATGTCAAATAATAGTTATATAAGTTTATATAATCGGAGGAATGCCTTGGTATCCCATCGCACAGGATAATCCTAGTTTGGGTGCCAAGTTCGTCTAAGTTTATATATACTTATGTACGAACGATTTATATGTATTCTTTGATTTTACCAATGTTTGTTGATGAAATAAATGATTTGATTTGATTTGATAATACACAGACATTAATGGCATCAGGATATGTACCTATACGATGATAGAAAATTCTGATGGGAGTCTCGTAGAAGATCTTGTCGTGAAAAATAATTAAATTATTGACGCAGAGAGAAAAAAAAGATGTTATCTCGGAAATCATTCGGCTGACACAAAACACTATTATGGTGATGTCCACTACTGCCGAAATGGTTCTGATTATTTATTGTTTTCCTCCATTTTCCCGGCCCTGGGCTATGATCGAGCTCTTTCGAGTGGTCTGAACCAAAGAGTTTACGTAGTACCTATATGTAAACTCTTCTGAACTCATGTCTCTTCTGAGGTATAAAACGAACCCAGATTTGAATGGACGATGGATTCCATATATTATATAATTAAGATTGTATCTATAAAATTGATAAAATTGCTAATTATATAAAAGTTTCTATACATTTTTACGAAAATTGCGCAGCCGAAACAGTATGAAATTTCGCACACTTATAGTTTATATTGAGAAAGACAGCAGAATATATTTTTTTTAATTATGCGTTAAAAATATGTACATTACTTCAATAAACACTAACATTATTTTGTCACACGCATAAATAAGAAAATACGTTAAGCGTGCCAAAAACAGCATGACTTCAAAAAATCTACTATGGTTACAATGGTGGTAGGAAAAGATTTCACCTGTTGTTTCTCTTACACCATATCGCCGAGTTCTGCCCGATTAGTTACCCATACATGCATACGGTTGCGGATATTTGTCAAGTTTCACATTACCTTATGTGGTGGGTAATTCACCCAGCTCGTTAATGCGGATAATGACGCCGACCGCATTCGGTTGAGAATATTGTGCGACTCGATTATTAGACTATCGAGTGTTTGATTTCTGAAGGTATTTTTTTAACCTCATTGAGCTATTTATAATTGATTAAAATTATACTTAAGCCACTCGCTTTTTCAACTCACCTACAATTTTATAGGGTTAGTAAATTACTGGTGGCAAAGCCGGGAGGCTTTGCCTGTGGTACATAATATAATGTAACCTATAGGACTCAGCAATCACGTAGTTTTGTGATGGTAAGTCTTAATGGTACTCTTTGTACTTATAGAATCCGTCTGCGGAAGTACCACACCTTTACCAGTTATTCTACCGCCTAGCAGTAATGTACAAACATTACTGTGTTCCGGTTTGAAGGGGAATGATAAAATGTCTTATATCTCTGGGTGACGAGCGCAGTTCAATGCTAGGGAATGATTTGCACTCTTTATGTTCCGATAGCTGCGTGTCACTGTGCTGTTATGTGGCAGGCGTGTTGATTACCATCAGGCACATGTCCTGCTCGGCTCGTCACTATACAATAAAAAAACGTAACCAACGGTGAAATAATTTTTGTAATCTGTCTTATAGTTCTTGAGGGTAGCGCGTTCAAACAATAAACCTCTTCAGCTTTATAATATTAGTATAGAATATAAATAAATATTGGTGGACAATTCACACACAACACCATCTGACCCCAAACTAAGCAAAGCTTGTAATATGGCGGCCAGATAGCTGATAGGACTCTTGGCATAGTCCGCCTGGGGAAGTACCACACCTTTGCCAGTTATTCTACCGCCAAGCAGTAATGTGCAAACATTACTGTGTTCCGGTTTGAAGGGCAATGTTTCCAGAGAAATTACAGGGCTTAGAGATATAAGATCTTAGATCTCTGGGTGACGAGCGTAGTGCAGTGCTAGGTAATAATTTGGACTCTTCATGTTCCAATAGCTGCGTGTCACTGTGCTGTTATGTGTCAGGCATGTTGCTTACCATCAGGCACATGTCCGGATCGTCTCGTCACTCCTTATTTAAAAAAAAAAAAAACTTATATAATTGTAAATACATACACATAGAAACACCCAGACACAGTGCAAATTTTTGAATTCATCACACAAATATTTGCACTGGGTGGGAATCGAACCCACGACCCTCGGCTTCGCAGGCAGAGTTACTACCCACTAACTATAGAATAAATAAATAAATATTGGTGGACAATTCACACACAACACCATCTGACCCCAAACTAAGCAAAGCTTGTGATATGGTGGCCAGGTAGCTGATATAATACTTATATAGTTCTAAATACATACTTATTATGCATAGAAGTACCCATAGATTAAATTTATATTTCTTGTCGAACCTTAAAGACATTTCTCTCCAACTCCAATCAGCGAGCGTCTGTTTTGGACCGTTTTAGCCGTCACAGATTTTTTTGCAATGATTCAAACGGAAAAATACGCAAACATTGGCATCAGCGAGCTCGCTACCTGCCTCGCGCGTCACCCGACCCAAACCTGTTGCCCGGAGGTCGGCGCGGCTCTCACACGCATCATAACATCAACAGCCCACTAAATGCTCCCACTGCTGGGACGCGGGCCTTCTCATCCAAGGAAAGAGTTAAGGCCTTAATCCACCACGCTGGCCCAGTGCGGGTTGTTGGATGACACATGACGTCGAAAGATGCTAGGTACATGTCGGTTTCCTCACGATGTTTTCCTTCACTGTTTTAAGTTAGCGGCATCATAAGCAGCCCAATAAATGTTCCCACTGCTGGGGCTCAGGGCCTTCTCTCGCAAGGAGAGAGCCAAGACCATAATCCAGCACGCTAAGCGCCCAGTGCGGGTCCGGCGGGTCGGTGGATGACACATGACCTCTGTTAGGTACACTTAGTGTTAATAGTACCTATTATAGTTTAGTAAGCAATAACGCGGCCAATGAAAATGTCAAGGTTATTATAGTTGTTAAGTTTCTTTTTAACCGACTACAAAAAAGGAGGACGTTCTCAAATTTGTAGTGGTAGGACTCTTGGCAGAGTCCGCCTGGGGAAGTACCACACCTTTGCCAGTTATTCTACCGCCAAGCAGCAATGTTTCCAGAGAAATTACAGGGCTTAGAGATATAAGATCTTAGATCTCTGGGTGACGAGCGCAGTGGAGTGCTAGGTAATGATTTGGACTCTATATGTTCCAACAGCTGCGCGTCACTGTGCTGTTATGTGTCAGGCATGTTGCTTACCATCAGGCACATGTCCTGATCGTCTCGTCATTCTTTATTTAAAAAAAAATATTCAGACACTCGGCCAAATTTCATAAGAAGCCTTCACTAAGTCATCTAAATTATATAAATCATATTTGAAAAACCACCACACCGATTTCTATACAATTATATAATTATTAATACCTCTGAACTATGATTTACCAAACAAAAAAAACATCAAAATTGATTCACAATGGTTATGGGACTGCCATGTGACTTGTCATAAAAGTCCCATAAAAAAAAACTGATTAAAAAAAAAGATTCACAATTGGCGGAGCTATCGCGAAACATACATACATAAAAATATTTAAAAAAAACTAATTGAGAACCTCCTTCTTTTTTTCTTTTTTACGACCTCTGGATGGTGAAGTGCACGATCTAGCCACTAGGTTACTAGACCACCACGGAATGTGTTTTAGACACGCATCGGATTATATAATTGATATAATTTGTGATACCTTTAGCAAATCTGGGCCGGCTCCGACGTCGGGTGAACGACACCGGTCGAGGATTGGACCCTCGCCAGCCAAATGCATCTTGTAATTCTTCAACACAGCAGCAGGTGTATGCTAACGATGTAATATCGAGAAAACCGCGGACCGCGTCAATTCTGCTTTGCTTCAAAAAAAGAGGAGGTTGTCAATTTGGTTGTAGGTTATTTTTAACCCCCGACAATTTATAAAAGACGAATAAATCGATGTACGTTTATTTTTGTTGATTTTACAAGAACTGTTCCTCCGATTCCGTTAAAATGTACATGGGACCACTTCTGAAGTATAACCTACCTAACAAAGAAATAATCATCAACATTGATTCACGATTGGCGAAGCTATCGCGTAACATACACACTAACAAGAACAAAATTAAAATGTTGATTAACCCCCGACTATCTCGGATTTGTTATCTGTACAGCATTCTACTAGTCAAGCCCTTTCGTTTGATACCCGTATTGAGGTAGTACTGAAAAAAATTATGTAATTCGCCATTTTGTGGTGGCGGCCATCTTGGATTTGAAATTTGTTATAGTGTATAATAATGTACTAGTCAAGCCCTTTCATTTGATACCCATATTGAGGGAGGTTGTGAAGACATCTTTTGCCCGTCGTTTTGTGGAGGCGGCCATCTTGAATCGATATTAACCAAACATAGCTACGAACATCCGTACGGATATTAACCTTCAAATAAATAAAAAACGCATCGAAATCTGACCATCCGTTTATCCGCTCTACGGTGCCCCAGAAAGACACACACACACGAACACACAGACAGACATCGACGTCAAGCTTATAACACCCCTTTTTTGGTCGAGGGTTAAAAATAATATGGGTGGGTCAACCTCACCTCACCTTACCTACTTGGTAAAGCGAGATCAAACAACACAGACGAGGCCTAAGGTGCAATAACGCTTGAAGATGAAGAATCGGATGACATATACATATTATGTGGAACACAACCGAATAAAAACCAGAAATGAAAAGAAGAATGAGGCAAGATAAGTAAAAAAACGAACTAGTCCGATATATTATACAAAAATATTGAACATGTATTTTATCTTTTGTTTCACAAACAAAAAATGACAAAGATACAGTGCTTAGAAGTTTCTAGTGACGTCACTTTATAGTATGATTTTTATGGAAAAGTGACGTCACAACCCCCCACTCTGGAAATTTGATCTAAATCATTGTAGTTTTTTAAAAATGTGATAAAACAAAATATGTACCCCACATTTTTCCGTAATCTGTCTTACGGACTAATGAGAAAAATATATATTATTACTATATTATTTATACCCAGCCGTTATCCCAATTACATTATAGTCATATAATAGTAACGGTTCTAGCGACTATCACGATTAGATTATAGAATAACATCCGTCCGTACATCGCGATTTTAACATACAAGTAAAATCTTAATATATATAAATCTCGTGTCACAATGTTTGTCCTCAATGGACTCCTAAACCATTTAACCGATTATAATAAAATTCGCACACCATGTGCAGTTCGATCCAACTTAAAAGATAGGATAGTTTATATTTCGATTAATGGGATTTATGTGATAGTATCCGAGCGAAGGTGGGCCGCTAGTAATATATATGTTTCATGAACCGAAGATCGAGCGTAGTATTGTTGCCCTTTGCTCCGACACGTGTTTTACAATTCATCGTGATTGGCTTTTGATTTGCTACGCAGATTGTGAATACATTATGGATACTAACGTACACTTCATTTCTACATTCCGGTAATCCCTAATAAGCTAAAATAACAGCTGTCAGGTAAACTTTAAAGTTGCAATTGTTTTGACGCTGGTTATCAGTTGCTACATCATGTATCTACAAACTCCCCGGTCGCAAACCCGACTGCCTTGCATGCCATTCTCTGGTACACAATAAATGAAATAGTCCGTAGCTTTATTTCGAGTGAATCAGATCCAAAAGTCTAGCTCAACAAGTAATCTATCTATCTACCTATCAAATAATTTATTCTCTCCGGAAAAATGAAAAACCGACTTCATTTTAAAATTACATTCAGACAGTCGACCGAATGTTATAAGAATCTATCGCTACGTTGTCTAAATAAATACATGAAAGCAAATTTTAGTTTTTTGTTTGTATTTCAAAAACCGCCGCAAGCAAGCTGAAGTGGCAATGGGCTGGCCACATCGCTCGTAGAACTGACAACCGATGGGGAAGAAAGGTTCTCGAGTGGCGACCACGAACCGGAAGACGCAGTGTTGGACGGCCTCCCACTAGATGAACAGATGACCTCATAAAGGTCGCTGGAAACCGCTGGTTGCAGGTTGCGCAGGACCGTTCGTTGTGGAAATCTAGGGGGGAGGCCTATGTTCAGCAGTGGGCGTCTTGCGGTTGATGATGATGGTGATACAAATACAATTCACGTAATTAAAGGCGTCATTTTAAAAATCATCCCTAATAAGTATTGTATCAGCTATCTGGCTTCCATATTACAAGCTTTGCTTAGTTTGGGGTTAGATAGTGTTGTGTGTGAAATGTCCAATAATATTCCACCAACACCAACCATAATAAAATCGCTTCCAGTCGGCATCCGGACCGCATTGTCCAAACGTATTATCCTTTTACAGCGTCGACATAAAGGTCTACTGGCCGCCTAAGCCGATTCCTCTGTGGTTCAGCTATTAACAAGTACATGTTATAAGGTTGTGTTAATTTGCGTCAGTGCGGCCATAACTAGATCTACCGCCTACGTTTGCCAGCACGCGGAGATACCCCACAAAGGAAGGCCGAAAATGTGGGTCAAGGAGCAATATCCTACCAAATTGTTACTGTTCCGTTACACGACATTTCTGATTTGAAATATACGAGTACACACATTTTTATTTACGTTTTTATCTATTTTAACAGCCTATAAATAATTATTTGAATTTCTTTCTGGGAAGTTGAAGATGAATCTTCAACTGTTAATTTGGCCATGTCTGTGTTAATCAAATCCTTTAATAGTTTGGACAATAATTTGTAGTGGTAGGACTCTTTGCAGAGTCCGCCTGGGGAAATAACACACCTTTGCTTGTTATCCTGTGTCTGGGTGTTTCTATTTATAATAAGTATGTATTTAAAACTATGTATATATTATGTGAGCTATCTGGCCGCCATAGTACAAGCTTTGCTTAGTTTGGGGTCAGATTGTTGTTGTGTGTATTGTCCACCAATATTTATTTATTTATTTATTCTACTGCCAAAGAGTAATATAAAAAATACTGTATCCTGGTTTGAAGGGCAATGTTTCCAGAAAAAATACAATTGTATAATATAATAGAGATAAGTCATATTACATCTCTGGGCGACGAGCGCAGTGCAGTGCTAGCTAATGATTTAGACTCTTCATGTTCCAATAGCGGCGTGACACAGTGCTGTTATGGGCAGGCGTGTTGCTTACCATCAGGCGCATGTCCGGCTCGTCCCGTCACTCTATATGTAAAAAATATGTGCTACAATATATAGAGAGACATAAACGTCTTCTTGAATTTATGGAATGAACGTATCTTTGGATCTGAGAGGTTTTGTAGTTGAGGCTAAAATCATAGACCGTTTAATATGAGACTATTTAAGTCGATCAGCTATCTAATGGGGCGCGACCATTGTTGTCAATCACTCAATGACTCCAGTATAGTTTCTGATCTACTTGTATCTTGTTTTACAGACAAATAGGTATTTAAATGCTATGGTAGCTAGTTGTGTCGAGTCGATGGACTTTAGTGTCAGGCCTGAGTTCAAACTTTACTGAACTTCAGCTTTTAGTACAGGGAGCATCGTGTCGCAAGAAACATAAGAGTATTTTTCGAAGATATGCTAAGATTTCCGCCATTCGGTGCTTGGATGGCTTGTCGCCTGAATTAACTCCTTCTGAGAGAATGTCCTCTGTTTCAGCAGTGAGAACATACAAAAGGATAAATGCTTATGATCTGTAGTGTGTTTGCTTATATGTTTGTTTTCTCTACGTTCTTCGTGTAATTTATTCTTAATTCTACGACCAAAAGCGGGTGGGGACACTGTCACTTGACTTTGCGTTCGTGAATACCCTTGACTTTTAGATCCTCTGTCTCCCCAACCTGATTCAAGGTATTGCGTGCGTCTGTGTAATGTGATGTTGATTGTTATAGGCCACGCGGTGGTCGGCAAGCTGAGCTTACAGGTCAATTGCAAAGACCTGAACAATTGTAAGTTTAGATTTTTGTCTGCCATCTTTCCATTTTTTATATTTCACATTTTTCTGTTGCTAATATTTTCATTTTCTTCTTATCACTAATGTTGTAAATGAGAAAATATGTGTGTGTGAGCACTTCATGCTAAAAGTTTTGCAATTTAATTAATTGTATAGATTTGCCATTATTCTTGCCCGTTTGTTTCGCGTGACGTTGCTGTGGTATACTCTAAATATAGATCTGTTCACTGTTGTAAGCTGTCACTGTTGTTCACTGCACTACTATTTTATTAATTTCGGGATATTCGCCGCCGTGGTTGTACGGAGAAGCGAGTCTCCAACCTTTTCGCCAAAAGACATGAGTCTGGTACAGAGTATTTATTCCCTGTAGGCTACGTAGTGGGCGTATCCACAACACTACGCTTAGATTTCACAATCTTCATTGATTTCATCGTTGCTTTTTATTTGATTTCTTTTCAGCATGTAGTGTTTAGAAATAGGCAAACTCGATAATAAATTGGACGACGTATTCTGTAGCTTGATCCTAGAATCCATTGATTCTCTTCACATATCTACTATTATTTGTAAATATCACAAACTCATCAACCTTCAAAGTCGAGTTTGCTTTTTCGAATCGAATGCAGTGCTTTATCTCAACTTGTTACGATAGTAGTTGCTTTAATTTCTTTTAGTATTTCGCTTTTAGCTTTCGATTTGTTAAATTTGCTAACGGCTTTATCTACTACTTTGTATATTGGTCTTTTGTATATTGGTCTTTTGTATATTACATTGCACCGTATGTGTAATATCAGTCTGTTGTTAGTATTTATTATCACAGATATACTTAAATGCTGCTTAGTTGATATCGTTTGACATTGGATTTGTAATTACTTTGTATAACATGTTTTGTAAATAATGATGTGTATGACTGCTAGTTAAAATAAAACCACGACAAGTTACCGAGAGTTACTGGTGTACCTTCAACTGACCTTGTCTTTTTGCGATGTCTAGACCTTTGATTGCATATGGATTTTACTTATGCACGTTGTTTGTTACTTTGATTTGATATTTATGTAAGAATTAAAGACATCTACGAGAATGAGGAACCTTAAAGAACCTAACCTAACCAATAGAGGCCATCTCCGATAGGGACATTGATATTTTCCACTTAAAGTTATTCCAATTTCAGAGGAAAATCAAAGAAATTTTACACTTTAATCTAAAAGAATAATAACCCTGTTGTGCTTACTGTAAATACTATTAAGAGTTTTTTATATTGTTTATACATTAATTGTTTCACACTGTTAATATACTTATCTGTTGTGTTATAATATTCTATGTTTATATCTTATTTATCTACTGTTTTAACGCATGTTAGTTTTTAGTTTTAAGTTCAGATATGTTGGCCTAAGTTTCTTTATGTATTATCACTAATGTAATGTTATTATTATCAAACCACTGAATTTAAATAATTGTTGTTTCTAGGCCCACATAGTTTGGAATGTAATACAGTTCTATACAGTACACTCTTATGTTATAGTTTATATTTATTACATTCTGTTTTGTGTGCTCATTGAATTAATAAATAAATAAATAAATCTGAGGCAGGCAGCCTCCTTATATGCTCCTTTCTAAACGTCCCTACTGAGCGTTGTTTCTCAAGGAAAGAGCCCTCTCCATGATGCCTGACTAGCCAAAAGCTTTCCTCACAATGCTATGTTTCGCCAGCATATAGTTATGACAAACTTTTCCTTCTGAACTCAGAAGAATACTGGGTTTCAGGCTAGTTTCGAACTTACAACCTTAGGCATAGAATTCGGAATAGTTTACCGATTTGTTATATCACACTTTTCGATATTTCAATTAAATATATGAACTGTGTAGAAATAAGATCGTTCTTGTTCTCGTAGATAAATACATATTATATATATCGGCCTTCATCGACTCCTGCGCAGATCGCCGACTAGTTAGCTGCTTGCGGTCGTATTATCTCTAATTACGGTCGGATCGCCTTCGGCTTGAGAACGGACGCTCATTGTTACGAGTTCCGTGTGCGCTTGTTTCACTACCGTGGTATTATCGATTTGTTTACACGCTGTTCGCACTCATTTGGCAGATGTAAATTTGTAAATATTACAAATTTTACCCGCCTAGTTCCCGTATTTTCCCGTAATAAAAAGCAGTAAAAAGCTCACAAAAATATTTGCCCCGTGCAGTATCCGTTATAGTTTTGTAATGGTTAATGTATCTCTAATATATAAAAGATTGTGTCAGGGTGTTTGCCATCGTATTCAGCAGAATCGTTTCGACTTTATGATTATATTTTAGCACATTTGGTTCCAGTGGAATCTAGATAAAAAACGACGTTGCGGCAGACCTAAATAGCTTTGTCGGGACGACCTAGACCAAGATCAGCAGAACTGGGCTATTATAGCACTATATAGAGATAAGTGGAAAGAGGGTAAGGCCCAATATTGGGACATATCGGGCTCTATAATAATATTATTTTGTTACTAAGTTGAGTTGTAAAAAACATGTATTTCATATCGTTCCGAGTTGACCTGTTACAGAACAGGTCAACTTTTTTAACGATAATTAGCTTTATCCTGTGCTCGTTGCTACGCCACCTTGTCGAAAATTGGTCTTAACAACTCAGAAAGCTTATTTGGTTCATGCTCAACAACTTTGCTGAAGATCACCACAAATCAAATGCTTAGTTTACGATTCTATAAAGGACATACAGACAAACATATATTTTTATATATAAATAGATAAGTTTACACTTGACCGCCTGAATGGTCCTTGATAGAGCACGCTATCCTAGAATAAAGTGAATCAATATAGCCTTGAAGATATAAAAAATACGAAATTTTTGATGTTAGTTGCTCAATAACATCGGAGCGGATCCAGTTGAAATTTGGCACATAAGCTACTTTTTATCCCGGGAAAATCACTGTAAAGCTCAGCCTATACCTCGCGGACAAAATTTCAAGCTCCTGCCTGATTGGTGATCACTCACACTAATGCAAAGCTCAGCTTATACCTCGCGGAGTGTATTAAATAAATTAAAAGTATTTTTAGTATGAATAAATTAATTAATGAAATAAAACCAAATTATTGTATAATCAATTTTTATAACTGTAATATTTAAAGGCAATCAATGGAATATAATGTCTGTAGGATTTAGTTTCGCATTCGTTGTGAAAGCCAAGGTTCTTGTGTAACCTACATTCGACAGTACAGGGTCTATCGGCCTTATCCGGATTATCGCGATTATCTCTCCTTTCTTCAATACAAAGTAAAGTAATATCACCTTGATTAATATCTTGAGTTTTAACCAATTTCCTGTATCGATTGATTCGCTCGATACTTTGCCCGTTACTCCTTCCACTTCAACCAACGACAGAAAACGAGTGATCATGTTTTTTTAACGCACATAAGCCCGTATTTGTGCTCTAAATTACATGATGCTAAGGTGCGGTAGAAGGTTAGGATATATACACATATGTTAAATGTTGATTTGAACCCGTGGTGAACTAGGGGCTAGATTTCCGTATTACTGTCGGTAGAATAACAGCAGGTCTACTACGAAGTCCGGTAAACGATATATCGGCCGAAGTTATGGACGTTTTATACCACGAAACAATCTGTCGGTTGATGACATAAAAACTGTCAAATCAGTGTCGGTCGGGAAGAACGAAACGCCCGATCAGATCAACCGACCGATTGTGTTTCGTGGCATAAAACTTCCATAACTTCGGCCGATATATCGTTTATCGGACTTCGTAGTAGACCTGCTGGCCACGTTGTGAGGCTTCCCCAGAAGGATTCTGAAGAAAGTCCTACCGCTATAAAATATTAGCTTTATAAGTTACATTTAGATTAGTGTTTTTCAATCTGTGGGTCCCGACCCCCAGCGGGGTCGCAAAGCTTCATCCAAGGGCCGCCAGTAAAAGGCAAGACTCTACAGTCTACCACTTTAGTCTACAGTTACTATTACATTGAAAACACAATTCCAGAATTTTGCAAATCGTTGTCAAATCGTTGTGGTGTATTTGAAATGTTAATAATGATTAAATCATTTTCTAATTGAAGTCTATTTCTTTCTTTAGTTTTAATAAGTGTGGAGTGAAATTACTCTTTTTCTGTCTGTGACCCAAGGGGGTCGAGAGAATATTTCAACCCATAAAGTGGTCGCATTTCCAAAAGTTCCAAGATTTCCACTAACGGCATAGCCAAGGTCGTACCGTCCGAGGCGCCCTTGCCCCTTGCACTAATCGTCCAACGAAATATAGTATTGTATTAGTCGTTGAGTATATAAGAAGATTTCGGGTTAGCTCCATAATTATACGTATGAGCGTAAGTATAGTCGGATTAGCTTAGACTTGGTATGGCCCTTTGCTTTCTGCTAGTGAGGCCAAACTTCTGTAAACAGTAGAGGCAATCGAAGGTGATAGGTACTTTTAAAAAATTTGATTCTAGGGCAGTATTTTTTTGAAATATGGTTTTAGGTTCGGGTTTTGACACTAAGGCAGATTTTGTAATTAAAACAAGTAGATAACCTTTAAAAAGCGGAAGGAATTAGGGTAAACTATTGCCACCTAGCAGTGAAAGGTTTAGAGTTACTTAACAAAGAGCTGAATTATGATTGTGAGATGCTCTCTGCCCGAGTTTGCGAATCTCGTTCACGTTTCTGGATTAACGTAATTATTCTACACTAGCAGCGCCCGGCAGTTTTACCCGTAAGGTTTCCCCGGTTTACAAAATAATCCTATGTGTTATTCCAGACCACTATCTATTTATTGATTCATTCAATGAGCACACAAAACAGAATGTAATAAACACTTATTATAACATAAGAGTATACTGTACAGAACAAAGTCAAAGTCAAAGTCAAAGTTCTTTATTGATAAATGTACAATTTACACGTCAATTTTATAAAAAAACAAAACAAGAGTATACAAAGAGTATACATTTTTAAAGTTTAAATTGAACTATTTACCTATTGTACGATAAAGGTATCGTACAAATAAGTGTCAAAACTTAAAATATATGTACTTATTACAATTGTAATGAACAATGTCTATTTTTTACAACTTTATTGTGAGTTTGCCATCACTATATAAAACTCGCTGTAACTATAAAAAGTTTGATCGATAAGCCAGCTTTTTAATCGGTTTTGAAGCTACCCGAGCTCGGTGCTAATTTAACTATTTTAGGAAGAGTGTTATAAACTTCCGGTCCCATAATGTGAGTCAGTTTTTCCGATCTCGCGAGAGAGTGAGGTATACTATCCAGCTTGTCAGCGTTACGTATATTGCGCGAATGTCTCTCTCCTCGCGTGTCGTATGAGTCTAAGTTATTTCTGACATACACAGCTACTTGGTAGATCAAGATTGAAGGCAACGTAAGTATGCCAAGCTCTTTGAAATATGGCCTGACGGATGTGCATTGCGACACGCCCACGATGGCGCATTTCAAACTACACATGTGGACATAGAAACGATTTCTGTTAAAATACAGTGGTTTGATAATAAAATTATTAAAATATAGATGATAGGTACATTAAGAAAATTAGACCAACAGATCTGAACTTGAAACTAACATGCTTTAAAACAGTAGATAAATAAGGTATGTCATAAACATTGTGAAACAACTAAAACTAGCCACATTTTAAATTTAGAAGAAAGAAAACTTTACAATAAAGGTTCCATTAGGATAAAATGTGTAAACAAATATTATGAAATAAACTCAGAATAGTACTTACAGTTAGCACAACAGGGTTATTCTTGTAGATTAAAGTGTACAATTTTTTTGATTTAACTATCTGTGTACCAAATTTTATCCAAATCCCTTTGATAGTTTTTGCGTGAATGAGTAACAAACATACATCCTAACACACAAACTTTCGCGTTTATAATATTAGTGGGCTCTAGCAGCGCCCGGCAGTTTTAACCCTCGTAGTTCTCGCGATAAAAAGTAGCCTATGCTTTTCCAGACAATGACTTATCTATAATCCAATTTTCAACTAGATCCGTTCAGCCATTCCGAAGTGATTCAAGCACCTTTTTTTACTTTTATAGGTTTACACTTGACCGCCATCTCGCCTGATGTTAAGCGACGATGCGGTCTACGACGGAGCGTGTTTACCTAGAAGAAACCGATTCGCTCTCGATTTGAAGATAAAGATTGTTACCAACGGGGAAAACCTGCTCAGGCAACTGATCCCACAGCCTAGGCGTTCTTATCACAATAGTAGAGTCAAATCTCTTCGTTCGTGTCTAACATACATTGAAATTTACGCATTTATAAGTTAGTAGTATGTAATGTGAAGTTAACTTGAGTAATGTAATGTGACAGAGTTGACTTCTAATTGTAGTCTGGACGTAGTTGTTTGAGTTTACAAATTGCATTGCGTTGTACTAAATTGTGGTTTGAAGAATTGTTTGAGACGGCTTGGTTTGGAATGTCATCTTGTAACAAAAATAGTATTCTGGGATGTACCACTATTCATTGTCACGTACTAAAAATACCAAATATGGTACTGGCGATTGCATTTTGGTAGCTTTGAAGACCTTGCTTGTCACCGTATCAACTCGTAGAGTCCGGGGCTGCTGAAGCGCGGTTTGAGTACGCTGGAGTAGGCAGAAAGCTTGAATCTTTTCTTACTATATATATTTCCTTACTGTTTTTAAGTAAGCAGCGTTACGCACATGACTTCCTTATGACAGTGATGAGAGATCCACGCCAGAGACTTCGGATCCAACCGACTAAACTAGCCATTACTTGTTATGACTTCACTCAAGCATTATTTTCATTTTAATGGATTGACTTACGTTTAACCTCCGCTGATTGATCGCGTTTACCTCAATGAAATCGATTCGCTCTCGACCTGCAGAAGCCCCAGTTGCATCCTTTGGGGAAAACTAACCCAAACAACATATTCCCTGTCTGGCTGTTCGAATAACAAAACTGTAATTCATCCTCTTCGCTCGACACAGGAATGTTAACGGGACGGCATCCAGGGTCGTAAACCAATTAAAAAATATTGTAGTAATATGATTGCCATGTCGTAATAGTGGGTAATCGAATCAGCTGGTTATGTCAGTGACCTTCGTGAACCCTGACTGTGGGCGATTGTTCCGAAGGTCGCCGGAACGCATACAATCGTGCACACTTTCACCGCCACCACTGTTATACGCGCTACAGAACGATAACAGTAGGTCAACAAAATTTTACAAAACTTCTTTCAGCTTTTATACACTCCGATCTGGTAAATAGGCGAGACGATTAAAAAAAACTAGTTAGTCCGTCCGATTATAAAAACATATTAAATGCTTATTTTTTCTTATGTTTCAAAAACCAAAATGACGAAGATCCAGTGCTTGGAGTGACGTCACGTACGATATTCACGATAGCGTGACGTCACAACCCCACTCCGGAAGTTTGAAGATTTTGTAAATTTATACTTACCTTTGTAAATTTTGATTAATTATATATTCTGCGTCTGCGCACAAAGCGCTACAATTATTTTTACAATTTAAACAACAAAGATTTGAAATACTCTGCCACCAATAGCTCTCTTACTATCTTGAAACAAAGATAAATATCCTAGGCATGCGTGTAGCATCTCAGACCTTGACTTATACGTTAAGTTAATAAAGAAATTGTAAATCTTTGAATGATCAGAACTGTTTTACTGCCTACTTGCCTGTATAAATCGATGTGCAGTATTGTAATCTCTGAGAAATCGTTTGTTGACATCTTTGTTAGCTGCGACTGTTGTCGCGGTGCCGCTCGGGCTACCAACATTGGAATTTAAGTGTTGTTACTTTAAGCTTTGTTGTCATATTTGTTTGAAAGGTATTGTTCAATAGGAGTTTGTTGAATATCTTTTGAATAAGGTAATTAACATAGGTACTTATAAGTCGTATGGTTATTGTAATTCGTAATCCTCTCAAAACTTTTCTGGTTGTTAGGTAAAGGCTCGCATCAAAATGTCAGAAAAGAAAAGGAAAAACTAAACTTTATTTTGTTTTATTTGCTTGTTTTGTTTTCTTTCTCTGTTTTTTTTTTTAAAGTTCTGGTAGGCAATGTGACCAGATCAAGTTTTTTCATAACAATTCAATGCTATCTTCAAATTATAACGAAAACATCACCTCCAGTTAATTTGAACACTAGCAACATCTAGACGACTTATCTGCCTGTCTGTTTGTTTGTTCCGGCTAATCTCCGAAAAGACTGGACTAATTATGATAGGACTTTCACGCTACCAGATAACTGATTTTCTAAGGTACTCTTACTTGAGGAAAATAATTTAAAAAAAAACCTTATCAAACGCGGGTGAAACTCCAGTCACAGCTAGTTTATAATATTAGTAAGATTAAATTAAAATAATATGGCGCTAACTTGTAGAGCGGCTCGGGACCGTCGCTGGTCCCGCCTCTTCTAGTTGATTTTAAACCGAAGTTCTAACTTTATCTGTTAGAATTTCGGTTTAAAATCAACTCTCTATATTTGTTTAACTTTTAAAGTTAGTTTAAGTTAATTAATGGGTCAATGTGTATTAGCGCTTGCAATACATCTCATACGTGGCTATGATATAAATAAATACATATAATTTGATCGGTGTGTTCCAGTGAGCGCCGCGCCCGCGCCGGCGCCGCGCGCGGGCCCGCACGGCGTGCAGGTGGTGGACACGGGCCCGGAGCACACCTTCACCCTGGACGAGGACGCCCTGGCCGACCTGCTGCTGAAGGAAGACGTCAGGGACAGGGCGGTGGTCGTCATCTCCGTCGCCGGCGCCTTCAGGAAGGGGAAGTCCTTCCTGTTGGACTTCTTCCTTAGATATATGCATCACAAGGTCAGTTGCAATGGATATGCCACCAAAAATGGTAAAACCTGTCAGATTATAATCTAATTACGAGTACTGTCAACTGACGATGATTGCAATCCTACGGTGACATATTTGTTGTCGTTTGTAGTGGTAGTATTCTTTACAGATTCCGCCTGAGGAAGTACCACGCTTTTGTTGTAGTGTCCTGTCTCAATCTATCTAATATATATATAAATCTCGTGTCACAATGTTTGTCCTCAATGGACTCCTCAACCACTTAACCGATTATAGTAAAATTCGCACACCATGTGCAGTTCGATCCAACTTGAGAGATAGGATAGTTTTTATTTCGATTAATGGGCTTTATGTGACAATATCCGAGCGAAGCCGGAACGGGCCGCTAGTATTTCTATAGAAATTACAGGGCATAGAGAAAAATTATCTTATATCTCTGGGTGATGAGCGCAGTTCAGTGTAAAGATTTGTAGTCTTCATGACCAATCATCAGCCACATGTCCCGCCACTATCAACTAAATATATGATATATATAGCCAGGAAGGAAGGAAGAGATAGTGAGATGTACCAGAAAATCGAACGGAAACACTACAGACATAGACGATGTTTGTATTATAGTTATTACAGCCGAGTTTATAATACCGCAATAAAATCTGCAACCTGTGGCGCCGCAAATGTGCGTAGTTTTACGATCCACCATCGGCCAGCCACTATCAATTACTCTCGCTCACACGATACGGCCGCGGGGCGTATTCCACGGTTTAATCACCACACACTATCGTTAAAATACTAATTATCATGTTCCTTTTGACTCATTCGTAAATCTTCAGATGAAGACGAGGGGATCGTTTTGTTGGGTTCCGTCCATTAGTGAAGGAGTAAAACAGGGTGACCCATTATCTCCTAAGCTCTTTACTTCAATATTAGAAGAGATATTTAGGAAAATTACTTGAAGGTGGACAGATTAAGGCATTGTTGTGGGCGAACAAAGGTTTTATAAACTTGGTATTGCCGACGACATAGTTCTCTCTAAATAACTCTCTCTCTAATTATAATAAAAAAGTTGTGGACAACGTTTGTACAGTATCTACATTGCGCGCGCCTTGTAAGCGTGTCCACAGCGCGGACTACCCACTACTGATTTCGAAGGGTTTGGGATTGACATGAGATTTTTGAAATAATTTATTTTTAACCGACTTCAAAAAAAGGAGGAGGTTCTCAATTAGGTTGTATGTCTTTTTGTTACATACGAAAAAAAAGACATACATGTAACGCGATAACTCCGCCGATTGTGAATTAATTTTGATTCTGTTTTCGTTTGGTAGATCATAGTTCAGAGGTGGTTTCATATAAATTTTATCTAAATCGGTGTAGCGGTTTTTGAAATATGAACAAAACTAAAATTTAAAAGGAAGAATTCCTTCAAATACATTTTTCTTAAAAAAACTTTCTATGGAATTATGTCGAGTGTTTGATTTTAATTTTAAATAAAAGTCGGTTTTTGATTATTCGAATAAAATACAATATTCTTACCGTTATTTTTAGTAGTACAATGTCGTAGTGGTCAGCAGTTTCCTATGGAAATGGGTTTAACTTGAGTTTGTAACAATTCCAGTATGGCAGCGGAGGCGGCGGCGGCGGCGACTGGCTGGGCGGGGACGACGACCCGCTGGAGGGGTTCAGCTGGCGGGGGGGCTCGGAGCGCGACACCACGGGCATCCTCATGTGGTCGCACATCTTCAAGGCCACGCTCGACGACGGCGAGAAGGTAACACACCATAACATCTACAGTCACAGACCCAACTTAGATTTCTGTTGTGGACCCTTTGCAGAGTACGTTTGTGGAAGGATCACGCTTTTACCAGTTTTTTTTAGTTAGCGAGTTAGCTACCGTCAAGCAGCAATATGCAATGTTGGTGCGCTTTCGGATAATCTTTTAGTTATTAAGACGATTTATAAAAGTTGGGGCAAAGTCGGCAGGTGCTAGGTCCTCCCGGTTAGGGACGTAGAGCATGCCAGTTTTGCATTGCCATTCTGAGATGCCCAAAGAGTTTACATATACTACGTATAGAGTTAGAACAAACGGTTTACACCGAAACCACGGGTGTGATCGCTCTTGGCTTGTCGCTCTTGTGGAAGTGTCATACTTTTGTCGCAGCACATCACTCTGTTGCCATAGCAAGTATGAACGTCATCTGCTTAGGATTGACACAAAGGAACCGTGCGGAAAATCTAACTCTATACGTAGTATATGTAAACTCTTTGGGGATGCCAGTTCGTTCCTTGATGTTCCCTAACGGCGGTAGCCGAAGCCCAGGCTGTACAGTCTGAGGCACCCTTGAGCTAGTCGCACGCGATATAGTACTCGTCGAGTACGGTAAAATTAGGCTAGTAGGGCCTGCGTCTTCTCAACCTTCTCAACCAAATCTCAACCTTCGGTAGGCAGTAGCGACCACTTGACACCAACTAGCCTAGTTTCTTCTAAAAAAAAAAGTTAGGGTAGTGGTGTTTGTTATCTTTTGTTTGTTCCTTGTTGTGCGTTTTTAACCGGCTGCAGAAAAGGAGGAAGTTCTCAATTCGGCTGTATGTTTTTTTTGTATGTATGTTGCGCGGTAGCTCCTCCAATTGTGTCAATTTTGAAGATTCTTTTATTGTTTGGTAGATCATAGATCATAGTACAGTTGAGGTGGTCCTTTGTAAATTTAATCGAAATCGATGCGGCGGTTTTTGAAATAAGAATAAAACACCAGAGGTGGGTGGGTCGTCAACGAAACGAGACCGTTTACCGTCGACTGTCTAGTCTAAGAAACCGTTGAATGTTCGACTAGTTTACGCCATAAACGGAATAGCCTTAACTAAAATAATGGTTGTATAGTTCATTCTTCGACTAATTTACCGGAGAACTGTAAACTAGTCTATCCGTTCATGCTTAGTAAACAGTTGAAATTAACTGTTCGTTGATTCAACGCCCACCTCTACAAAATACTAAAGTTTACTTTCATTTACGTATCTACACGGCTATGTATGTGTTAAATTGAACTCGCTTTCAGTTTTTAAGGAGAAATAGTGGGAGGACTCTTGGCAGAGTCCGCCTGGGGAAGTACCACACCTTTGCCAGTTATTCTACCACCAAGCAGATTAATAGATAATAGAAGATAAATGTGCAAACAATACTGTGTTCCGGTCTGAAGGGCAATGTTTCCAGGGAAATTACAGGTCTTAGAGATATAACATGTTAAATCTCTGGGTGACGAGCGCAGTGCAGTGCTAGATAATGATTTTGACTCTTCGTGTCCCAATAGCTGCATGTCACTGTGCTGTTATGTGGCAGGCATGTTGCTTACCATCAGGGACATGTCCTGCTGGTCCAGTCACTCTTTAATTGGCTCTAATGGCTGGTAATGATGCTGGTATGTGTTTGCAGGTGGCCATCATCCTGCTGGACACGCAGGGCGCGTTCGACTCGGAGTCCACGGTGCGCGACTGCGCCACCGTGTTCGCGCTCTCCACCATGCTGTCCTCGGTGCAGATCTACAACCTGTCGCAGAACATACAGGAGGACGACTTGCAGCATTTACAGGTAACTCACACACATACACATATAATACAGGCTGGGGCTTCAGTGATCTCCTGGTTAAACTGACAAGTGGCGAAAACCAATCACGAGATCTTATAAAGAATCATTAAGAATGTCACAAAGCCACGATGCGACCACCGTGTTCTATCTCTTCGCCATGCCATGCTCGGTGCAGATTTATAACCTGTTGCAGAACAGGTTGCATACAGGCGGACGACTTGCAGCATTTACAGGTAACTCTCACACATACAAACAGTCTACAAGTCTGCCTGTCACACGCAATGCTCCGATTAAGAGGCCAAGTGCGGAAAAGGCCCTGTCAAACTAACTACTGTTTGCTGCGACTTCGGTGATCTTCCCCTGGTTAACCAGGCAAGTGACGAAAGTCAAGAACGAGGCCCCATAAAGGAACATCAAGAGTTCCACAAAGCCAAAATGCGACCATGTTCGCTCTCTTCACCATGCTATCCTCAGTGCAGATCTAGAACCTGTCGCAGAACATACAGGAGGACGACTTGCAGCATTTAAGGGTAACTCTCACACATACACACATACAATCTGCCTGGGACTTCCCTGATCTTCTCCTGGCTAACCAGGCGAGTGACCATGGCGATAACGAGGTCCCATAAAAGATCTTTCAGAGAACCGTAAAGCCATGACTCGACCACCGTGTTGAGGCCGATGGAGTACCAGCGACCAAACCACCCTTGGTCCGGTCGGCCCAGAAACCCTACCCCGGCAAAGAGGGTAGTCAGAAGTGGGGAAGTCAGAAGTCAACCTAGAGGTAAAGGCTTCGGACTTCCCCAAAGGGAGTGAGATAGATCAACAATGTCTGGAACTTTGGTGTAGAATATAAAGTAAGAAGTCATCTTAACTACTTTACCATGAACAACTATACATATGTAAGTATTATATTAGCTATCTGGCTTCCAAGATGCAAGCTTTGTTTAGTTTAGGGCTAGATGGTGTTGGGTGACAAATAGCCACCTATTGAATGTTTATAAATAGCAGTGCCCCGTGGTTTTACCTGCGCGATTCCCGTTTTTTTTTTAATAAATGGTGACGAGACGATCCGGACATGTGCCTGATGGTAAGCAACATGCCTGACACATAACAGCACAGTGACACGCAGCTATTGGAACATGAAGAGTCCAAATCATTACCTAGCACTGCACTGCGCTCGTCGCCCAGAGATCTAAGATCTTATATCTCTAAGCCCTGTAATTTCTCTGGAAACATTGCCCTTCAAACCGGAACACAGTAATGTTTGTATTTTCAGGCTATACTCTGTTCCAAATTAAAATACGATCTGTGATTGCGCAACAAACATTCAAGTCTATAATGTTAGTTAATGTATATTTATGAGTGTTGTATGTCCCCAGCTATTCACAGAATACGGGCGCCTGGCGCTAGAGGACAGCGGGCGCACGCCCTTCCAGAGGCTTCAGTTCCTCGTGCGGGACTGGAGCTTCCCGTACGAGGCGCCCTACGGCGCCACCGGCGGCATGACGCTCCTGCAGCGCAGGCTCAAGGTAATAACATCCTTACTACCTCAGAATAAGGGCTACAAACATAAGTTCACAATACACGTTCTTCGAAAATGTTCCTTGTGAAACTGCCCTAAGGCCGGGTTTATTATTCTCTTGCAGCGCAGGCTCGAGGTAATACGTTCCCTAATACTTGTAGATAAGAGCTATTTTCTTTTTCAATATTACGTAGACATTCATCGAGTTTTTTGTGAAAGCGCGCTACGGAGCTACTGGGCGCATGATAGTCTTGCTGCGCAGGCTCAAGGTAATATGTTCTCTAGCACCTGAAGACAAGGGCTTGTTTCCTTTACGATATTATGGGCACATACTGCATAAGGGTTCTTGGTAACAGAGCTTTAGCTATGACCGGACTGTAAAGAAAGACAGACTCAATGAATTTCTAGAGAATTAACCATTGATAAAAATAAGGAAAGGAATATGAGGTACGTTCGAATATGAAAACAACATAATGTGGCGAACATTTCACACAAATACACAACGTGCACAGAACTACACTTCCATCGTGAGATACGTTTTAATGAATGACAAAGACATCATAACAAATTGGCAGTTGATGGGAATGAGACAGCTATAAATACCACCGTTACAAGTTTGTTTAAATATTTTTTTCGATAAGAATAGAAAGACATACGAAGACACTGGCGTGAAAGAGAAGGAGTGTTTTACCCGTTATAACTGCAACCAACATATTGCTGGTTGTGTCCCACTCTTTCACGTCATGTTTATCTGTTCCTTTTTACGAATGACAAATAGTTTACAACAGAAAATATTATTTTAATTGAAATAAGTAATTAAAGATTTTGTGGAATTGCGTATAAAAAGTGATGCCACGAAACTTTTTCTTGGTCTTGGAACTATTTGTGCACCTTGTACACACACAAAATGGCATTGTAACAGCTCAAATCTAATTTCGTGGAATTATTAGCACACATGCGCTCCATTTGTCGCTCACGTTGCGACTGATCTCAATCAGGAGACGTCACCTGATTTTACATCGCCATCGTTGAGGAGCGTGTGCCGCTTCTTCCGTTTTTAAGAGTTCAATGGAATTAACACTCACATTTAATAATATTCTAGTCAAGAAATGTTATTATAAAGTTAACAATTTTTGGCGTGACAACGTCTTATAAATTGGTTTACCGGGTGACACTTCAAGAAACTGCGTTACGCTCCGCTCACGTTATGCGCTCACAACGAGAGCGAGTGAGAGGCACGCGTCCCTTCCACTCGGGCATGGTTAGCCCGCCTAAGAGCGAGAGAGACAGACATAAAAAGTGAAAGGCACGCGTCCCTTCCGTAAAATTATTTTACCACTCAAAGTCGTTGTCACGTAAAACTTTCGCCCGTATACCGACTTTACAGGCAACCAATTTTTTTTTAACGATAATATTTGATTAGGTTTAGCTGTCGACAATTTATAGTATATATCCCCATGATATTATATTGTAAACAGTAAACACTGTTACAGACCATTTATTGGTAAAAATAATTTACCTACTCACAATTTTAAATTCTCGAAAACAATATAGTAGTTATTGAATAATAGGTGCTTAGGCCTTTCTTCTGTTGCCATAGGTCTCTCTAAAAATATGTCGACCACGCGAATGAAGCCACAGGAATGCAGCACTATGCTAATGATCTGATAACCTAATAATGTATCCGCAGGTATCCGACAAGCAGCACCCCGAGCTACAGTCGCTCAGGAAGCACATCACGTCGTGCTTCTCCGAGATCGCGTGCTTCCTCATGCCGCACCCCGGCCTGAAGGTGGCCACCAACCCTCACTTCGACGGCCGGCTCACAGGTAACGTGCACTCAGCGATCAAAATATTTGGCTTGTCTGGTGGCTTAGGTGGTAGTAGGTCAGTCTGCGAAGCCGTGGGTCGTGGGTTCGATCCCCACCCAGTGCAAATGTTTGTGTGTTGAATTCAAATATTTTTTAAAATATATAAGTATTATATCAGCTATCTGGCTTCCATAGTACAAGCTTTGCTTAGTTTGGGGTCAGATGCTGTTGTGTGTGAAAAAAAAATCTTTGGCCCATTCTTGAGGAGATACCTCTCATTGTGTGTTCTTCCTCAGTCCTGTGGTGGGACTATGAGTCCAGGGTCCATCGGTAGTGGATACAATATCTTTTGACTGATCGTGGTTTTGTGACGCACAATGTTGGTAGGCTAAATGATTAAATAATTAGTCTATTCATTTATTGTGTATGTCATCTTAAAATTGTAAAAACGGTTAGATTACAATCGAAGCTAACGACGTCAGATTAGTTCACAGCTCTGGCGATCTTTACAACTTTACGGTGACATATGTAATAGGACCAGTCGCAAAAATAAACTAATTAATTTGATGTCCACTATACAATAGGGACCATGACGGAGTCAAAAATAGACCATTTTAATTAGTCGCTAAGCTAGAGCAAGCTATTTCTCCACAACAGCAAGTTGTGGAAAAATATAGAATCCGTATTTTTGTATTATCACTTTATAAAAAAATCGACAAAGCTAAAATAGATCGTTAAAATTCGGAGTTGGGTGTGATGTCGCTTGTTTGTAATTATCTTTTGAAGTGAAAACTACTTTTGGCGCACCACAGACTGATTTTTCGTGGGCTGCGAATTGAATTTTAGCGTCGCACTCGGGAATGATAAGAAATCTTTGGATATACTCGGGATCATGACCATTGGTCATTTAGAAATGCGTTTGCATTTCCCATTGACCATTTTTTTTGCCATTGGCCATGCTGACGCATTTTTAGACTACGCTCATGGTCACACCCTCCGGCTTCACCCGCGTAGTTTCTAAAGTAACCTATCAAATTCTGAGTTATGTATAAGTTTTCACTTCTATCGGGAGTTCCTATGACTGCCATTTTATTTATTTTTCTTTTGAAATGTTTGAGTCATTATTCTATGTCATAAAAAATATATTAATTATTTTTCTTCCAAAAAATATTTCTATTTTTTTTATCTGTTCTTCAAACTCTTTAAAAATTGTACAGGTTTTGAAAAAAAAAAAACTTTTGTCCATTAAAATTACTGTAAGTGTGACGTCCCCACTTGCTCCCCGTTGACCCGGCGTCCGTGGCCCGCAGACATCGAGGCGGAGTTCAAGCGGCACCTGCAGCAGCTGGTGCCCATGCTGCTGGCGCCGGAGAACCTGGTGCCGAAGCTGATCAACGGGCAGCGCGTGAAGGCGCGCGACCTGCTGCAGTACTTCAAGTCCTACATGCACATCTACAAGGGAAACGAGCTGCCCGAACCCAAGAGCATGCTTGTCGTGAGTGCTGCTTACATTGTCCTTAAACTATCGCGATGTTAACACATGATATATTGTACGGGGATTCGTAGGCGGGCAGCTTTCAGCAAGTCGACATCTCGATGCGCCTATTTTGCGTGTGAGGTAAGTAGGCTTCACTCCTGCCATCGCAGGTCCATCGTGGAGCGTCCCCGGTGTGCCCAGGAACTTCCGATGAGCCGCTACTCCCGTGCACTCCATGAGCACGGGAACGGCCGTCTCTTCAGCCTCGAGGTAAGCTCTGCAAAGAGGACTGTCGGTAATACCTAGTGTGAATAGGTGTTTATTGTACAAACCGTGACCTGTCAGGGCCTGTAACCAGACGCAACTGTTGCCGATTCAGGTTTAGCAGCTGCCGAGTGTACCGTGTATTACGGCCCCCCAGTGCCGCTCTGGACTGACCACAGTCTGACCTCTTGGTCCAGTTGTCGCTATATTTTTTCAGTGATTTCTCACGCAGCTATTTCCGAACCTGCGACAATGGATCAAAGGCCATAGCGGATCGAGAGGTAACGACGCGGCGGACGAACTGGCGCGGAGGGCATCAGCGGAACAGGTACAAAGCCCTGAACCGATTGCAGTAGGGCAATTGGTTATGGTTGGTTATGTTCACAAACCTCCGTCAGACATTTGTGGCATTCAAAAACTAGCCCCGAAGTGATGGTGTTGCTCTTTAGGGCATGTAGAATTTCCGAGCTGTCAGAGAGTATACGGATGTTATATCCCTGTACCCTCCTGTCGGTGATTATGGTAGCAGCCCTCGTGATGCCCACGCACTCTGCCTGGAAGACTGAAGCCTGAAAGAGTTGTAAGCCCCGAGGGATGTGTGAAAACTGATGTTCAAGTCGGATCTGCGGCAGATAAGGCCAACCCTTTGCCATTTCAGTTTGCAAATGCATTGAATTATGACGATAACCTTGGTTCTCTGGCGGATCACTTCGTTCCGAATTTTATCCCTCAGAGAAACTCCAAGCATAGCTCATGATGTCATGATTTTATAATTTGTTTCCAGGCGACAGCGGAGGCGAACAACCTGACAGCCGTAGCGGAAGCGAAGGAGGTGTACACGACGCTGATGGAGGAGATCTGCGGCGGGGCGAAGCCCTACCTGCAGACGTTGCTGCTGGAGGCCGAGCACGCGCGCGTGCGGGACAAGGCGCTGCACGCCTTCCACTCCAAGCGGAAGATGGGCGGCGAGGAGTTCAGCCAGTCCTACTGCGAGCAGCTCGTGCATGTGAGACCCTCCATCTATCTACTAGCGGTATGGCCAGCCTCCACTCCAAACGGAAAATGGAGGCGTGGAGTTAGTTAGGAGAGAGCAACGGGACAGGGCCCAAGCTACCGGTGGTTAGGGCTGCAGAGAGAGGAACCTCCTGACGATGCGCGCTGTGTCGAGGATGACTGCCGCGTGCATCTGGCCCTTAATACAACCATCTAGCGAAAGTCTCTTGAGGTGTTGGTCGAGACTTTTCGCTATATGGCCGTTTGCCGACACGACTATTGGGACTATGATCGTCGAATCAACATCCCACATGACGGTAACCTCATGAGATCCTTATGTATGCTTAGATCTTAAAAACTCCCAAATAGATTGATGCGAGGTTTTTAAATAGATAGCGTGATTCAAGAGAAAGGTTTATGTTTATAATATGTGCATACAACAGTAGAGAAACACTAATAATTTTAAAGGTTTCTAATGTGATGTCATAAATAAACACATTTTTTTGCGCTTACTTTGCAAACGCTGGCTGAATCTTACGAGATGGATCAAAATAATGTAAAGCAGTATTGTACCCCTTTAAAAGGTCTACAAAAAAGTCAACACTGGTAAATGTCTATCTCTTAGGGATAAGCCACAATAACCTTTTGATATAGAAAATAATTTATTTTTTATTTTCTAAATTATTATTTGTATTTTTAGTATCAGCGGTGGACCCGTGCGAAGCCGGAGCGGGTTGCTAGTTATAAATAAAATAAAATCCAAACATGCGTCAAACGTCAGCCGTGAACCACGCTCCCAAACTGCTAACATTGTCGTGCTCGCAGTTTGGGAGCGCGCCTCCTGCGTCTCGCCCCGTTTAGACGTCTCCGTTGAACGTCTGTGTGATGTATTAGACTGTTGACACTAATGAAAGCATCGTCTCCAGGACTTAGAAGAGCAGTTCAACCAGTTCCGTGCTCACAACGAGAGCAAAAACATCTTCAAGGCGGCGCGCACGCCGTCCGTGTTCTTCGCCGTGGCCATGGTGTTCTACGTGCTAAGCGGAGTGTTCGGCCTCGTGGGGCTGTACCCCGTGGCCAACCTCTGCAACCTGGCCATGGGGCTGGCCCTCATCACGCTCGTCATGTGGGCCTACATCAGGTAACATGACTCGCTCTCACTCGCTCTGGTGTTCTTCTCATCATCATCAGCCTGTGTTCGTCCACTGCTGGACATAGGCATCTCCCATAATACGTCACTCAGCCCTATCCTCGGTCTTACGTCTCCAGCCGCCTTCATCACCATAATGTTTCGTATGTCATCACTCCCATCTAGTCTCAGGAGGTTCTACACTACGTTTACCGATTCGGTCTCCACTCCAGAACCCGTCTACCTCCACGGTTATCAGGTCTGCGACAGATGTGACCGGCCCACTGTCACTTCAGTTTGATAAATACGCTGAGCTATGTCGGTGACTTTAGTCCTCTGACGAATTACTTCATCGTAGATGCAATCCCTCAGAGAAACCACAAGCAAAAAGCTCAAATTCGCTTGCTGAGCGAATTTGAGCTTTTTATTCATAATAAAATTATAGTTTAGCATGTCAAAAAAAACTCTAAAATGATCGTACTACTATTATAAATGTCAAAGATTGATGATCTTTCGGTGACGAGTGCAGTGCTAGGCAGTTTGAACTTGTCATGTTAAATATCTTCCTGGCATTGTGCTATTGTGGATAGGCGAGTTGCTTACCATCTGACGCATGTCTTTCTCTTCACATCACTTTATATTATCAAAACTAACATCGTATGTTTGCTTCCCAGGTATAGCGGAGAAATGAGAGAGTTTGGCGTCACTATAGACGATTGCGCCAATGTGCTTTGGGACAATGTGAGTATATCGATATTTATTTATACCTAGCTGTGCCAACCGGTGCTATACGCCCTCTCCGTGGCTCAGCCTATCCAATGCATAAATATGTAATCAAATCAATGTGGTTATCCACTGTTTTTTTTGTTTCAATCCCGAAATAGGGCATAAAAAATAAGCAATAACAATTTTATTCAATCCTATGACGGGTCTTTCATTAGGAGCTTCTTGTCCTTTCAATTCAAATAAAACGAAATGTATGTGAGATATCTTCGAATTTTCTTTTATGTGATACAAAAGAAAAAATACGTGTATTTTTAATCTAAGTGATTGTTTTTCTTTTTTAGTCACCATGTCTATTGTGATGACGATAAAATGGCGGAAACGCGCGGTACGTTGTAAAAACCCATTTTGACAAAACAATTTTATTGTTTGTATCTGCTATTGGATGCCATAATCCGTTTATGATGGCAATACATACAGAATAAATGACATATAATTTGACAGATTTGGTTTCAACAAGATGGCCGTTAACAAATGTCAAAGTTTGGAAGTCCCGTTAGTACGCATTCTATATTATCACTATGTAAATGTCACAGTCAACTAGCTTAATCAGCCTTTCAATCAACAGCCTAGTCTGTTAACTAAATAGTGCCGTTTTATTAGCGCCCTGAACGATATTCTGTTGTAGCGTTTGAAACAACATTTAATAAACTGGCTGGCTAATGTTTAGGCCATTCGTAAGGTAAGGTAAACATGTGACACATAAAAATGATGAAATATCTGACACAAACTTTATTTAAGAGGCCTATTACATTTTCACCGTATTTTTGCACAAATGTATCTTCATTAAAATTCTTATTCTGAGAGAAAAAAAGATTTTGGCTACCAATTTTTTTTAATGCATTACTATTGTAGTTATTTTCAATGTAAATGGATTTTTCAATTTTGTTTCATTGGAAACATCAGGTAAATGATATTGATGAGTAAAAATGTATACTCAAATTTCATTCAATTTAAATAATATCAAGAGGGCTCATTGAAATTTTATTGACTGTGGGTTATCTACGCTTAGCATCTCAAAATCGTAGAACGTCCAGGGTAGGGTAGGGTAGTAGGGTAGGTAGGAAAGGGTAGAAATTCCAGTGATACTATATGGCAACGTGTACAATGGTATTGTATGGGCAATGTTTTCACTTGTATGGGTAGTCCCTGTGACTATTTTTCTTTAACCGCCTTCAAAAAAGAAGGAGGTTATCAATTAGTTTTATGTTTTTTTATGGATGTTACGCGATAGCGCCGCCAGTTGGGAATCGATCTTGGTGGTTCTTATTTTGTTTGATAAACCGTAGTTCAGAGGTGGTCTCATACAAATTTTATCGTAATCGGTTTGGCTGTTTTGGAAATATGAACAAATAAACATTTTAATTTTAATATAAATACAAATCATTTATTGATATCAGAAAGTTACAAGTCGGAAGGTAATAGGGATGTTAACACTAATCACGCATTAATGTTTAATGTTAATTTTATGATAGTTTGCATTAATAGAATATCGAAAATCACATTAATATAATTTAATATTTCGTAGTAAATTTATTATACATGCTTTTAAATGCCATACAATTTTTAATCTGTTGTCACGTGACTGGAAATACCAATATGAATTATTACGTCACTAGTCGCAAAATAAAATGTCGAAACTGATTAAACTGTTTACTTTTCTGCATTTTTATTATAGTTTGCGATCTTAGCGACGACGATTTTGATTGTTTGTATTCAAGTAATGATAAGAAAACCATAAACTGGTAAAATTATACAGTGATGAATCGCGACCAATGTTTTGCGACTAGTGACGTAATGTCAGTCGTTAGTGTTTTAGCGGTAAAATTCAAAATTAGTCTAATATTGTATATTTACTCATCGAAAATACTAATATTTTGAAATAAAATGTTATTTTTTACGGTAAACAAGGGTCAATCTTCAAAATAAAAGCAGTTCCGAAAAATTATTAACATCCCTATTTATGTCACTAGCACTGTCGTGTGTGTGTGAGAGCAATTATGTACATACTTATACATTATTTATAATTATTGTAATTAACAATTACAATAATCAATTAATACAAATAAAATATAACATATTTTGGTATTGTTAACGGTCTGGCAGCTTCATCAGTTCGTCAATGGCATAAAAGAGGTGCTCGTGCAACCAAGCTTTTAACTTCCGCTTGAATCACGCGGCGGAAGGTGCGTCCCGTACGACCGTCGGCAGGCGGTTGTATATCGCGGGCCCTCCAACATAGACCGACCGGTAATATATAATTATTTTCTGAAATGGTTGTGTGATTGTTGCAGGTGATGAAGCCGGTATACCAGACCTGCCTGGAGAAAGGTATGGAGCACGCGGCCGCGGCGGCGGCGGAGCGCGCGCTGGGCCCGCCCACGCCCACGCCCAACGGCAAGCACAAGCAGTTGTGATGCGCGCGCCCGGGCGCCGGCCCCGCGCTCGCCCGGCGAGCCGGCCTCTGCGTCCTTGTAAATATCACTTGAACGACCTACACACTTTGAAACTCTCAACTTTGTTCAACTGTTAACGTGGTTCGACCACAGGGTTTTGAACTTTGAACCACAGAGTTTTGGATTTTGAACCACAGATTTTGTTCTTTGAACCACACAGTTTTGTACGTTGAATCGCCGAGTTATGACCTTTGAACCACAGAGCTAGTGCCAATTCTTTGAGATCCTTCGTTGAGAGAGATAGATTTGAAGATTCCTTGTCGCTTTGGCGGCGGAAATCACTTAAGTGTTTGCTCAAAGATTCAAGACTACTGTAGTGTCTCAGTTTTAATTAGGACTTAATCGCGACGTGAATGTTTTCAGAAAGATACTTCCTGAAAATCGTTTCAATCGCTTTAGTGTGAGATCACTTAGATAATTTAGGACTCATTTTAGTAAACCTAAAATGCTTGAGTGATTTTAGCAACAAGGTAATCTCAAAGATCTAGAGCACGTTGATGTTATTCTGAAATGCTAAGTGGTTCAAGGGATTCGGTGTCACTTTATTGGACGATCACTTTGGTCAGTATGAATTAAAATTGGTGATTATCATTTGCTGTGGTTCAAAATGAGTGACTTAGTCGCTGAACTAAACTGTTCGAAGTCTTGCTATCGGGAGTAGGCTAGTGGTGAAGTGGTCAAGTGTGCGCTGTCGACCTGGGTACGTTGACGGTGTCTCATGATGTGACGTTTCTACGGGGCAATTATAAACGACAAAATTTTTATCGTAACGAAATATTTGATATTAAGATGTGATCTGATTCTACAAATTAAACCTTGGTTTTCTATACTTCGCGTACAGTTTTAAAATGGCGGCTTGACGACCAATCAGAGCTCGCATTTCAGAAATGACGATTGGTGTGACGCCATTTTGTTTTTGAAGTCGGTATAGAAAATCAGAGTTAACAGATACAAAGAATTTGACAAAAACGTTTATATATTTTTTTTTTGTATAAAGACTATGTAAATACTACGTCTTGCCGATTTTAACTGCTATTGTATAAACGCATCTACAAAGTCAGTTGACGCGACTGCCCCGGGATCGGTCGTGCTAGGTTAGTGATTATAAAAATTGTGACTCGAAATCTTCCATCTTGGGCTTTTAATCATATTTTAGTCGAGAAATGTTGAATTTGGTGTGTAATCATATTTTATTGTGTTTTACCCGACTGCAATAGGAAGGGTTTATTTAGGTAGTGTTCCGATTTGAGGGGATTGTCTGTGCTCGACTGTTTGCCTTCACTTCGTTATATCATATATTTTAAATTTGTGGATCGCGTTTTGGCAAATAGTGTGGAACGTGAAGTAGCGGACAAAACGAGCGAGGTCAGTGGCGTTCATTGAATAATGTCTAGGGACGCCTAGCGGTAGACCGCTATAAGTCAATGACGACGAAACCACGTATGCGGTACGCTTTTTGTGGCGTCTCGATCGCTCTTATTCGGTTAGTAGCAAAAGCTGGTTCGCAACGGATGTAATTAAACGTTTTAGAGTAATGTATCTGTCAAAATAAATCTGAAAATCACAAAGGTAGCGCCAATATTTCATTTTGTAAGATACATTTATACAATGGAACTTTGGGCCACCGTTATTGAAATTAAGAACGGTCTTTTACAGATATTTGTGTATAAAACTGGGGATGGTAAATTTCGCACCATATGTGAGCAAGCTACAGTCGCTTATAAGTGAGCTCGTCAGAACTGACTATGTTTCGTGAGTTTGCCGCTATGATATTGATTCATCGCTCGAGAATCAACTGACAGAGAGCCACAGATTTTACCCAATCAGGACAATTATGTTAGGGTCTTAGAGCAGCCTGTTCTGACACTTTTAAAGTAAATTCGACCTTATACTCGTATCGGTAAGCTCGTCGCTGTTGCAACTCTATCTCCGAATTCGTTGCGAGATTTCGCATTGCAGATACGTCTATCAATCTTCTAATTTATAAAATTATCGTGTCACAGTGCTTGTAACCAAAATTCTCCGAATCGGCTAGACCGAGTTTTATTAAATTCTTTATATTTGATAAGACTGAGATTCGGGTTTTTTTTTGTTGTGTGAATATCAAAAATACATTTAATTTTTAATTTTCACCCATCTACCACAAACCCCATTTTACGAGGAGTGCGAGTTTAAAAGTCAAAGTTATTTATTCATAAATGTACAATTAGATAGATAGATGACTCTTTATTCTTTTTAGAAAAGGGTGAAAACAAATTTACACAAACACATTGAATAAAAGTTGCCGTCCAAAAGCACTGTTGCCCACCAATCTCCTCGTTTGGCGGTCTATCTTTCTACGTGACATTGGCGAAATTGTGAGGCTAAACCACAATAAAAGCCATAAGCCAAAAGTTGAAGTTGAACTCTTTATTGTGACACAAAAACAGAAATATTACAGTAGAACACTTATGAACTAGCACTACAAATGGCGGCCTTATTGCTTAGAGCAATCTCTTCCAGGCAACCAGCTTAAAGGAAATTCGCCTACAAACATGGTTAGGCGAAGCGAGGTGACACTTTTACTACGTCAAGAGCGCACACAGTGTGAGATGTTAAAATTAAATAAACCTCTAATTAGTAAAGAGTTGTATTATGCTATGTATAGACTCCTAGTTCAAGTTATACCAGATACGAGCTTAGGGTCGAGTTTCCTTTGTCAGTATGGAAGCGCCGCGTCCTTGCGGGCCTGAGCGCCCGAGCTCGCGACACGTTGCTCAAACGTCGAAGAATAGTCTTGAATTGTTTGACGATTTTAGAACTTATTAATCTGTGTAAATTACGGTTGTACGTGAAATTGTGAATACCATAGACAATATATACAATTTATTATACCATATACTAATTGATCGTTAGTTTAGGTTATTTTTATTTGTTAAATAAATGTTTTGGTGCGTATAATGTAGGTACCATCACAACATCCTATAGTTTAAAAATAGAAGCGAAAATCTTATTTAATCCCGAGGATCTAGATGTACTGGGTTTTCAACAATTTCATGCACCTAAATAATTTGTCTATGGTCATTGCATTTTATACATACAGCAGGGCACATGAAACTAACTTTGTTCCATAGCCATTTCACCTTAAACGAAACTTTTGATTAAATTATCTGAAACAAAGTGCAACTAATCGCTATCCTTTTAGTAAGGGGCCCTTGATAATCTATTTGGTTTGAATGCGAATCTTACGGTTCTAAGTCTGGTTCGGTCTTTGAAGAACTCTTACAAAGATGTCATACACATGTACATGTAGTATGTTTTCTACACAGATTCATACAACATACGGCTTCTTATTCTGTAGCCAATTCGTTCGTACGTACGCAACTCTTGCGGTAAGACTGTCGATTCGGAAATGAGTCGCCGCAGTGTTGTTATACGGTTGTTTTTTACAACAAGACAGTTTTGTAACGTCTCTAGTTTTCTATTTCGGACGCTGACTACGTTTTCTAGAACGATGCGCTCTCTATCAATACTTTCTCAATGGGTGCCTTTGTAATTGTTTTATTATATACGGAATATTTGCTGTAATTATACAGTTTAATGCACTACGTGCACTTTACAGGTTGACCCGTGAATGTGATGCATGACACTGCGTCGAAATATCAAGAACTCATTCTACCATAGTTATAACCACGACAAATATTCCATAAAAAATAAGACTAGTGTAGTAACCGTGATAGCGGAAAAAAATATTGGCAAAAGATTTTTATAACAGCCATTTATTTGTTTCAAAAATATTTTTTTGTATTTCTTTGTTTCGTAACCCTGTGTCAGCATGCGAGTGCCCTGTGGTGTGTCGTGCACATGCTCAGTTATGTTTAGTGGGTCCGAGGTAACGGCGGTGTGGGGCGTCTAAGCTACGGTAGTATATTGTTTGTACAGTTAGTGAATTTTAACATAGTTGAAACTTTAGTCTAGTGAGATAACGCTGCTGTGGTCTGACTTAGGGATGTTTTGCGAAGCAAAGACGTACGCGTTGCAAAAATGCTATATGCTAACATTTATATGGTAAGGAAACCTTTGTTAAAAGCAGTCATATCAAAGATATTTTAACTTCTTATCTCGTAGTAGGTAGGGATGGGATATCAAAGAACTATAGTGGCAACCGTCCAACCTTACTAACAAACCGACATCTTTACCCCTCTCTTAAAAGAATCTAACGTAGGTTTTGTCGAGGAAGACGGGCAAAGGTATTTCCAGTGTGGTCACTACTCCCACCACTTTTTGACTACTTATCTTTGTCTTACACAAACCCGTCCAAAACCCGCCTTTAACTAACTACACGAGTAAAAGTCGTAGCTCGTGTAAGGAATGTCAACCAGTAATGAGGCATATTCTCGATCCAAGTAGACCGGTTAAAGATACGAGTAGTTTTCAATTTCACCAAGTGTGGCGCCATTGTTTCATTTTATGAAATTTCTCGAACAAAATGAAACGGTAGCGCCACCTATGGTGACATTGAGAACTATCTTTAACAGTTCTATTGGCGTCTTGAAAACACCTCAAGGCTTTTGCACTCCCAAATAATACATTGCAAAATCTGTTTTTTTTCCAGCCAGACGACACAGTTTACATACAGACAAATATGTATAAATATAACTTAAATCCTTAAACTTCGGAGGGCATCATCAGATCATAGCAGCGTTAAATAATAATACTTTAAATGAATATTCTAAATACGAAACGCAATCGCAACGGTCGCTGCTCGCTGTCCTTAGTTATAAACATCTTCAAACTGACAAACAAGCAATACACAGCGAGCAGAGTCCGCAATATGTCAATAATTAATGTTAATAATGTGTTATTTCTAAAGAAATTATGTTTTTGCACAAAGCTATTATTTAACAGTTCATGTTTTTATTTTGATTCCAAAATAAAAAAATGCTTTGTAGTTTTTTTTTATCTGGATGACACATCCGAAATGTTGCCAGTCGTAGAGAAATATACCTACTGTGTTGCCAGGCTGCGAAATCACTTGTTAATCTATGATCAGTTGAAAATTGTACTTAATATCCATTGTTGCCGAAGACAGGTTGTTTGTGTTAAATTGTGAAATCCTTGTGTTGTTTTGAATTACAGATGCGTTAGTTTTATCAAGCATATTATAGTTTTATTAATTATAATAGTTTTAAAAGCATGAACTAATTCCCTAGTGCAGCGCATGTCCGTACAGTCTGTAAAAGCGATATTATTTCGTGATCGCCGGGTTATGTAGTACTTTATCTTTGGAAATCTTTCTAATCACTTACTAAGCCGATAGAGCGTGCTCTGCACATCATAGAAAACATTTTTTCGTGTGGTGCCAACCCTGAAATTATTCAAAAAGTAGGCAAGAGTATCTTTGTGTAGAACAGAAAAGTTTGAACAGTTTATAAATAAATAGATTTTAGTAATTTCAGGATTGGTCCCACAGTCCAAAGTTATAATGATATGCAGAACGTAACGGCTTCGGCTTAATACTCTGCGTAACTCAGCACTTATATAGAAAAGCTGTCTCTAAGCTTTTATAGACACCTGCCGCCTTTACAGACTTATGCGTTTGTACAAATCAAACAAATAATGCGATTTTACTGCAGTGACGATGAAGATTATGTTTAAAAATCATTGTTTGAACGTTTCGTTTGCTTGTTGTATAAAAATAGCGGGCACTTTTCGTTTTCGCGCCCGAAATGTAAATAGTTTTAACCATTGAAACATATCTTATTCACTCACTTTTTATACTGGGTACGTGCGATGGCGCGGCAGTGACTAAAAAAAAATAGAAATTATCTTGAGGTTGTCGTTATCAGATGCGTATAAGACCTGTACTAAACTCATAGGTTCGAATCCCAAAAATCGCAAAAAAGCAGCTCTATACAAAAGAGTCCCTTGGACTTGACAAAATAATCAATAGATTATTTTCACGATTTTGCATGCATAATGGTGAGCAGGAAAAAAATGTCGAAATACGTTGTTGACTCGGGTCGAGTGACAAGGTAAAAGTTGTGTTCTAAATACAAAACTGCAGTACAATATTAATTTGATTTACCGTAATCATTCATTCAAATTTGCCATATATTTTTTGTAGATTTCTCAGGCATGGTTTCAGACAAAAGCCACGAACACAGATGGTTCCTTGGCTTGTTATATGTCACGCAATAACTTGAAAACTACTTTTCCAATTTCATCCATATTTTTTTAAGTTTTAGAAACTGCTTTGCTTCGTAAGAACCTTGTTACGAAATTAGTTTTTAAGAAAGACAGATAATTTAGGAGGAAAAAGGTAAGACAGGAAGTTGGTCTCGTCAGCTATTAGAAAAAAAAAATAGTTATATTTACTATGATAGTTTTAATTTACTGTCGCGGCATCGCGCATACGGGTTAGTAGACGTAAAAGATTATTTTTCTAAAATATGTGCCAATTTAAGCGGGAATTGTGTTGTATCTCGGCAGGTTAGGGGAGCAAAAAGTATTTGTTGTGAGAGATGTAATAGAGTTTATTTTGTTGGTTTAACTTTAACGAAATAAATTTGGTTTGTACTATTTATAATTGTATTATTTCTGGCCTACGATCTTCTATATGTCACCGTTATACCCATAGTAAACACCGTTGGATAAGAATCTGTCGAAATATTGTAAACCATCACATACTGTTTACTTTGCGCGCGTCTTTTTCGCGCGCGATTAGTTGAACGTCATCATATACTCCGCGCCGCCATACTTATTTTTGTAATAAGTAAATTTGTTTGTTTTCGAATATAAATGTACGATATAACTTAAGATAATAATAATACGATATAATCCCACGCTAGATCTGGTTTGTTTATAATCTAAAATAAACTAACCTGACACAAAACGCCCCACTGTAATATCGACCAATCGCGCGACGGACTGTGATCTGACGGTTTCACTTCGATAGATTACAATCTACCGAAAAAGAATGCGTTAAATTGTAAACAGTATGAGGGTAGGATTTCATGGAGCGGTTTCAAACCGCGCCCGCGCGCGGGCGCGAACCGCGACGGGCGACGATTTTTTTCAAAACTCACGAGACCGCTGATTGTAGCGGTTCGCGCCGCGCGCGGGCGCGGTTGGAAACCGCGCGGACGTGCGGTTGGAAGTCAGTAGCATAGCGTAGGGAGGGCGGTAGGGCGGCCCGCTCGGGGCGGCACTTTGAGGGGTGGCAAATTTTAGATTAAATAATAATATATTTAAGGTCAGATTTTTCTGCCAAGGTAGGCATTTACGCTGCCTCGCGCGCTCTGATGTCCCACTTTGTGCGGAATCGGTGCCACAGTGCAGAAATAACACTAAAGTATTGAATAAATTGAACTAAGTAAATAAATAATAATATGATATGGTCTACGACGGCGCTTACTTCTCTAACAGAAACAAATACACTCTCGACTCGAAAATCCCAAGGTTCGAACCATTACGAAAAACTCACTCTGGCAATGCGTTTCACAGCCTAAGTAGTACTTCTTATTACAAAGGTGGAGATAAAACTCTTTGTTAGATTCTTTAATCTATGATGAACGATGTTATTTTTTTCAATTTAGAGAAATTGTTGTTTTTTTTTTTATAGAAAAACTTTAATTTAAAAAACCCGACTGCAAAAAATCAACACATAAAAACATTATGTACTATGTGATGATACTTTGGCGATTGACACTAATCTAACAATATCTTAGTTATAAAAATCCATCCAGGTGTTTGGAAGAAACGTGGGAATAAATAAATTTACAAACATACCAGATACACTCGAAAACCATAATTCTTCTTTCAGTCGGGTAAAATGGCAATAAAGGAAATAAATAATATTTTTTTATCGCAGCCGCAAATTAAGAAAAGCTTGTATTATCTGTAATCTGTATATGTATTTTATTCCACAAATTGTTTTAATTTCTTATTCTATGACGATTTCTGAGAAACTTTTTTGACTCCGACTATATTGACTAAGAACTTGTCAGAGTGAATCTCTACTCGTAGAGTCTTGCGGGAGGAGGCCACGAAATGTTTTGCGATAAGGCGTAAGAGCAAGATTAAAGTCGAAGCGTTCGAAACAGACTCTGGAAATGATGGAAGAAGAAGAATCTATTTAAGCTGTGTGGCAAATTGTATAGAAGACCAATGAGTACAATCAGCCCCTTGACATAGCGTTTGTGGGCTATGAGAAAGCATGACGGATAACTTAGTGAAAGTCTGGTTGGTCATGGAATCCCTACAGCGATGCCAAATTGACAGCCGAGAAGCCGAGATATATCGAGGTAGATATTTGTATATCGCCGCAACTATGACTGTTCAAGTTCGAAACTCGCTGGATTAGACTGGACGTGACATTTATAATTACGGCAACAGGCATATCTCACCAAACGATATCGTCGTAATGGCCGAAATCTATGTATGGCGGGGATCTACAAGAGATACTGATGGGCCTTGTTTACGCCTCCCAGCGCATCGGTCTCCAAATGAACCTATATAAAACCGTGCACCAGTTGAAAAGCGTGCTGTGAAACGAGCAATGGTTGGTGTTTTTCTGAGTGATCGTATACGAAACGAAGTCATCAGTCAGTGGACCAAAGTTATTGACATAGCTCAACGTATTAAAACAAGCGGAAGTTGACTGTGTCCTCGAGGTCAACCATAAGTTTAGCATGTTTCAGTAAAAATTGACATAACTGATGCGTTGGTAATGAAAAAGTCACTAAAATAAACACAGGATTTTTACCTTAACCTTAAATCATACAAAAATGTTCCGCCAGGCATTAAACACTCACTAGTTCTAGTGATAAAGTCAAATTAAGTTAGCCATATTACATTATTTATTAAAACTAGTTCTCGTTATTATCATGTGATGAAAAGTAGCCCACATGTAATCTATTATCTAATCTGCAATAAACTTATATTTTATTGCAGATAATAGATTACAAGCAAGCAAATACTTGATGCATTCGAGAGGTAGAAAAACCCTATCCTATTTTACAGAATAGCCTACAAACACTAAAAAGTACAAAAGTTAAAATAAAAAAACATAAAAAGTTACGTTTAAAATAACCGACTTCAAAACCACAAAAAGGCATTCAAAAGCGAAAAGTAAATTACTAAGGGCAGCACTATTTTTGTTTCTCCCGCCCCTCAACCGACTGCCAGAACATTGACTTATATAAGTATGGACCAGACCAACCGTACGAAAAAAAAAACACCGCATTGGCCCTAAAAACATTTTTAGGGCCAGTGTGACTCTGTTCACAGCGTTCAATACGCGGAAGTAAACGAGTATTTGGTGGGCATTAAAATTCATAATTGTGTGCTAAAAGGTTGCAAAAACTACGACACAAAGAAAGATGGGATATGGTATCATCAGTAAGTATGTAATCTTAATTTCCTTTTGTTGCTGTTAGTTTAATAGGTATACATTTTTAAAGTGATATTATTTTTCTACGGATTTCCACAAAATAACCGCCATTGAACGCGTGAAGTGGACGAAGTAGCCTTGTACAAACGTGATTTTTGTTGTTGTTTTATTGTTATCGAATTTAGTGCAAGTGATTTTGAATTTTGGGCTTTAATAATATAACAAAACGTAATCCGTCTTATTCCAAAACACGGACTAATTATAGTACTGGAATTAAGCCAGGTTTAAACTAAGTCTAAGCGTTATTACAAAACGAAGTTTTTCTTTAAGCCACGTACTATCTATGATCCTAAAGATTAACCTTCGAACCCCTAGTTTAACTATGGACTTACTTCGCATCTGTCATTTTAAGGTTAGGACAACACTTGTTTCTTCCATATTTAACAATTTGAACTCTCGCAATAGGGATGTTAACACTAATCACACATTAATGCTTAATGTTAATTTTATGATAGTTTGCATTAATAGAATATCGAGAATCACATTATTATAATTTAATATTACGTAGTAAATTTATTATAAATGATTTTAAATCCTATATTTTTAATCTGTTGTCACGTGACTGGCTACACCAATATGAATTATTACGTCACTAGTCGCAAAGCAAACTGTCAAAACTGATTAAACTGTTTACATTTCTGCTTTTTATTATAGTTTGCGATCTTAGCGACAACAATTTTGATTGTTTGTATTCAAGTAATGATAAGAAAACACATAACCTGAACATACAGTCATGAATCGCGAACAGTATTTTGCGACTAATGACGTCATGTCAGTTGTTAATGTTTCAAAATGAGTCTAATATTGTATATATACTCATCGAAAATACTAATGTTTTGAAATTAAATGTATTTTTTTACGGTAAACAAGGGTCAATCTTCAAAATAAAAGCAGTTCCAAAAATTGTTAATATTGTTGTATACCGTTGGGCTATCTCAGGCTTAACCTTGGACTAAGTAGTCTTTGGATAGTCTGAGTTTTGTAATTGGGACCGTATCAAACCTGGATTAGTTAGTCCTGGTTTAAACCTGTACTACGAGTATCTTAGTTTTTTGGAATAAGACAATAGGCTTAATCTACACTTAGGTTTGAGTACATTACAAAGAGAAAATATTCGTAAATACTTTCGAATTTTTGTGTTTGCATTGAATAGGATTTGAAACTAATGAACCGATGAAAAAAAAAAAATGAATGATACTCGTACATTAATAAAATACTTTTGCTATGTTTATTATTGTATTTAAATATTTGAGAAACTATTTTGAATACCTATACATATGTAGTTCGTTTAGAGTTTATAGTAAAAATTTTATTCACATATATAATTCCAATTGCAAGTAAAAAAAATATGTATGAAATTACGTTTTTTTTTGTACAATGCTATGCCGTCTTTTGTCGTCAACGCGGCACTAACGTAGTTCGTATGATTTACAGATCTCGCTGTTTTAGCTTGTATTAAGAAGTTTTCTAAAAAATGTATAGTAGGGCGCATCCTTCCTTTTGAAATCATTGGCTGCAGATGGCTAACGCGTCGCTGCGCGCGCAACCGCGCGGTCGCTACGCGGGCGCCGCGCGGTACCCGCGTAGCGACCGCGCGGTTGCGCGGGCAGCAGCGCGGTAGCCACGCGGGCGCCGTGCGGCACCCGCGTGGTAGCGCGGGCGTAAACCGCCTCGTGAGTTTTGAATTCAATTTTTACACACAAATCTGCATCCTACAGAAGACGCGGGCCCGCGCCCGCGCGCGGGCGCGGTTTCAAACCGCTCCGTGAAATCCTACCCTGACAGTCCGCAATATTTCGACAGATTACAATTTCGTTAGAGAGATTGTAATATGACTGTGTTTACAAGCTTACGGAGATATGTAATATACATACCCGATATTATTTGTGGGTTTACAGATATTCCTTAGCCCTTCATCAAGGCAGAAGAAGAAGAGGTCATGTCCCTGTGACCCCTCCCCCCCGCCCTCCAGACTCTTCATCATCAAGGTGAGCGACCTACCCGCTAAAAACCATCACTGTGTTGGTCGAGGATCACGACGAGTCAGGACATCTATGTACAGTCCTGCATAAGAGTGTTCAACGGGACGCGGAAAATAGCTGCTGTAGATAACCGTTTGAAACTTTAGTCGAACTAGACTGACTCAAAACATGTGAGTAACCCGTAAATTAAAGTGGTATACCTACGTCGCTTATGGTTATAAAATCAACAACAGATGCTGTCGTTTTATCAGCCGAGAGAGGTGGTTATTTAACTCCCGACCGGCGGATAAAATATTTTTTCACAACCTCTTCAATATGGATATCAAATGAACTCTTTCACTTGATATTTGATTCTTGACTAGTAGAATGTTTTACAAATTGCAAATCCGAGATAGTTGAGGTAGAGAGATAGATACTCGTACATTAGTGTTAAACTGTTCCTTGTCGAAGTTCGTCGGAAATTACTTCAAGAGGAAGGGAATTCCATAGTCTTCAGTCCGTGGTCGAAATGATTGGGAGAACCGAACCGGACGGTTTGACATTTTCAGTTTGGCTAACCAGCCCATAACCATGTGCCTGATGTTTTTGTCGGTATCGGGTAGTGCGGTACAATGATATATGTAGGTACATTAGATTAATAAGCAGCCTACTAAATGTTCCCACTGTTGGGACTCGGGGCCTTCTCTCGCAAGGAGAGATTCCTGGCCTTAATCCACCACGATGGTCCAGTACAACTTGGTGTATCATGATTTCGAAAGATTCTAGAGCTTACATCGGTTTCCTTAGGATGATTTCCTTCGCTTTGTTTAGTTAGCGGTATTACGCACATGACTTCGAAAAGACAGTCGTGCGTGTGGGATTTGAACCCGGGGCGCAGGGCTCCGGATCGGTAGTCGCCGATCTTCCGACCAGCCGTAACTTGAATTCAGATTCAATAAGTTCAATGCCGGTAATTCTGAAATTCAGATGCTGGTATTAAATCAAAAATGTCTTCTGAACATTCCTGAAAATAAATTCTATCTTAAAAGTATCTTACGAAGACGCTCGTCACTAGGCAAAAAGCCGGACGGAATACACATAGCCAAGATGAAAACATTAGCGATGGGACAATGCGCTGATTAGAGAATCCGAGCACGAGTAGCCCAGTAGCCTCGTAGTGGTAATAGATGGCAACCTCGTCGTCAGAGATGTATAAGATACCCTATACAAAGTATCTGAAATACAAGATGCAAGATACTTAAGAAAAAAGGATTTCAGATACCAGATACAAATACTTTTCTAAAAGGTATCTGAAATACTAGATACAAAATACGTATCTTACAAATACTTTTTAAAGATAAAATACTTTTGTAAGAAAAAAACATATAATTGAACTTAAGTTTATTCATGCGAGAAAACAATTTTCGAATAAATATATCGCGTTGTATAAATCAAGGGAAAACTAAACTTCTTAACAAATTTTTAAATAATTATTCGGTCCAGTTTTCCAGATGTATTAAAGTAGGGACTGACCAAATTAATAATAATTGACTTGGTACTACATGGATCTCAGAACTTTTTACGTTAGAACAACTGGCGAGACTTGTTTTTTTTACGAGGATTGTTGTATTTAACCCCCGACCAAAAAGGGTGTTATAAGTTTGACGTCGACGTCTGTCTATCTGCCTGTCTGTCTGTCTGTTTGTGTGTCTGTCTGTGGCACCGTAGAGCTCAAAGAGATGGGCCGATTTCGATGCGGTTTTTCTTATTTGAAGGTTAATATCGATTCAAGATGGCGCCACCACAAAATAGCGGACAAAATATTTCTTCACAACCTACCTCAATATGGGTAATAGGGCTTGACTAGTAGAATACTATACACTATAACAAATTTTAAAATCCAAGATGGCCGCCACCACAAAATGGCGAATCACATTATTTTTCACTACTACCTCAATATGGGTATTAAACGAAAGGGCTTAACTAGTAGAATACTTTGCACTATGTTAAATTTCAAATCCAAGATGGCCGCCACTACAAAATGGCGAAATACATTTCTTTTTTCACAACTACCTCAATATGGTATCAAATGAAAGGGCTTGACTAGTAGAATGTTGTAAATATAACAAATCTGAGGTAGTCAAAGATTATATATAAGATAGGGGTTAATCAAATTTTTAATTTTGTTCTTGTTTATGAAATTATTTTATGTTTTAACATTAGATATATTGGATGTTTGTTGCTCAATTACGTCGTAGTAATCGACATGGAAATAAAACATCGATGTTTTTTCCGATGTAACATCCGATTGTCACATCGATATATCCTGCTAGTCCTACTAATATTATAAATGTCGTTGTATGGATGTTTGTCACTCAATCACGTCGTAACTTTGGAACACTTTCAACCCCAGTCTGGAAAACATTTTTATCCCAAAAAATAACGGGAACAACAAGGGTAATACCGCGGGGTACTGCTAGTTAATATCATAAAAAGAAAAGATTTTATACTTTAGTGCGAGAGATTAAATATATTTTTTCTTATTTTGCACACAACATAACTTTGATTAATATATTTATCTGAGTATATCACTTTTACTGACTCACCTTATTTACTATATTTATTATTTAAAATATCGATGTATAATCGATATATGTTGATAATCGGTTTGATTCGATGCATCGTAAGAAAACATCGATATATGTACGAGTATATATGGTCCATTCCTACTCCTGTGCCAGTTTAAATTAAAATCACAGTAAACAAATTTCGTAATTTTTTGTACAGAAAATATCCATGTTTTTAGATATCGATGTTTTTCCACATCGATGTTTTACATTCGATGTTAACATCGATGTTTTCTAATATCGATCATCTCTATTCGAAACACCATACAACACGTGCAAACAAAAAAAAAATACGGAATGAGTGACAGTGACAGGAATAGACAGGACATCTTAGTCGATGACATTTGTTGAACGATAGTGTCGCCATCTGTCATTTGGTTCCCGACCATATCCGTGATTTTTTTTAAACGACGCGCATCGTTCAGTTGCTTTCGGAGAGAAAAACTGCTTTTTTAGTTTATTTTAGTAAAAGTATCTTACGGAAAAAGTATCTTCAAAATACAAAGATAACCGGAAAATGTATCTAAATATAAGATACAAAATAGAAAAATAAAAGTATTTGAAATACAAGATGTAAATACGTATTTTGTATCTTGTATCTGTATTTTAGATACTTTTATCTAAGATACGTCACATCTCTGCTCGTCGTCCATGATTGTTTTATAGGCACAGAGTTGTCTCCAATCCAAAGTAGTTTACTTTGGATTGGAGACTGAATAGGTGATGATTATAGAGATGAATAGGCGTATAAAAATCTCTTCGACCATGGATGTTCTACTTTATTGCCATATTTTTTTTATAGTGTAGTGTCGGGACGAGCAGAGCATGCGCCTGATGATATGTTGATAAGCACACCCCTGCTTAGAACAGTATAGTGTCAAGCAGCTATTCAACAATGAAGCATCCTAATCATTACATAGCACTGCTAGCTCGTCGCCCAGAAAAATTAAATTATTTATATCTATGCCCTGTTCATTTCTCTGGAAACATTGCCCTTCTTGCTTGGAAAACAGTACATACTATAACTGCCGAATATGTGGTACTTCCTCAGGCGTACTCGGCAAAGCGGTCTGCCCCTACAAAACTATGCAAAATTCTAAAACTACGATTCTACACAATACTAGTAATTTTATTGAAATAATTCTCGGTAAGCATGGTTTACTTATAATTCGACGTACAGAAACTAGTAATCCGAGACTACAAAAAGTCAACTGCATTGTTGCCTTTCAAAGGTATCAGATAAAACATAGGTAGCAGTGGAGCGAGACGGAGCGTCACGCAACGCTATACCTAGATAAACTAACTAAGCCAACTAGAATACCTATTTTATGCCATTTCAACCTGCATCAGCTGAGTACAACTTAGTTCTCTTGCTTAGTAAGCTTGAAAAAGCGACATTTCAAGGTTAACGTCCCAAATACTCGAACAAAGAAGTTTGGCTTTACTTTTGTGATAAGAACGTCTAGGCTATGGAATACATTCCCTGAATGGGTTTTCCCCGATGGTTACAATTTAGGTGTCTTCAAATCGAGAGTGAAACGATTTCTTTTAGGTAAGCACCTACCTAACCTACGCTACGTCGCAGACCGCATCGTCGCTAAAAATCTGGTGAGATGGCGGTCAAGTGGAAACCTATAAAAGTTAACAAGAACAAAATTAAAAATTTAGATTAACCCCCAACAACCTCGGATTTGTTATCTATTCAACGTTCTACTAGTCAATCCCTTTCATTTGAAACCCATATTAAGGGAGTTGTGAAAAATAAATGTATTTCGCCATTTTGTGGTAGCGGCCATCTAGGATTTGAAATTTGTCATAGTGCAAAGTATTCTACTAGTCAAGCCCTTTCATTTGATACAATGTTTCCAGAGAAATTACAGGGCTTAGAGATATAAGATCTTAGATCTCTGGGTGACGAGCGCAGTGCAGTGCTAGGTAATAATTTGGACTCTTCATGTTCCAATAGCTGCGTGTCACTGTGCTGTTATGTGTCAGGCATGTTGCTTACCATCAGGCACATGTCCTGATCGTCTCGTCACTCTTTATTTAAAAAAAATACCCATATTGTGGTAGTAGTGAAAAAAATAATATAATTCGCAATTTTGTGGTGGCGGCCATGTTGGATTTGAAGTTTGTATTTATGTAGTGTATTCTACTGATCAAGCGCTTTCATTTGATACCCATATTGAGGTAGGTTATGAAGAACTATTTTGCCCGCCATTTTGTGGATCCATCTTGAATCGATATTAACCAAACATAGCTAAGAACATCCGCACGGATATCAACCTTCAAATAAAAAAAACCGCATTGAAATCGGCCCATCCGTTTGAGCTCTACGGTGCCACAGACAGACACACACGCAGGCAGACATCGACGTCAAACTTATAACACCCCTTTTTTTGGTCGGGGGGTTAAAAAGTTAAAAAATAGGTTGAACAACCCTTGTTCGGATTCAAGGAGCGTTTGCATAACATTATATTTTATATTACTCGTAAATTTAACCAAATTTCGATAAGATTTATTTACATATTAAGTAGGTATGTGACCTTTTAAAGTTACAGTACATACAATTCCAGTGAATTCTATTTATTGACCACAAAGAGGCATTGTCTAGGTTAATTAATTAGCAACTAGGTAGAGATAAAACAAAAACACATGCTTGTGGTCACTAACAGTGGGGAGAATAGTTTAAGTTTATTAACCTTTATTTTTGATTTAGCACAAAACTTATTTTCGCGTTAACCACTTTTTGGTACTTAGGGTAAAAGCTTAGGAGTTCCTATCACCAACATGCTGATTGCTGATGTAGCGTCCGATGCGCTACGTAGACGTCCTGGGGGGTCTAGGCGGTAGACGTCACAAGTAGTAAAGCTGCAGATAAACTTCTGTTCCGCATACCGGTGATGAGAATGCACAATATCTCAGCCATCTAAAAAGCATCTAAAGCACACGTCCAAGACGTCTACAGTCTTTCTACGAAAAATTTAATTTCGAAATAATCTCGCGACTTACCTAGGTACTCCAGTTCAACTTCGATCCGTCGTTTTGTCCTAATTACTAATCCTACTCTAATTAGAGTAGGCTTCGAACATGTAGGTAAACGTCAGACAATGTTCGATCGGACGAAACGAAGTAGAACCGGTGTAGGAAAGTCGCGAGATTATTTCGAAATTACGTTTTTCGTAGAAAGAGAGTACCTAGACGTATTGGACGTGTGCTTTAGATGTTTTTAGATGGCTGAGATATTGTGCATTCTCATCACCGGTATGCGGAACAGAAGTTTATCTGTAGCTGTACTACTTGTGACGTATCGTACAATATTAGGTAGTTCTGTTTAAAACTAAAATTCTGAGCTAGCTAGCATTCACTTCTATTAGCAGTCAGGCGCGGTCCCAGCGTCGAATTTTGGAGGGGGTCACCAGTAGAAATACAATAAATCAAGTAAAACATACTTTACTAGTAGCGCCTCAACGATTTTATCCGTTTGTTTGTTTATTCCAGTGGTTTTCCCGTGTTAAAAAATAGTCTATGTAGGTACTATTTGATATTATTTTTTTAGATTTTTTGTTTAACGTATATGATTTGGGGGGGGGGGGGTCACAGGGGACATGACCCCGTTGTTAAAGGTATGCTATAATATTTTTTCTCATATATCTTCCATGTACAGACAGCGATCCGTTATATTATTATTATTATTTGGATATCGATTTTAGAGATCCTCGAATATCATTCCTTCCAAATCGTCTTTTTACTTTTACGGGTGTACATAGCCACCATCTCGCCTTATGATATATTTAGGTGACGATGCGGTTTTCGACTAAACTTAATAATTATAATGTAGGAAAATATACCTATTCTTAATGATAAGAACCAAGTTTACCTTTTGGCTGTAGACGTTCGTTATAATCCTAAAAATAAATGATAGAGTGGAAAGATGTTACAAGTTACAAGGTGGGAAAAAGACGCAACGTCATAAACCATAACCATCCGGATAAAACGCCTAACCAAATTAGGAGTATCGTGGTAATTCATTCGTTCAAAATTGTATAAAAAACATGAATTTTAAATTGGCAGTGATAATTGTTACGACTACAAGCGATGAGTTGAATCCATAAATAAATAATTATTACCTAGGACCCGATATCCGTGCCTAGGACTATGGATATTATTCTAATAGGTATGAAAGTATTTAACTTTTTTAAAGGTTTGTTTTAAAATTAATGTTTATTTATGTACGCTTTAGGTGAAAAAGGTAATTAAGGTGTGGCTTGGTATTAGCTGCTCTACATTTTAATGCGGTTCGTCAAAAACCGCCCCTAGACTGAGAGCATGCTCCTTCTCCCCATTATCATAGCAGGTTCATAATCGTATTAGTAGCATGCAGGGATAGATTTAAAATACGCGAAAATAAGTCATACAGTATTCCCATATGACTGACTGCCCTAGTGGCTTAGTTGGTAGTAGCTCTGCCTGCGAAGCCGAGGGTCGTGGGTTCGATCCCCACCCAGTGCAAATATTTGTGTGATGAATTCAAATGTTTGCACTGTGTCTGGGTGTTTCTATGTATAATAAGTATGTATTTAAAACTATATAAGTATTATATCAGCTATCTGGCTGCCATCACACAAGCTTTGCTTAGTTTGGGGTCAGATGGTGTTGTGTGTGAATTGTCCACCAATATTTATTTATTTATTTATATGTTGTATGTATACCAAAATTTGATGAAAACAACCCATCGAATCTACTAGGCCTTAGGTAGGTATATCAGCTGGCTCTGTTTTTTTTATTTAATTTAGCCACTCGATATACTGCGGGGTCCGTTACCTTTTTTCATTTGGGTTCTCTGTTTTTAACATACATCTTGGATTAGGAGAGAAAAAAAAAAAGGGGGGGGTGGGGGGGAGTTAGGAACATGTTCAACCTAATTGTAGCGTATGTGTTCGGAGGTAGTTAGTGTTATGTGAGATCTAATCACCAATCACCAATATTTATCCTCTAAGATATCCTGACACAGTAATCCACATTTATTACCCACTTTCAAACGTATAAAAACATCCTTGTCGCTAAAAAGCCTACAAATTTAAAACCTAACATTACAACGTAGATTCCTGTTCATGCACTTACTTATAATTTTCGTTGCTGCGTATTTGATTGGACTCACGCCACAGTATACTCCGCAGTAACGACATACACAACACACACGTAACTATCGTCCGTGGTTATGACATCACGCAGTAATGAAACCGGCGACCGGCGGAGCGGTGGACAGACTGGCTCTATGTCTGACATCATTCGGCCTCACGAGAGAAACAAACACAATTACGACGCCCATTTAATAAGAAAACAAGAGTTTAACACAGTTCAAGAGTTTAACACAGTGGATCGTCTGTGATACACAGAATACTTAGAAGTTAGTATGTACCGAACGCGCCGCGCGTGTCGTTACTATTTAATGTTTGTGTAATTTCCGAACCAACAAACTGATATTGTTCAAATTTTGACGGGAAAATATAAAAAATGTGTTCTTTCTAATAAAAAAAGAATTAATGAAATTAAACAACGCAAACATGAGTTACAACCAAATACACATTCTGACTTTCACCCCCTCCCGCAAGAAAACCGATCAGAATTTGGGGATCAAAAGTAGCCTACAGCAATGTCCTTAGTATAAACTAAAATCACGCCAAGTTTCAGCTGAATTGAATCAGTAGTTTCGGCGTGATGCGTGATCCTATACAGAAAGACAGACAGACAGACAGACAGACAGACAGACAGACAGACATGAAAGAAAAAAAATGCAGTTTCGCCATCAGTATCGACTATGGAGTGCCCCAAAAAAAAATTTTCAAAATATCTTCAATGTACAGAATTCGACCCGTTACAGTTTTATTATAAGTATAGATTGAAGCCTTTCCTGAATGTTGTCAAAAGTAGTTCTCAATTTTGCCAAAGATGGCGGCTACGGTATCATACTTTTCTAAAATATATTTTTTAAATATTGTACGAAAATACTTCAAATCTATATCTAAGAGCAAATTAATAAACTTAAATGGAAATCATTGTTTCAGTATTTTGTTTTTCTAGCGCATAAGTATGCCTAGATAAATAATTTAAGTACCTATTTATATGTTTTAATAATACTAGAGTATTAAACTACGAGATATTTAGCGTACTTTAATGCGAGTCTTCCTCGATACGTTTATGCAAATAGTTTATGAAAAAAAACTTTGTATCAAATACTTCCATTCGTCATTTTACCCAAGATCATGAAACTGCATCGAAATATCGGGGACTCGTAATAATATCTCTATATATAAAAATGTTATGTTGGTTTGGTTTGTGTACGCTTCAAAAACTCAAAACCATGATCAGCACCGATCGAGCTGAAATTTTAGAATGATATATACCTAATCTTGATTTCTTGGATTGGGAGATCTTGGATTGTTTTTATCTATTTTTTGCATCACAATGTGCTACAGCGAAGCGTGGCAGGGTACAGCTAGTTTACCTATAAAAACTAAAGTGAAATGTGTCAAAATTAACTATTATTGGAACGTACCTATTACTCACAAAGCTCACAAATAACATAGATTTGTACACGTTACCTTCAGTTTGATATAAACTATGACGTCACCTCATCTTTAACCTTTATTGATTTTGAGTCACACTTCTCATAAGCTACGTTGAGGCTTCGAAGTTTAAATTATGTAGTGGCGTAATACATTACTATCAGCGCCTGGCGGTTTTACCCGCGTAGTCACCTTATTTTCCTACGTTAAAAAGTAGTCTACATACTATTACTGACTATAATCTAACTGTGTTTTAAATTTCGATTTGATCCGTTCATCTGTCACGACATGATTGAGTACATGCGCGGTCCGAGGGGGGGTCACTGGGGACATGACCCCCAAAATCGTATACGTTGACAAAAATCTAAGAAAATTTAAAATATCTAATACTACATAGACTATTTTTTACTCGGGAAAACAACTACGCGGGTAAAATCTTGGGGGGCTACTAGTAAAGTATTTTTTGCTCAATTTATTGTATTTCTACTTGTGACCCCCCCAAACCTGAGGCTGCGTACTGGTGACCCCCTCCAAAATTGAGGCTGGGACCGCGCCTGATTGAGTACCTAGTACTCCAATTTAAACATGTATCTATCTCTGCACATGCCGACGTATTAATACGGGGTTGTGTTTGTGTAATGTAAGAGTAGATACCTCTCTGTCCTTAACCCATGGAAATTCGTAGTTATCATCGTAATAAAGATCAATCTAAATATACCAATAAATATTAATCCATGATCCATGTTTTCCAGACATTTTAGAAGTTGGTTTGGGTATTTTTATTTTCATAGTATCGACGGGAAGAGCATGACGTGTACAAATACAAAAATCTTTATTGCTGTTTGTAGGTAAGATAAGATGATACAAAACATTTTAAAAGTTGCCCCATACAAACTGGCCTCTGCGAGAGCCATGCAATATGTCTGGCAAGACAATTTGTTGTAGTCTTAATTTATAAATGAAAAAATTAAAATAATAGTCAGCTGATTAAAGTCTTCTTCTTCCTCATCTTCTACTAATTTTTGGTTTTTATTTATGTCATCTGATTCTTCATCTTCGATTCATTTCTGGCTTCTATTTGGTTGTGATATTTATATGTGTGAGATAAATGCTTGGTGAGCACAATTTCGCCAGCGTCTTGTGTTTCATCATGATATTGTCTTGTGTTTTAACCCCGACCAAAATAAGGGTGTTATAAGTTTGACGTCGATGTCTGCCTGTCTGTCTGTCTGTGTGTGTGCCTGTCTGTGACACCGTAGAGCTCAAACGGATGGGCCGATTTCGATGCGGCTTTTATTTGAAAGTTAACATCCGTGCGGATGTTCTTAGCTATGTTTGGTTAATATCGATTCAAGATGGCCGCCTCCACAAAAGTGCGGACCAAATATTTCTTTACAACCTACCTCAATATGGGTTTCAAATGAAAGGGCTTAACTAGTAGAATACTATACACTATAAAAATCAAATCCAAGATGGCCGCCACCACAAAATGGCGAATTATATTATTTTTCACTACTACTTCAATATGGGTATCAAACGAAAGGGCTTGACTAGTAGAATACACTGCGCTATAACAAATTTCAAATCCAAGATGGCCGCTTCCACAAAATGGCGATCAACATTTCTTTTTCACAACTCCTTAATATGGATGTCAAATGAAAGGGCTTGACTAGTAGACCGTGTACAGATAACAAATCTAAGGTAGTCGGGGTTTAATCAAAATTTTTAATTTTGTTCTTGTTGAGTTTGATCAGTGTGTCCATCCAGGTTAGGTAAATGATTTATCTCGTTGCGTTGTTCTATCGCAGAAAACGTTGCATTATTACCTGTATGGCCTTCTACCGCCTAGCTGAACCGGCTTTGGGTTTGCTATTGCCATCTCTATCATATCAAGCGAAAAGAAAAGAGAGAAAAATCTCAAAGCTAAGACAGTTTTCGTTCGGCGGTAGTCCCCCGGTGATGGTGTTTGCGGAGTTCGCCAGTCCGTCTAACGCGGAATGTGGTACTTCCCATGTTTCCGTCTGGTTCTGGGACACTAACCAGACCACACTAACTAAGAAACACCTTGAAGTCTCTTTCTACGATACACGTAATTTCGAAATAAACTGCTCGATCTGTCGTTTCGTCCGTTTAAATGCTCTAATTAGGGTAGGCTTAGAACATTTAAACGTCAAACAATGTTCGAAACGAATCGAAGCCGAACCGAGTAGGAAAGTTGCGAGTTTATTTCGAAATTACGTTTTTAGTAGAAAGAGAGTAGAAGTCCTCATTTCTCCAGGTGACGGGCGCAGTGCGCTGCTAGGTAATGATTTGGACTCTTCATGTTCCAATAGCTGAGTATCACTGTGCTGTTATGGGCAGGGATATTGCTTACCATCAGGTACATGCCATGGTCGTCCTCTGCTCTATACAAAAAATACCTTACCAATATCGAGTGTAGTGGAGTTTTTCAAGTCTCCGAAGCAAATAAGTAATACATTTATCGCTCTTCTTAAGTTTGACGACCCCGTGACCACGCCATTGCCAGTGGGTGGGTAACGATATCTGCCAATAATTCATTTCTTCACTATTGTAGGTTTCTTCAAAAAAACACCCGTTGCTCAAGTGTTTTTTGTTTGTTGATTTTGGTACAATCGTTACCATGTATGTTCTTTTTTAAATTGACCCATGGTAGTCGACCTCAAAAATGACCTCTACTCTCTACTACCTACAAAGTCAAAGTTTGGAAAATTTATACGTTTTCACCTTATACTTCACACTTTACCTTTCGCTTCACACTCGAACTAGTTTAACTTCCCTAGACTCGAATCTTGAATCCGAGATAGGATTATTGAAGGGAAAACTTCTTTAGCCTAGTATTTTTTTTAACTTTTATAGGTTTACACTTGACCACCATTTCGCCTGATGTTAAACGACAATGCGGTCTACGATGGAGCGTGTTTACCTAGAAAAAACCGATTCACTCTCGATTTGAAGACACAAAGATTGTAATCATCGGGGAAAACCCACTCAGGCAACGTATTCCACAGCCTAGACGTTCTTATCACAAAATAGTTGAGGTTTTTTGATAGCGAAAATCTTATTGGTTCGCGTTTCCGTTGAACGAGTAAAATTTTGTGAGTTTGCATCACCGACATGTAAAATGGTATCCATACATGTGACATTGTGCCACATTAGTGCTGTCTTATACTAGAATTTTAAGTTATAAGTTTTCACTTCTGTCGGAACGTCGGCAGTCTCTATGACTGCCTATTACTTTTATGACTGCCCAAAGAAAATGGAAATTAACTATTTACTAGCTGAACCCGCTACTTCGTTCGCGTAAGCAGATGTTACTGACTTATACATTAATTGGAAGTATCGTACGTCAAATATTTGGATAAGTAGTCATTGACCTTTGAGTTTGAGTGAATTTGTTTTACCACACAACAATTTATTTAATTTTATCATCTTTATTTTTCTTTTTAAACAAAATCAAACATACTTAGTAAGGTTTCGTAGTATCGAACATAGCCGCAAGTGTTAAGTTTGTAGGATTTTATAGGATACATTATGAAAAGTCTGAAGCTAATGTGCATGATCTGATACCTACTTACCTATTTCTTTTATCCGCAAGCTATTTTCTAGCTGTTACCCGCGACTTAACCGGCGTAAAATTCTGAACGAAGCCTATGTGGAATCAAAATAATTAAAATTTTGAGTTTCAATTATATTCAAGCAAGTTGAACCCGTAAATCTAAGCCAAGTCCTAGTGAAATGTTAATGTATGAATTTAATTGTAGGTAACACAGAAAAAATCAAGAACGAAAGAATCCAATTTCGGCATCATAATCCTTTTAGCAGTAAAAACTTATTAGTACAATTTAGAATACCAGTAACGCCACCTAGTGATGAAAGAAAAATACATACCACGATAGCAAAACATCGATTTAAATGGCATTTAGTGCTTTTAGATTTAAACTGGCGTTAGCGCCGTCTAATGAGAATATTATGTTGCTTGTTATTTTGATTGTGAACGCAAATCACCTATATTATCTACGCCAAAACGGGTGCATATATTTTCATTTTTGGCTTTTACCTTACCATCACATCAAGTTCCTTACGAAAACATATACCTACTTCTATTAATATGGCGTTAAATTAAAGTATAGACTTGTTAGCCCATGTGAAATTTTAGACTCTAAACTATGTGTTTCGTATGTCAACCCATATCGTTGTGCCGTTTTGACGTGATTAAATTAAGTGATTGAGTTAAAATTTGTTTCCTTAGGGCCCATGCTTCTTTTCAGGTTGATAGGTAATAAATACATAAATGTGGTATTTCAGACTATGAGTTATCTCTGTTTCAATTTTCTACCAAATTTGCTTAGTCTTTCCTACGTCACAGTAACCTATAAGTAACCGATTTGCTATTTCTGAGTTCAAACTACGTGTGTTTCGAATTCCATCCGAATATGTTCAGCCGTTCCAACGTTGTCCTGTAAATATTATGAATGTCACTGTTTGGATGTTTGTTACTTAATCATGGCGGAACGTATCAAGTGATCGGGTTGAAATTTGAAATAGAATTAGATTACAGTCTGGAAGATACATAGGCTAAACATTGCCTATGTATAAGTACTATATGTATTACTTAAGCTAAACCAAGAATGTGTCTTTAATTTTAACTCGATACATTCAGCTGTTCCAACGTAAGTGAATAGTTAAAGCGTCTACCTGTGACGGGTACGTTATTATTAGTATCGAGCAAGAAACGGTAAAAAATCAAGTTTGCTGTATGGGTGCACCTCTTAAATATTTATTTTATTTTTAGTATTTTTTGTTAAAGCAGCAATTGAAATACATCATCTGCGAAAATTTCAACTGTCTAGCTATCACCGTTCTTGAGATACAGCCTGGTGACAGACGGAAGGACGGACGGACGGACGAATAGCGAAGTCTCAGTAATAGGGTCCCGTTTTTACCCTTTGCGTACGGAACCCTAACAACTGTCTGCTTCGGTCACCGAAGCTTGTTGAACACTACCTTTAAATTTTAAACAGTATTTGGATTGAAATAATACGTTTTCTAATAAGTTACGGCTGGTCTAGTAAGTTACAGCTGACCTAGTCGGGAAGACGCCGACTGTCGATCCGGAGACCCAGGGTTCAAAACCACGCACCACTATCTTTTCAGAGTCATGTTCGTAATGCCGGTAATTAAAACGATGAAGGAAAACACCATGAAGAAACCGAAATCTACCTATAATCTAAGTTCTAAGTCATATCTCATCCACCAACCGACACTGGGCCAGCGTAGTGGATTATAGCCTTGTCTCTCTCCTTGCGAGAGAAGGCCCTTAAGGAAATCTAAGCTGACTTTAGTTTTTTGTTGATATTTGAAAAACTACCTCCCTGTTTTCGATATCTAAGATCACATCTGAAGTATTTTCTACCAAACAAAAAAGGAATTATCAAAATCAACTAACAATTAGCGGAGTTATCGCGTAAAATAAAACCAAATAAAAAAACATGCAACCCGATTGAGAGCATCCTCCTTGTTTGAAGTCGATTATAACCGAATGATGTTTGTTTTTCCACACAAAAATATATTTTGACAATTATTTTGTCATCCAAGACGACGCGACGCGATCACGTGGGCACTTTCTAGAATCTAGATATTCTGTGGATCGTCTGTGATACACAGAATACTTAGAAGTTAGTATGTACCGAACGCGCCGCGCGTGTCGTTACTATTTAATGTTTGTGTAATTTCCGAACCAACAAACTGATATTGTTCAAATTTTGACGGGAAAATATAAAAAATGTGTTCTTTCTAATAAAAAAAGAATTAATGAAATTAAACAACGCAAACATGAGTTACAACCAAATACACATTCTGACTTTCACCCCCTCCCGCAAGAAAACCGATCAGAATTTGGGGATCAAAAGTAGCCTACAGCAATGTCCTTAGTATAAACTAAAATCACGCCAAGTTTCAGCTGAATTGAATCAGTAGTTTCGGCGTGATGCGTGATCCCTATACAGAAAGACAGACAGACAGACAGACAGACAGACAGACAGACAGACATGAAAGAAAAAAAATGCAGTTTCGCCATCAGTATCGACTATGGAGTGCCCCAAAAAAAAATTTTCAAAATATCTTCAATGTACAGAATTCGACCCGTTACAGTTTTATTATAAGTATAGATTGAAGCCTTTCCTGAATGTTGTCAAAAGTAGTTCTCAATTTTGCCAAAGATGGCGGCTACGGTATCATACTTTTCTAAAATATATTTTTTAAATATTGTACGAAAATACTTCAAATCTATATCTAAGAGCAAATTAATAAACTTAAATGGAAATCATTGTTTCAGTATTTTGTTTTTCTAGCGCATAAGTATGCCTAGATAAATAATTTAAGTACCTATTTATATGTTTTAATAATACTAGAGTATTAAACTACGAGATATTTAGCGTACTTTAATGCGAGTCTTCCCTCGATACGTTTATGCAAATAGTTTATGGAAAAAAAACTTTGTATCAACTACTTCCATTCGTCATTTTACCCGTAAACATGAAACTGCATCGAAATATCGGGGACTCGTAATAATATCTCTATATATAAAAATGTTATGTTGGTTTGGTTTGTGTACGCTTCAAAAACTCAAAACCATGATCAGCACCGATCGAGCTGAAATTTTAGAATGATATATACCTAATCTTGATTTCTTGGATTGGGAGATCTTGGATTGTTTTTATCTATTTTTTGCATCACAATGTGCTACAGCGAAGCGTGGCAGGGTACAGCTAGTTTACCTATAAAAACTAAAGTGAAATGTGTCAAAATTAACTATTATTGGAACGTACCTATTACTCACAAAGCTCACAAATAACATAGATTTGTACACACGTTACCTTCAGTTTGATATAAACTATGACGTCACCTCATCTTTAACCTTTATTGATTTTGAGTCACACTTCTCATAAGCTACGTTGAGGCTTCGAAGTTTAAATTATGTAGTGGCGTAATACATTACTATCAGCGCCTGGCGGTTTTACCCGCGTAGTCACCTTATTTTCCTACGTTAAAAAGTAGTCTACATACTATTACTGACTATAATCTAACTGTGTTTTAAATTTCGATTTGATCCGTTCATCTGTCACGACATGATTGAGTACATGCGCGGTCCGAGGGGGGGGTCACAGGGGACATGACCCCCCCCCCCCAAAATCGTATACGTTGACAAAAAATCTAAGAAAATTTAAAATATCTAATACTACATAGACTATTTTTTACTCGGGAAAACAACTACGCGGGTAAAATCTTGGGGGGCTACTAGTAAAGTATTTTTTGCTCAATTTATTGTATTTCTACTTGTGACCCCCCCAAACCTGAGGCTGCGTACTGGTGACCCCCTCCAAAATTCGAGGCTGGGACCGCGCCTGATTGAGTACCTAGTACTCCAATTTAAACATGTATCTATCTCTGCACATGCCGACGTATTAATACGGGGTTGTGTTTGTGTAATGTAAGAGTAGATACCTCTCTGTCCTTAACCCATGGAAATTCGTAGTTATCATCGTAATAAAGATCAATCTAAATATACCAATAAATATTAATCCATGATCCATGTTTTCCAGACATTTTAGAAGTTGGTTTGGGTATTTTTATTTTCATAGTATCGACGGGAAGAGCATGACGTGTACAAATACAAAAATCTTTATTGCTGTTTGTAGGTAAGATAAGATGATACAAAACATTTTAAAAGTTGCCCCATACAAACTGGCCTCTGCGAGAGCCATGCAATATGTCTGGCAAGACAATTTGTTGTAGTCTTAATTTATAAATGAAAAAAATTAAAATAATAGTCAGCTGATTAAAGTCTTCTTCTTCCTCATCTTCTACTAATTTTTGGTTTTTATTTATGTCATCTGATTCTTCATCTTCGATTCATTTCTGGCTTCTATTTGGTTGTGATATTTATATGTGTGAGATAAATGCTTGGTGAGCACAATTTCGCCAGCGTCTTGTGTTTCATCATGATATTGTCTTGTGTTTTTAACCCCCGACCAAAATAAGGGGTGTTATAAGTTTGACGTCGATGTCTGCCTGTCTGTCTGTCTGTGTGTGTGCCTGTCTGTGACACCGTAGAGCTCAAACGGATGGGCCGATTTCGATGCGGCTTTTTATTTGAAAGTTAACATCCGTGCGGATGTTCTTAGCTATGTTTGGTTAATATCGATTCAAGATGGCCGCCTCCACAAAAGTGCGGACCAAATATTTCTTTACAACCTACCTCAATATGGGTTTCAAATGAAAGGGCTTAACTAGTAGAATACTATACACTATAAAAAAATCAAATCCAAGATGGCCGCCACCACAAAATGGCGAATTATATTATTTTTTCACTACTACTTCAATATGGGTATCAAACGAAAGGGCTTGACTAGTAGAATACACTGCGCTATAACAAATTTCAAATCCAAGATGGCCGCTTCCACAAAATGGCGATCAACATTTCTTTTTTCACAACTCCCTTAATATGGATGTCAAATGAAAGGGCTTGACTAGTAGACCGTGTACAGATAACAAATCTAAGGTAGTCGGGGTTTAATCAAAATTTTTAATTTTGTTCTTGTTGAGTTTGATCAGTGTGTCCATCCAGGTTAGGTAAATGATTTATCTCGTTGCGTTGTTCTATCGCAGAAAACGTTGCATTATTACCTGTATGGCCTTCTACCGCCTAGCTGAACCGGCTTTGGGTTTGCTATTGCCATCTCTATCATATCAAGCGAAAAGAAAAGAGAGAAAAATCTCAAAGCTAAGACAGTTTTCGTTCGGCGGTAGTCCCCCCGGTGATGGTGTTTGCGGAGTTCGCCAGTCCGTCTAACGCGGAATGTGGTACTTCCCATGTTTCCGTCTGGTTCTGGGACACTAACCAGACCACACTAACTAAGAAACACCTTGAAGTCTCTTTCTACGATACACGTAATTTCGAAATAAACTGCTCGATCTGTCGTTTCGTCCGTTTAAATGCTCTAATTAGGGTAGGCTTAGAACATTTAAACGTCAAACAATGTTCGAAACGAATCGAAGCCGAACCGAGTAGGAAAGTTGCGAGTTTATTTCGAAATTACGTTTTAGTAGAAAAGAGTAGAAGTCCTCATTTCTCCAGGTGACGGGCGCAGTGCGCTGCTAGGTAATGATTTGGACTCTTCATGTTCCAATAGCTGAGTATCACTGTGCTGTTATGGGCAGGGATATTGCTTACCATCAGGTACATGCCATGGTCGTCCTCTGCTCTATACAAAAATACCTTACCAATATCGAGTGTAGTGGAGTTTTCAAGTCTCCGAAGCAAATAAGTAATACATTTATCGCTCTTCTTAAGTTTGACGACCCCGTGACCACGCCATTGCCAGTGGGTGGGTAACGATATCTGCCAATAATTCATTTCTTCACTATTGTAGGTTTCTTCAAAAACACCCGTTGCTCAAGTGTTTTTGTTTGTTGATTTGGTACAATCGTTACCATGTATGTTCTTTTTAAATTGACCCATGGTAGTCGACCTCAAAATGACCTCTACTCTACTACCTACAAAGTCAAAGTTTGGAAAATTTATACGTTTTCACCTTATACTTCACACTTTACCTTTCGCTTCACACTCGAACTAGTTTAACTTCCCTAGACTCGAATCTTGAATCCGAGATAGGATTATTGAAGGGAAAACTTCTTTAGCCTAGTATTTTTTTTAACTTTTATAGGTTTACACTTGACCACCATTTCGCCTGATGTTAAACGACAATGCGGTCTACGATGGAGCGTGTTTACCTAGAAAAAACCGATTCACTCTCGATTTGAAGACACAAAGATTGTAATCATCGGGGAAAACCCACTCAGGCAACGTATTCCACAGCCTAGACGTTCTTATCACAAAATAGTTGAGGTTTTTTGATAGCGAAAATCTTATTGGTTCGCGTTTCCGTTGAACGAGTAAAATTTTGTGAGTTTGCATCACCGACATGTAAAATGGTATCCATACATGTGACATTGTGCCACATTAGTGCTGTCTTATACTAGAATTTTAAGTTATAAGTTTTCACTTCTGTCGGAACGTCGGCAGTCTCTATGACTGCCTATTACTTTTATGACTGCCCAAAGAAAATGGAAATTAACTATTTACTAGCTGAACCCGCTACTTCGTTCGCGTAAGCAGATGTTACTGACTTATACATTAATTGGAAGTATCGTACGTCAAATATTTGGATAAGTAGTCATTGACCTTTGAGTTTGAGTGAATTTGTTTTACCACACAACAATTTATTTAATTTTATCATCTTTATTTTTCTTTTTTTAAACAAAATCAAACATACTTAGTAAGGTTTCGTAGTATCGAACATAGCCGCAAGTGTTAAGTTTGTAGGATTTTTATAGGATACATTATGAAAAGTCTGAAGCTAATGTGCATGATCTGATACCTACTTACCTATTTCTTTTTATCCGCAAGCTATTTTCTAGCTGTTACCCGCGACTTAACCGGCGTAAAATTCTGAACGAAGCCTATGTGGAATCAAAATAATTAAAATTTTGAGTTTCAATTATATTCAAGCAAGTTGAACCCGTAAATCTAAGCCAAGTCCTAGTGAAATGTTAATGTATGAATTTAATTGTAGGTAACACAGAAAAAAATCAAGAACGAAAGAATCCAATTTCGGCATCATAATCCTTTTAGCAGTAAAAACTTATTAGTACAATTTAGAATACCAGTAACGCCACCTAGTGATGAAAGAAAAAATACATACCACGATAGCAAAACATCGATTTAAATGGCATTTAGTGCTTTTAGATTTAAACTGGCGTTAGCGCCGTCTAATGAGAATATTATGTTGCTTGTTATTTTGATTGTGAACGCAAATCACCTATATTATCTACGCCAAAACGGGTGCATATATTTTTCATTTTTGGCTTTTACCTTACCATCACATCAAGTTCCTTACGAAAACATATACCTACTTCTATTAATATGGCGTTAAATTAAAGTATAGACTTGTTAGCCCATGTGAAATTTTAGACTCTAAACTATGTGTTTCGTATGTCAACCCATATCGTTGTGCCGTTTTGACGTGATTAAATTAAGTGATTGAGTTAAAATTTGTTTCCTTAGGGCCCATGCTTCTTTTCAGGTTGATAGGTAATAAATACATAAATGTGGTATTTCAGACTATGAGTTATCTCTGTTTCAATTTTCTACCAAATTTGCTTAGTCTTTCCTACGTCACAGTAACCTATAAGTAACCGATTTGCTATTTCTGAGTTCAAACTACGTGTGTTTCGAATTCCATCCGAATATGTTCAGCCGTTCCAACGTTGTCCTGTAAATATTATGAATGTCACTGTTTGGATGTTTGTTACTTAATCATGGCGGAACGTATCAAGTGATCGGGTTGAAATTTGAAATAGAATTAGATTACAGTTCTGGAAGATACATAGGCTAAACATTGCCTATGTATAAGTACTATATGTATTACTTAAGCTAAACCAAGAATGTGTCTTTAATTTTAACTCGATACATTCAGCTGTTCCAACGTAAGTGAATAGTTAAAGCGTCTACCTGTGACGGGTACGTTATTATTAGTATCGAGCAAGAAACGGTAAAAATCAAGTTTGCTGTATGGGTGCACCTCTTAAATATTTATTTTATTTTTAGTATTTTTGTTAAAGCAGCAATTGAAATACATCATCTGCGAAAATTTCAACTGTCTAGCTATCACCGTTCTTGAGATACAGCCTGGTGACAGACGGAAGGACGGACGGACGGACGAATAGCGAAGTCTCAGTAATAGGGTCCCGTTTTTACCCTTTGCGTACGGAACCCTAACAACTGTCTGCTTCGGTCACCGAAGCTTGTTGAACACTACCTTTAAATTTTAAACAGTATTTGGATTGAAATAATACGTTTTCTAATAAGTTACGGCTGGTCTAGTAAGTTACAGCTGACCTAGTCGGGAAGACGCCGACTGTCGATCCGGAGACCCAGGGTTCAAAACCACGCGCACCACTATCTTTTCAGAGTCATGTTCGTAATGCCGGTAATTAAAACGATGAAGGAAAACACCATGAAGAAACCGAAATCTACCTATAATCTAAGTTCTAAGTCATATCTCATCCACCAACCGACACTGGGCCAGCGTAGTGGATTATAGCCTTGTCTCTCTCCTTGCGAGAGAAGGCCCTTAAGGAAATCTAAGCTGACTTTAGTTTTTTGTTGATATTTGAAAAACTACCTCCCTGTTTTCGATATCTAAGATCACATCTGAAGTATTTTCTACCAAACAAAAAAGGAATTATCAAAATCAACTAACAATTAGCGGAGTTATCGCGTAAAATAAAACCAAATAAAAAAACATGCAACCCGATTGAGAGCATCCTCCTTGTTTGAAGTCGATTATAACCGAATGATGTTTGTTTTTCCACACAAAAATATATTTTTGACAATTATTTTGTCATCCAAGACGACGCGACGCGATCACGTGGGCACTTTCTAGAATCTAGATATTCTGTGGATCGTCTGTGATACACAGAATACTTAGAAGTTAGTATGTACCGAACGCGCCGCGCGTGTCGTTACTATTTAATGTTTGTGTAATTTCCGAACCAACAAACTGATATTGTTCAAATTTTGACGGGAAAATATAAAAAATGTGTTCTTTCTAATAAAAAAGAATTAATGAAATTAAACAACGCAAACATGAGTTACAACCAAATACACATTCTGACTTTCACCCCCTCCCGCAAGAAAACCGATCAGAATTTGGGGATCAAAAGTAGCCTACAGCAATGTCCTTAGTATAAACTAAAATCACGCCAAGTTTCAGCTGAATTGAATCAGTAGTTTCGGCGTGATGCGTGATCCCTATACAGAAAGACAGACAGACAGACAGACAGACAGACAGACAGACAGACATGAAAGAAAAAAAATGCAGTTTCGCCATCAGTATCGACTATGGAGTGCCCCAAAAAAAAATTTTCAAAATATCTTCAATGTACAGAATTCGACCCGTTACAGTTTTATTATAAGTATAGATAAATGTTCCTAAGAAAGCATTTTAATTGGTTGTAGATGCACCAGAGCCCCTGGAGTCAGGCTGGGGCATCCAGATCGTGGCTCCCGGGCCGGACCACACCTTCACTCTGGACGAGGAGGCCCTCACCGCGCTGCTCCTCCGAGACGACGTGCGCGACCGCGCCGTGGTCATCATATCCGTGGCCGGAGCCTTCAGGAAAGGAAAGTCGTTCTTGTTGGACTTCTTCCTCAGATATCTGCATCAGAAGGTAACTCTACCATGTTATAGAGTTAGAGCCAGTAATAACACTGGAATGCGAAACTTTAATACGTTTGTTATTGTTGAAGTCGTTGCAAAATCCACCTGGGGAAGCAACATAACTATTTTCTCGTTTGAAAGAAAATATTTCAAGATAAATTTCTGTACAAAGAGATGAATCATCTTATGTTTGACGAGGGCAGTGCAATGTTAAGAAGTGAGTTTAACTCTACGTATTGAAATAACTGCATTCATCATCATCAGCCTATCGTAGTCCACTGCCGGACATAGGCCTCGCCCATGGTTCGCCACTCAGACCTATCCTCAACTTTACGTCTCCATCCACTGCCTGCTGTCTCCGTTATTGTCTGCCTGCATGCCTCCATGTGGGCAGGTAGATAAATGGAACGTCAGACATCCATCATCAGGATGGGTTGACGATATCGTAACTATCGCGGATCGAACCTAGATTCTATTAGTATAGGACCGAGAACCGAGGCAGATAGCAAACTAAAAGAGAGGCTCATGTGTGCTCATTTGACCCAGCAGTGGGAAGAGAAGGCTGGAGATGCTGAGTATTATTGTGGCCTCTACGTTATGTAAATAAATGTCGTGTATCGAATTACAATTTGTTCATTATTTTGTAATAGAAATGTCGATAGTAATAGAACCGTGACTTAAATATCGTTGTATATTTGCATTTCCAGTACAACTTGGGTTCTGACAGCGATGACTGGATGGGAGCAGAGGACGCGCCTCTGAAGGGTTTCAGCTGGCGCGGGGGATCCGAGAGGGACACAACGGGGCTTTTGCTGTGGTCACAGCCCTTCAAAGCCACCATGCCCAACGGAGACAAGGTAATGAAGACCACGCAATGGCGACAAACGGTAGCTTTTGCTGGTATATCAGCGTTCAGACTATTTTCCTAGCGTGATGTTTTTTCTATTGGACTTCCCGTAGCTCGAAGAAGAGGCATCGTTTCATGGTTGAGGTTCCAAAGACACGGACGAGGAGATTTGACTCTACTTTTGTGATAAGAACTTCTAGGCTGTGGAATGAGTTGCCTGAGTGGGTTTTTCCCGATAGTTATAATCTTGGTGTCCTCAAAACGAGAATGAATCGGTTTCTTCTAGATAAACACGCCCCATCGTAGACCACATCGTCTTTTAACATCATGTGGGTTGATGGTTTACTAAAAGCCTATGTTTAAAAAAATCCCTTGTTATGTAGACATGGCAACCAAGAGCGCAAAGTATCCGACACAAACGACTGAGATACCGTTGTGTTATCGTTAGCATTTTGACATCTTCACAGATAGCTACCTACCCATAGTAGCTTCATAAAAGCACATTCCGGCTGATGGCTGGAAGATACGATGAATACGAGATCTGTTACAGCGATCACAAAGATCGCACAAAAAGTAGAATTTCTTGTGTAAAACCACAATGTTATTCAACATTATTTAATCTTAATTAAGGGTTGTGTCGTCACGTCTTCCTAAAACCGTACAATGAAGTTACGTAACTCGAAACTTTTAAGTATAGGTATTTTATCGTCGTCATTTTCGTTTGTGAAATGGAAGAAAAAATACAAATAATAAATAATTGGGCGTTTTCAAAAGGCAAAAATACCTTTCAAAGACAGTTCCCAATTTCCCCGTAGGTGGCGCCACTGTTTTATTTTGTTAGATAAATTTCACAAAAACCAACAGCGGAGCCACACTTGGCAATATTTAGAACTATCTTTGACAAGGCTTTTTGCGTTTGGAAAACGCCTTATTGTAGTTACAATATTTTTTAATATCCAATCTCACTTTGCTCCTAATTTATCTGCGTCAAAATCATCGCGTTTATATTTATTGCCTTTTAAAAATAAACTAGGTACTTACGCATCTTTTTAATGCTATTTTTAGGTGGTGATTCTCCTGATGGACACGCAAGGCACGTTCGACTCAGAGTCCACAGTGAAGGACAATGCGACCGTGTTTGCGCTCTCCACCATGATATCCTCGGTGCAGATCTACAACCTGTCGCAGAACATCGAGGAAGACGACTTGCAGCATTTACAGGTGAGAACTTATGCTACAGTACCATCTTTATAGTTCATACCCCTTGAATTCTTCTTATATTGGTTAAACTTGTTGTAATGGAAATTGTGTTACTGGCGTCTTTGGTTACCGCATCATCGCAATGTAAGATAAAACACGATCTTTCTTTGGATAAGGAAAATTGATACAGTGACATGGCTATTGATCATTTCTTAATTAAGCCTTTGAGGACGTTTCGGTGATTGCAGCGTGGGGAGTACGGCCTTGACTCTCTCCTTGCGAGATAAGGCCCTGTTCCCAGCAGTGAGAATATTTAATGGGCTGTTATTGCTTTATGCTTTGGTAACTGCTCGCATATATTTAACTCAACAAATATAACTATTATTGTTGGGGTCTTGTTCTGACCGCCTTCTTTACAATGGTTAAATGCTATCTGTTAATTGTTTAGTTATTCACGGACTACGGGCGCCTGGTGCAGAAGACCAGCTCGGGAAAGCCGTTCCAGCAGCTCCAGTTCCTGGTCCGTGACTGGAGTTTCCCTATGAGTACGAATACGGTGCGGAGGGGGGAAAGCGGCTTCTCGACAAGCGGCTCGAGGTAACGTTCCTTCTCTTAAAGATCAGCTGGTATTCGGTTGCCAAACGTCGAAATTAATCAAAGTTGAGGTTTTGACTCGCAAATTTGATTGGTAGAGGCGATCGGTAGTGGGCAGACTCCCTGGCTCAGGCCGAACTGACTGAATGAGGCGTTTTCCAGATGCAAATTGACTTGTCAAAATAGTTCTAAATTTTAGCAAAGGTGGCACCACTCTGGTGCCACCTGGTAGTGGTGAAATTAAAAAAAAATTGGTTGCCTGTAAAGTCGGTATACGGGCGAAAGTTTTACGTGACAACGACTTTGAGTGGTAAAATAATTTTACGGAAGGTACGCGTGCCTTTCACTTTTTATGTCTGTCTCTCTCGCTCTTAGGCGGGCTAACCATGCCCGAGTGGAAGGGACGCGTGCCTCTCACTCGCTCTCGTTGTGAGCGCATAACGTGAGCGGAGTGTAACGCAGTTTCTTGAAGTGTCACCCGGCAAACCAATTTATAAGACGTTGTCACGTCAAAAAATTGGTCTAACAAAATAAAACATTGGCGCCACCTATTGTGAATTGGGAACTGTCTTTGACAGGTCTTTTTGCAACTCGAAAACGCACCATTGTGAATAGGGACACGAGGCTCTACCGCCTCATAAAGTGGTTTGTGTCATTCTTATTGCTTCCTCTTTCATTTCGAGCGAATTGAAGAGAGCACAACAGCACTACAATTTTGCTAAACGATAGAGAGGCAGGCCTGCAATGGTTGAAACTGACAATGTTTTTTTTTTGTAGAAAATGCTTACGTGTTCTTAAATGTAGGTACTTACAATAGTTTCTATCACAGCACCTTCTCTATGTACTGACCAAATCTCTTTGTTTTCGCTTTTTTTGTCCGTGATTCGCAGACAACTTGAAATTATATATGGAGGTCCGTTCCAATATTTCTATTATAACTACCGAATAAATACCGGTTTTGCCATTTTTTAAGTCGCCTCCTTCAGAACTGACGACGCATTTCTGTCCCTGACGGCCATCTGTAAGTTGAGCTCGGAATAGTTTTCAATGCTGCAGCCAACGCTCGGCGTTCGAACCGATTGACAGCGTCGTCGTACATAATGGTAACTACTATAATAATGTTTGTATTATACCCCAGGTGCACGAAGGCCAGCACAAGGAGCTACAGACGCTGCGGGAGTACATCGCGGGCTGCTTCGACGCGCTGACCTGCTACCTCATGCCGCACCCGGGGCTCAGCGTCGCCACCAACCCGCAGTTCAATGGGAGACTCAAAGGTCAGTGGCCTTGCTGCCTTCTATCTTGTTACCAGACCATTTTACTTCTTACTCACAAAGTCCGTATCAACTTTTGACTGGCCTCGTGGCTTAGAGGGTAGTAACTCTGCCTGCGAAGCCGAGGGTCGTGGGTTCGATTCCCACCCAGTGCAAATATTTGTATGATGAATTCAAATAATTGCACTGCGTCTGGGTGTTTCTATGTATAATACGGATGTATTTACAACTATATAAGTATTATATCAGCTATCTGGCCGCCATATTTCAACAGGCTTTGCTTAGTTTGGGGTCAGATGATGTTGTGTGTGAATTGTCCACCAATATTTATCTATTATATTTATTACTTATACGCATTGCTGGAGTATGGGTCTCTTCTTAGCCAAGTAGGGAGAGAGGTTGCGGTTGGAGACTTCTCTGGTCATTGATGATATCTTCTTTTACAAGCAGGCTTCCTCACGATGTATTTTCTTCATCGTTTTGACGTCAGCAGCCTTACGCATATTTCGAAGACAGTGGTGCACGTGGGATTGGAATCGGAGTCTCCAGATCGGCAGTTTTCTCCTGACTACAACTACCGTAAATCACAAAGTACCGCAAGGAAATTAAAGAAATTCCTCTCAACATGGAACGTGTGGAAACGTGAACAGCTTTTTACGTTTTTGCATGACTCCTGTACAAAGACATTGTAATGAAAAATAAACCGTATTATCTCTAGACATAAGTCCAGAGTTCAAGGCGTCGCTGGCGCAGCTGGTCCCGTCTCTGCTGGCGCCGGCGCGGCTGGTGCCCAAGCGGCTGTCGGGGCAGGAGGTGCGCGCCAAGGACCTGCTGCACTACTTCAAGGGTTACATGAAGGTCTTCAACGGGAGCGAGCTGCCGGAGCCCAAGACTATACTGGAGGTAAAACATACAAGTAACAACATACTATCAAATCTCTGTATTTACCATATTTTGGCTCCCCAGAATCTCCACATCCTGGAAGTCCTATTAACTATCATCATCAATATCATTTCCCAGGACAACTCTAATATACCGTCCTACGTTGCCCAGAAACTCTCCCAGATCTTATCTTTAAACAATTATGGATCAAGTGGAACGCTCGAAGCAAAGAGTTTACATATCCTACGTATAGAATTGGCACAAACGTTTTACACCAAAGGCACGGGTAGCATTTTTCTTGCCTTGTCGCTCATGTGGAAGTATCATACTTTTGTCGTGGCACATCACTCTGTTGCCATAGAAAGTATGCACGTCATCTGCTTACGATTGATACAAAGGAACCGTGCGGAAAATCTAACTCTATACACTCCGCGAGGTATAAGCTGAGCTTTGCATTAGTGTGAGTGATCACCAATCAGGCAGGAGCTTGAAATTTTGTCCGCGAGGTATAGGCTGAGCTTTGCATTAGTGTGAGTGATCACCAATCAGGCAGGAGCGCGGCGAGACAGAATGGCGCCGCGCTTAAGGCCGGTTGTCACACCTACACTATCCATGTACACTCACACAAATGCAAAGCTCAGCTTATGCCTCGCGGAGTGTACTTAGCTACGTAGTATATGTAAACTCTTAGCTGAGACCGGAAAAAATGTATAAATGGAAATATAAAAGCTGTACGAATGTTCCCCATCCTTCATCTACAAATAGATACCTACGAGTATACGCCGTGAATATACGTAAGTACTTGACGTCACATTTGATGATGTTTGAGGGATAACATTAGCTTATAGTCTAAGATCCCGCTATACAACGACCTTCACCGAGCTGTTTATTGGATGAAAAGTGTTTTTTATGTAATTTAATATGTCAACAAATATATTGCAAATGGGTTGCCCAAAAAATTTCAGTCCAGAATATGATTAATTAACAATTAATTATTTGTTTTAATATTTCATTTAAATTGATTGAATTTTAGAAAAAACTATGTAAAATTACTTAATATTTTGGCTTTACTCAGTGCTTACGAAATCTCATGCAAATATTTTCAAACAATAAAAAGTTTCAAACAAACTTTCATCCCTTATTTCACCCCTTTATTTTGGAGGTTGAGTTTTGAAAAAATAGGTACTGTAACACATAATTCATTATTTTGGCAATGCTCAAATCGTGCGAAATTTTATGCAAATACGTTTAAGGAAAAATGGTTCATACAAACTTCTATCCCGTTTTTTACACCCTTAGGGGTTGAATTTCGTAATTATATTTCGTAAGCACTGAGTAAAGCCAAAATAATAAGTTATGTTATATAGTTTTTTCTAAAATCCAATAAATTTAGGTGAAATATTTAAAAAAAAATATTAATTGTTAATTAATCACATTCTGGACTGAAATTGTTTAGGCAACCCATTTGCAATATATTTGTTGACATATTAAATTACATATAAAGCACTTTTCATCCAATAAACAGCTCGGTGAAGGTCGTTGTATAGCGGGATCTCCTACTATTATAGTTATAGACTTATCCGCCCGTTTGTTAGGTTTAGGGGTTTTACTATTTACAACGAGTATGTAACTCCGTCTCCAGGCAACAGCAGAAGCCAACAATCTATCCGCCGTAGCGGAGGCTCGCGAGGTGTACGAGACCCTGATGGAGGAGGTTTGCGGCGGGGCGAGGCCCTACCTGCAGCCGCGCTCTATGGAGGAGGAGCACCGGCGAGCGAAGGACAAGGCGCTGCACGCCTTCCACTCCAAGAAGAAGATGGGTGGCCAGGAGCTGGCGGACACCTATGGAGCCCAGCTACTCAAGGTAATTATACACAGAGACAAAAAATGCAACGTGGTGGCTCAGAGCCGGGAAGAGGTGACTTAGAATACAGCAAAGCAAAAGCTAGTAATCGACTCGACGTCGTCAACGTCGAGTCGATTACTAGCGAAATCCCAACCGGTAGTGATCGAAAAAGGTACCTACCTACCTACTCACATATAAAATACCTACACTAATAAAAGTCGCAGCAAAGGCAGGCTCCTGAAAGTCACAAGTTGGAGAGGTCGGCCAGGCCTGCACCAGTTATGAGGTCAACAGTTTAAGATAAATTCCAGAAAAGCGTCACCTCTGCACCCACTATGGGCTGAAATTGTGACTCAAACATTGCCTTATCGAGCACACGTTTTATAGCTGAATTAGTCAATGCAATTTGTATGTAGTATCACAGTACCAATGTATGTTATTTTGCAATAGAACCGAATATTTGAAAGAATTTGTAGTAGGTATGAAGTGTAACAGGGTTTAAGGAATAAATAATTATGATTACTCCACATAGTTCGGACTAACCAAGTGAGGGAGGGACTATATTTACCAAATTGAACCCTTCTACATACCTATTTTTAGAACTATATTTTTTACCGAGGCAAATGCCCCGGGGCCGGCAATATGTATTTCAACGTACGAGGTTAAAGACAAGGTTATTAGCCCCTTGCCCAGGGGCGTCCACACCTCTCCAGCCCTGGACGACGGTGATTGGAAAAATTCTGTCCGTTAATCCACACTGCTGCTACATTTCGTCTAGGAACTAGAAGAGTTGTACGAGCAGTTGCGCGCGCACAACGAGGGGAAGAACCTGTTCCGCATACTGGGCACGCCGGCCGTGTTCGCGGCGCTGGCGCTGCTCGGGCTGGCGGCGGCCGCGCTGGCCGGGGCGCTGGGGCTGCAGTCACTGGCCGCACTGGGGCAGACCACGGCCGTGGCCGCCGCCGTCATGCTGGCCGTCTGGGCCTACACCAGGTACCACAACAATGCTGGCCGTCTGGGCCTACACCAGGTACCACAACACATGCTGGCCGTCTGGGCCTACACCAGGTACCACAACACATGTTGCCCGTCTGGGCCTACACCAGGTACCACAACACATGCTGCCCGTCTAGGCCTACACCAGGTACCATAATACATATCCCCTGTGAGTCCCCCTTCCCTTCGGACCGCACTTTTAAGTAGGTACACGTGAGGAAACAGTTTCTTGGTAATGATAACGATTTTTAAAATAAAAACACGTGTAACTCACGTTTGATATGGTCAGTCCAGTCCGACTCAACTTTCGATCGCGTCCGACGATATTTTTCAAGGAGAGTGCGCGCGCGTGTTGGCAGCTCGTTTAGCACTCTAAACGAGCTATATCAAACATGAGTTGCCCGTGTATTTATTTAAAATGTGTAATAACCACGTTAGTTTTCATAACGAACTTCTCTGTTCCAGGGTGACGGGCAACATGCGAGATATCGGAGCGCAGTTAGACGACATCGCGGACACGTTACGGAATTACGTGAGTTTCAATTACCTTAATAAGATCATCAACATCAGCCCATTTATACGTTACAAATTACAATATCGGGATCAGGCATCAGCATTATTTTGTCGAATTCCACAAACACATGCGGATCTTACGCGGTGCCGCAACACAATGGCGGACAAAGTGCGGTAGTGGCTAGCGTCGGAGCGGAACGACAAAGCCGCGAGAAGAAAGGGCATATAGACAAATCCATGAGGTAGAAGATACAGTTCCGCTAGTGTTTAACTTCTCTTTATACAGACAAAACATGGCGAAATTGAGGCCGATGGACCTCATTATTTACGTTATTAAAAAATAATGTATTTTTTCTATAATCACGAACTGAAGTAGATGGTTTAGTTAAGTTTTTAGTAACGTCACTTCATTGTAAGATTTTTACGAAGACGCGATATCACAACCCCTCTCCGAAAGTGAGATGATCTTTGTCGATTTTTGATGATGTGATAAAAAATAGGTAGGTGTCAACATTTTTCCATGATCTATCTGACAAATTATAATGGTATAGTTTTGACCCAGTCATCATCCCAATTATTTAATTTATCATTATTTCCAGCTGCTCAGCACTGCTTTGGATTCGGTGAACACGCGAGCGACGGCGGCGGCGGTGGGGTTCAGCGGGGTGAAAAGAAGCGGACGTGATCCCGCCCCCGCCAGACAACTTTCCAGCCTGTCGGCCAGCCGGCTGTCCAGTCGCCCAGCCGGCTGGCCAGTCAACTCCGTATGCTGGATTAGTCTTCCACACTATTATGTGATATACTTAAAACAGCCCCAAGTTTAGAACGTAACAAAGTAAACGTCATGTGACGCAAATCCATGGAAATATTAAATAGATTTCCTTTTACGTTAGGGACAGTGTTTCTGGTGATAAAGTTGACATGGTACCGATTTCAAAATGCCGCATCTAATCTAATCATAGATTATTACTATTTTGACGTGACAACGTCTTAAATTAGGTTGCGGCTGGGAGTCACTTATGAAAAAGTGTAACGCTCGGTAACGTTACGATGAGTCACCGAACGAGAGAGAGGCCCGCCGAATGCCTTGCGTCTCTCTCCCACTCAACTATGATCGGTCTGCCGCGCGCAGCACTAGAGAATTAGGCGCATTGAATCGGCGCATGCTTGTGTCTCTGTCTTTGTCTTTCTCGAACGTTCTTGGCGTTGGAAAAACAAGAAAGCGTCATAATACAAGTTCACACGTGTGGTTAAAGTATCGTCAGCTGTGTCTGTAGTGAAAATGTGGAGTGCTTAGATTCGTCATTTACAACAACTACAACAATAAAGGTAAATAATTGTACACTGATATTTCATTATCGTAAACTATGATTGATTGATTAATTTCTTAATTTCATGAAAAATACGTATAATCTTGATTGCGTATCAAACGTTTCTAAGTCAACTACGTTAAAAGGAACAACTATCGACTTGACTTTCGCAAGACACATTACAGCAGAAACACTTCCTTTCATTTCATATTTCTCCTATCATCGTCCTATCCTCAACAAAATCACTCAAATAGGAATTAGTTAAGTTTAAGTTTACATGTACAATGTTTTAGTAAACAAAATATATTTCTATAGTTAAAATTTGTGCAATTCTTATTTTCATTCAATTCCTTGTTCCTATTGTGCAATTTAATTATATTCATATCAATAAATATTCTACCGAGAAAAAGACGTTGTCACGTAAAATCTTCGCCCGTAAAACCGACTTTACAGGCAACCAGATTTTTTTATTTGTTAAATAAATAGTTATCTCCGTTAGAACAATAATTACAAAGGGTTGTCTTTTCTAGTTATCCAATTTGAATGAGGTGATTTCAAGGTGCAAATTTAGTTCTCAACTTCGCCATTTGTGGCGCCAATGTTTCATTTCATGAAATTTCTTTATATACAAATACCTAATTCTTAATAACAAAATGAAACATTGCCGCCATCTATGGTGGAATTGAGAACTATCTTTTACAGTTCTACTGCCATCTTGAAAATGCTTGATTGAAAGCGATACAATTTGAAAGATCATCTTAAGATTGACGTTTTGATGTTTCTTGAAGTTTATTTTCTCATCATGAGACTTTTTCAGATGATATACTTGTCAAAGATAGTTCTCAAATGCGCCAATATTTCATTTTGTTCGAGAAGTTTCACGCAATGACGTCACTTTTGGAGAAATTGAGAATATGTTTTATTCAGTACCTATGTTGAACAGGGAAGGAATTTTTATTATATGGACTAAAGATTTTTTTAAAATGTTAACTGGGGAACTTATATTTTTTATCTTAGTTAAGCGTTTTGAACTCCCGCCTTAAATTAAACGAGGACGAGATACTTGATGGAGTAACACTTTACTTAAGCTAAATACTGGAGCCAAAAAAAATTGGCAGTCATAGGAACTGCCGAAAGAAATGAAAACTTATAACTCAGAATTTGATAGCTTACTTTGGAAACTACACGGGCGAAGCCGAGATGACCTTTTCTAGATGGCCAATGAGAAATGCTCACGCATTTCTAGATGGCCAATGGCCATGGTGCCGAGTTTACCCGAAGATTTATTATCATTCTTGAGCGTGACGCTAGAAATTCAATTCACAGCCCACGAAGTCTGTCTGTGGCGCGCCAAATGAAGTTATCACTTGAAAAACCGAACATAGAAATTGGGAGAATTGAGAGACGGGATGAGCAACACGTGTACTTAATGGTAAATCACGCTTGTCCATACATATACGGAGTATCACGTATCTATTTGAACATGGAAGTGTTCATATAACTGCAATGCACTACGCTCATCACTTAGAATTAACGCACCTATAAGGTGATTTATCATCTTGTCTCGAAAGTTACTTCTCTGGAGAGTTTTAGGAATCTCAAAACATACCGCTTTTTTTCTAGTATTTACTAAAACTATTACACCTGTGTAATATTTTTTTATCGAACCGTTAATCCGTTAATCGAACAGCTAATCATAACCTACACAATGTACTCCTGAGTAGAGATCTACTACGATAACATGGCCCGCCCCTCCAAATTACTGTTTTAATGTGTGTAGTCACATCCTTACGAAAGAGTTTGTATGTAGTTGTAATTATTCGTCTGCAGTAGCAGTACGCACACATGCGAGGAAGTGCGTTGTATATTCTTTCACAAATACTTTCAAACGTTATGAATTCTGGAGGGGCGGGTCATGTTATCGTAGTAAATCTCTACATTGTGTAGGCTATGATTAGCTGTTGCTAGATAGTTATTGTTTTTAAACATTCGCGATTTGAACACATAATGTTTATAATGTACAGGACTTAATCACGATTTAACGGCCGGCGGTTGTGAAGCTGCCGAAACGTCCAGGTATTTAGACAATGAATTAATAACAAAGATAGTTGTTACAAAACCACAGAATCTATAATGTCAGTCTGTTGTTTTTGAATAATTTTATTTTACTATTTAAGATTTTTACGATCAAATTAAAGGTATTTACGTATTTAAAAACTGGTTTGTTTTTCCCTAATGCTCCCATGTTTCATTTTTTTATATAAGTGTCAATGGCTGTTCGCATTTACTTTTATTTATAGAACTTGGGGCTAGTGCAAAAGACGTGGTGCCCTTATTAACCTAAACATGAGTATGGTTACGAATTTACTATACTTAATGAAGAACTTAAAGATCTTGATAGCTTAACAAAGAACGAAGATTTTCGTGACTTAACGAAGAACTTCATGTTAAGGCAAAGATATTTCAATCAAAAGTCTGTATTTATGCAAACATCTTTTTAATAACTGTAGTGTAATCTTTGTTGATTTTCTCTATCCGGGGTTTGAGTTCTTTGGCTCGCTGCAGAGCTGCTTTATCGCCTGGGTCTAACTGTAACACCTGTTGTATGTCGTGCCAGGCTTCCTCGAACATGTACATGTTAGAGTAGGCTATGCTGCGGCGGTAGAGCGCTTTGGCACTGTGTGGGTGGAAGCTCAGGGCTTTATTGCACAGCTGCAGCACCGCTTCATTCTCGTTGCACTGCAGTTGGCAGTGTGCCAGGTTGTTGTACAGCTTTACCTGAAAAATTTAAAAAATATCTTAACACCATTTGCATAACATAGTACAACATTTTAACTATAGGAAAGTAGTGTATTGTATTATAAATATTCCTAAGTGTATTTATTATAAGTGTACAAAGAAAATATTAACATTATTTAAAATTAAAACATTTAATATTTCATCACACCTTTTGTGATAATTGAATTAAATTTATAAGACTAAGAAACTAGATTTAAAAACCAATCTAATTGTTGTTTTGTTATTTCTTTTGGGTTTTTGCTTGTGTTCTGTTGAAAGATGTCAGGTCCGAGATACAGGGTAGCCTAGTTCGGGACCGACGCACCAATGTTTTGTAAGATATCTCTTTTGCTAATAAAATTTATTTACTAAGAAAACTTATCTGTGCCATGTTTTAAGTCCTCATATTGTGAATCCTACTAATATTATAAATGTAAAAGTTCTGTTGTTTGATGCTCAATCACGTTGGTATATTTGAATGGATTGGGTTGAAACTTAGAACACAGATTAACACTGTGGAATAACATATAGACTACCATGGAAAATTAACAACAGAAACTGTACAAACAGTGAAACCGTAGGGTACTGCTTATAGTATAGCTTATAGCTGTTCAAAGATAGGACTTATTTTCTAAAGATTTAATTATTCTACTAATAATATCAACGATAGTTTAAATATTAGTTGCTCATTTTAGACTGGCTCGGCTATAAGTATAGGTTTCAAATTTAAAATCCCTGTAGATTATAATCCACAATAGCACATAGACAGGCGCGGTCAGAAGGGGGGTGTCACTTCTGCAAATCTGACTTTGACTTTGAAGGCATTGCATCCACAGTACCATCTAACCCCAAATACTAGTAGTAAGTACTTTGTACTATGAAAGCAAGATAGCTGAACACACATACAATTTTAAATACGATACATAGAAACACGACATAGAGACATACAAATTTTCTACACACAAAAAAAAATCCTGGGTGGGAATCAAACCCAAAACCTTGTCTCTGTATTATTATAATAATATCATAATTTCAATCATATCTCGTACCTTCAAGTCAATCATTTGCTCAAGGCTGTCATCATCCACAAGCTCTGGGTTGATGGGTTCTATTGCTATCAGCAACTTTAGAGCTTTGCTGAACCTTCGGAAGGCATCCACTACTCTCTTCTCTTTGACCAGTTCCACTCCTCGTTCCTGAATCATATAATACACAGATTGAATATACAGAGCGTCAGGCGGGTCAGGCTTTCTTACAGCCTATGAAAAAATCTGTGTGGTGCCAAAAGAAGTTCTTACTTCAAAGAATGAAATTAAATTTATGTACCTAACCCAAATTTTAAGCTCACCTTATGAGATGTAGCTGCTTCGTATAACCTTTCCCAGCCCCAATCACTAACTAACTGTTCCTCTGTCACCTCTTTTAGTGTAATCTTGCACTTAATTTCCTTCACCAGAGTATTGTTCCCGTCTCTGTACACCATTCGCACCTCAGCAGTCTCTCCACTACACATCTGCTGAAGGATCAACTCAAAGTCTCTATCAAGGAATGAATCCAGACCTCCTATCAAGACATTACCGTCAAAATTGCTGCTAAATACGCGACTTTCCGCCTCAATCTCTTGAGGCTCTCCGTCTTTAGTACACGAAACATCGGATAAACTGATTCTACAACAGGCTTCTTCGTAAGGTACGATGGAGTAGTCCCCGGGAGTAATGAGTTTTTTCCAAAGTTCTCTGTCGGGACGCGAGCTTACGAGTATTTCTTCGTACATGGTGGATAGTGCAGAACTTTAGTATGTAAACTTATCTCTTGGAGAGTTGCTCTTTGTTTTAAAACTAATATTGTAATATTTTTGAAATATTTCGTATTTCCACGGTGCACGGCGTTTCTGTTTCTGTTTAGTGTTTACCACCACAGAGAATATAATCACAGATTTAAAAAAATTACCACAGAGTACATAATCTCAATAATCTGTTTACCTGCGTTATTTGACACCACAGATTTCCCACAGAAAAACCACAGACCACAGACTAGGCTGACAACTCTGCGTCCAGCCTAAACAGGCTAAGTAAGTGGTGGTCCACACTGGATGTGGACCACCAGCACCACTTACTCTGTGGATTCCACACTGCATGGGCGACTAGCACGCGAGCGGGCGCGGGCACGGAGGCGGACGGTGGCCAGAGTAGGCTTGGGCAAAAAAAATCGAAATATCGATTTTATTTTCGAAAATAATCGATATTTATCGTCGATTTTTTTATTTCCGATATATCGATTTTCGATATTTATTTTCGGATATCGAAAACGATATGTTTTGCCTCGAATTTTCAAGCATATACGATACACTTTAATTCTCCAATTGCAGTATTTAAATGCTATATGAAACACAAGCAACTATATTCGCTCAGAATATTCTTCAGTGTCAAATTTATTCAGCACATCGTTCTCCAGATGTGAGGTCTGACCGAGCAACATCAGCAAAAGCAAAATAAATAAAACGTCTGTATGGTGCAGACATGAGCGGCTTTTAAATCTGAAAACAGCTACGCCAGAGATTCCGAGCTCTGGATCTGTCCCAATAAGCTTAACCAGTGTCTGGACCAACCACTTTTGAGAAGAAGTCAGATCGGATACACATCGGAGAGTGTGCGACTGATTTCCACGATCTAATACCACCTTGCCCTTTTTTTAACCCTCGACCAAAAAAAGGGGTGTTATAAGTTTGACGTCGATGTCTGTCTGTCTGTCTGTCTGTGGCACCGTAGAGCTCAAACGAATGGGTCGATTTCGATGCGGTTTTTTTATTTGAAGGTTAATATCCGTGTGGATGTTCTTAGCTATGTTTTGTTAATATCGATTCAAAATGGCCGCCTCCACAAAATGGCGGACAAAATATTTCTTCACAACCTACATCAATATGGGTATCAAATGAAAGGGCTTGACTAGCAGAATACTATACATTATAACAAATTTCAAATCCAAGATGGCCGCCACTACAAAATGCCAAATTGTATTATTTTTTTCACTACTACCTCAATATGGGTATCAAATAAAAGGGCTTGACTAGTAGAGCACTAGGACAAATTTAAATCCAAGATGGCTGCTACAACAAAATGGCGAAATACATTTCTTTTTTCACGACTCCCTTAATGTGAGTATCAAATGAAAGGGCTTGACTAGTAGAACTGATACAGATAATCCGAGATCCGAGGTAGTCAGGGGTTAATCAAAATTTTTAATTTTGTTCTTGTCTATCGTAATGCTCGTAGCTCGACAAAGCGACATCGTTTCATGGTTGGTGTCCCAAAGACACGAACGAAGAGATTTGACTCTACTTTTGTGATAAGAACGTCAAGGGTCAAGGCTGTGGAATACGTTGCCTGAGAGAGTTTTTCCCGATAGTTACAATCTTTGTGTCTTCAAATCGAGAGTGAATCGGTTTCTTGTAGATAAACACGCTCCATCGTAGACCGCATCATCGTTTAACATCAGGCGAGATGGCGGTCAAGTGTAAACTTATAAAAGTTAAATAAAATCCAATTGATTTTTGGGTGAATTGCCAAATTTTTACTCCGGTTCTTTTGGAAATCACTCTAATATCCGAAAGGGTAGCTTCAGTCGTTAATTTAACAGTGCCGGATAATAGGAGCAGATTGACAGGTAGGCACTTTAAAGAAAGATTGCTGCTGATGTCTATATCAGACTATTGTATATGTAGGTTGGAGCGGAGCTAGTGACAACACGGTGGGTAAATGCACACTCATGCACCTACATAACACAGACGAATACTGGTTTCAGTGATGGTTAATTTTGAACATTAAAATATGTACGAATTATGAATAAATAATAAAATTGGTTGTCTGTAAAGTCGGTTAGTTTACGAACGACAACGTAAAACAAAACACTGATAGATGCGGTGCAAGCGTACAATGAGCGTAATGGGACACTTTTTCGTGCACGCAGCCGGCGTTCATCGATTTATTAGTCGTTGTCTCGTCAATAATATGCCAGATATTATGTATTTTCATTTATCTAATTAATAAGTGCTTAATATTTAAGTAACCTTCTCCTGAAAAAAAAATCGATATATCGAAATATTTTTTTAAAATATATATCGATACATTTGGTAAGTATCGATACTATTAATATCGATATATTTTGTTTATTTGCCCATCCCTAGGCCAGAGTGGCCACAGTGAGCCTCGAGCGTTCGACGTACGTCAGGTGTCGCAAACTATAGGCGATGATTTGTATGACAGCAGACATATAGAAGCCAGAAATTAATACATGATAAATCAGATGACATATATGATACAACCGATTAAAAGTTAAAAACGAAAAAAGAAGAAGAAGACTATCAGCTGACTATTATTATCATTGTATAAATTCAGACCAATGGAAACTGCGTTGCCAGACATATTGCATGCCTCTAGAAGAAGAGGCCAGTTTGTATGGGTCAATTATTTAAATGTTTTGTATCATCTTATCTTACCTGCAAACAGCAATAAAGATTTTTGTATTTGTATTTGTATTTGACACATGAAATAATTAAAACTGAGAAAAATGTGGTAAATTGTTTCATTTGCAGGAAAACACCCAAAAAGCTTTTCAGTACACTCGAATGTCCATTTCAACATTTTACTAGATCCCTAGAGAAAAATATAGCTTAAATCACCAAAGAAAGTGCAAACTATTGAATAGTATTAGTTGTAAGAAGAAATTATTCTTAACTTTGAACAACAATAAAACAGATTTTAAACAGTTGAATTCCGTATTTACCATAATTGTTTAAAAAATAATATCCACCCGCGCAAACGTCGTTTCAGTCTTGTCACCAAGTGACAAGACTGAAACAACGAATGAAAAGGTTTGACACCCCTGTCACTTGCGCATTATGTCACTCGCCAACTAGTTTCGTACTTTCGTAGTTTGTAGTGAGGATGACTTCGCTTGAACTAGACGTGTGTAGCTCTTTACTGAAACGACTCAGTGAACCGAAACATCACTGTGATCCTAATGATTTGGACCAGTTGGCTGGTAAAAGTGTTTTAATGAGGCGTTTTCCGACGAGATAAAAAAAATGGTTCGAAAAAACGACGATAGGAGGCGCTTTTAGGTTTTAGATTGTGATGTCAATGTCAAAAGCCACTGAGCCACATAGTGAGGGACCACTGGGACTGGACTGACTGAACTTAGCTCGCGTACCTGTATCGAACTTTGTGCCTATCTTTCGTTCGTTCGATCTTATTCAAATATTTTAGAAGAGAATATTAAAAAAAATTAATTCATACTGCGCTCCAATAGTTAACTATTTAATATTATGTAAAATACAAAAAAATCACGTGGATTGAGAAAAGTTCCGGCTGGTCTCGTCGGGAAATCGTCTGATTTAAAAATTTCACCTACTATCTCAATATACGGATATTGTCAAAACCTTAGATTTGGGCAGAAATGTTAAGTAATGTTAGACGTAACATAAGCCCCATCCATCATTTCTTTGTTTTTATCTAGAAATAAATGTCTAGAAAATCTGTATCTAGAAAAAAATACGTGGTAGAAGTGATACTTTAGAAATGCTTAACTTTCTTTTTACTGTCGCTTTTTCGTTTCATTGATTTTCAAATCACTACGATGCTAAAGAAATGTTCACTACAAAATACGATGTCTAATAAAATTGTTGAATACGTAACATACAATTCGGGTAAGAGCGAACTAAATCAGTCAGTTGACCATGCGGCATTACAGAACAATAGTGGATCACCGAAAAATAACGGTCACGGAACAAGATAATCAATGAGCTAATTCGCATAGTTCACTAAAACTTAAGGATCGGTTCTTTATACTCGTCGTTAGGTAACTAATGTTATCAACACTTTTAGTATTAAAATTAACGTGGTTGTTACACATATTTAATTGGATAACGGGATATACGGTCGGTCAATCCGACCGTATATACGTGAGTGTCCCGTTATCACCGTTATCCAATTAAATATGTTACCAACACTATTATTTTTTATTTATTGTTGGCCATCTTGGCCTTAGATACTCTAATCCAGGGGTCGGCAAGTAGTTTTAGGCGGGGTCCGGATGAAGTGCAGAAATTTTAACGAGGTCCAGAAAAAAACTAGTGGTAATAATTCCTCTCGATGTTTTCCTTCGCCGTTTTAAGTTAGCGGCATTATGGACATGACTTCGAAAAGACAGTGGTGCGCGTGGTTTTGAACCCAGGGTCTCCGGATCGGCAGTCGCCGTTCTCCCGATTAGACCACCCGTAACCTGGTAATAATGAAGTGCTACTTATTTATTGTACGGTATCAAATTCAACTTGTATATTTTTATAAAAAACACAAGACCTAAAATCAATGCGACAAATTACACCGATCCTCTTGAGCCAGCTCTTTATAGTTTGGTCCTCGAGAAGAATAGCAAATTCGACGTGTGTCTTCTACGAGTAATTGGGAGTCGGTTAATCTCGAAAATTAATTGTTTAAAAAAAATTGAGAAGGATGACCCACATATGTAAGTCGAACTAAACATAGTAGCCAAATTGATAGCTAGTTTTTTGTGATTTCCATATTTTTCTGAGATGTTTTTGGCCCAAAATTCTTAAGTGGATACAGTTTTATACATTTGCAAAGATACATCTTCTGAGCCTTCTGAGCCATTGTGGCTCCAAAACGGTTCATGAGAACTTCGTCCACCATAAAACAACTGAAACTGAAGGCGTTCCGAAACCATTTACCAGAGCAGAAACCATGTTTTGCGCTCTGGTTTTGATCAGGTTTCCGATACGGTGCGATAGCTTTTCTCTTAGATCTTTTGGTGCCTCAGTTGTTGTGGTGATGATGGTGTCCTTGTCCACGTCAAAGTTTCTAATCACCCCTGTTGTCTTTCCACATCCTGGACCTGCATTGACCGACTGTATTCTCGGTATCTCCCATTTTTCCTAATCAGATTTGACATTTGAGTTCTCTTCGATGGTCTTGGCCAATAGCCATCTCTAGGATTTTATCGTCCAGCATAATCTTGGTGCATCAGGCAGTAAGTACAATTGGGTCGTTTGGAGGTGTCACATAAACAGGTCTTCCCATGCGCTCCATCTCTTTTTTGCTCAGTATCACAAAGCTATTTTCTGCACTCTTCCCTTTTCTCTTGATGGCCCGGAAAGTGACATTATTGTAAATGACTGCTTCAAACTCCTCGAGTTTCGCCTTTCAGAGTTTTTCACTTCCTAACTTATAGGGCTGCATGATGTTTTCGCAGATCTTGAGGTTGTCTTGTCGCTCTCAGCCACACGGCTATAAATTCGAAGAAGGCATTAAATGCGTGACTCCGTGGCTCCGTCGTTGGTTGGCCGCTGTTGGTTGGCTGTCCTTCGCTGGGCTCTTTTGGAGCCGGTTAAGATGGTCGAACTAGGAACAGGTGTCCCAATATGTCAGTTGCATTTGTTTGATCGTATATGACAACCTCAAGATGTTTACCAGCACTTCTGCTCAGATGTGCGAGCAGCGCTCTGGCGTAAGTGCAAGGCGTTCGACCTTTCGAGTACTCTATTGATGCAATCGTTTTGTTTTTCGATCGCACCTTCACACCAAAATCGGTGGCCGTCTACGTCGCACACATTACGTCGTAGGTTTCCCTCTTCATTGGGACTTTCGCAGTACTCCCATTGAGCAGGCAAGACAATCCAGGTGACAAACGGGCTCGTTTCCGTTCCCAGACGAAGCAAAAGCTTATTCCCAATCTTTTTGTTTCTGTCCATGAAGAGAGCCACTCCATGGATCTCTGCCTCTTTGGTCTGCGTTCTCTAGTAGTTACTGGACGAAGATGTTCTTCGAGGAGCTATCTTGGTCGGAGACCGCATTCCACGTTCGTGTCCACGGACAGCGAGCCAGCGTGTGGTGGCGAAGATAATCGTGTATTTGAAAGTGTGGAGCGGCTAAAAGTAGCCGCTTTGCGGAAAATATTTAATAGAAAAATACCTAATTTATTTACTAAGGCAAAAATATATTATTTAAATGAATAAAGGTAAAGTGTACCTTAGGTACATTTTAAAATGTATACTTGGCTTACAATACAATATAATATTTTTTATTGGCGGTCCGAGGTCCAACCCTTCGCGGTCCGGATACGGACCGCGGTCCGCCTGTTGCCGACCCTTGCTCTAATCCTTCAGCCGCAGATAAATATTTTCGTTGCCATAGTTGCCATTTATATTTTTGAGTCTTCCTTTTACTTGTGCTGAGTTTGTGTCTCTGCATCGAGTTTTAAAGATTTTTATTGAAAAATAAAAAAAAAAAGATCATTAATGAGATCGGTAACGATTTTTTATTGCATTATCAACTTAATTGACTATTTTTATTCCCAACTAGCTTTACCCTCCCACGCTTCACTGTGGCACATTGTGATGCAAAAATTAGATAAAAACAATCCTTGATGCGGATTATATATCATTCTAAAATTTCAGCTCGATTGATGCGGAACTTTTTGAGTTTTTGAAGCGTACACAAACCAACATAACATTTTAATAAATATTTCCAAAATTTTAACACTATAAAAAGAAGAAAAATTGATTTAGTATGAAATTATTTCTTCGAGTATCTAGGGTTTATAGAAGGTATACAAATCAAACACATCAGCTGAGCTGAGAAGAAAATTATAATTTATCTAAAATACTGATATGTTTACTGATATGATTACTGATATGTTTGGGAAATCTCCAAAGTTATCGCAAATAATTTAGATTTACACTTTTTACCTGAACTTTGGGTCTTCATAGTAATCACACTTTTGAGAGTCTCAAAAGTCTCATTAATTGAGAGTTTATGGTAGAGACAAATCTTTTTGATCAATGCTTTTTTGAAATTCCACTACCGCCATCTAGTGCGTACTTTGGATCTATTTTTGTCTCGTCGGAAAACGGCTCATTCTGCGACTTCTGCGTATTTCAATAATACATAGGTGTATGAATAATGTAGACAAATACACCTATGACAACGCAACGTTAACTACTTACCTATGGCTATGGGATAATTAATTGGAATATCAGATAATACATAATTTAACCGACCTATCAGTTAGAAAAAAAGAAATCGAATGAGATTTTATGTAATGAGATTACCTACCCCTTAAATAGTTTTCATGTCACTAATCAGCTGATTGTCATATTGTCAAAATTCAATTATGTATTATGTCAATCTAGTTTTCCATTTTTCAAATAGATTTTCTTTTGATTGTGAATTTTATTTATTTTATTTGCTGAATTTCGGCATTTATCTAGAATGAATAATGTAAACCAATTATAATTGTTGTCGTAGAATATTATTTAATTTTGTATTGGAGTATTTTAATAAATTGTAGGCAGTGTTTGTCTTCTTTTTCCCAAACAGATATCGAGTTCTGTAAGTGAAACATATATATTGGTTTATTTCATTGCATGTCTCTATTTAAAATACCTGCTTTGAACTAAGCGTTTTACTGTTATTATTGCATCTTTATACGTTCCCAAATAGTGGATAACATAACCTTCAAACCAATATTTGGCTCATGCACATAAAATATTTGCCAAGTATCATTTCAACAAGATATTGATGAAACTCTTTTTTATTGGTCTTGTTTAGCTTTTTAAACACTAGCTTGTTTTTGTAAATTTTGTCTGTAGAAGTGCAACATATTAACCGCTACCAGCGCCCGATCAGATTTCCATTATTTTCCCTTTATAAAAAGTAGTAATATTGGTAGGCAGTAGGATTCACATATTATGGTTGCTATCCGTCTGGGTTTTCTCAGATCTGTCCTAGTTTAGAGGGTGTGCTGGAAAGACTTTATTTGTATTCCGAGTTTAAAGTCTTGAGCCGCCTGAAATTCACACACTGGACCTGCACATCATGATCAACTGACTCACAAATTCTTACTAAAATGGTGATAAAAAATACCAAATTTAATTTTAAAGGTCTGAAAATACCTAATTAGTTGACTTAAATAATGTTATGTCATCTAATTTTTAGTTATGATGATTTAAATAATTTTCAATTATTCAATGTTGCTGATACTAAATAAGTATGTTTAAAAAACATGTTGACATGGCCAGATTTTGAGCTTAAAATTATGGAGTCTTGTCCTGGTTGCCAAACTTTAGAGATGGCTACTGTAGATTCACAGGACATGAAATACCAACTGCTGCTGTTAGAAAATAAAGATTTATTTGTGGAGCATGTGTACAGAGTCCAGAAATAAATTACTTGGACTTTTCACATATTTATCCTCAAAACCAACTAATCTACTTACAATATTTAAACTTAGACTAAAAACAAATAGTGTTTTCTAATATTTTGCATGACTCTAGGAGCTGTATGGGTCAACTTTATTTTAGAATATTCTGTGTCATATTATCATAGCTATACTAACAGCAAAAAAGATTTTTGTATTTTGTTATTAAATTATTAACTAATGTTAAAACCATAAAAATACATTGGTTTTGATGTGTATGAGTGCCCAATTCAAACAGCATCTGTGGGATCTTTAACGACACTTCTTTTTGCGTTTTTATGTAAAGGCTTTGGACAAGTCTGCTGCTTCTGTATTTTTCTATTTAGCCTACAAAATTACTAAATACAAATTTAGGTACACATTTATGTATTGTTGCGTGTTTGTTCCAGTGAGAATGTCTCTACTTCTGAAGAGTGTATGGCGAAATGTGCTGCGTGGTGGCTGCATCAGCAGGAATATGACTCCAAGGAGTCTCTGCTCTACATGTAAGAGAATTATATTATAATTTTAAAATAATGTTTTATGTTGACATAAAGAAAAAATAGTCTAAAGGCTCTTGAATGTTTTGTAGTGGTCTTTAGCAGAGTTCGCCTGAAGAAGAACCACACCTTTGCCAGTTTTTCAACTGCCAAGCAGTAATATACGAACATTAATGTGTTAAGTCCAATTAATCCTACAGTCGTTTGATGAAGAGGGCAATACTACGGGACTATTTGGGGGCGAGATGCCGGAGGCGCGCAGATCCAGTCCGGCAGATGGCGCTGCAGTTGGTATCTAGGGAACGGGCCGCTAGTACCGAATAAAAAATACTCTTTGTTGCGGTATAAAATAGCCTATGTACCATTCGATATTTTGCATTGAACTCTTAAAAACGGAAGAAGCGGCATACTCTCCTCAACGATGGCGATGTAAAATCAGGTGACGTCTCCTGATTGAGATCAGTCGCAACGTGAGCGACAAATGGAGCGCATGTGTGCTAATAATTCCACGAAATTCGATTTGAGCTGTTACAATGCCATTTTGTGTGTGTACAAGGTGCACAAATAGTACCAAGTCCAAGAAAAAGTTTCGTGGCATCACTTTTCATACGCAATTACACAAAATCTTTAATTATTTCATTTAAAATAATATTTTCTGTTGTAAACAATTCAGCATTTGTAAAAAGGGACAGATATACATGACGTGAAAGAGTGGGACACGACCAGCGATATGTTGACTGCAGCGATAACGCCCAATGTTTACGTCACGGGCAACGGCTACTCCTTCTCTTTCACGCCAGTGTCTTTGTATGTCTTTCTATTCTTCTCGAAAAAATATTTAAACAAACGTGTAACTGTGGTACTTATGTATAGCTATCTCATTTCCATCTACTGCTAATTTGCTATGATGTCTTTGTCATTCATTACAATGTATCTCACGATGGAAGTGTAGCTGTGTGCACGTTGTGTATTTGTGTGAAATTTTCGCCACATTATGTTGATTTCATATTAGAACTTACCTCATCTTACTTTCCTTAAATATATCGATGATACGAGTATTTTGTAAATTTTTCGATTTATCGTATTTACGATTTTTTGGGGTAATGTCCCCATGGTGGCCCTATCGGACTGAACCTGTCGCGAGCCGACGAGTCACGTAGTGAGTGTCCCCCCAGTGTCGGAGCTGACGCGGCCGGACCCGGTGCTGTCGTCGCTGCGCGGCGCGGGCGGCGCGGGCGCGCTGCTGGCGGCGGTGCAGGCGCACCTGCCGCAGATGACGCAGCACCACATGCTGCAAGCGCTGCGCTGCTTCTTCGACCTGCACAAGGCTGGCGAGTACGTCACCATGCTCTTCTAGCAGAATCAGAATAAACGGGGGTCTACCGCCTGTCTGTAACGAAACTGTCTTAGCTTTGAAATCGCCCTTTCGTTTCTTTTCGCTTGAATAGATAGAGACAACAATAGCAAAGCCAAAGCCGATTTAGTGAGGTGGTAGAGGGGCGGTTATTTTCTAGCCCAGTCGTTTTAATATTTAGAAATGCATGGAAACCGAGATTGCTAAATTTGGGGCATAATGAGTGAGATGCCAGAAAAGCTTAACTTCAAATTGTTGATTTAGATTTTCTGTACTGTGCGAATTTTCCCTCAATTTGAAGAAAACTTTTTTACATTTGCTGTTTTTTCTGTTGATTTACAAAAAATTGGAAATAATAATCTTGCTTTTTCCGATCCGAAAATTGGAATGGCATTACCTAAAGGTAAGGTCATTCCAATTTTCACATATCGTTCATCGTAATGGATACATTTATCGATCGATCAAGCGCGGTTCACGAGTATTTCTAATCCCTTTTTTCCTCACTTAATTATTAGGGCGATGTTTGATCACCTCAAAGACTCAATTCCGGTAAAATTAGAGAAAAAGTATCTAAATACTGACTCTCTATGCTTTTAGTCAAGTTGTCACTGATTTAAAAATTAATAGAAGTTAATTTATGACTATTTCATTAGTCTATTAGCTGTAGGATTAGCAAACATTTAACACATTTAAACTACTCGTATATAGGTAGATAAACTCTTTATTGCGCTTATTTAGAAAACAAAACAAGAAAAATATATAAAAACTTTTAAAAAAAGTAGCTATTATCGCTAAGAGCGATATACTTAGTGACATTATTCTGTCTGTTATTCTAATGATCGCCCATTGGTGCTTTTCTAATGTAATTATTTTTTTAGATTGGACGTCGACACAGAGTCGTTACACAAAGACCCGGTCTTCAGCCTCCTCTGCAGGAACTTCAAAAAGTGTGCCCGAGAGTTAGAAGTCAACGAAGCTATAGAGGCTACCAAAGTTCTGTCTTACCTGAAGGTTCCCGTGGACTCCTTGATCGTGCAGACGTTACTGCAGATCCTCCGATGCAACATCAACCAGCTCAACGTCCGGCACATCATGTTCTTAGATTTCTTATTGGGCAGATTCGAAAAACGCAACCATCTTGTCGACGCTCTGAAACTGGCCCTTCCTTTGGCTTTCCAAATCCACCTACCAATAGAGTTAGACAGAGAAGATTTACCTCTTCTGAAGGATATGCTGGTGTACGCCACATCCAGGGATTTACCAGATAGAATAATTAATAACATTGTGACGGGACTGTTGCTCCACGATCAAGCGATCGACGCACAGACAGCCAAGTCTATAATATGGTCGTTGTGCCTAGTCAATTGTACAGAATCGAAGTTCCCCACTAGAGTGCAATTGTTGCACATTTGCTACGATATTTTGACGTTGAAAATGGATCACTTGTCGTATGTCGATGTTTTGAGAACCGCTGCCAAGATCAAGGGCAGGGTGCTGGAGAAGCATCCGGAGTACTACCAGGAGCACATCATGGACGCGGTGGCGGAGTACGCCGTAGTGAACCAGCTCGAATTCGAGAAAGGGCTGCTGATAGCGAGAGTGTTATCAAGAATCGTAAGTATCCTCACCATTTGTTTGTATTTTAATTTTTGGAAAGAATCTTAGTAGATTGGGTTTCCAGAGTTTATTCACGCATTCACGTTACATACTACTCTGTGTAAAAAGTATCGGGAATATGTCAATAAAAGACTCATAGAAACCTTAGAACGACCTGTGAGGTCGTTCTAATTTTTTTTCTGCATGTTTGTAGCACTGTACTGATTTAGCGCGCAAAGTTTGAGCGGGATCTGGAGTTCTCGGCGATTTTTACAATGGAAAATATTACAAAGAGGTTAAATTTTGTGTTTCTAATATTTATTGAATCACTAAAAATGTTGTGAAATAAAAGCGAATCGTGTATATCGAAAACAAGGCTAGTGAATGGTATACGGCTTTTAAAGAACGAGAAGTAGTGTTTTACGCGTTCTCTGGTGTACTTTCAACCGTGACCAAAGGAAACATCGACAGAATCAAGAAGCTAGTGCTCGAAAATCGAGGTATGAGTCTGAGAGAGTTTGCTAGTGAGGTGAACATCTTTTAAGTCCGTCCACAACATTCTCATTGACATTTTAGGCATGAAACGCGTCGCCGCTCGACTAGTTCCAAAAGAGCTCAATTTTGTTCAAAAGCGCAGCGAAAGCATGTCGCTAAAGACATGGTTTCCCGAGCTTCTACGGATCCGACCTTTATGAAACGTATAATAACTGGTGACGAGACATGGGTTTATGAGTACGACATGCAAACAAGCCAACAGTTTTCAGAATGGCGTGTCAAACAAGAGCCGAAACCCAAAAAAAAATCGCTCCAAAATCAAGGTCATGCTGACAGTTTTTTGACTACCGTGGTGTGGTTCACTCCGGAATTCCTTCCAGAGGGAGAAACAGTGAATAAAGAATAATTTAGGCGTCATGAAGAGTTTGCGTGAGTGTATCCGCCGAAAACGTCCAGATTTGTGGCAACACAACTCATGGCTGCTGCACCATGATAATGCACCATCACACACAGCCATTATAGTGAAAGAGTTCTCGACCAAGCACCGTATTCACCTGATATGGCTCCGTCTGACTTTATTTTATTTCCCAAGTTAAAATTACCACTTCGAGGAAAACGTTTTGAGTCGATAGAAGCCATAAAAGAAAATTCTCTGAATGAGCTAAAGGCCATACCGCAAATAGCCTATGAAAAAAATGACTGGAGACTGGGTGAAGCATTGAGATGTTGTATTGCAAGCGATGGGGCCTACTTTGAAGGCGATAAAATAAATTTAGATGAATAATTTGTATTTTTTGTTTTATTGACAAATTCCCGATATTTACTACACAGAATGTATATCAGCTCATCAATACATGTACAGGGTTATAGTGATGAGCAGAATATTAGGAGTGTTCTTTCGATTTAGTACAGGTGTTCTTGACACATTATTTTCGGCTTGCTAAAAGCATTGATTTGAAAAAATCGTTCAAACATTATGTTTTACGCAGTGTCTATTACTGAAAATGATTGAAATAATTTAATTTTGCTTAACTATTTCCGACATTTATTTAAAGCTCGTTGGAATGTGATCTGTGATGGACTAGAACATGTGACGAATTCTTATTATGCTAAAAATAAGTATTGATTTTATGTTATTATGTACATAGATTAAATGACACTACCAAGTGTTCCTCCGAGGTCTTCAAATAAATGAAATATAGATATGATGAATGATAGATTTTTAATGTAACGTATACGATTTGGGGGGCGGGTCATGTCCTCTGTGACCCCCCCTTCGGACTGCGCATGCCCTGTAAACGTCGACTGTGTCCTATAAACCTCCCCTGTGGCGTCAGGCGCACACGCACCTGGGCCTGGTGGGGCGGCTGTGCGCGCAGGCCGCGGAGTCGCCGGGGCTGCTCAGCCACGCGCGCATCAACGTGCTGTTCGGGTTCGTCAACTGCCTCGCCAACAACAACTACACCCCGGCGCCCGAGCAGTGGCAGATCATCAGGTAGGAAGCAGAAACTATTTGATATATTCCCTATATTTTGTATAGCGACAGTGAAATATAATTTAATATTCTCCGAAAAACAAGACCGACTTCAATTTGGAATGAGATTCAGACTCGACTAAATTTCATTAGAAGGTAAAGCCCTCCCACACACGAGCCCTAAAATCAGAGGAAATTTCGTAAAACTAGTGGGGAGGACCATCAATCACCAATCATATGGTGCGATGTAGGCTCCTTACCACTACTGTTACGTCATTTCCTCTGATTTCAGGGCTCGTGTGTAGAGGGTTTAAGACTGAGACGACCAGATTTCGTTTTTAGTTGATATTTAAAAAACCATCACCGATAAAATAAAATTTCGAATCCTCTGAATTATGATCTACCAAACAGAAAAGAAGAACCATCAAAATTAATTTACAATGGGCGCAGCTAACGCGTAATATACAAAAATAAAACAACCGAATTGAGAAGTTTTCCTCCTTTTTTTGAAGTCAGTTGAGAATAATGATTTGTGTGCAAACCTTGATGTAGGAAACAGATCAGTGAGAACCACATCCTGGACGGGAAGAACTTCGCGCTGCCGTGGACCAAGCTCTGCCTGGAGCTGGCTTCGCTGGGCCACTACGAGGACCAGTTGCTGGCGCGGGTGTTCTCCGAGGAGTTCCTGCGGGACTACCTGGCGCGCGAGGACAACCTGCTGGACTACCTGCAGCTGCTCACGCTGTTCGAGGCGGTCCGCGCCTTCCACAGCAAAGGTATGGAGAGTATAGCATGAGCATCTTCAGCCTATATAGTGTTCCCACTGCTAGGGCATCAGCTGATGTCGATAAGACACTATGAGGATAACCTGCTGAATTAAATTCAGCTGCTCACGCTGTTGAGGCTGTCAGGACCTTCCACAGCCAAGGTATGGGGAGTATAGCATGAGTATCTTCAGCCTATAGTGTTTCCACTGCTGGGATGGAAGCTGGCATCGATAGGACACTATGAGGACAACCTGTTGGACTACCTTCTGCCGATCAGGATGTTCGAAGCGGTCAGGACCTTCCACAGACATCATCAGCCCACTAAATGTTCCGACTGATGTGACTGGAGTCGAGACCGTTATCCATCACGCTGTCCCGTAAATGCCGAAGATGGTACGTCCTGGGGTTTTAGTCGCCATTTCCGTCCGTGGTGTCAAGTCTGACATAACCCGGTAATCTCCCAGGCGGAAGACCATGCGTAAATGCTTTTCCTCCACGTAAAAAAGGATGAGGATGTAGGAGGTAAAAAAGCCCATTAGTCCAGTAATGTATTTGCATATGCCGATAATAATTTCTGCATTTAAATAATATGGAATGCAGTCGCGTGGCAAATCAACAGGCACAATTTTTCCAATTCCAGCATCTGTCCTGGAGGCCTATAACAATCTGAATAGGCTGCTGGGCTTCTGGGCTAACTTAGGTTGGTTAGAGTGTTGAAATGGAAAATGAGCCATTTACAATGCGGAAAATGCCCGGTTAAACTAAACTGAAGTAAAAAATAAATGAAATGTTTCCAGAGTACTCGCTGCCAGCGGAGGTGTTGGCCAAGGCGAAGGCGCTGTACCCCGTGAACAAGCACTCTGGGTTACTGGAGGAGAGCATGGGGCGCGCGCTCGGCGGCACCGAGTACGTCGTCAGGAACGTGACGCTGCCCTGCGGGATCAACGCTGGTACGTATGGGTTGCCCTGTGGGATCAACGCTGGTACATATGGGCTGCCCTGCGGGATCAACGCTGGTACGTATGGGTTGCCCTGTGGGATCAACGCTGGTACATATGGGCTGCCCTGTGGGATCAACGCTGGTACGTATGGGCTGCCCTGTGGGATCAACGCTGGTACGTATGGGCTGCCCTGTGGGATCAACGCTGGTACGTATGGGCTGCCCTGTGGGATCAACGCTGGTACGTATGGGCTGCCCTGTGGGATCAACGCTGGTACGTATGGGCTGCCCTGTGGGATCAACGCTGGTACGTATGGGTTGCCCTGTGGGATCAACGCTGGTACGTATGGGCTGCCCTGTGGGATCAACGCTGGTACGTATGGGTTGCCCTGTGGGATCAACGCTGGTACATATGGGCTTCCTGTGGGATCAACGCTGGTACGTATGGGCTGCCCTGTGGGATCAACGCTGGTACGTATGGGCTGCCCTGCGGGATCAACGCTGGTACGTATGGGCTGCCCTGTGGGATCAACGCTGGTACGTATGGGCTGCCCTGTGGGATCAACGCTGGTACGTATGGGCTGCCCTGTGGGATCAACGCTGGTACGTATGGGCTGTTCTGTGGTATCAACGCTGGTACGTATGGGCTGCCCTGTGGGACCAACGCTGGTACGTATGGGCTGCTCTGTGGGATCAACGCTGGTACGTATGGGCTGCCCTGTGGGATCAACGCTTGTACGTATGGGCTGTTCTGTGGGATCAACGCTGGTACATATGGGCTGCCCTGTGGGATCAACGCTGGTACGTATGGGCTGCCCTGTGGGATCAACGCTGGTACGTATGGGCTGCCTGCGGGATCAACGCTGGTACGTATGGGCTGCCCTGTGGGATCAACGCTGGTACGTATGGGCTGCCCTGTGGGATCAACGCTGGTACATATGGGCTGTTCTGTGGTATCAACCCTGGTACGTATGGGCTGCCCTGTGGGATCAACGCTGGTACGTATGGGCTGCCCTGTGGGATCAACGCTGGTACGTATGGGCTGCCCTGTGGGATCAACGCTTGTACGTATGGGCTGTTCTGTGGGATCAACGCTGGTACGTATGGGCTGTTCTGTGGGATCAACGCTGGTACGTATGGGCTGCCCTGTGGGATCAACGCTGGTACGTATGGGATGGAATAGCACATAGCCAACAGGTATGCAGGTAAAACCTCGAAGCAACTGATATGTTACTCATAGATACGCTGATCTCCGCCAAATTTTAAATTGGAGTAAAAATTTCGGTTTGAACGCAAATCCGACAAAAACACAAGTAATTATCATAGGTAGTTCTTATATGATATCTAGAATAAATTGGGTCACAGTCCCACAAATTGTTTTTGATGGGGTAACTATCCCTTATAGCAAATCGGTGAGAAATCTCGGTGTGATTTTTGATGGAACTTTAAGTTGGGACGCGCACTTGGAATCCATAAGCTGCAAATTATTTGCCTCTGGTAGATCTTTAAACAGACTCCGTAATTTTCTACCCACTGCCACCAAAGTTACGCTTGCTCAGTCTCTACTTCTTCCCATTCTTGATTATGCAGATGTCTGCTATCTTGATCTAACCGAGGCCCAGCTAGATAAACTTGAGCGTCTCCAAAATTACTGTATTAGATTTATATTTGGCTTGCGCAAATATGATAACATATCCGAATTTCGTAATAAGCTCAAGTGGCTCCTCATCCGTTTTCGCCGGAATGCTCATATCCTCTCTCTTCTTTATAATATTTTGTTTAACCTTCAACCCCAGTACTTAAAAGAAAATTTCACGCTTTGGAGCAATGTTCATCCACGTCCTTTAAGATCGAAGTACAATTTATCGTTGAATGCTCCATCAGCACGTTCCGAAACATTTTACGGCAAATCATTCGCGTTCCAGGCAGTCCTTCTATGGAATGCCTTGCCCGTGGCTATCAGACATGCTCCATCACTGCCTGTTTTAAAAACCAAGTTAAGGCTTTATACTTGTCACAGCTGTCACTTCACTGATTCTACGTGGATTCTACTCTTTTCATATTGTCTTGCTAATATCTTTAATGTATGTATATGTTTATGTATTAGTCTATTAGTATATTATACTTGCCTACAAATTGTAATATAAGTATTTTAAGTATTAGGATGTATATTTCTTAATTATGTATGTGTACTTTATACCTTACGGCACATTGTCCCTTACCCGTCTTTTGCTGTATAAAATTTCTCTCCATCCTCCGGTTGCCTGGAAGAGATCGCTCTTAGCGATAAGGCCGCCATTTGTTTCACTAGATTTAGGAATTTGTCTTTTTGTTTATTCATTTTTTGTTTTGTGTTGTGAACAATAAAGTGTTTCTATCTATCTATCTATATAGATAGATACATAGACTCGTAACTGAAAGGTATATCCAACTAATATTATAAATGTATATATTGTATATGGATGTTTGCTGCTCAATCACATCGTAACGTTTGAACTGATTAGGCTGAAATTTTGAACATGAATATTTAGATTACAGTCTGGAAGAACAGGCTTGTAGGCACACAGGCTTCATTTTATACCGGGAAAATAATGGGATCAACACCGCGAAGCGCTGCTAGTATGTAGATAATGATATCATGACGTTGTAGAGTTAAATTAAAGTTTTTTTGAAGTAATATATTTAATAGTACCTTCTTAAATATTTTATTAATCTAATATTGTCACATTAAAGTTAAATTACTTACAAGATAATAAAAAAAATGTATATACATATAAATTAAAAACATTTATATATGATTAAATAATCCCGCGATCGTCAACTCCGCGACCAAATGTTCCCATCAGGCTTGCCGCATTTCCGCGCTGTATAGCCAGAGAAACGTTTTGGCACAAGTATTGCCCTGATCGAGGGTCTCGGCCACTCTCCCGCAGGCGTCGGCTCAACTCTGCGACAAAGATTTTGGCCTCCGTGCCCCACGGACCTGGTGTCTCAACCGCAAAAGGGACGAAATCATACGTTGATTCCAGAGAGGCGTACTTGAGATGCTTTCCCCTCGCGGCAACTTCCGCACCTGCAGCCCGCTGCGTGGCGGGGAGGTGACAAGTAGCGAAAGTATTCACACAAGTGGCGTCCCAGATAAGGCAGCGCCCCCTACGCCAAGGAATTAATGTGAGACCGTTAGGACGCTTGCCGTCGGATCGAGACAGCCCCGGAGGTTCTAAAGCACAAGGAATGTCAGCCGAAACAAGCGCTCTGCGGATAATTTAATTTATTTCGTGATGTCTGGGTCTCCGGCCAGCACATCGAATACAACTGAGGCTATGGTAACCCGTTGCATCGACAAAAGCGCCGCAGATACAGGCATGGGCTTCACAAACCGCGCAGCCAAGCCGAAGTCCAGCAGCCACCCTAAGGGAGTCGTCATCTAACAGCGTGCCCAGTTGAGGGGAAGGAAGGGCATGCAGCTAGGCATTTTTGAAGTTAAAACTTCTTTATGCAGATTTTCCTGTGAATTGATCTCAAGCGTCGCGTCAATAACGCGTAAATGAAAAAAATCGTCGGGTAATCTCGGTTTTTTTTTTTTTTAACTTTTATAGGTTTACACTTGACCGCCATCTCGCCTGATGTTAAGCGACGATGCGGTCTACGATGGAGCGTGTTTACCTAGAAGAAACCGATTCACTCTCGATTTGAAGACACAAAGATTGTAACCATCGGGGAAAACCCACTCAGGCAACGTATTCCACAGCCTAGACGTTCTTATCACAAAAGTAGAGTCAAATCTCTTCGTTCGTGTCTTTGGAACTTCAACCATGAAACGATGTCGCTTTTTCGAGCTACGAGCATTCCGATAGAAAAAAGGGCAAGGTGGTATCAGATCATGCAAATCAGTCGCACACTCTCCAAAGTGTATCATCCACTCTCGGATGATCTATATATCATGTTCCATGCGGTTTCACCCGCGTAATTTCCAAAATTATCAAATTCTCAGTTATTACTTTTCACTTCTAACTGCAGACCTATGACTGCCAATTTTTCCTTTGTTAATTTGATTTTTTTTTCAGATTTAGTGGCGTGCCTGAAGGGCGGCTACCCGATCGTGATATCGAGGCCAGCCGCGACCGACAAGATACCCTTGGAGGAGTTGGACCTGCCCAGGGACAGTATCATGTGAGCAGAAATTAAAACCGTAACTCAAACGAAAGAAGCACTACCATATCATACCTAGGGGTCTACCGCCTAACTAGACCTGTCTTAGCTTTGACATTGCCTCTCTTTCTTTCGGCTTGAAGTCATAGAGACCGCAATAGCAAATCGAAACACGATTTTTTAAAACTTTTATCGGTTTTCACTTGGCGGTCAAGTGTCAGTCATCACCTGATGTTAAACGATGATGCGGTCTACGATGGAGCGTGATACGGATTTAGTTAGGCGGTATAAGGAAGGACAGTAAATGTTCCCACTGCTTTGACTCGGGGCCTTCCCTCGCTAGGAGAGAGCCTAGACCCACTACGCGTTGGTAGATTACTTTTCATTTCGAAAGATTCTAGGAACTTGTCGGTTTCCGTACGATGTTTTCCTTCATCGTTTTTACGTTACATTACGCACATGATACGTTTTATCTACGGGTCGGATTTGGAGTATTAAGATGCAATTGATTTCCAGAGACGTTCGTTTATTGCTAGTGTACAATACCATTTATGGCACTAGATATTAAGTTATTGTTTTTATTGTTTAAGTGTTTGTAATACTGGTGTGAATAATAAAGAGTTTCTGTCTGTCTGTAATACAGTCGGCACAGGTGCGTGGCGTTGGCCGAACCAGGGTATCCGGATCGGCGGTTGGCGGTCTCTGGTCTAGACCAGCTGTAACTTAGACTAACCATAGCTCCATGGTATTGTGCTGGCTTGAGCAGGCGTGTTGCTTACCATCAGGCGCATGTCCTGCTCGTCCCATCACACTTTGACATAAAATGAAACGAGTACCATGTTTACATAGACTATAATATCTCATGATATGTTCTCATTTGCAGAGTATGCCTGATAAACTTTAACGCCGGCTGCTACTCAATGAACAGCAACCGGCTCCGGGGTACCTTCCGGTTGCTACTAGACGTCCTGGAGGCCCAGGGCTTCGCCCCCGTACCCATCAACGTGAGCGAGTGGCTAAAAGCCCCCGCGCACGAGAGATCCCCCTACCTCATGAGGGAGATCGGCTACAAGTGCGGGGAAATGGGAATGAAACTCGCGGGAACCTGAGTGTTGCCAGTGTTGGACTAAAGGGATAATGTCGCTAGAGTTTTGACTTAAATGGGTAATGTTGCTAGTGCGTCGACTTAGGAAATTTCAAGTGACAAGTGAAGTGAAATTTTATGTGCAATTGTGATATGAAATAAATATACAACAATGATTTTTTAGTTTTTTGGCTGTTTTTTATTTGAAGTTGTTTAGAAAGTTGCTAGAATGGGGCGCTTTCCAGGTGCAAAAAGACCTATCAAAGACAGTTCCCAATTTCACCTTGGGTGGCGCCAATGTTTTATTTTGTTCATTTTGTTAGAGAAATTCCACAAAATCCAACAGTGGTGCCGCACTTGGCAATTTTACAACTCTTCTTGTAAAGTCAATTTGTATCTGGAAAACGCCTCATTACGCCAGTATTGAAATGAAATGAAATGAAAATTTATTTTCGTTAACAAACGTTGCTTATCCATTTGATCAATGTTTTAAACAATAATTTCAGTCCAGATGGAGAAGCATTGTCACCCAAGCTAGGAGTTAACCTGTGTGATGGCGTGGCAGTACCCTCCGCCGGAAGAGTAGAAATTTGTGTTTTTGTTGCATTTCAGAAACACAATGATGACAAAATAAAAAAACAAGGATCTACATATTTTTATAAATACCAACGCTACTTTATTCTATTATTTATATTATTTATATCTATTACAAAACTACAAAAACTATATACCTACGCCTTTAATATCTTTTACCATTATTTGTAGGAGAATTTGTGGTCTAATATCACAAATTGCCTGATGTCAAATATAAGTTTTATATACCATAGCCTGCAAATAGAAGATAAATATACAAGATATGATATAAATTAACTCTAGATAACACGCCGCCACCGTCTTTGAGGATTGGTTGGTCTGATCGCCACGCTAGCCTGAACAATATCATACGCCGCGCTTTTTCCACCGGCAATGTCCCAGCCATACTTAAACCGTGTTATATCAGGTTACATAGCGTGAGGAGTGAGGGAGGGAGATCCTCTCGCTCCTCCGCGGAGCAGGAAACGGATACGGAGGCAAGCCACTCTCCGTCACCCACCCCGGTTTTCATTTGGCGGGCCTTATGGCGCCAAATGGCGTCATTAGCCATTAGTCCTCAGCGGAGGATAGGCCCTCCCGAGGCGCGGTTTCCGACGAGTTATTAGATTTTTCCCCTATACAAATAAATAGGTAGTCCAGCGTGAATGCGATGGGACTGGAGGCGGCAGTGATCATACCAATTTCGCTTGCAAGTGACGAGGAAGTAAGTGTTTTATTCTCAGCAGAAAAACAAAGTAGGTATGTAGGTACCTTAGTAAATACGACATGGTAGTACTGTTTTGCAAATTTCTGTGGCTATTATCGAAAATGATTACTATTCATATGATCACTTTTTCACTATTCATATCTTTTAGATTTTAAATTTTACTTTAAAGTGAATAGGTACCTACCTAGTGGAAAATACTTTTTTCATGTTGCAAGTAGTAACTTACCATTGAATTTTTTAGCACGATAGTCTAACAGCAACACTAAATGTTCCCATAGCTCGTGGCTTTGACGAACGAGAGAAGTCTCGCAAGGAGAGAGTCAAGGTCAACTCATAATCCGCCACGTTGTCTCAGCGCCGGTTGCCGGGCAACCCATGACCTAGAAAGATTCTTGGAACCTTGGAAGCTGCCGGTTTCCTTACGATGTTTTTTTGATCGTTAAATCCAGTGATGATGACAAAATTGTCCACATTCACTTGAAAAAACACTCCGAGGTGTAGGCGGGTTCGAACCTACGATTAGGTATAAATCGTTCCAGCTACTAGGCCACTACGTCCAATGTTTTAGCCTACCTCACATTCAACTTCACCCATAAAATTGCATGCAGACTTCTTTAGAATTATGATATGTACCTATCATCTATTCCTTTTTGCAGTTCTTTCACATCTGTGACAAACGTCTACAGTGTCTTTAAACGCCAAATGAAATTGGCGCAAAGGATTTCCATTAAAATTGTTTATAAACAAATTACAAGTTATCGTCTATTAAATCACTTATTTTAAACCATAAATCTAAGAATTACATAGCTATACACATATTCCCATTTAAATCTATGTTATATGTGATCCATACAAATAGAAAATCCTAAAAATATTGGGCAAACATGACGCGGGGGACTAGTTTATGTGTGTTGTTAGTTTTGGTGATATTGTGCGCGTGCGACGGTAAATACGGGTACGTGACGTGGACAGGGGACAAGCCCGAGCTCCGGGTTACAGACTACTACGCCGAAATACCGGAACAGCACGTCGCGAGGGCGTTTTATAACAACGAGATATTCGTGTCTGGGTTTGTAAACCTACCTCTAAAATTTATACTCATTTTGAATAGTTTGTTTAAGTATATAAATTATGAAACTAATATAGTGATACAATGAACTACAACTAAATACTTTTTAATTTTAAACATATAATTATTTACCGAAAAGAGCTTTGCCATCTCGCCTGAAGTTAAATAGATTAACTCTTTATTGCACTTAATAATTAAACAAAGTTACAAAAAAAAAAAAAAATTACATGCTATAGGTACTTATGTTGAGCTTGGCTTGTATCGAGTAGTGTGTTGTAAGACTTTAAATTGTCTTTGTGAATATTATAACATAATGAAATACTGGTTGCTGTGCGTGTTGGCTTAAGCTGTTAGCAATAAATAAAACTTAGGATTTTTATTTGGTCGATATGAGTATCAGCAGTGTAACCTACCCAAGTCTTCCAGCGTCCTTCAGAAGTCTCTACACGCACTGCTTAAAAGGAAGCGAAGCGCGTGTAGAGGTCATCTCTCCGGCTGGGATTAGCTATCACACAACAAGACGACATCAAGGTGGCAGACCGGCAAGTGGTTGTGTGATGCCCAGGGTGCATTACATGGAGGTTCCCGAGCCGCACACTCCACTTGTTACATACCTTTTTTACACTTATCTAATTCGACATGGGAATAGCTAACTAACTAACTAATACATTGCTCCAGTGAGACAGTGAGCTAGCTTTCGGAGTACCTACCTACTCTAAAATTAAACTTCACCCGTCAAAGTATTTTTCAACACCGCTCGATCGATTTTGATATCGTTTAAATTAAGAAGTATGTAGAAGTAGCTATATGGGATACCAATATCTTAGGTTAGGTTATTTGTAGTGGTAGGACTCTTGGCAGAGTCCGCCTGGGGAAGTACCACACCTTTGCCAGTTATTCTACCGCCAAGCAGTAATGTGCAAACATTACTGTGTTCCGGTTTGAAGGGCAATGTTTCCAGAGAAATTACAGGGCTTAGAGATATAAGATCTTAGATCTCTGGGTGACGAGGGCAGTGCAGTGCTAGGTAGTAATTTGGACTCTTCATGTTCCAATAGCTGCGTCACTGTGCTGTTATGTGTCAGGCATGTTGCTTACCATCAGGCACATGTCCTAATCGTCTCGTCACTGTTTATTTAAAAAAAAAAAAAAAAAAAAGGTTATATCTATTGAAACAAAATATTATTACCGCCATATCAGCCGTATCAATGATATCTCCCCGAGCTACGAAAGCCACTGACGTGTGTTAGCAAAAAAAGTAAATCGCAAACCATGCAAACCAATCTTTACTGCTTTCTTTATCCTTCATTTTGTAGTGGTAGAACTCTTTGAAGAGTCCGTTTGGCAAACGATCATATTTTTGCCGGTTATTCTACCACCAAATAAGATAAAACCTCTCATATCCCTGGGCGACGAGCGCAGTGCAGAGCTAGGCAGGTAATGATTTGTTAATGTTATTGTAAAAATGTAAGTACACTCATATTTTTTTGCAGGCTCCAAAAGAATTTTAACATCAAAAGTAAAAACAGCGAATTTAAAACCTCTTCCTTTTTGAAAGTCAGTTGGTAAATAAATGTATACACATACATAATACGCAAATAATAATATGGTTATATATTGTCCCAAGCTGGGCGTACCTGGAGATCTACAGCAGCCGAAACAGCTGCGACGAGCAGCAGGCGTACGCGGCCGGCTACCTGGAGGGGTTCCTCACCAGGGACCTGGTCTGGAAGCACTGGCTCAACATGCTCAAGGGGTACGTTCCAAGGCACGAATCACCAGCAGCTGCACAAGGGCGGACCCAGCTTTGGCGTCAGGGGAGGTCACGTTGTCGTAGTCAAGTGACAACACCGTGCGTGCGTGGGCTTTAATTATATAAATAACCCAGGGGTCGTGGCCCCATGACCTTAGGATCCGCCCTTGCAGTTGCGGCAGTCTATATACTCAAAATGCTCTTCTGTGTGTATGTTTAACTAGTAGCATAATTTCGTATGCGTAATTTGGCAAATAAAGTACCTATTTGTATTTGCATCCCGCGGGCGAACGAGCTCGATAGCACTTGGCTCTGAGACATGAGTATGAGTGCTTGTGCACTCGGTATGCAGGCGCGGTCCCAGCCTCGAATTTTGGAGGGGGTCACCAGTACGCAGCCTCAGGTTTTGGGGGGGGGGTCACAAGTAGACATACAATAAATCGAGCATTAAAATACTTTACTAGTAGTCACCCAAGGTTTTAGCCGCGTAGTTCACGTTCTAGTTGTTTTCCCGCGTTAAAAATTGTCTATGTACTATTAGATATTTTTAATTTTCTTAGATTTTTGTTCAACGTATACGATTTTGGGGGGTCATGTCCCTGTGACCCCCCCTCGGACCGCGCATGTCGGTATGTATGTATGAAAAGTTAGATAGTTCGATTCTAGGCTAGGGCTTAGTTCGAATCATTTTCAGGTATCAGGGCGTAACATACTTACGCTAATTACGTAAGTATGTTAGGCTTTAAGTTAGGTTTAGGGGGGTCCTGCGCTTCCGCGCTAACCCCAAAGTCCGGTAGGTAGTAGAGGCACCCACCGCCAGTTACTATAGGTCAGTATTAAAAAAAAAATTGCATCCCGCGGTTTCAGTCGCGTAGTTCCCAATCCTACTACTAGTCTATTTATTTATTTATTTGTTTATTTTGTTTCATATAAAAGTAACATTACAGGTTTCGCCAATGCGTTACAATTATTACCGTTATTTACACATGCTCATATAGAATATACAAGATAATTTTATCATAATAATAAATAGGACGACGACACAATTATAATATATAGTATTTTTAGGTACATAAACACTTATAGGGTTAGATAGACACCTTTAAAAATATAAAAAAAATTACAAAAACTACGTCTAATAAAATTTACAATACTTCTATAGTCCGTTCCACGAAGAGGTGTAGAAAATGTAAACAAAGGTGCTACCATAACATAAAAATCGTTTAACCTTAGTATTTTTCTAAAACTGTCTTAAAATATTTTTCACAAATATGATTTGACTTTACTGTGATCTTAAATACAACATACTTGGATTTGTATTGATCAAATATTGATTTATTAACTTATCTTGAAAGTTATAAATAGTAATAGTAGAATGTGGTAGATACGGTTTTAAACAGTGGCAATTTGATCTGTGTTTCTCAAACTGTGAATCCCATCAAAACATAAATGTGAAGTGAAGGACAAGTTCAATATGATATGATATGAATATGATATTGAAACCAGCCAAGTCAGACTGCTTTTAATAATCATCATACATTATAAAAAACAAATCATATGTTAAGTGTTTAAAACTAGTCTATGTTATTATAAATAGATTTTAGAACTGTAGAACTGACCATTTAAGACCATTTAGATTCTCAGATAGACCATATAGACCTCTATTCTTTAGTCGTTGAAGTCAACAAACAAGGCATATAATATCATAATATTGAACTTTAATCTCACTTCACTTAAGTATACGCATGTTTCTGATGGGATACTTAAGTGAAGTGCACTTTTTGCACGTAAATTATAAGACGTTTACCTAATGAACCACCAAATAATGTCTATTTTTTCGCAAGAAAATCTACTAATAATACTTATTATAAGTGCTAAAGTTTGGATGTACGTTGCTCAATCAAATTGGAACAGCTAAACGTATAGTAGGATAGATGAAAACAATACCCAGTATTCGATTCGTTTTAAAATTAATTGTAACAGCATCTAACGCAGTAGAAATTAATTGAATTTTTGAATGAATTACACTTACCACTCTTACTAAAAAAAAAAATTGGTTGCCTGTAAAGTCGGTATACAGGCGAAAGTTTTACGTGACAACGACTTTGAGTGGTAAAATAATTTTACGGAAGGGACGCGTGCCTTTCACTTTTTATGTCTGTCTCTCTCGCTCTTAGGCGGACTAACCATGCCCGAGTGGAAGGGACGCGTGCCTCTCACTCGCTCTCGTTGTGAGCGCATAACGTGAGCGGAGCGTAACGCAGTTTTTTGAAGTGTCACCCGGCAAACCAATTTATAAGACGTTGTCACGTCAAAATATCCAATGGGGTACTTAATCTTAAAACTATTTGAATCTTCTCAGAATGGGTAGGAATAGTGCCACCAATATATTTTGTGTACCACCATTTGTTTTGTTATTTTGCTTACCTTATTTGATTGTTACGGAATCAAGTATAAGGGCCACGTTAGCTATATACTCAGACTGGATTGCTTTTTTCTAGTTCAAATGTAAAACGTAGATCAATAATTATAGCAAGGAATAGCATACAGGTTACCACTTATATAGGTACATCACTTTTTATTAAGACAAAATAATAGCAATGGCAGCTACACAGGTAGTAAGAACTACACTAGTGATGTGCTGGATTGTGAAAAAAGTACATCCACGGATACGGATCTGAATGTGATATATATACGAGAATCTAAAGGTACGCTAGTAGGCTCATATCAGATTTGGCTGGGCAGGGAGAGAAAAACGAGTGGTGAAGGTGAGTGTTGATGTACGTCAGAAAGGGGCCCCTTAAACCTACGCCCGAGTCACAAGTCTCGGAATCTATTCGGGATTTTTCTCTCTGCCACACGATGGACCCGGCACCCGCACGGTGAATCCATGGAATGCTAAAAAGATCGTCTCATATATAGGTATACATATAGCTCATTAAATTTAAGTTTACTAAAAAAGTCAGTCATTTACATACATAACGAAAAAGGAATTTAAGTGCTACATAACAAAACAAAGCTGTACTTAGTAATTAATATTAATAAAAACTGTTTATATGTTACTATTGTGTTCCATGAACCAACCACCCAAGTTATTTTTGTATTAATGTTTTAAATTTATGCGTACCAAATGTTTAATAAAAGTATAATTATAATAATAAAATAATTAACCTTGTTATGTGATGAAAATCTAAAAGGGCAAACCGAGACGCTTACAACGAACTATCTTCTAAAACAAAGGTTGAGAAATGCTGGTCTGTCATATTGAGAGTGACATTGATTTGTTTACATTTTTTACACGGCTCCGTGGAACGGACTATAGTCTGTCTAGAGTACTTCTTCACAATAGGATAGAAAGGCCCTTTTCTATGTTTTTTCTAGGTAAGCAATTGTAGATCTCATCATCGCTTAACATCAGGCGAGATGGTGGTCAAGTGCGAACCTATTATAGTTAAAAAAAAAATGTTATAGACTGTACCTAATCTATCTATGTAAGTAGGTACTAAATTTCATCCAGACCCCTTTAGTAGTTTATGGTTGTGACATATTATTTCTACACATATGGTGCGATGTAGACTCCTCCCCTCTACTTTTACGTAATTTCTTCTGATTTTAGGGTGCGTATGTAGAGGGTTTAACCCTACCTACTAGCTAGCAGGCAACTAGATTTTATGTTAAGGTAGGTATATCTGCCATGACAGTGGGTCAGTGTCACGGGGTCACTCCTCGCACTGTCTGTCCCACTCTGTCCCACTGTCGTGCCGGAGAAACCTGCGGGGGTTTTAGTCGGTAGGGGGGCACCACTTTTAGCGGTGTCGAGCCCGAACCCTACAAGGTGGACGGTGCGTCAATGCATTTCCCCCACATAAAAAAGGTATATCTGCTAAGGAGTGAAAAACATTCCAAGCTTTTCTAGAGTAGAGGCGCCGCCGTACAAATCTGTCGAGTCACAGTCCCCTCACATTTCAGTTACTGTTACAACAAGATGGACCTGTGCAACATGATCGAAAACTACGTGGACGAAAACGAGGACTACATCAGCTCCATGGTGCAGCAGAACCCCACGGACCCGTATTGGTACCAGGTGCGTTTCTACATTCTAAAGTAGGCTTGCGTTCGACTGCCAACTGGTAGCAGGCAGTGAGATTTGAGGCTTAGGAAGATGTCATCATGAGGAGATTCATAGTATACATATGTAGATGCAGAATGCAGATGCTCCACCCAGAAAATAATTCTGCCGGCCATGCTGTTGTGTACCCCTTACTTTTAAATTAAAAGTGTTTTAACTAATTTGTGAAAAGTTACGGCTAGTCTAATCGGGAGAACGGCGCCTACCGATCCGGGCCCCAGGTTCAAATCCCACAAGCACCACTGTCCCTTCCAAGTTGTGTGCATAATGCCGCTTACTTAAAAACTATGAAGGAAAACATCTTGAGGAAACCGACATATCTACCTACTAGTACCTAGAATCTTCGGAGGTCATGTGTTGGATTCACCATCTCGCACTGAGGCAGCGTGGAGGATTACCTATGGCCTTGACTCTCCTCGCGAGAGAAGACTACGTGTCCCAGCAGTGGGAACATTTAGTGGGCTGCTTATACGCTAATTCATCCGTGACGACTGCAGATAAATAATAATTAAATACTTAAATATGGGTGGACATTTCACATACAACACCATCTAACCCCAAACTAAGCAAAGCTTGTACCTACTATGGAAGCCAGACAGTTGATATTAATACTTATATATATTTTAAATACATACTTATTATACATACATAGATGAAGCTGTACTACATCCAGATCGAAGGGCTGGCAGCCGGATACAACAAGGCTACCGAAACTCCACTCGAGCAGCTCACGACAAGAGATATTCTGTTAGCATCGATTTGCAATCATTTATTTTCATTATTGATGCTTCTTGCACTCATTCTACGTATTTGATTAAAGTTTGTATATTGGTTGCGTCTTAAGTCTGCACTTCTAAGAAACGTCGGTTTGAAATTTGAAAAACAGATTATAATTATAGTCTGGAATAATACATAGGCTACTTTTCATCCCGGAAAATAAGGGGAACGAGAATTCCACAGGTGAACCTCGGGCGGGGAATGCCGGGCATATTTCCGACTGGTAGTGGGCTTGATCATATTGATTATTAATTTATTATCTTTAGAGTCTAAAGATAAAGTTTAACCTTCATTGATCCCATAAAATAATAAAATATGAATAACTCAGAAGTGCATGCGTGCAACGTACGTATGTAGTTAATTAGGTAAGCTGTATGCTGTATAATGCAGTTCTCATTGTAATATAATTTATAAATTAAGTTTGATATAATTGAAACTAATAAAAGTAACTTTTATGCATTATGGGTGAAACCGGAGATCTATACAAATACAAATTTTTTATTACCAAGAAACATCAATCGGAACAGATTACAAAAATGCTTAATTTTATTCACAAGAAAAAACATAAATGTTCCCAGAGTTAGAAGTAGATGTAGTGTGAGGGTGAGAGTGTGAGGTTGTGTGTGTGTGTGTGTGTGTGAGGGAGAGGGTGTACGTATGTGTTTGTGTTAGTAGTATTCTAGGTTTAATAGACGAGTGGTTCTCAATGATCGTTGCATTTTGACAAGTTGGCGGAAACGCAAATGCTGGAAGTTTATTCTGCAGGTGGATAAATATGCTGGGCGACCTGGACGAGCTGGCGTTCGCTCTCTCGCTCCCTCCCGAGAGCCCCGAGGGGATCCTGTTCGGGGAGCACTGCACCGGACTCGTCAAACTGCTGCCCGACATGCGGGAACTCTACGTCTCTCACGTCACGTGGAACAGGTCGGTTTTAAAACCACATCACATGAACTTAAGATACACTTACCCAGCTGAAACCGTGAGAGAATAGGTAATTTTAAAAGCACATCTCATTCTGCTTCCCGACTAGCGTAAGCTCTACTTGTGTTACGTTATCTGGAATAGGTCGGACTTAAAACCACATCACATCAACTGACAATAAAAAAGGATACTTAAGTTTTAGAAGCACATCACATGAACTGATGAAAGATGATGAAATATACTGACCCAGCCGAAACCCTGAGAGGATCCTGTCATGCTGCTCCCCGACTAGCGCAAGGTCTACTTGTGTCACGTCGTCCGGAACAGGTTTTAAAATCGCATCACATTATCGAAGATACACTTACCCAGCGTTTCAGCCGGGTTTCCCCTGAGATGACCATGAAATGTAGCACCCCGACTAGCGCAAGCTCTACTTGTGCCATGTCATCTGGAATGGGTCAGTTTCGAAACCACATCACATCAGTTGAAACGCTTAGAGTATCCTATCATGCTGCTACCCAGTCGGGCAAGCTAGTCAGCGCAAGTTCTCCTTACGTCATATCACCTGGAATAAAACGTCCGTATCGGTCGTACCCACGCATATACCCACCTGCGCCATCAATAAGTGCCCATTTTGAATATGTTAAGAAACATATAATTGGGAAACGCATTAGAAAGAAACTTTCTGAAACTACGTTAATTAACCAGCACCTATATTACTTTTACAACGAAATCATTGTACGTGTTTGCCCGCAGCTACCAGTCAATGCTGCGCATGCAGAAGATGTACGTTCTGAACTTTAAACTGTACCCTGGCAGCTCGGGAGTATATCCCTGGACGGAAAATGGCCATGTCTTCTTACCCAGGTTTCGTCCAGGTAATTACCATCAAATACTTTCGTTTGTGTTGGAATTTGTGAAAATCGAAGACACAGAAACTCCACGTGATATTCAATCGCAGGTATTGTAAAATCAGGAAAAGGACAAGGGATCCTTTACAAGTTGAATTTACGTGTATTTGTGGTCTAGTAACCAATCAATATCCAGTCCAGTCTTTAAATCGCGCCAGCTTCTACTCCATGCGACTGAGTAGTATCATAGCCGTTAATTAACAGTCCAATCAGAAAGGTGTGTAGTCGAGAGGTCTTAAAAACCTAGTGCTCTGAATGCAGAAAAGTTATTCATCGAGTTCCTAAAGATTATTTTTAATCATTTTATGAAATTATACAATACCTTCTGGCTGTTAGCTCGTGAAAATTCATATATTGAATCGGAATGTGTCAGTCAACAGACGATTTCTACATCATATCGACCGGGTTGGTGCTTGGGGAGACCACCATTGGGAATTCCAACCGCACTCTCTTCAAACTTATCAAGCCGCATGGACAGGTACGTGATACTTGATTATTTTGCTAACCATTTAAAGGTAATCTTCCAATCAATCTTTCTAACCACAACATAAAAATCTGGAACACCAAAATTTCCGACAAGATTTTGTTGAGTTAATAGCGAAAACAACAACATTTTGTTAAAAAAAAAAAACAACATTAACAACAAACATCATAGGAATCGCTGTAGGTACGGAAATATGAACTTCTGTTCACATTCAGTTCAATATTTGCAGTACGTGCACAAAGAGCCTGCCTGAATATTCATACTAAGAATTTGTAAGAGAAAATTGAGAATTGTAAGGTGTCTGTGTTCTGCGTAGATCCTGGAATATGCCCGAGCGATGGTGGCAAACCGTCTGGCGCGAGATGGAGAGCAGTGGGCTGATATCTTCAAACAATATAACAGCGGCACCTACAACAACCAGTGGTAAGTCGGTACCATAATAACCCACAGGTTACACTAAAACGCACTTCACAATAAATACTAAGCAACTACTTTTCTCTCCTACTAAACGATCTACCCGAAGCCGTGAAAGGTGCAGCCATATTCATGTATGCGGATGACGTGGCTGCCGTAGTCACAGCTCTTTCAATAGAGGAATTAGAAGAGAAATTAAATATTGTAATAAACGGCTTAAATTCATGGTTTAGTGCCAACGGTTTTATGCTAAATTCAAAAAAGACTCACTATATTCACTTTTGTCTGTCGGGTCACCATACAAAACCGCTAAAAGTCTCGCTAAATGGTGTTAGGATTGAGCAGGTACAGAACACCGCATATTTGGGGTTCGAGATTGATCGCAGCATGACGTGGGAACATCACATCGACAAGATGTGTGCTAAAGTTAGCAGTGCGTGCTTTGCGCTAAGACGAGTATCCCGAGTGGTGTCTACGGAAGTGTCACGTGCATGTTACTTCGCCATGGTGCATTCACGGTTACAATACGGCGCCGAGCTATACGCGCGCGCTGCCGACTGGAAGCGTGCGTTCCGCGCCCAAAAACGTGCCATTGTTGGCGTATCGCAATGTACATCCGTCAGACCATATTTCAAGGAGCTTGGTATACTTACTTTACCTGCTATCTTGATCTATCAAGTGGCTGTGTATGTCAAAAATAATCTAGAATCGTACAACACGCGAGGAGAGACATTCTCGCAACATACGCAACGCCGACAAGCTGGATGTTATACCACACTCTCTCACAAGGTCACAGAAGTTAACTCACATTATGGGACCGGAAGTTTATAACACTCTTCCCAAAATAGTTATATCGGCCCCAAGTTTCGGCAGCTTCAAAACAGATTAAAGTGCTTGCTTATCGATCAAACTTTTTATAGTTACAGCGAATTTTTAGAGAGTGATGGCAAAGTTCCCATAAAAATGTAAATAAATAAATTTGACATAGCTTAGTACAATTGCAATAAAGACATTATACTCGTATAATGATTGACAGTTTTCTGTACAATAATTATTGTAATACAGTAAAGTAGTAGTTTCAAACTTTGAAAATGTCAATTTGTATGCTCTTTCTTTTGTTTTTATTTTTTATTAATTGACGTGTAAATTGTACATTTATGAATAAAGTACTTTGACTTTGCAATCTTTGACGAAGATATCGTTGTATGCAATGGAATGCGTTTTGATTGGCAGCTTCATCGTTTAGAGCAGGGATTCCCAAACCTATTTTGTCTGCTGTCTACTTTGAGAGTAAATTATTCTTTAGCGCCCCCCTGATTTCAGATACTTAAAAACCACTATAACTTCAAATTACATTAGTTAATTATTGTGAGCTAGAGTCTGGCCAATGAAAGTAGATACTGGATTTTTTCGCAAACTTTTTACATGACAACACTTCAGTGTTCCTACCATCGGGTATTTACCCTACGAATTGGGATATTTTAAACAGAAAGTACTTAGGGACACTTGATTCCAAAAAGGCATTTTCAAAACAAACTGATTTAAACATTATATGAAATAAGTTTTAAAAATTCGTATGTGATCTAAAATTGTTTTCATCAAAAATAAGTACGACGCATGTCATCGCCAATCAGTAATCGCCAACACGTACACCTACGTGTTGGCGATTATTTCAAGAGCAACACTAAGCCTTAAGTTGGTCTAATAAATAGATTCATTAATTACGCTATTTAATAGAGAATAGCTTGTGCAATTTCATGTTAATTTTCGGCGATAATCCGAAAGATTTGGTAGAATCAGTATTAGTGTATGCTACCCCCATCTCTGACGCAACAAAATGGCGTATTTTTTATGTTTCGTACGAGGGTCAAACTGAAAGTTCTTAGAAAATCAAAAACTGATAACATTAGCCAGTTATTAGTTTTATTATATCTTTTCAAAATATTGTCCATTCACGTCAATACACCGCTGCATGCGATGGAACCACTGGGAAAAGCACTTTGCTCACCGGCCTTAGGGGTCTCTTCAATGGCATCGCGATACGCAGCCACCGCTTCTTCAGCATTCATAAACCGCTTTCCTTTAAGGTTTTCTTTAATTTTTGAAAATAAATAAAAATCACAAGGCGCGAGGTCGGGGCTATACGGCGGGTGACCCAGTAATTCAACGTTTGATGTCGCCAAATAGTCGATCGTTCGCTTGGCGGTGTGCGATGAGGCGTTGTCGTGGTGAAGGAGGATCCTACTGCGAGGTCGTTTCTCTCGAACTTTTTCCAAGACAAGTGGCAAACAATTGGTAGTGTACCATTCTGCAGAAACTGTTTTTTGATCCTCTAACACAATTGTTGCGAAATGACCTATCCTTCCAAAGAACGAGGCCACCATTTTTTCCCCGCACTTCGATCTCTCTTCACTTTAGTTGGCAACTCCTCGAAAGGAAACACCCACTGAGCAGATTGTCTTTTGGTTTCAGGATCATTACAGTAAATCCAGCTTTCGTCATCTGTTAGTATGTCGAACACAGCATTTGAGTCACCTCCGTTAAATTTTCAATCATTTTACGGCACCAATCCACACGATGGAGTTTTGAGCCTCAGTCAAATTATGAGGTATCCACCGGGCGCAAAGCTTCCTGACCGCTAAATGTTCGTGTAGGATTTTGTGCACTTGACTCATACCGATGCCTAAGCTTGTCCGAATCTGCTGATAGGTCACTCTTTTGTCAGTCTCTATCATACGCCGCACAACCCAGATGTTATCTTCAGTCGTCGCCGTAGAAGGCCGTCCCTCACGTAAATCATCAGTGAGATTAGTGCGACCACGTTTAAACTCATTAAACCAGTTGTAAACAGTCGCACGAGATGGGGCTTCATCGTGAAAGGCCAATCGTAGTCTATCATAACTTTCTTGTTGGCTTAAATGACATCGAAAGTCATAAAAAATCATTGCATGAAAATTTTCTCGTGTTAAATTCATGTTGACGTGACACAGACAATTTTCAATTTGCCGCCAAATCGTAAAACATATGACAAATGAATGAAGTATATACTCAGTAATATTGGCAAAGAGTTCTATTTTCAAATTATAGAATTATTTTTTTTATTATATTGTTTATAAGTGGCCAGTTCTAAGAACTTTCAGTTTGACCCTCGTAGTAGCTGGCTTCTGTTTATTTTTGGCGAGATTTTCAGTTTAGGGATGCCATGCTGATATATTTTAAATTTGCCGCGCTTTCTCAGTATCAACTTTCGTTAGCCAGACTCTATATATTATCACAGATTTAACATTCATCCTAAACGAGTTTTTTACTACAGTAAAAGTTAACCGCAAGAGTTTACTTGAGCCCAGTAAGTACGAGTTTACTTGAGCCCAGGAAGTACGTACACAACGAACTCCAAGCCTCTACACAACGCCCCACTTCAGGCCTGCAGTGCCCACAAGGGGGCGTTATCGCCCGCCCACTTTGGGAATCAAGGGCTTAGAGCATAGGTTCAAACAAGACTTTTTTGATTCAGAGTAAAATATCAAATTTGAACCACGCTTTGACCATCAAACTAATCATTATTGGAGCCAGAGTCTCCGTTACCTGTTAAGTGTTCCAGCTAAAATCTTCAAATGAAATAAATGCAGCAGTGGTCATAATAAAAGAGTAACAGGATCAGATACAGGGGAGCGGAAAGAGTGATAAAGGGCACTTTGCATCCCTTCCATCAATAGCGACACGTGGCAAGGACTACAGAATGAATAACGATTTATCGATACTATTTCAAACATCATCATCTACCCTGTCATCATCTATCATCGTTTACTTGTCAAGTGCAATAAAGAATTAATCTATTTGTCTACCTACCCTTCCTCACCCACTTGGATCTTCCTTGTCACCCAAATCAATCAGCTGTGAGATACTAGATGAATGTGGCAGGTACATAGTGGACTACAAGAAGTTCCGGGCTCGCACGGGGGGACTCGCGGGGCGCCGTAAAGCCCGGCCTGCTGTGGGTGGTGGAGCAGCTGCCAGGATACGTCGAGGCGGCTGACCTGTGCGTCGTTTGTATTTATTTTTACAGTACCCATTACGTGTGTGACGAGATGCATGACATTGATGATAAGCAACCTGCCCATAATAGTACAGTGACCAGCAGGTATTGGAAAGTGAAGAGTCCAAATCATTACCTAGCACTACACTGTGCTCGTCACCTAGATACATAAGATGTTTTATCTACATGTCCTGTAATTGAAACATTGTCCTTCAAATCGGAACAAAGTGAAGTTTTCACATAAGCAGTAATGCTTGACGGTAGAATAACTGGCAAATGTGTGGTCCTTTTCCAGGTGGACTCTGCAAAGGGTTCCTATCACTACAACACTACTGCATGGTTGGTTGAAATTAGTTCGTCGGATCACAAAGAGATTCAGTAGTGTTTCAAAATGATTAGATAATAGGTATAGTTTAAGATAACATCGTCGATGCTAAGAAAAAGAAGAAGAGAAGCATACCTAAGAAATCCTAGCAAAACTAGCATTTTTTAAATTCTCATAAAAAGTTACACCTTCATATCTGATCTCCAGAACGCAAGAACTGGTGCGGAAGACGTACTTCCCATCGTACAACATCGCGTACTTCCCGCGCGTGTTCAACCTGTCGGGCGGGAACGTGCGCGTGCGCACCTACGGCGACTGGTTCGCCTACCACACGCACCCGCGCGCCAAGATCATCAAGAAAAAACAGGTCACCACCCACCTCGTTCGTTTTATGTTTTTTTATTATAGTATAGAGCAAGGGTGGCCAAAGTGCGGCCCGCGACCGTTTTTAATTAGATTTTAAATGTAAATAATTAATATCCGGTTCAAACATAGTTCATTGATTTCACAAATAACAAATGTTTCTAGGCTTTAAATTGGCGGAGCTATCGCGCCATATACATACAAAGCCACGACAAGAGTCGCAACGCCAGCCATCGGTTTTACCCTTCGGCTATATTTACGTTACACTTCAAAAGTTTTTTGTAAAAAAAAAATGTTTTTTCTAGGCAGAGGTGCACAACCTGCGCGACATGTACCGCGTGATGCGACACAACGACTTCAAGTTCGACCCGCTGTCCCGCTGCAGCGCCTGCTCGCCCCCCTACTCCGCCTGCAACGCCATCGCCGCCAGGAACGACCTCAACCCCCCCAACGGTCACCACACTACACGCTTTTATATCCCCATTGACACTCTACACCGACTTCAAGCTGCAACGCCATCGCCGCCAGGAACGACCTCAACTCCCCAACGGTCACGAGACACTCTTATACCCCCCACTTGACACTCTACAACGACTTCAATGCCACCACCTGCAACGCCATCGCCGCCAGGAACGACCTCAGCCCCCAACGGTCACTACACTACACGCTCTTATACCTCCACTTGACACTTTACAACGACGTTAAGTTCGACCCGCTTATACCCCCCCCCCCCTTTTAGACACTCTTTGCTGTTGGATAATAAAAGCGGTCTTAGTACGAATAGGTAGCGCGTATTTCCCGTGGCATTGGAAAACATTCTGAAATCCTGAATTATGGTGCTCCAATTTAGAGCCGTGGTGCTCCAATCTAGAGCCGTGGTGCTCCAATCTAGATCCGTGGTGCTCCAATCTAGATCCGTGGTGCTCCAATCTAGATCCGTGGTGCTCCAATCTAGAGCCGTGGTGCTCCAATCTAGAGCCGTGGTGCTCCAATTTAGAGCCGTGGTGCTCCAATCTAGAGCCGTGGTGCTCCAATCTAGAGCCGTGGTGCTCTAATCTAGAGCCGTGGTGCTCCAATCTAGAGCCGTGGTGCTCCAATCTAGAGCCGTGGTGCTCCAATCTAGAGCCGTGGTGCTCCAATCTAGAGCCGTGGTGCTCACATCTATAGGCTACTCTTTACCCCGGGAAAATAACAGGAACGGGAACTGCGCGGGTAAAACAGCAGATCCCTGCTTGCTTTGAATACAAGTAGGATAATAGGTCGATGTTACCTCAGTTAACCGTCAGTAAGTCGACTTTTACAACCTTTTCTTACTCTTGATCGTTTGGTGTGTTCAGGCACGTACCCGTTCCAGCGCCTCGGGCACAGCAGCCACGGCGCCACGGACGCCAAGCTCACCAGCTCGCGCTTGCGCCGCGCCTTCCTCTTCCTGGCCGAGGCGGGCCCGCCGCACAACCTGTCGCGCGGGATCCCGCCATTCGTGTGCGACACGCTTCCTAACCTAGCTTTGTAGTCTAATAATAGGCCTGATACTGAGAACTTCATAAAAAAAAATTGGCAGTCATAGAAACCGTCATGCCGATAGAAATGAAAACTTATAACTCACAATTTGATAGCTTACTTTGGAAACTACGCGGTTGAAACCGGAGGGCGCGATGGTAATGGTAAAGGTAGCGGTTCGCCCGGAGACCGCGACAGGCACTTGACTCTATGGAATTGTATGGGCGCCAATTCGCACCGAGACCACGACAGGAGACCGAGACACGTGTCGCGAGACATGTGTCGCGGTCTCGGTGCGAACTGGCGCCCATACAATTCTATAGAGTCAAGTGCCTGTCGCGGTCTCAGCGCGAACTTGTACCTTAAGGGGTAATGGAAAATGCTGACGCATTTCTAGATGGTCAAAGGCCATGGTCCCGAGGTTACCCGAAGATTTCTATCATTCCGAGCTAGAATTCAATTCATAGACCATGAAAAATTAAGGTCGGTGTCCTACCTAAATTATAAGTGCCTATATTGTGAATATAGCTCTATTTCGGCTTCCAGCAGGCGATATACGTGAAACTATTATCAACAAGTGATTTAATTCCCAGATGGAGTCAGTTCGATCTCGGTACACAGATCTCTCACGAAGGCCACCCCGACGCGTGGGTGTTCTCTCCCGTCGTACACGGCTGGGAGTGGGCATAGCGTCGGCTCGGCGCACACACAGCTACGAGATGCCTCATGCTGTCATATCATCGTACCACATAGTAAATAGTAAGGTTCTAGTAACACTGTCAAGTGGCCTTGTGGCTTACTGGGTAGTAACTGTGTCTGCGAAGCCGAGGGTCGTGGGTTCGATTCCCACCCAGTGCAAATATTTGTGTGATGAATTCAAATATTTGTACTGTGTCTGGGTGTTACTATGTATAATAAGTATATATTTAAAAGTATATAGGTAAGTATTATATATCAGCTATCTGGCCGCCATATTACAAGCTTTGCTTAGTTTGGGGGCAGATGGTGTTGTGTGCGAATTGTCCACCACCACCACCACCACCAATTCTATATGTAAGTATAAAAATGAATGTATGTATGTCCTCATAAAGAATAGTAAACTATACATTTGATTATCTTTGGCAAGGTTCTTGTGCAGGAGCCAAAGGTTTCTGAGTTAGTGCGACCAATTTTCGAAAGGTGGCATGACAACGCGCGCAGGGTACATCTAGTAACATTATAAAAGTGAAAGTTTGTTGCTCAATCACATCGGAACGAATCGGATTGAAATTTGGAACATAGATTAGTCTGGAATAGCACGTAGGCTTTTATTCTGCGGGGAAATGACGGGAACGGGAACTGTGACCGTAAAACCGAGAAAAGGCGCTGCCAGTGTAACTTTAACTTTTAAACTGTCACTTTTTGAATATATATTACGTTTTCCAAAGCAACGGCCGTCGTAACGTGACCGAAACTTTTCTATTTAATAACGTCTCTGACGTTAGCCGGTAATGAGGCAAGGTAATGTACTGGTAAGGAGTCTGCAGAGTCCACTTGAGGAATCACAACTTCGCCAGTTTATTCTACCGCCAATACCGTGAGCAGCCCACGAAATTTTGCATCACTCACAAGGAGAGGAGACATAATCCTCTACGCTGGCCAAGTGCGGGTTAGCGGATGACGCATGACCTCGAAAGATTCTAGTAGCATGTCCGTTTTTCTCACGATGTTCTCCTTTACCGTTTTTTTTAAATTAACATTCTTGAAATTGCTGGTTTCATAATCAGAAACGTAATTTCGAAATAAACTCGCGACTTTTCTACTACGGTCCTACTTCGGTCCGTCGCGTCGTTTGTAATAATAAATGTTTAAAAGAATAAATAAATGTTCTAAGCCTACTCTAATTAGCGGCCATCGGACGAAATAAAGTACACCCGGAGTGGGAAAGTCGCGAGTTTATTTCGAAATTAAGTTTTTCGTAGAAAGAGAGTAGATTTCGAGTTCGAGTTATGTTTTTCCTTCATCGTTAATTAATACATCGGCATTCGGAAAAAAATACTCTAAACCTACCACTTCATGGTTGTACATCGCACTTTTTAGCTACCGCTGCTTTTATTCTGTCTACTTTGTGAACAGCGTTGACTGCAATGTTTTAATCGTTGCTAGGTTGGCGATTGACCACCACCGGAAGCGGTCTACGATCCCAGCGCAGCGCGTTTACCTAGAAACCGATTCACTTCAGCAGTGTAGCGATTCTGAACCCAGACGGAACGATCTCGAAACGGAATCAAAGGTCTCTGTCTTATCCGCTTATCATGACAGAGACAAGGATCATCAATCCGAATTTGAGTATCTCGGATTGCGTTCAGAATCAGTACCCAGACTTTACATTCTTTCACTTCGCCATGAACATATACTTAGCTACGTGTATAGATATGTAAAAAAATATTTATATGGATAATCATAGCTTTTTATTTAGGTAAATCGTTAAATATGTAACATAATATTTTGTAATGTACCTAGTATATTTATTATAAACATGTTTTTGATAAATAAATCATATTTTACAAGTTAGCAACATAGCTTTTTTTTTTTACCAAACATTCGAAATTCAAGAGAATTAGAGTTTTTGGGCTTCCAAATGGGGTTCTAATGAAATTGTAAATAATAACATTAGCAAACCTGTGTATCTTGATTCATAACGCAATCGGATTGTTCTCGACACGGAATCAAATCTCGCGGTCTTGTCTTACCCGTTCAAAATGACAGAGAAAAGGATTGACATTCCGAATATGAATCGATAGGATTGCATTATAAATCAGTATCTTGAAATTATGAAATAAATTTCACGAAATTTTCCATTATATTAAAATGGTGAGCAACTAATTCAAATCCAAGAGATATTTTACTAACACCATTGTAAGTTACAATTTGTAACATTAAAACTTTATATTTACATACAAGCTAAACATAGTTTTATTACATTTAACATGTCAGGTATACAGGGTTACACATCGGTTACACATCGGTTACACAAACGTCTATACTAAGCACTGCACTTGCATTTAAAGTAGGCTACAATTTGCAAGATCCGATAGCCGTAGGATGTAACATAACATGCTTATCTTGAAATTGAAGACTGTGTCGAACAGCATTTGTTATGGTTGTGGCCCATTCAAAAGTTGTTTTATTTCCTTTTGTCCCTTGTCTTTTGGGTTTTTTAACCTTTGTCTTTTCGGTTTTTTTACATATACATGTTGGGAAAATGCAAAATTTGTTGTTCACAATCATAACACATCCCTTTCCACTTAGCAGTGCTGTGTAACCCTATCAAATGTTCACACTTTGGATAAAGCCTATACAATATTTCGATACTTTGATAAATACTATGTGATAATGAAAATTAAATTAAAACATAATGGAATGACCAGATGAGTATTCTTCCCAACCAAAACACAAAGTGTACTGATATGCATCTCCCAGTTCCACTTGCCACTTTTTAAGATAGCTCTTTACACAGACATAACTAGAATAACAACAGATCATTGTTATGTAATTTTACAATGAAAACTAACACGGTTGATACACATTTTAATGAACTACAGGTGACTCAAATTAGACATGGTCAGTCCAGCCTGACTACTCTTTGCATCTACGTCGTACTGGAATAATATCCTTACTACCCTATTCTGTTTCCCAATACGTACACATTTTAGGAAATTGTGTCACATCCTAGGTCATGGTATTATTAAACAAGAAGCAAATTCATGGTCAAAGGAACCAATCTAGTATTGTATATAAAAACATTCAGCCACTCTTAGCCAAGAGAGAAGCAGCAGCGCACATACTCTCCTTGAAAAAGGCCGTCGAATGCAGCTGAAACTGTAATAGGACTGCACTGACCATATTTATTGCATATGAGAAACATTTTCATTAATCAAGATTGCTTTATATTTGTTTGAAAAAGTAATCTAACAGATGGACTTATATTATTAAATATTTATATATTAACAATATGTAAGATAGCATGCCTTCATTGTTATAAGATCTTTTAACATAATTTGCAAGGAAATTCTAAATAGCATAATCAAGCCTTTACAAATAGATATTTACATTTCTATTGCCCTTCCACACTACAAATTTAAACAGCCCTTGGAAGGTTAGCATGAAACTAAACTACACATCAACACATCATCAGTAATTTAATGCGGTAGTAAGTTTAGTAGTGTAACAATCACACTAAAACAGGGTCTAGGATTTGATATTTGTGATACAATATCATTTTTTTTCGAATACAGGATTCCCCAATCATTTTGATGTATATAATATTTCCCTTTCAGCAAAATATGACATCCTATGTGTAAATCTGCAGTTTTCAGTGAGCTACTAATATTGTCAATTAGCTCATATCAAAATCTGAGTTACTTATACATATATTTCACAGATTCTAATTCACAATATAATTTTCCGTTTTTTTTGTTTGATAGTGTTGTAGTTCTATAAAACAATAACAATTATAAAAAGAGCCATCTATGAACCATGTCACACTTAAGGGGGAGGAATGGGGACAGACATTGCGTGACGAGACAAGGGAAAAGTCATACATTTTGAAACACCACAATTGAAAAAATATTTTCACATTTATATATATATAATTCAAACTGTTCATGAAAAATGTTTAATAATGTTTAAACTCTATCTGCATGAGTAGGTATAATGATCTAATTGCAATTTCTCGCCCTAGAGCATGTTTACCAAAAAGCTTATGTAATGAAAAATGTTAACAAATAAAATTACTGTATTCATTAAATAATTCTTTTAAGTAATATTCATATAACATTATTTCACACTAGAGGTCAGAAAACAAGAAATGCCCCCAGTAACAAATGGTAGGGGTAAAAATATATTAAAATTTCTGTGACATGGTTTGGATGGCCCAAACTTCAGTACTACACAGTTCTGTAACTTACACAACAGCTTTTCTCCCGCTGGGACTAGCATAACCAAATCTATTCTAAGGAGTTGAGCATGAGAAGTTGTTTCAGAACTTTAGTTTGTGAAGTTTCCCGGATTTCTCCTGCTAGGAACATCTCGTCTACTACTGTGTATACCTGGAAAGACATGGTAATGTTTTACATTAGATTTTTACAACATAGTTTTCTAAGCTTGCAACACTAACTTTACCAAGTTGGGTGATACTGAGATATATACATCATTGACATCAGCAAAAAATGCATGTCAATTGATCTGACTTTTGTCTTGCTATGAAGAATTTTGATTACACTTAGTAACCTAACAAATTACTCATTTTTGTAGTTTTCGGCGGCCAAATAACTAGAATTTTACCAATTTATGAATGAATCACTCTGGTATAAAGTTGTCAAAGTGTAATTTGATAATTTCTGCCTATAAGTATCAATACGTTTACACACAACTATACAGAATTGAACAGAACAGCTGTACTAAGCCATAAGGGCTTTCTAATCATAATGAGCAGATTTAGACTAACATAAATGGGCCAACTCTGAAATAATGAGAAAATATTGACTGTTCAATATTTTGTTTGGTTTACAGTAAAACCCTTTTAGCACAACATAACTGTTCTGTATCCCGGTATGAAGCAGTGCATTCATGGGCAGGATACCAAGTCTTTACCATGTCAAATAAGTTTATTTTAGTTTTCATGAGCCAGAATACAAATCCATCTCTAAAGTACCTATAGATAGCTCTCTAACAAGCTGTAATTAAACTGTCATTATCAGTAGGCCAGTGAAAAGGATATGGGCATAATATAATCTTGGTTGAGACACCCTAAACCAACAACATTGACAATAGACATCAACGTTTACTTAGGTGGTGATAACATAATTAAAATATTGTACCTTATAAAAGTTGAATACAAGATCCAATTCGCAGACGTTGTGGAAGTACTCATTTAGTACTTCAACGAAATTGTGAATTGCTTCCAAATAGCACAGGTTATTGTCATTCACGTCCACGCATATGCAGAAATACAGGCCGGCGTATCTTCTGTACACTATTTTGAAGTTGCGGAACTGAAAATAATGAACACACGTAAGTAAATATACTTAAATGGAACACTGCTATAATACTACCTCCTATTATGTCCAGAGAATAAAGATAAAAGAGACGAACCTCAACGAAATTTGTATGTTTAGCGTCGCGAACAGTAACAACTGCATGCACCTCTTCAATAAGCTTCTGTTTCTCGTCATCATCAAAATTCATGTACCATTTCGCCAGTCGAGTCTTCCCCGCTCGGTTTTGAATCAAAAATGAAACGAATCTGTAGATAAATACGAAATAAGAGCATTTAAACAGATTACCACATTGATTAATTACACAAATTGATTAATTTTAAGAAATCTTACCATTTCGTTTTGATGAATTTGTTTGAAATTGAAATTATTTAATTTTCCAGCAACTTGTCGTATTTGGTTGACGCCTCCTTTCAGATTTTCGATTTTCGGACAATTTGATGACATTGATAGTTTTGAATAATTGACATATTGACTGCTGAATACCAACTTATGACTTTTCTTGACATTGGCATTAATAACTTTTAAATTGAATGAAAAAAAATGTCTGTGCTTTGCAGTAAAAAAGTATATTTGTTCTCTATGATGACTGCATTCAAAGTTGCCAAAACAAAATTTTGATTCTATTTGGGTAGGTTTAGATTTGATGTTGAAAAAAGTGATTTTAAACATGTAATTTGTATTTGAACAATTAATAGGATAAACATTAAATTAATTTTTTATAATGATTTATTTTTTATGCAAATAGTGAGGTGCCTAACACACGTTAATAGCTTTTCAGTTGAATGGTTGTTAGTTTTCGCTCAGGTATGGCAACCAAATTATCGAGTTGTTTTTCAATTTTCCAGTGGATTTTTTGACGTTGCTCCAACTTGCTCGTTTAGGGTTTTCATCACTATTTTTCATCAATGTAGTGCCTAGATCTTCAAAATGCCCGTAATTTAAGTAGTTTAGTATTTAAATAAGCACTATACGTTCTTAAATGACGCCCACGAAGACCACTACGACCGAAGTAGAAATGGTGATACGGAACAGAAAAACCGTAATGAAAGACGGAATCATGACGATGTCGGGGATCGGCGAGCCGTCCGTTTTCCACGCGCTGGTGGTGATATTCCTCGAGTTCTTCGCGTGGGGGCTGCTCACGATGCCCATCATCTCCGTGCTGAACGCGACCTTCCCCGACCACACGTTCCTCATGAACGGCCTCATCATGGGCATCAAGGGCATCCTCTCGTTCCTGTCGGCGCCACTCATCGGCGCCCTCTCCGACGTGTGGGGCCGCAAGTTCTTCCTGCTCGTGACAGTGTTCTTCACGTGCGCGCCCATCCCGCTCATGACGATCAACACCTGGTGGTTCTTCGCGATGATCAGCATCAGCGGTGTGTTCGCGGTGACTTTCTCGATCGTGTTCGCGTACGTGGCCGACGTTACGACGGAGGCGGAGCGCTCGCGCGCGTACGGGCTCGTGTCGGCTACGTTCGCCGCCAGCATGGTGATCTCGCCCGCGCTCGGCGCCTACCTGATGGACCTGTACGGCGAGGCGCTCGTGGTGGCCGGCGCGACCGCCGTGGCCGTGCTCGACGTGTTCTTCATCATGGTAGCCGTGCCCGAGAGCCTGCCGGAGAAGGTGCGGCCGGCCGGGTGGGGGCCCGCCATCTCCTGGGAGCAGGCCGACCCGTTCGCGGCGCTGCGCAAGGTGGGCGCCGAGCGGACCGTGCTCATGCTGTGCGTGGCCGTGTTCCTCTCCTACCTGCCCGAGGCCGGCCAGTACTCCTGCATCTTCGTGTACCTCAAGCTGGTGATGGGCTTCGGCACCGTGCAGGTGGCCATCTTCATCGCCATCGTGGGCGTGCTCAGCATCGGCGTGCAGGTCGTGCTCGGGTTCCTGATGCGTGTGCTGGGAGCCAAGCACACCATCATGGTGGGGCTGCTGTTCGAGATGCTGCAGCTGATGTGGTACGGGTTCGGCAGCCGCACGTGGATGATGTGGGCGGCCGGCGTGCTGGCCGCGCTGGGCTCCGTCACCTACCCCGCCATCAGCGCGTACGTGTCCGTCAACAGCCGCGCCGACCGCCAGGGCGTGGTGCAGGGCATGGTGACCGGCGTGCGCGGGCTCTGCAACGGGCTCGGCCCGGCCATGTTCGGCGTCATCTTCTACCTGTTCCACGTGGACCTCAACGAGGAGCACGCGGCGGGCGGCGCGGCCCGCGAGCGCGCGCCGCGCGCCGTGCCCGGCCCGCCCTTCGTGCTGGGCGCGCTGCTGGTGATCTGCGCGCTGCTGGTGGCCGCCTTCCTGCCCGAGGAGGGCACGGCACGGCGCGCGGCGCCCGAGCTGCGCTACGAGGTGGAGCGCGGCCGGCGCGTGGCGGGCCCGCTGTCGCCGCTCATGGCGCCCGAGTCGGCCGCGCTCTAGCCGGCGCGCGCGCCGCGCCCGCCGCGCGCCGCCTCCGTCTGACTCCGGGGCCTCCGCCCCGCTCGCATTTACGAGGTACCAAAGTGACTGACGCGGTGACTGAGTTCGTTGAGTTGCGACGCGACCGGCTTCCGTCTCCTGTTTTCTAAGCTTTATATCTATTTTTGTAACATTTCGCCCGTCGCGGGCATGTACATAGTGGACCCCATAGGTGTTTCTTTGCCGAGCCCGGCGCGGCGCCCCGCGGGTCCGGGCCCGCGGCGCCGGCTCGCGGCGCCCTCGATGACTCACGCGTGTTTATCTAGTAGTGATGGAATCGTGTTGTGATAATGTTGCCGCTTGATGATAAATTTTCCATTTAATCGAACCACTCGATGTAATCATAGAGAAGACGCGAGCGAGCAACTACTATATATTTATAAACAATTGAAAGTATTAGTGTAAGATAAGATCAATTTTAGGATGTCTCCTGTCCATTTGTAAATGCTAAAAATTCATAGTATTGCTAAGAGAGTAAGAGAGATATATTATTATGTTGTTATGAATGTAAAATATGAAAAAAAAATAGTTGCTGCAAGCACTTTAGGGTAAAGTTTGTAAATTGGAAATGTTTCAAATTATCTAAAGTAAGCGGTCGCCTCCCGCGCCGCCTTCCTTGTTGACTTGTAGAGTTCTCCGCGCAGGCACCATAGTGCTGCGAAATTGTAAATTATCCCGAATTAGCTGCCTCAAGTCGGGGCGAGTGAGAGCATGAGATCATCTGATGCTTGATGTAATGCATTCGCTGGGCTGCATTGATGTTGTTAAAGCCTATAAAGATCTCGATAGTTCAAATAAATAGGTTTGTAAATAAGAAACAATAAAAAGTATTTGTCTGTAATCTGAAGTTTGTACTTACCGCCCTGACCAACTAAATCCAACCATCATACATTTCGCATTTAAAAAATTTTGTTTGTGGAAGTTGGTTTTCTTACTGCATTCAGTTTTCTGTCTAAGAAATGTTACAGACCTGTATCTATTCTCTTCCTCTGTCTGACGGATCACATGTTTTTCTTATTTTTTTGTCCTTGCATAAACATTAGCATGCTTATTAATTCTTAAAATTCCTAAAAAATATTCTTACTTTTCTCCACCATTTGAAGTGTGGCTTAGATGGTAAAGTTTATCATCCTTTAGATCTTATGTTTTTTGTAGAAAGCCCTCTCGGACAACAAATAAAAAAAATTGAAATTAATATACAATATGTATAATTTTATCATCTATCTGGCCGCCATATTACAAGCTTTGCTTAGTTTGGGGTCAGATGATGGTCAGTGAATTGTCCACCAATATTTATTTATTTATAATTATGCCTGAACTCTGAACAGCTGTGTATGTATCTGTGACCATCATGTATTGAATTTGTTACTCTCAAATTGTAATAACTGTCAGATTATAATCTAACAAAGTCAGATAACTAACCTAACCAACTGTGAGATTATAATCTCACATGATTACAATCCGACTATCTCATATACATTACGACATTTTTCATAGAGCGACTCAGAATATACTTTATTCACTACACGAAAAGATACACATTACATTGTGAGAATTCAGATTACGTTGCACTACGCAGCACTGCGCCTCGAGGTGCCTCGCGGCGTAGCGCGACGTATCGTGACGCAGCGGTGCATCGCCGGTACGCGCGGCGTGCAAGAGCGGTGCTGCGTCTCACGGTGCCGCGCGACGCCGCGAGGCGCAGCCTGAGGCCGCTGTGGCGACTTCTCTACTATTTCCGTTCAGACTTCGTTTAGAATTGATGCATTTCGGTCGAGTGCTCGATTGAAAATATAATGAGACTGGGATCTTGTTATAATCGGACTTCTTGCAGAAGAGGAAGAGGAAGAAGTTTACAAAAATAAAATTAAAAAGAAGACATCACACAGGCGCGGGCGGGGCCGCGCGGCGCCCGCGGCGCAGCATCTCGCTGCGCAGCGAGGCGTCGTCCTGCTACGATTTTAAGATGCACCTCGCGACGTTGCGATGCGTCTCGCGACGACGCGCGGCGTAACGCGAAATCATTGGCCTCTTTGAGTATCGTCGCGTCGCGTCGCGTCTCGGTGTGAATTGACCCTTATAAAAAAAAACATAGTTGCGTGAGAGTAACATAACACTTAACTAATATCGTCAATATTTTTAACCTACTTCAAAAGAGGAGAAGTTTCTAATCTAAAAATCTACTAATAGAGATCATAATAGAGAGCTAAGAGATCATTATAATATGTAATGACAAAACACAGATAGACAAATATTCCGAGAGCTGCTAGCAAATATTAGGTAGGTGTTTGAGGCAAGCAGAAAACTTGTCACATGGCTCTCCTGCTACCTATACCCCAACATGGAGGTGAGAGGTAATTTTTATATACATATTTTTTTCAGTGAATATCTTCAAAGGTTATATGCAATTTTTATACGTTACAGTCTTTGATGAGGAAATATTGTTGGTTGCAGTGTAATGTTTAAAGAATAAAAATAATAATAAGCCAGATGATTGAGTCGGGGTTTTAGCATTGTAAAATGTTATAATTAGTTATCAAGTTATCATTGTTGGTAAAAATACAAATAATGAGTATAAGCCATTTTGAAATTTAAATTGGGTGCTATTGATAACAAAAAATAGGGATTCTGAAAAAGAGACATTTTGGAGGACTATTTACCTGACAGGTGATCTAAATTGAGGGATTCATTTTGCCCCGCCACTAGCCAGGTCTGCACCTCCGTGTAGGGGCATAATAGGAGAAATTTGTGACAAGTATTCAGGTTTTACAACCAGCTCTTGGAATAAAATATTCAGTGGATCAGTCAGCAGTTGAACTGGTGGTGAATATCTTTTTAAAGAAATATGACATACCGAAGTTTGCCGGGTCAGCTAGTAATAAATCATTCACATATCTAATGTTATAATCTAACTAATATCAACAAAATACACGTCCAGAAAGTCATATGAACTCCAATAACGCGCCATGAAATATTTCCGGTGTAAATGTGTCCAGAACGCCGGCTGCGTTGCCTCGCTAAATGGCTATGGCGATCCTCTGCCTCAGAAATGAGCTAGATCGTCATTTTATTATTTCATAATTCCTAGAGCAAAAGTTTTACCTCAACAAAATAAAATATAGATGATAAAACAAAAGAAGGTAGGGAAAGTAATTCCTTCCTCTTGCATGTAGCTTCCTTTTTATTCCGTTGACCTGTCTGCAAAAGACAAAACGCTTCCGAGAAAAGAGCATTTACTTTTATCTCTTTTGAATTAGGTACTTCCAATTTACAAGGCATTTTATTATCTTTTAGACTTCAACACAAGCTTCTAGGAAAAATTTATTAATGTCAGAAAGGATATGGTTTTAGCTGGTACCTAGTATTTTTATTGCAATCATTATTTGGACTCGATTATTTTAGTATAGTGGTAGGACTATTTTACCAGTCCACCTGGGGAAGTACCACACCTTTATCAGTTATTCTACCGCCAAGCAGTAATGTGCAAACATCACAGTGTTCTGACTTGCAATGTTAGAAGAAAAATTACAGAGCATAGAGAATAAGTTGTCCTATATCTCGAAGTGACGAGCGCAGTGCAGTGTTACGTAATGCTTAGGACTCTTCATGTTCCAATAGCTGTGTGACACTGCTGTTATGTGGCAAGCATGGTGCTTACCATCTGACACATGTCCTGGTTGTCTCGTCACTCTAAACTATTAAAAAAAAAGTCTCTGATGCCTGCCACACAGCATAGTGACACGCAGATATTGGAACATGAAGAGTCGAAATCATTACCTAGCACTGCACTGCGCTCGTCACCAAGAGATCTAAGATATTATGTCTCTAAGCCCTGTAATTTCTCTGGAAACATTGTCCTTCAACCCGGATCACAGTAATGAACACACTTTATCTATAACTACAATAAAACATGTGATAAAAAAGTTATAGTAGTATCTTTGTTTCTACTAGTGTTTGCCGAAATTGGTCGAAATCCCAGCTTTCCGTCTTACCTCTAATTATGTTTTTAAATTGTCTTTTCGGTTTTAAAAACCGTGTTATATATATATGTATCCATAAAAATTATGGCTGTGTTTTGTGAGCACAATATGTTGTGTACAGGAAAATTTGTCGTTATCTTGAAATTATGTGCAACGCTTGCTACGAGTACCAATCCACAATTTATTGTTATATTAGTTTATTGCGTAAAGAATAACAGCCCACATTGCGTTCCCACTACTGGGTCTCGGGAACTTCTGTGGCAAGAAGAGAGTCAAGGCCATAAACAACCACGCTGGCCCAGTGCGTATATTTGTTCTGGGTGGGGAATCGACCCCATGACCTTTGGTGAGCAGATTGAGTCACGAGGTCAGTCGAATTTGTTCTAATTAAGTTATTGAGAATCACAGATTAAATATCCTGTTGATCGGCGATTAAACGAATCTCGCTTACATTCACAACTCACCAGCGCAGGCGCAGGACGAGGTAAAATGCCGCGCTGTGACAAGCTGCATATCCGTGTAACGTGCACTACCACTATGGTAGGGGAGCCCACGATGCTAAACGGGGAGTTACTCGAGCGTCATAGAGACCTATTGGATTGCAAAGCTTAGGTAATAAGAAGAAAAAAATGTTGAATAATGGTACCTTTTCCTTTGTGGGGGGCGCGGCTATAGAATTTCAAATATAAAAAATCAGGTTTATGAGCTAATTAGTGATGAATTTTTGTTACTTCGGCTTTTGGAAACCTTGGATATTATATTTTTCGTGATCCTTGAATTATTTCCTTTAAAATAAAATAACCACGCTCGAGAGAATGTATAAATGTTGTTTAATAACTTTGTAGCCCTCCCCTTTCTTTGTGTCACTCTCGAATTGTCAGATTAGTGGAATATATACTTCTTAGCATGTAATTATGCAAGTAAAAACTTACCCTATCTTAATCTGACGTGCTCGAGAATAACTGATGATCTTTTTTTTTTTGCTAAACGGCCTTATATGTATATGATGCGCATATTTGGTTGAGTTACTTTACCGGGTACAAGGTTTCCAACTGTATATTAATCTGCCACGCTGGAGTAAATCCCGAAATTTTTTAATTTTTACGGTTTTTTTGCCAGCTCTCTTTCGGTCGAAATCAAAAGCCTGACTGACCGAACTCGCAACAGATATAGTACAATTATGCTAATAAAACGCCAAGGAAGGCAGTCGTACGATCAGCCAAATGAGTATATTGTCTTTGTTAAGAATAGACTGACATAATCAGAGGTGGGGGTCGGGTCATTGGTTCGAGTCCTGCCTGCGCCTGAATTTTTCCCCGTGCGGATGTGCAAGTTTATCATCACTACTCGCTTTAACAGCGAAGGAAAATATCGTGAGGAAAACGACATAACATGTCGTTTTCGAGACCGACTCGTAAAGTTTCAACGAGTAATCCTGGTTTATTAGCTTTTTTAACCTTTATTAATAGCCTCACACTTGACCTTCATTAATCGATTCGAACGATTCAGTAAAGTACACTTTACTGAATCGTTCGTGAGAAAAACAGGTTAGTACTAGGTACTAATTAGTAAAATTATATTATAGCCTGAGCAAGTTCTAAAGCTTTCAGTGCTTACTTATTTTATTCTTTCAAAAAATTGGCTCGCTGGTAGAAACTAGTCGTCAAACAAACTCTTCTGTACTCTTCCATGATCCATGACTGTTATAGTAGATACTTAATAATAATTCGTAGATAACTAAACGAGTTAGACCTTAAGCTTCAATATTAATACCTATTAACCTAAGTTATACATGATAAGATTTTTTTTTTATATTTTATGTTAAAAATAAATTTCATGAGTGACCGTTTGACTTGGCATCCATTTAGATCTCAGTTTTTGTCATAAAAGTCCAATATATCCTTAGATCAGAATATTAAACTTGGATTTCATTTCATTTATCTTTTAGTTGGGAATACCTTTTCTAATATTCACGACATATATATCTTCTGCAGCACATCTGTCTTCTAATGTCTGTCGGATTGCGTCGAATACATCGAACTAGGGGAACCGAACAGAATCGAACCAAATCGTTTGTACTAAAAGTTATACGAACAATTGGGAGATACGATGGTGGCGGTGCCAGTGAACGATGTATAAATTGGATGGGATTAGGGAGCAGTTTGACGCGAGGTGAAATATGAACGGAGGTCGAGAGGGCCCGCGGGACCAGGCGGCTAAACGATTTGATTCTTTGTTTCTCTTGTCATTACAAGCTTCCTGCTCGCTCTCACTAAATAATAAAATAAATAATAATAAATATTGGTGGACAATCCACACACAACACCATCTGACCCCAAACTAAGCAAAGCTTGTGTGATGGCAGCCAGATAGCTGATATAATACTTATATAGTTTTAAATACATACTTATTATACATAGAAACACCCAGACACAGTGCAAACATTTGAATTCATCACACAAATATTTGCACTGGGTGGGGATCGAACCCACGACCCTCGGCTTCGCAGGCAGAGCTACTACCAACTAAGCCACTAGGGCAGTCGGCGTAATTAGCGGGAGTGAGACAAAACATTAAGTTCAGGATAAAAACAATAATCCGGGAAACTGGACCAGACTTGTAATGGCTAAATGGAATTTTCCTCCTATAATGAAGAGCGATTTTCCTGAAATGCTGAGACGTGATGAAATATTGGACTATGTGCCATACATAATTATGATTACAATACTATATAATACGAGTATCAGCTGACTAGTTTTCGTAGTAGGTACGTGCCTATTAGCTGTGCTCTGTTTGGGATAGATAACTTGGTTTGAATATAATTTATTTAATATCATCGCCCTGCAGTATTACCCACGTAGTCCTTTTTCCCGGGATGAAAAGCAATTTATGTGATATTCCAGACAATAATCTACCTGTGGTCCCGAAACTTCATCCCGATTCGTTCAGGCGTTCCGCCGTGATTGAACAACAAACATCCAAGCATTGTCATCCTACTCATATTGTAAATGTCAATGTTTCGATGTTTGTTGCTCACGACGTAACGTTTGAACGGATGTGGTTGAAATTTGGAACACAGATTATGTTCCGGAAGAACAGACACCTGTGCTACTTTTTATCCCGAAAAAACAGGAACAAAAATACATACGTTAATATTAAGCGCTACTGCTAGCCCTAACCCTAACTAAGCTAACCCTCTATATTGTGTAGGTATATAAATATAATTTATTTAGCAACTCCATAGGCTCCGGGGTCCGTGACCTTTGTCATTTGGGGTCTTGATTTACATTTATTTTGGATTGGGATAAGAAAAGGTAAATATGGGGGAGTAAACATGTTCAATCTAATTCTAGTACTTAAGTCCGATTTTCTCAAGCCGCCTCCTCCCGGCTCAGAGCCTCTACCACGGCCGCAATTGTTTCCCTGATGGCCATCTTTGTAATTTGAACTCTCGGATGGTCTTCGGTGATGCAGCCAACGTTCGTTGTATATAACATTATCAGGGTGTACTTTGTGTGTGATTCCCACGCTACCTCAGTTTATTCGATATCTGTGCTCCGATTGTATTATTCTCCGCGGGTGCTCCGCTCGCGGCCGGCCGCGGTCAAGGCCGCCCGACGTCCGACGCCTGACTCATGCAACCAGCCGCATGTTTTAATTACGTTCACGAGATAAACACAATTTAAAAAAACGTAGCTCACAAAATAGTGTTTTCAGCTGCTCTACTCAAATATTTTGACATCTAAGATAAAATAGTACCGTGGGTATTTCGCAGAATGTAGCAAAATGAGGCGTTTTTATTATGACAGGTGCAGAAAATGTGTAATTATGAACAATGATATGCTTATAAAATTTTCCCAAGATAACGAAAGAAAGTCATTTATTTCCAGAAGAATAGCGGCACATACATTAACAATTTACTTCTCCGAAGTTTATGTAATGGTAGACTAAAAAAAGGATAGATTTACGACCACTGTGGTGTGCAATTGTGTATCGGATATATTTCGGAGAGTGTGCCCCTGATCTGCATGTTGTGTCAGGCAAGCGTCATCTATTCTAAGATTTTTCTAATCATTTTTTTTCTCGTTTGAAAACGCCACATTGAAAACATTTAAATACGAGTAATTTGTTTAGAAACTGCTCTAAATGTATCCTCCTGATAATTATTTAAGCCTAGACTCTATGCCGCAGCATTGTGCCCTTAGTTAAAAACAGGGCCACAATTAATTATTGTGGTTACAATACAAATCATAACTAAGAACCACTTCATCGCTCTCAAACAAAAACAGCATCAAAGCGGGTCCATTGTTGAGAGGACGATTCTATAAAATACACGAGACATGCAGACTGATACCTACTCGAAGGCACACAGAGCTTTTTTAATAAACTAAACAATCCACTGTTTATAAGTAAATGTTTGTATTAGGAGGCGTCACGAGCAGTATTTTACGCGCCACTTCCGTTATATATTTTTCTTACATTTTTTCAGTTCCGTCTCGCAGCAAAATCCCATCTCCAAGCTTGTTGTAAGGCACTGCATTACAATACAAGATAGTGCCCACTGCCATCACATGAAGAACCGACACCGACAGGCACAGATTTGCGAAATCTAAGCGCTTTTGATAACATACTTAACATGTTTCTTTTATGACTGTGTAAGTATGTTCGTGGGCCACGTTTGTAAACCCGCCCGGAGCCCGGACGTATCCCAGACGCCCACCGAGGTAGAATAAATCTGTGCGATGTAACACTGCTTACTCTCCATAATACATTCAATATTTATGTCACAAGACCACTTTAAATATACGTAAGTATATTATCGTCCAATCCTAGGAGGTAGGTACTAATATTATATAGTATGTGTTAATTCAGAAGTACGTGACAATTTTTTGCACCTGTTTTTACGATCTAAATTATTATTTGTTTTGAATTGTATAATACTTTAAATTTATTTTTATTAATCATGTTGCCCCTATACAGCAAATTAAATTAATTAACAATTGTGTAAAGTGACGAGACATATTATGATCTATATTAAGTTTTGGTTGTAAATTTTTTGCAGCTAAGTTTAGTGTATGTATTAATGTGTCAATAAATGATTATCTTATCTTATCTATCAAAAATTGCGCGAACGGAATAATAGTATGAAATTAGGAAATTACCCATATTTATTGTTTAATTATTACAGAAGGGGGTTTTATGTAGGTTTAAAGGGGAAAAATTATCCATAATACATAAAAAAAAACAATCCACACACTACCTTATATTATTTATTTGACACACGCGCATAAATTTTAACCTTTCCTATTGTTTACTGTTAAAATATGTGGTCAAATAGAGAATAAATTTACCTATATTGCTTTATAGTCGAATTTCGCCCATTATTACGAGTGGGTGAATGCGAAACTTTAGGTGTTGCTTACCCAATCACGTCGGAGCGGCTAAACGGATCGGGATGAAATTTTTAACACAGTTAGATTATAGATTAGACATTAGATAAGACATTCTAGAGCGAAAAAGACTTCAAAGTCTTGAACATCGCCGCAAAATTGCTAGCTTTTTAGGTTTTTATCGGATACACTTCGGAGAGTGTGCAACTGATCTGCATGATCTTACCTTGCCCTTTTTACTATCGTACTTCTCGTAACTCGAAGAAGCGGCACCGTTTCATGGTGGATATTCCAAAGACACGGACAAAGAGGTTTGACTCTACGTTTGTGATAAGAACGTCTAGGCTGTGGAATGAGTTGCCTGAGTGGGTTTTTCCCGATAGTGTGTAGTGTGATCTTGGTGTGTTCAAATCGAGAGTGAATCGGTTTCTTCTAGGTAAACACGCTCCATCGTAGACCGCATCGTCGCGTCAAGTGTAAACCTATTAAAGTTAAAAAAAAAAAGATAGATAAACTCTTTATTGCACTTAATTACAACACAAAAAAAAACATATAAAAACTTAAAAAAAAATAAAGTAGCAATTGGCGGCCTTATAGCTAAAAGCGATCTCTTCCAGGATTATAGTCCAGGTTATAGCCTGGATGAGCACGTACCTACTTCTCATTGCACGAGGTCGTTTGACTCCACTTTGACGACAAGAACGTCTAGGCTATGGAATGCATTGCCTGAGTGGGTGTTTCACATACGTACCTACATCTTAATGTACGTACGTTAAGACGAGATTGAATTGTTCCTCGCTTCCTCGTAGACCGCATTGTCGCTTAACATCAGGCGAGTTGGCGGTCAAATGTAAATGTGTAACAGTTTAAAAAGTGAACACACTGAAATGTGGAATGCACTAACTTTTTACACCGAAAAAATACAAAGAGAATATATAATATTTTTTCAGCTCAGCCGTGCTCGGGCATTTCTAGGTACTAACAATAGCAATAAACAATAAACTCTACATACCATAGCATTCTTAAGTACGTACTTAGGTATTTCGAGGCCAGAGCGGATTGTATTAGTCTTGTCAGTTTCTATAATACGACAAAAAATCGTGCAATAGTTGTTTGTAAACCGTTATTGTAGAGTAAGTACCTACTCTGATCAGTCGACAGCTGCTGACGAAAACGGCCGCGAACCAAACTTAGCTCTAAATTATTCCTTTTATATAGGTACTTAAACATAGGTACATATTTGTAAATCTATACTAATATTTATTATAAAGCTGAAGAGTTCGTTTTGTTTGAACGGGCTAATTTCAGGAACGACTAGACCGATTTCAAAATATTGTTCACCGTTGGATGTGTAAGTGACCCCAGAGTTCTGTAGGCTACGTATGTACCACGGACGAAGCCGGGGCGGACCGCTAGTATAAGATAAATCTAAAACGTTTGTAAAACTTAGAAATGTAAGGTACACACATAAGCGATATAATAAGGACGACCCACAGCTTCACAGGCAGACTTACTACCAACTAAGCCAACAGGCCAGCCTAATCAATTCAATCGTTTTCAATCAAATCATTTTGACGTGACAACGTCTTATAAATTGGTTTGCCGGGTGACACTTCAAGAAACTGCGTTACGCTCCGCTCACGTTATGCGCTCACAACGAGAGCGAGTGAGAGGCACGCGTCCCTTCCACTCGGCATGGTTAGCCCGCCTAAGAGCGAGAGAGACAGACATAAAAGTGAAAGGCACGCGTCCTTCCCTTCCGTGGTAAATTAAAAAGTGAAAGGCACGCGTTTACCACTCAAAGTTGTCGTCACGTAAAACTTTCGCCCGTATACCGACTTTACAGGCAACCAATTTTTTCAAAGAAATATCACTTCAAAAGTGACATGCTAATCACACTATTACGAACAACTTCTACAAAAGACTCCGTCCCAGAAAACAGACACCAAGATCGTAACCATCGGGAAAACCCCACTCACGCAACGCATTCCACAGCCTAAATGTTTTATCACAAAAATCCAGTCATACCTCTTCGTTCGAATTTTCGGAACATCAACAATGAAACGATGTTTCTTTTTTATTACAGTACGATTTATAATTATATACCTAATTAAAACGTTATATTTCTAACGGATGCTAATGTAAGTAAGTAATAATTTAAATAAGTTTATGTAGGACCGATAGGCGGTAACTTGTATAGTTGTATAGCTATAAGGGGTCACCGCTCATTGTCAAGGTCACTGTTATCTGTGCTTGTGGTCTCTAAGACCGTCAGCCTGATGACGTATGACCTACTCTAGATAATCCTGGCGTTATCTACTGTGCTCGTCATGCATGTAGCGGTGGTCAGTTATTGACATCATAATTATCACCATTATCACTAAATAAACTACTATTTGGATTATTATCATGTATGTGGTGGTAGGACTCTTAGCTGTAGTGGTAAGACTATTGGCCGTAATCTTTGCCAGTTATTTTACCGCCAAGAAGTAATATGCAAACACTGTGTTCCGGTTTGGAGAGCAATGTTTCCTAAAAATTACAGGACATACTATGCGAGTAAAATACATGGGGTAAACCGTTGCTGATAGTTTTAATAAACTGTTATAGTGTATGTCTAAATATCTGAGTTTATATTTATCTGTGTCAGGTGTTCCGTAGTGTTCGGCTCGTCGGCTACATTGTCCCCGTCGCACTGCGCAAACTAACCTTCATTTATTTCTTACTTTGTGGCTATCGACGGCCGTTGTCGTGTACTCGTTGGCCCTATAAAAGTTGCTCTTAATTTTATGTTTACGGAGTTTTTAGAACTTTTAAGATACAAACCAGTTATTGTGTTTATTTTGCTAGGAATTCAACCAAGTTATATTATGGTTTTGTGTGTAATTTTGTACTGTGGTATTAGATGCGCCCCGCGACTTAGGTGTATGTCTTTATCTGTATATATAATATATTTTTATTTATGTATTATTTATTGAATTATAACATGCTGTGCCGGTCGTGTGGCTTTGATGGCCAAAACTGTTCACACGGGAAGTAAAATAAAAAAAACACTGGAGTTTGGTTCAGATGAGTTACCATATTACTAACTCAATAACAAGAGACAAAGAAGATTCCATGAGACTGCTCGTCGCTCGAAAAAGCGACATAGTTTCATGGTTGACGTTCCAAAGCCTCGAATAAATTTGACTCTACGTTTGTGATAAGAACGTCTAGGCTGTGGAATGCGTAGCCTGAATGGGGGTTTCTCAATTGTTACAATCTTGCCCGAGAGCCGAAACCGAAAGTAAATCGGATTTTAAAGGTCGCCCGAGTCAGTGTTTTTACATACCTAGGTCCTTATAATCTAAAGCAAACAGGTGCTTTCTAACTTTCTGCGTAAACATGTTACGTCCATAACATTGAGCAAAACACAGTAAATGATAGAGTTATATGTCAAATAAATTATAAATAAATCCACGTTGCTATTAGATTACGCGAATTGCAACTGTTCGGAATCCAGTTTTTACGTAAAGCCACCTTGTTTTGAATGTTAATAGCGCCTCTCAGATGTAATGTCTTTGAAAGGCCGAGGTCAGTCAAGTTGATGGCCACCTCTAGCATCCTTTAGGCCGAGATTTAAACTAATTAATAGCCTAGAAATGACTAAACTTAAAGGCTCGCTTTAAAAGCATTCACGAAATGTTCCAGTCTGGAAGTCGAGGGCTGGAATTTGACTTGACCTTTGAGGGAATTTTAAACAGCGATTTAAAATGTACACCTTTGAAGTGGTTTTTAAGTTATTCTTGTGTACTTACCTAAGTAAATTCTGTTCATTGTGCCTGGAGCGTGGCTTCGCTCTCTTGGGCCTTGTTAATATTTTGAACGCGAATTTGTATGTTCATAGTTTTTTTAGAGGGTCCTATGATAGTTGTCCTCACGTCCTCAGATGACTTCTACTGCCTATTGAACTGCGGACTAGTGCAGAAGGCGCAGGGTACTAACTTTTTCGTCACAACTACATATTTACTGACTTAGTACTTGTAGCTCACTAGATGTTCCCACAGCTGGGATGCGGGGCCTTCTCTCGGATGGAGCTGTCTACTTGGGTGAGAAGGCAATATCATATAATCATAATAATAATCAATTAAGGCTATATATAATCCACCATGCTGGCCCAGCGCGGCTTGGCGAATGACGTATGTCATCGAAATATTATAGAAACATGTCGGTTTCCTCACGATGTTTGCCTTCACCGTGTTTAAGCTAGCTGCATTACGCACATAACTTCGAAAAGACAATGGTGCGCTTGGGATTTGAAACAGGGGCTCCGGATCGGCAGTTGCCCGTTCTCCCGTCTAGACCAGCCGTAACTTGTTGACTTCATCAGATAGGTACTTACTTATACTTTTTTGATGTCAAACATCGAGCTTGACCGATATTAGAGCGTTAATACTCCAAATTAATTTACTTGGTGTTTTTAGTAATTAATTCTTTCTTCCAATGTTATCAATTATTCTACCATTTCGTGCGGTTTACTTCCTGTTGTTCGGTCCATTTCAAACAAAATATCAAAATGTATTAAGCGTTGGTTTGGCATTCCTAACGCACATCCAGCTTGATTCATGTTTTTTTTGTATGTACCACAATATGTATTACCACCACAAATTAATGTACCACCAAACCATTGTTGGTATTTAGTTGTTACAATGTTCTATACACAAAAGTATTTACGATGTTGTTGGATTCATATTATTGTCTAATCTGCGTCGCTCGTTGCCAAGCTGTATGTACATAATTGTCATTTTTTTGCGCAGTCATGTGCGAAAATCATTTGAAAATGAAGCGCCGGTCGGTCGCTCCGCTTCGTAAGATCGGTTTCAGACTAGCGTTTTATACGCGAGTATAAGCTCGTTTTTGGCAGAGCATAGTTACTAAAGGGAAGCGGATGGATGCGGAGAGCCGAGGACCGGATTTGGTGGCACAATATTGGAAAGGCTTATGTCCAGCAGTGGACGAACATGGGCTGACGATGATGATGATGATAGTTACTACGCACTATGCCTACATGTACTATATGCCATAGTACGTAGAGGCGTTCCTTATACCTCAGGCGCAACTCGTACGAGCGTTGATGTTGACGCGTTCTAAGCTCGTTCAAACGCGAGCCAAGTGAGTCTTCCCGCGCGCAAAAATCCATTTTGATACTAACAGACTGACACGACACCACTACCGGTTCGAGTGAACACATCGAAATAATATGTCCGTTTACGCGAGTCTCTTTTTAACCCCCGACCAAAAAAAGGGGTGTTATAAGTTTGACGTCGATGTCTGTCTGTATGTCTGTCTATCTGTCTGTCTGTCTGTCTGTGTGCGTGTCTGTCTGTGGCACCGTTGAGCTCAAACGGATGGGCCGATTTCGATGCGGTTTTTTTTTTTATGTTATATATGAAATTTAAGTGCATATTTGAAAGTTAATATCCGTGCGGATGTTCTTAGCAATCTTACAAAGGTCGCCTCCACAAAATGGCGGACAAAATTTTTCTTCATAACCTACCTCAATATGGGTATCAAATGAAAGGCCTTGACTAGCAGAATACTACACATTATAAAAAAATATAATCCAAGATGGCCACCACCACAAAATGGCGAATTATACTATTTTTTTCACTACTACCTCAATATGGCTATCAAACGAAATGGCTTGACTAGTAGAATACATTGCACTATAACAAATTTCAAATCCAAGATGGCCGCCACCACAAAATGCCAAATTGTATTATTTTTTTCACTACTACCTCAATATGGGTATCAAATGAAAGGGCTTGACTAGTAGAGTACTTGGCACTGTGACAAATTTAAATCCAAGATGGCCGCTACCACAAAATGGCGAAATACATTGCTTTTTTCACGACTCCCTTAATATGGGTATCAAATGCAAGGGCTTGACTAGTAGAACGTTATACAGATAATCCGAGATCCGAGGTAGTCAGGGGTTAATCAAAATTTTTAATTTTGTTCTTGTTTAGCGCGTGATGTAGCGTGCGTGGATTAGACGCTAATCTGAAGCCGCTCTAACGGCGACGAGTGGCGGCCTTCAGCGAGCATCTCATGAACTCGAATTTTTTGCATAATTTTACGTTCCTCTTAAACGCTGAAAACGATGACGTAAATACTTACAGAGGACGATTAAGTATTGTAAGTAGAACAAAAGAAAGATGCTATAAACTAGATCTAAATTTCCCTACGTCTGTTTGTTACGTTGCATCAATAAACATTCAATAATAATGAAAATAACGTGGGATGCAGAATGGTGAGGTCGTACAATCGAATCCCGCTTGCACCTCTGAATATTTTTCTACTAAGTTGTACATATTTGTCTTTAAATTGGCTTTAAAAGGGACGGAAAATATTGTGAGCATATCGACATGTTTCTAGAATCTATCGAGGTCGATCTGAAGGGGGGAGGGGTGTCACAGGGAACAAGTGAAAAAATCGTATACGTTAAACTAAAAATCTAAGAAAATTAAAAAATCAAATATTTTATAGACTATTTTTTAACACGGGAAAACCACTAGAACGGGAACTACGCGGATAAAATCGTGGGGCGCTACTAGTCAAGTATTATTACTCGATTTATTGTATTGCTACTGGTGACCAAAGTATCTGAGGCTGCTGCGTACTGGTTGACCCCCTCCAAAACCAAACTGGGACCGCGACTGATGTCATCTTCCAACCCGCACTGGGCCAGCGCGATGGATTCTGGCTTGGACTCTCTCCTTGCGAGAGAAGACTTTATTATTATTTATTGGGCTGCCTATGCATGCATGCTAAAGCATATTTATTATAATTTTATTATTTCTATAAGTGTTGTTCCAAGTTAGTTATTATAAATTCTGTTTATATTCAATATTCTATTGTCTTTCTCAAATGTATAACCATACTCAACAAGGCAAGAAAACTGCTTCTTTGTGTAAATTTTATGTTGGTGAGAATCACTACGAAAAGGATATAAATAATAGGTAATTGGAAAACCGTGTCAGAAAAGGCAAAAAAGAATTTTCGCCGACACGTAATTGTCTAAATATTAGATTTAAAAAAACGCTTAAAGATATGTGTGGTAAGATTTACGAGACTATATCTGCCAGATGAAAATAGACCCTGTGAAGAAGGAAATACAAACTTTTGACTAGGAATATTTATTTTTCGTTTTCAACGGTTTTTGTATGTTAGGTTTTCAGATGTTGATTAGAGTGGTTGATCTGATGATAAACATATGTTAGTCTTAAACGAGGCCGTGGCTCTTTCTTGCTGTACTTTTGTTATAAGAGCATGCTGTGTAGGACAATGTTTCTAGATAAAATACAGGGCAAAACTATCACTAATATTTGAATATTTGTTGTTTAATCATGTCGTAATGTGTGAACGGATCGGGCTGAAATCGGGCTAAAAACATACTTAAGGCTGTATGGTCCTTCAGATGGCGTAAAGTTAATTTGGGCCCAAAACAATATCCACTAAACTACTGAATATTTAATTTTGAAATTCATAGTAAAGTTCAGGATACACTCGACAGTTATTTCGATTCGAAAACACGTTTTCATAAAATTCCTTCTAGGTAAGCCAGAGAGAATCTTCTAGGTACGCTCCATCGTAGACCGGTCCTTCCACCGCCTAACTAAATCGGCTTTCGTTTTGGTATTGCGGTCTCTATCATTTCAAGCGGAAAGAAAAAGAGAGAAGAATATCAAAGCTAAAACAGTTCTAGTTGGGCGGTAGACCGGCGGATCGTTGTGAGATAGCGGTCTAATTAAAACTGAGAAAAGTAAAAAGAATAGGGCGAAGGTGTGGCGCAAGCATTACTAACGTGCCTGAGAGACTTACATGAAGCATACCTGAACACGCAGCATACTGCTTACGAGTAACGAGTACGCAGTATTATTGATGAAGGTGGGCACTTGAAAAGATCTACTTTTCCTAAGTTTTGTAGACGATACTACTGATAAGGTCTGAAGTACACTGATTGCCGCGGGCCACGGTTGTAGCCTAGCGCTTTTATTTCAGCAGTCTTTGTTCCTGATAGCCAATTACGAAAACGCAATCACAAGGAGATATAACTGAACCCACGATGGCCCTAATAATGTTGTTACCGCGTTTAAGATATTGGCGATGGTTACCTAAGTGCTTGTTCTATGTCGTTTACAGCGAAAATAAGGACTGGGTTTTACTTAACTAAACTTTCTATCATCATCATCAGCTTGTGTTCGTCTACATATGCCTCTCCCATAATACACCACTCAGTTCGATCCTCGATCTTGCGTTTACAACCACCACCAGCTGCCTTTCGTATATCGTCACTCCATTTAGTCTCAGGGCGTCCTACGTTTACCAATTCGCGGTCTCCACTCCATAACCCGTGTACCCCAACGATTATCTGGTCTGCGACAGACAAACTACTAGATATATATATACCATACTGACTTACAGTACTAAATGAGTAGGTACCATATCTCATACTATATCTCTCAAAGGCTCAGAAGGTAGGATCTCGTAGGACTTAGCTGTCGCCGGTGGGGAAACTTGATCATTTTCACTTGACATGGTTACTTTACCCTAGTAGGGAGGATCTAGTGGCAGACGAGTTATTACTGATATCTAGAGATAATATACTTTTTTCTTATCTGATGTTGGCTGACATTTTTGACTTTTTTACATGTGCCTGATGGTAAGCAACATATGGTGCCCATAACAGCACAGTGTCAAGCAACTATTGACACACGAAGAGTCCAAATCATTCACCCAGTGCTCACCACCCAGTCATACAGGATGATTTATGTCTATAGTCTGTAATTTATCTGGAAACAATTCCTTTCAAACCAGCACACATTTTGCAGTACAGTAGAATAACTGGTAAAGGTGGTACTATCCAAAGCGGACTCTAAATGCTGTTTTTCGATACGAGTGTATTTGTTCTTGGTGTCTTGGCATAGAATGGACAATAATATGATATGTCTTGGTCTCTCATTCCAAGTAGGTACGTAAATCGGTAAATCTATCTTAGGGGATGTTCGTGAGAAATTCTTCACAAAGTACAAAGCTACTGCGGCCATATTGTGCACAGGTCGAAGCTGCCTATATTGGCAAAGTGCAATGTCATGCGATGGGAATCAATAACCATTGAATGCGGCACCGGTGGCGCATACCAACCACCGCCACAAACTATTGAATAATACTAGTAGAATAGAATAATTTATTTCCAACACAAGTATAAAACACCGTAAGAAATTTAAATATTACGAAACAATAGTGAGCTCCAAATTAATAATTTATATCTTGGAGCTCAAATGAGAAATTTCGAGCAATCGTTTATGCTAAAGTAAAAAATTATTTATACAACTGTCTGTAGGTATCAAATTAACAGCGGTTTTACTAAGTTCAAATGAAAGTTCATACGGTACCTACACATGAAAAACTATTTATTTTGTCTTTTTTTTTTTTTTTTTTTTTTAAATATGGAGTGACGAGACGATCAGGACATGTGCCTGATGGTAAGCAACATGCCTGACACATAACAGCACAGTGACACGCAGCTATTGGAACACGAAGAAGTCCAAATCATTACCTAGCACTGCACTGCGCTCGTCACCCAGAGATCTAAGATCTTATATCTCTAAGCCCTGTAATTTCTCTGGAAACATTGCCCTTCAAACCGGAACACAGTAATGTTTGCACATTACTGCTTGGCGGTAGAATAACTGGCAAAGGTGTGGTACTTCCCCAGGCGGACTCTGGCAAGAGTCCTACCACTACAAAATGTCTGTATGTTTATCTTATCACCCGGAGCTAATCTCCGAAACGGCGGGATGATTATGGCTGGAACTTTCACTACTACATAACTATATAATCTTCTAAGGCATAACATAGCCTTTTCTTACTTGAGGTAAATTATTAGGGTTTCATGAAAAAAGTATAATCCTTAAAAATGCAGGTAAAATCACGGGCACAGCGGGCACGGCTAGTACACAATACATATATTAAATAAATATTGTTAAATAATAAATATTGGTGAACAAATCACACACAACTACATCTGACCCCAAACCACAGATCAGAAAATAGTTACTTCGTAAAAAACTAAGCAAACCCAAACTAAGCAAAACTTGTACTATGGCGGCCAGATAGCTGATATAATACATATATAGATTTAAATACATACTTATTATAAATAGAAACACCCAGACACAGTGCAAACATTTGAATTCATCACACAAATGTTTGCATTGGGTGGGAATCGAACCCATGACCCTCGGCTTCGCAGGCAGAGTTATTACCCACTAAGCCACGAGGCCAGCCAAATAAATAATAAAGATTATAAAACTACGCAATAACGTAATGTGTGGGGAAGTACACTACCACATCTTTGCCAGTTATTCCACCGCTTACCAGTAATGTACCTACATACAAACATTACTGTTTAATGTATAACGTTTTATTTATAATATCAAAATGAGATTTTAATTACTGTGTTAATATACTCAGATAAATTACATGTCGTCTGGGTGACAAGCTCAGTGAAGCGCTAGGGAATAGTTAGGACTCTACATGTTCAAATAGCTACAAATATGTGGACTTTTCTGTTATGGGAAGGCGTTTAGCTTACTAACAGGCGTTGTTACTAGTTTCACTTTGGTCTCAAAGTGACTTCGAAGTTGGACCTCATCAGAAATACTGACGCCCAAGCATTTTGACATTTTTAAGCATTTTTGACTAAAGCCATTTGACTCCCCTGACTCAATGATAAAAAAGCTATGGAAATGTATCTGATTTTGTATTAATGTTAAAAAATATTACTTTCTTTATTACCTATAGATAATTTGTTTTTTAACCCCCGACAAAAAAAAGGGGTGTTATAAGTTTGACGTCGATGTCTGTCTGTCTGTCTGTCTGTCGGTCTGTCTGTCTGTCTGTCTGTCTGTCTGTCTGTCTGTGTGTGTGTCTGTCTGTGGCACCGTAGAGCTCAAACGGATGGGCCGATTTCGATGCGGTTTTTTTTATTTGAAAGTTAATATTCGTGCGGGTGTTCTTAGCTATGTTTGGTTAATATCGATTCAAAATGGCCGCCTCCACAAAATGGCGGACAAAATATTTCTTCACAACCTACCTCAATATGGGTATCAAATGAAAGGGCTTGACTAGTAGAGTACTAAACACTATAACAAATTTCAAATCCAAGATGGCCGCCACCACAAAATGGCGAATTATATAATATTTTTCACTACTGCCTCAATATGGGTATCAAATGAAAGGGCTTGCTTGATTAGTAGAATACTTTGCACTATGACAAATTTCAAATCCAAGATGGCCGCTACCACAAAATGGCGAATTACATTTCCTTTTTCACAATTCCCTTAATATGGGTATCAAATGAAAGGGCTTGACTAGTAGAATGTTCTACAGATAACAAATCTAAGGTAGTCGGGGGTTAATCAAAATTTTTAATTTTGTTCTTGTTGACATATAATTTTATATCAGACATATAATTTATTCTAAGTACAACAACATTTATGAAATTCCATAGGCATGCTATTTGTATTAAGCTATCGAAAATGTTGCATTTGATTATGTTGTATGATACATTTAAAAAAAACCTAATTACCTCGTATGTATAATTTTTCAACTGACATATAATTTAGTCTTTTAAGCTATTTTTATAATTCCATATGCCAGAGATCTTGACAAAATAGAATGATCGCTTTGTTAAATTTTATCAACATTTTGTATGGAATAAATTTCATTTTATTTTATTTCAAGATCGCCAGGCTGTTTGAAAGTTACAAGGGAAAGTCCCCAGCTGGAAATGTGAAAAGGCCCTGAGTCCCAGCAGTGGGCACATATGGTGACTTGCATAATCCTTATCGATGTTCTGCGTCCATCTATGGTAAGAATCCCTTACATGGAAATAATAGCTCGTGGCCCAAAATGGGGTCTAACGCCGTCGTCCAGCCAACCAGCCGATGCCCGATGTCCCGATGCCCACGCTCTCCTGACAATGTCATCCATATGCTATTATTTCGTAGTACGCCTATAGTTGTCGTTCCAGCCTAGGTGACAAGACAGCCGCGTCACCGCAAACTAAGAAGTACTATAGGTAAGGTACTTACTTTCTAATCACCGAAACCCGGATTCACTATTGAGGCATAACGCTTGGCAATAATCACAGACTTGGCTAACAGAGCGCAGGCGTTGCCAAAATTATAGAAAACATTTCATAACACTACTCGTACATACAACGAGACATCTGTTTGTTTAGTAAATTGGGGAAGCGGGACTCTAGTTCAAATAATTTTTTACAGTAAATAAACATGACCAATTTAGATTATTTACCGCTGTAATTAATCCTACTAATAAGTATTATAAACGCAAAAGTTTGTAAGAATGTATGTTTGTCTTTCACGCAAAACCTACTGAGGGAGAGGGGATCTGAAAATTTTGATCGAAATTTTCACATTTCCGTGAAAAACGGAGTTTCCGGAAAACGCGTTTGCCGCGGGCGTAAAACGCTTCGTGAGTTGTGCTTTCAATTTTATATACATACTAGCTGTACCCTGCCACGCTAGACTGTGGCACATTGTAATGCAAAAATTAGATAAAAACAATCCATGATGCGGATTATATATCATTGTAAAATTTCAGCTCGATCGGTGCAGAACTTTTTGAGTTTTTGAAGTGTACACAAACCAACATAACATTTATATATATAGAGATGTGTATACATCTCCATTCCACAGAAGCTACGGGCCCGCAAAAATGTGGGCTCGTTGGAAATCGCTCCGTGAGTTCTTAGCTTTGGTGGTAAAAACACCCGCTGTTGCCAACTAGTACGTAGGTAAATATTGTTTTAAACTTTCGCGATTTGAACACATGTTTACCTATAATGTACAGGACTGAAAGAAGTCTTCTCGTGACCACGGCGGTTGTAACGCTGCCGAAACGTCGAGGTATTTAAACAATGAATTAAATCGTGATTAAGTCCTGTACATTATAAACATTATGTGTAATAGTTGTCAAGTTGGTTGGTACGTAGTAAGGAATCATTTTATTTATCATTGTTTTGTAAATGGCTCATTTCAGAGAAACAACAAATCAGATAAATTATCTCAAATCTCTGGCGGGGAATGGCGGTGCTAGGAAATGATTTGGGCTTACTTTGTTCCACTAACTAACAATGTGCTATTATGGCTAGTCGTGTTGCTTGCCATCAAGTAGGTACATTCATGAAAAGTAGCCTAATATGCCATCAAGTTGGTTGCCTGGAAGAGATTGCTCTCAGCAATAAGGCGGCTATTTGCGACGCTAGTTCATAATTGTGTATTACTGTATTTTTTCTGTTTTGTGTCACAATAAAGAGTTATCTATCTATCTACATTTATTCACCCCGTCACTTAATAGCTTAATACTAAGTACATACTTTTTAAATATACCTAAGTATATATATACAATAGACTTCAATACATACAATATACAATACACGAATACACCTTTACAAAAATATAATATTATAGTGATTAATATTAGTCAATATTTGATAACAGCGCGAGGTGACGAAGCTCGGATTCAGCTCTTGTCTTATCTGATGATTACTTTGATATCGTAAATATCAAACCAGTTGGTAATACCAACAGCCGCCATTACGATCGCACATTGAAAAAAAAGTGTTTTATTGCACAAGACATAATTATAATTTATTCAGTATAAGGTAGGCGTGGCCATGATCATAGCCAGTGGTCATGGTCCCGAGTTTACCTGAAGATTTCTTATCATTCCCGAGCGTGACGCTAGAATTCAATTCACAGCCCACGAAAAATTAGTATGTGAGGCGCCAAAAAAAATGTTCACTACAAAAAAAAAAACGGGAGGCTGCGGACGTTTTAGCAGCATCTCGCGGTTTAATCTGTGTAGTTTTCGTTTTCATAATTTTACTGCAGTGAAAAGTAGCCTAATGTGCTATTTTAGTGTAAATAAACACCCAAACTTCTTTTTTAGGCGGAGCAAAATCTGCAAAATCTGCATCTCATCATGCGCAGGAGGAACATGAGGAAGGAAGAATCCATGATGATAACGGTGACTTGAAATACGTAATGAGTGACTCAATTTGGCACCCCCTGAGGGCCGATTAAAACGTCTATTCAGAACATGCAAGTTAATTAATACATGTTGTATTATTATACATTGCTCTTATACAGGATTACAAAGAATAAGATTTACTTCTTTTGACGTGAGGGAAAACAATGAGAGTATTTTTTTTTACGATGCGTACGCTTATCGTCACCGGCTTGTCGGTTTTTCATATGTGACGTAACCAGTGACGTCACAACCTTCGAAAGTTTAATGCTCTATATTTTTGTAAATTTTCAATAATTTGATAAAAATACATGCCCATTATTTTTCCATAACCTACCTGACGGACTAATTAGAATGGTATATTTTTTATTCAGGCATGACGACTCATTTTTTTAATGTGTGATTTAGTAATGTGTCATCAAAAGGCTTCTCAATAACTGAAACATGAGTGAAATAATTATTTTGTTATCTTAAATACTTCCCGTGATATCACGATTTTAAAATCACAAGGTTGGACTCTCCCGTATACGCTTCATACAAAAACACTACTGAAGTGTGACGTCACTGTTGCGTATTTTCTACGCGTCGCGCGTAAACTTTGTATGTTATTCAGATAAACACAGACTAAATATAAATAAACAATAGTATGTGTCGAATGCATGTGGGTGTAATTTTTCTATTGATTTAAAATAATATTTTAAAGTATATAATTTAAAAAAATGGTCTTCTTCACTAATTCTCAATATAAAATATAAGTTTGTAAAAAAACATATCACATCCGCGCAATTTTCGTAAAAAAGGGTTTCGAAGTTTTTACTGCAAGTATTACTAACTACGAGTATATAATATCAGCGTAATTATTCCAGTTTATGGCGCGGTGTGACGTTGCAGCCGGAGTGACACCACAGATTACACACCTCAATGACACACAGTGAGGCGGGGCTTATCCGCAAACATGGTTATTTTTTACGTCATCATCTAGAAAAGGCACGTACTGTACCTACAGACTAGTCATACGCGATGGTTTAGTGAAACAAGAACAAATTTAACAATTTGATTTACGGGGGCAAATCCGACCACCTCGGATTTGTAATCTGTACAACATTCTACTAGTCAAGCCCTTTCATTTATTTTGATACCCATATTGAGGATTGAGGTAGTAGTGCAAAAATATATAGGTAATTTCCCATTTTGTGGTGGCGGCCATCTTGGATTCGAAATTGTCATAGTGTATATTGTATTTCACTAGTCAAGCCCTTTCATTTTATACCTATATTGAGGAAGGTCGTGAAGAAATATTTTGTCGGCTATTTTGTGGAGGCTATCTTGAATCGATACTAACCAAGAATAGCTAAGAACCACCGCATAGACATTATTAACCTTTAAATCAAAAAAAACCTCATCGAAATTGTTCCATCCGTTTGAGCTCTACGGTGCCACAGGCAAACACATAGTAAGACATACAGATATCGACGTCAAACTTATAACATCTTAACAACCCGTTTTTTGACGTTAAAAATGAAAAATGTTGATTTAGACATTTACTGAGGTTCACAAAGGTTGACTGACAACGTTAATTATTATGGTTGGATCCAGAGATTACACCTGAGAATTGGTACTTAGTAAGTACCAATTCTCAGATGTCCATGTAGGTTCCAGCCATAGCAGGGTAGTGACAGGAACGTCCAAATTGCACGTCTATTCGTCAGCTCTTATATTCGAATCTTGCCTGCATGTTTTAGTATTTTCCCAAGTATAGATTTACTAGCTGTAAGGATGAAGGATAATATCACGAGCAAACCACCATGTTCAGAGAAAGAGATCTTTCGAAAACATGCGTCGTGTGTTGACCCGCACTTGGCCAGCGTGGCAGATCATGGCGTTCCCTTGCGATAGAAGACTCCAAGTCCCAGCAAAGAACATATGCTTTTCCTGTATAGTCTAGACTTCTATTAGAATTTATCTTTTATCACGGAGAGTTTTATTATCTAAGAATTTCGATTGTGTAGAGCGAGTTTAATGAAAGTGAATCAGTGTCGTTTAGGTAACTGATACCGGTGAGGGAGTCACTCTGCGTTCGGTCGTCACCAATACCGCACGCACATAGTACAAAAATTCTACCCTGTGAGTCACCGGCTGTGGCGCGGCCGCAAGCCAGGTACAGTTTAGAGATGTACATGAGTGTTGGTGATAACTTGTCGATAGTTGAAATCTTCATTAACCATGGACAAGTTCTTGACAAGATCTTCCTCAAACCCAAATTTGTCTAACAAAAGACTACGTGAAGAAGAAATATCACCAGAGAGATGGCAAAAACCAAAGAAATTTGTGGCAAATCCAATAAATGAGAACCTCAAGAAAACACCTACCGAAAATCGATTCAAAGACCTACCAGTTGACACAATGTCATCAACTTCAGATCCTTTTAACCAAGCCAGCAAAATGAAGAAGGCTAATAATATTCCACGAATCAATGTCGAGCTAGATGGTAAGTGGTCTCACCACAAAATACGTGACATAATTAATAAACACTGCAAGGACTACCATTTACAGTTCAGAGGTAGTAAGCTTGTAAGAATACAATGTTATTCAGCTCAAAACCATCAAATGCTGAAAGACGGTTTAGCGGAAGATAAAGTCATTTTCCATACATATACACGTAAGGATGAAAAGCTCCCTAAAGCGGTAATTAAAGGACTGCCAAGATTTCTCCATGAAAGCATCCCTGAAGAGCTCAAGACATTAGGGTTCCCTGGTGCTACATCTTCCGAACTACGCACCACACATCCAACGGAATGTCCGCCCGCCCTCATCCAATTACCTATTGGCACAGACATGACACAATTTAAAAGATCAAATACTTGGGAAATTGTGTGGTGGAGATCCAGCGCTTCAAACCTAGTAAAGACCAGGTACTCAATGCTTTCGATGTCAAAGTTTTGGCCACGCAGCTCGAAACTGTAATCGCCCACCCGTTGTGTCAAATGTGCACAGGGTCACCCAACTTGGGAATGCACAAAAAGACCGCACTGATCCTGCACGTTGCTGCAACTGCCAAAAGACCATCCAGCCAACTATGCCCTCTGCATCGAACGGCTCAAATACATCGACCGCATTGAAACCAAACGAGAGACCTTACGCAAGGCAATAGCGTCCGAAACCGCACGCCCAAAACAAAGACTGAACGAAATACATGGACTCAAATAACTGGAACTGGTCGAAGTAGAGACAAATCATTTGAACACCAAAACAAAACTAAAGGTAAACTGGCTACTGCCAGTGACACTACTCCTCAGCAGGCTTCAAACCCGTCACAAAATCCAGAAACAACTACCGGAACGGCTGAAACCCGGCTACCGCAGCATGTTGGAGTTACCATACCTCAAGATATCGGAACGACAGAGATGTTGGAAATTCTGTCAATCATACAGACAATAAAACAAGAATTTTCACGATGTAAAACTTTCATGGAGAAAGTTATTCTTATTATGACACATCTAGGACATTATGTCTAGCCCCCATAACCTACGCATACTATATTGGAATGCTGATGGCGTCAGTAAAAAGCAACGGGAACTTGCTGAGCTTGCGGTAAGTAAGCTAAACGTAGACGTTATTATAGTTTGTGAGACAAGATTAACCAATCGACTAACTCTCCACATTCCCGGGTTTTGTGTTATCGTCAGGACAAACACGTACGCGGATTCGGCCAGGGTGTAGCATTGCTGGTTCGTGCTGACATTGAGCATAACCTTATTGAGACTCCTTTTACTCACAACCTAGAATCGATTGGTATTACTCTTAAGCTGACTAAGGAACACGTAACGATTTGTTCAGTATACCAGTCTCCAAATTTTCCACTATTGACAAGTGACCTTGATAAAATAATGGCGCTTGGCTCCAAGGTACTAATTATGGGTGATCTGAACTCAAAACATCCCCTTTGGTCGCCGGGTCCTAGTAACACACATGGCAACAAAGTATATAACTATATGCTTAAAAACGAATTTACTGTTCACGCCCCCAAAGATCCCACTTTAGTGCATTATCGTGCTGGTCTTACGGCCTGTAGCCCCGACATCGTTTTGATTAAAAACTTTAACCCCCCATCTAACATTACTGCCATCCCAGCGTTATCTTCCAATCATTTCCCCGTTTTTGTTCACTTTAATACACAACCAAGCCGTAAACCAATTCTAAAATCCAACTATGCTAAGGCAGATTGGAACAAATACAGAAATTTGCTCAACCAAAATGTAACATTGTCGTCAAAACCTACAATACTCCTCAACAAATTGATTCAACAATTAATGACTTTCAAAATTGTTGCTTGAAACCCGAGACATATGTATTCCTATCTCAACCTTGAAACCATGGTGTTTATCCTCATTACCTCGAAATATCAAACGCATGATCAGTAGAAAAAACTGGTTACGCAGATTTGCCGTAAAAGAATCTAATCAACTTATTCGTAAAATATTAAATTCAAAAATAAAAACTCTAACATCAGAAATCCACCAAGCAATACAAAAATACAATGATAGTGTTTGGACCAACAAACTCAAAAAAGTCGACAATCCTGGCAATGATCTTTGGCGCATAGTAAAGTCCTTACGTTCAAACACCACTCCTATTCCAGCTTTAAAACAAAGGACGGCACTTTTACCTCCTGCCAAGAAACCCAATCCAATATACTGGCGAACACTTTTCTCGAAAATATGTTATTAACTGATCACTGGCACAGCGACGAACTTCCGGCTATAGAACGCTCTCTCTCTATCCTAAACGAACAAACGACCACTAATGACACCTCCATGTTGGTCCGTCCATTTGAAGTGAAAAATATATCAAATCTTTGAAGCCCCGTAAAGCTCCTGGGCCAGACGCCATCACCAACCTCCTGATTAAAAATCTTCCCCAGAAAGGTGTAATACTACTTACCAAAATCTTTAACGCTTGTTTAGCCTTGAGTCACTTTCCATCCTCGTGGAAGGTTGCCAAAGTCATAGCAATTCCTAAACCAAGAAAAGATCCTTCAGATCCGACTTCCTACCGGCCAATCAGTCTTCTACCGTGTTTAGGAAAACTCTTTGAAAAAGTTATCTACAGGCGCCTAATTCAGGCGACTGGTGATCGTTTGATTAACGAGCAGTTTGGATTTAGACAAGACCACTCCACGGTTCAACAGCTAACCAGAGTAGCCGAAACCGTGTCTCATAATCTTAACTTGCACCAGTCGACTGGAATGGTTCTTTTGGATATCGAGAAGGCGTTTGATACGGTCTGGCATAAGGGCTTACTGCATAAGCTGTCTTTAATTGGATTACCAACTTCTCTAACTAAAATGATTAAATCTTACCTTTCCGATCGTACTTTCAGCGTCCACATAACAACCACTCATCTTCATCCAAACTAGTCCCTGCAGGAGTCCCACAGGATCGATAGTTGGTCCTATACTTTTCCTTGGGTACCTAAATGATATACCTATCCAACCAAGAACCAACATTGCATGTTTTGCAGATGACACAGCGTCTTTCTCGTCTTCTCCCGACATTGATTTAATTATAAGCCGTCTACAACTTGCCATTGACTTACTATTGACTTACTTCAATAAATGGAAACTTAAAATTAATGGTGCTAAAACTGAAGCAATAATGTTTACCAGACAACGGACGCTTCCCTCCAGAACCCTAACAATTGAGAATTTTAAAATACCCTGGAGTCGTTCCGTTAAATACTTGGGCACAATTCTAGACTCAAAACTTAACTGGACAGCAAATACAAATAACCTTTGCGTCAAAGGCATTACAGCATTAAACGCGTTAAGCCCTCTCATGAACAAGCGATCATGCCTCAGCAGCAAAACAAAACTACGAACATACTGCACCCTGGTCCGACCTTGTATCACGTACGCATGTCCTGTCTGGAGCAGTACTTGCAAAACAAATTTCAAAAATTACAAGTTATTCAAAACAAAGCTGTAAAATATGCTTACAATACCGCGTATCGAACCAATATGCATAAATTTCACCGTAAAATAGGACTTCCAAAAATCGATGCCTATGTGTACAATTTATCTGAAAAATTTTATTTACGTAAAAATCGTGATAGCAAAAACCCACTTATTTATAATCTATGCCGAACACGTAACAAAGATCTCACATTTATCGATAAATACTATCGATACAAATTACCACACCATCTATTCCTAGCGTGCAACGACTAGGCAGCGTATCACACATCGGCCTAGCCCGGCCGCTCGGCTTGCATACGCACCCTTAATACTGGTCGCAAAAGATTGAAAGTTGCTTGCAGCCGCGCGCGACCAGTCAATAACTGGCTCGCTGGTTCCTGTCGCTTAGCCGCTGACGCCAAACATTATTCCAATTTTACCCACATTCAACTTATTACAACTAATTACCCGTATTATAAACACGTAACCTACATGGGTTCGTTAATATTTTTTAGCTATAATTCAACCAAACATTAAATTAAATGTAATGCTCAATACACTAAAGCTTACATAAACTTTTCTTAACAACCGTAACTTTCTGCAAACTGTTATTATACATACCTACATGTACCTATTAATTTTATCAAATCTCCAGTTGAAAGTTTTACATAGACCTGCGTGTCTTATAAACAAAATATTGCGATACATTGTACTACTAGGATTAATATACACTGGTAATTTGTACTATTGTAAATATTTATGAATATTAATAAAGACTTTTTAAAACTGAAAAAAAAAACTGAACCGGTGAGGGAATGCCATTATAATGTTAATGACTATTTCAATATAATTTCATTAATTGGAACACCGACAATGTATACGACATAACGACATATACTCAGAAATTGTTTAGAATATAATAGAATAGAACAGAAATATTTATTGGCCTTATAACAAATTGTTACATTAGGTAAGTCAATACAAAATTCGATCAAGTCATAATTAATTCCAAGAATATTTTTCTTACAGCGTTTTAATCATGAATTAAGTATTATGTATTAATATTAAACAATTCGGGCCCAAATGAACAAACATCATTACGAACCTTGCCCAAAACTTACTTGCTAAAAATGCTCAAATGGTATTTTTGCACAAAATTTACAAAATCTGTCAAATATTAGGTCACAATACAATAAACATATTCAACTAAAATAAATGCATACATTATCAAAATGTCAAAAATTTTAAACATCTGTCAAATTCAAAAAAAGGGCACAATAATACAAAAAAAAAACAACTAAAATAGCAAATATACATTTATATATATCTGCTATAAATTACTATGAGACTATGTCAATAACAACCACGGAACTCAACTTATTGGTTTGAAACTAAATCACTTGTTTGCAAGAATGAAGAATCTGTCATATTTAGTTTCATGAACTCATTTAGTGAGTAAAAGGCATTGGACTCGAAAAAGTATTTTAATTTTATTATAAAACGTTTTTTATCTAGTTTTGTGCGATGTTAAATCCTGTACTCGTAATACTAGTACTTATCAAAATGAACATTCCACTAATATTATTGATATAATATCTCTCTTCCTACTAAATTATAAATGAGGAAGTTTGTATGGTTGTAGCTCAATTACGCCGCACCGGCTGAACGGAGTTGAAATTTGACACATTTAGAAAATTTTGTTTAGAATAGGCTACTTTTTATCGATGAAAATTTTCGGGTACCGTCACTACGTGGGTAAAACGCGGGACTCCTACCTCTGCATACGAGTATATTGAGTGTTTATCTACAACACCTGTGACTGATTTTTGTATAAGTAACAAAATACCGCACTGACAATAAAGTGTACTTATTGCTTTTGGAATTGTATTGTAATTGTCTTAGTAATTGTAGGTATTGCATGTCTCTCGAACAGGTAAAGTGTGGGTCAACTTTAATTGTAAATATTCTGTATCATATTATCTTACCTACAAACAGCTACAATGATTGTATTAAAAACCAAGGTAGAGTTTGAGGCGATCTTACAGAACTAGTAGTCGCCACGTGGGCGATATTCGACCACTGGACCACAATCTGCACTATTACTGACAAAATCGTTTATACAAAACTTAGATTTTTAAGGGATCTAAATTCTGTTTTTAAAACATATATTTTTTTAATGTAGTTTATATCTTTCTGAATGAGTACCAATGTACTCCTCATTGTACAAGGAAATAAATTGTACATTGTACTTCCAATAAAGTCTGTACCTACTCGATATTCGATCCCATTTTTAACCCCCGACCAAAAAAAGGGGTGTTATAAGTTTGACGTCGATGTCTGTCTGTCTGACTGTCTGTGTGTGTGTCTGTCTGTGGCACCGTAGAGCTCAAACGGATAGGCCGATTTCGATGCGGTTTTTTTTATTTGAAAGTTAATATCCGTGCGAGTGTTCTTAGCTATGTTTAGTTAATATCGATTCAAAATGGCCGCCTCCACAAAATGGCGGACAACATATTTCTTCACAACCTACCTCAATATGGGTATCAAATGAAAGGGCTTGACTAGCAGAGTACTATATGCTATAACAAATTTCAAATCCAAGATGGCTGCCACCACAAAATGGCGAATTATATTATTTTTTTTCACTACTATCGCAATATGGGTATCAAACGAAAGGGCTTGACTAGTAGAATACTTTGCACTATGACAAATTTCAAATCCAAGATGGCCGCTACCACAAAATGGCGAATTACATTTCTTTTTTCACAACTTCCTTAATATGGGTATCAAATGAAAGGGCTTGACTAGTAGAATGTTGTACAGATAACAAATCTAAGGTAGTCGGGGGTTAATCAAAATTTTTAATTTTGTTCTTGTTTCAAATATAGTAGGAGGTCCCGCTATACAACGATCTTCACCGAGCTGGTTACTGGATGAAAAGTATTTTTTTATATTCAATTTATATACAATATATTTACCTGAAACCACAAAACAAATATTTAATTATTTGTAATACTAGCAGCGTCCCGTAGTTCACCCGCGTGGGTCCGTTCCCGTTTGAAAAGGAGCCCTATGTGTTCGTTAACTACACTGAACCATGCCTTCTTTTGTTAAGTTGGTTCAACCATACCGTTTTAACGACATGGTTGAACCATTCCAGACTAAAATTTGTGTGTTTAAAATTTATGTCAACAAATACATTGCAAATGTACCTATTGTCTGAAAAATTCAGTAGAGAGGTTGATTAGTCCATCTATACCTAGGGGATTCACTAATAGATGAACGCACAGCCCAAACCGTTAGGACTGGAAACGTAAAATTTCGCACATGTATCTTCTTATGACGTAGGCACCCACTAAATAACGAATTTTTAAAAATTTACCCCTAAGGCTATGAAATGGAACGTTTCCTAAACTCTTTCAATCTTGAGCTGCGATTTATTTATTAAATTAACTTTTTAAATTTACTTACGTATATCTCGGTAGATATTAGGTACGTAAAGATTGTAAAAGTATTTATTGGGTAAATAAAACCATTTTTGTGTGGTTTCAATGTATTCGCGATTAACAGACATTATCGGCAATTAATAAATATAAGTGGAGTTGTAGGCTGAGTAATGCCGATAACAGCGAGACTCTTTGCTCACGTGTCGGCGCGTACGAGCAATACGCAGGTTGCGCAGGAAGGGTACTAAGCTATTAAGTACGTTAAGGTGTGTCCGCCAGCAAAACGAGTTTTTTATCCAGTTTTCAGAGCTATCTACTCATTAGCCACAACAAATATCACTGGTAAAAAAAAATATTAAATGACAAAATGGTAATTTCTTTTTTTATGAATGAATATTGACGATGATATTGATGAATCTCTTCACAACGATACCATAAAAAATAGAAATAATATTAATCATGCATCTACTCGAAAAACCGCCATTATTTGGACTTTGTACTTACACCAACGGATAGGCAATTCCATTACGAACATTTTGGTAGATATTTTTTTCAAAAGACTAAAATCTGATTTTATAAAGAGTTTATTTTAAAATTTGAGCGTAAAATAGCGACAAATCCTACTGTTTCTCTCTTGCTCTTTCTTGCGGTAAGCAATGAGGTAAGAAATACTCAAGGTCATTTGCTCGGGGTATGGCCTTAAAGTAAGGTTTTTAGTGGTAGGACCCTTTGCAGAATCCGCCTGGAGAAGTACAGCCTTTATAGCCACACCTTTGCCAGTTATTCTACAGCCAAGCAGTAATATGCGAACATCACTGTGTTCCGGATTGAAGGGCAATGATTCCAGAGAAATTACAGGGGGTAGATATCATCTTAAATCTCTGGATGATGGACGCAGTGCAATGCTAGGTAAAGATTAGGGCTTATCATGTTCCAATAGCTGTGTGTGTGTCACTGTGCTGTTATGGGCAGACGTGTTGCTTCACATCAGGTACATGTCCTGCTCGTCCCGAAACTCAGTACTACAAAAAGTAAGGTGTTTTAAGGGACCTATTGTAGTTCAATCAACCCACTAAATGTTCCCACTGCTGGGACTCGGGCCTTCTCTCGCAAGGAGAGAGTTAAGGCCATAACCCACCACGTTAGAGCCCAGTGCAAGTTGGTGGACGACATATGACTTCGAAAGATTCTAAGTACAAGTCGGTTTCCTCACGATGTTTTCCTTCACCATTTTAAGTTAGCTGCATTAAGCACATGACTTCGAAAAGACAGTGGTGCGTGTGGGGTCTGAACCCTATTGTAGTTGCGTAGGTTCAAATCCCGCTTGTGCCTCTGAGCACTTTTCCAAAAGCAAAGGTGCAAGTTTATCGTACCCACTGAATTGAACGGCGAAGAATCGTGTAGAAACCAGCTTATTCGATGAAAGTGAACTTCCAGGAAATGTGTCATCTATAAACCTGCACTTGACAAGCCTACTTACTGTAAATCGCTCCTTGTGAATGAAGCACTCGTTCAACACGCGAGGAGAGAGACATTCTTGAAACATACTCAACGCTGACAAGCTGGTTGGTTGTATATCAATCACATAGGGTACTATCGCTAAAGGCTTGTTCGCATTAGGCTAGCAAATTAGTCTAGTAGAGAGTAATTTAGTAGCTAAAATACTCGCTACTATTAAAAAATCGTTCGAACCGTGCTTTAGTACAGTTCACAAGTGAGTAGCGTTTCGCAACATGAAGATCCTACAACGCATTTGTTTGAAGTTATTTTTCTCTCCAGACTAATTCGACAAGTTCGAACCTGTTTAATCGGCGAGCCAATGAGCGCACCGCTCGCAACGAACGCGTGGTGGGGGGTGCTACTCGCCCGTTGAAAATAGCACAAAATGGATTGACTCGACTAAATCACTTCCTAAACTACTCGACTACATTTTCACTGTTCATACACGTTTAGTTGCTAAATTACTCGCCACTAGGCTAAATTACTAGCCTAATGCGAACAAGCCTTTAGTCGGAGAAATGTGAGTCAGAGAAGCTGACTCACATTATAGGCCCAGAAATTTATAACAAGCTTTCTGAAATATTCGTCGTTAAATCGGCCCTAAGTTTCGGTAGCTTAAAACACAATAATACTAGATTATCGATCCAACTTTTTATAGTTTTTACAGCGAGTTGTAAAAATGATATTGTTCATTACAATTGTCATAAATATAGGTATGTATTGTATACTATAATAATAATATAATAATAGCTTTTATTTAACAATCGTATAAAACATGTGAAAAATAAATAATTTAAGATTTGTTTATGTGTCACCGGTAGTGAGATTGTCTTGCGTCTTCGCAAAGGCCTCCCCAAGAGATTGCCATTCTTTCCGATTTTGAGTCATCCTGCTCCATATAACTCCTGCCTTTTTCCTGATATCGTCTTCCCATCTAATACGTTGTCTTCCTTTTCTTCTCTTATTTTATCTTGGACACCATTCCGGTACGTCTTTAGACCATTTTTCTTTCGTATCTCTGATCATATGGGCTGCCCACCTCCACTTTAATTTCTTTATGTATTGTATACGATAATTATTATCATACAATGAGATACATTTAGAATGTAAAAATGGATACTATTTGTATGCTCTTACTTTCGCTTTTCTTCAGTTATTGACGTGTACACTGTGCATTGTACGTTTATGAATTACGACGAAGATACGGCTAGTCTAGTCGGGAGATCCGTGACTGCCGATTCGGAGCCCCAGGTTCCACCACCACTGTCTAATTGTCTGCTAACTTAAAACAACGAAGGAAAACATCATGGGCAAAGTGTCATATGTCGAGAATCTTTCTAAGTCATGTGTCATCCACCAAGCCCGCACTGGGCCAGCGTAGTGGCTTTCTCTGCGAGAGAAGGCCACGAGTCCCAGCTGTGGGAACATTCAGTGGGCTGCTTAAATTAGTGAAGAGCTTTTACTTGATACCCGTGGAAACACAAAGTGTACTGTTTATGCTATTACAGTTTGCCTCAAATGGCTTCTACTACGTACGTTACCATTGCAGATAGGGTAGACTGGGTACGGTTGTAACGGGGTACGGTTGTAACAATCGAAATATTTGCGGAACTATTCGCCGTGCAGGGAGGGGTACAAGGGGAAAAACACGCGGCTTACGTGTCCGGACATGATTACCAGTGTTGCGTCTCAGTCTGCGCGCTGTATAAATTTGCAGAGTGGCCTATTGTGTTTTGTTAAGCAAAAGTAAGTATTTTTGATTGATTTATTTTCTTAATGTTATTGTTAATATAGTGTTCTAAGCTTTGCTTGTATTTTATATGTGATTAATAGACTTTAGAGTTGCAAATACAGGATATCCTATTTTTGTAGGTTCATTTGCATTGTAACTGAGATCGTTTTATTGGCAGAAGGGTAGGGTGGGTACAATTGTAACATTTTATGTGGGTACGGTTGTAACGTTAATTATTTTTGACGTGACAACGTCTTAAATTAGGTTGCGGCTGGGAGTCACTTATGAAAAAGTGTAACGCTCGGTAACGTTACGATGAGTCACCGAACGAGAGAGGCCCGCCGAATGCCTTGCGTCTCTCTCCCACTCAACTATGATCGGTCTGCCGCGCGCGCAGCACTAGAGAATTAGGCGCATTGAATCGGCGCATGCTTGTGTCTCTGTCTTTGTCTTTCTCGAACGTTCTTGGCGTTGGAAAAACAAGAAAGCGTCATAATACAAGTTCACACGTGTGGTTAAAGTATCGTCAGCTGTGTCTGTAGTGAAAATGTGGAGTGCTTAGATTCGTCATTTACAACAACTACAACAATAAAGGTAAATAATTGTACACTGATATTTCATTATCGTAAACTATGATTGATTGATTAATTTCTTAATTTCATGAAAAATACGTATAATCTTGATTGCGTATCAAACGTTTCTAAGTCAACTACGTTAAAAGGAACAACTATCGACTTGACTTTCGCAAGACACATTACAGCAGAAACACTTCCTTTCATTTCATATTTCTCCTATCATCGTCCTATCCTCAACAAAATCACTCAAATAGGAATTAGTTAAGTTTAAGTTTACATGTACAATGTTTTAGTAAACAAAATATATTTCTATAGTTAAAATTTGTGCAATTCTTATTTTCATTCAATTCCTTGTTCCTATTGTGCAATTTAATTATATTCATATCAATAAATATTCTACCGAGAAAAAGACGTTGTCACGTAAAATCTTCGCCCGTAAAACCGACTTTACAGGCAACCAGATTTTTATTTGCTGAAAAAAACTTCATTCGTGTCAATAATGGCAATGAGTTTTTATTTTACATTGCAGATGCCTAGAAAACGCGTAAGATAGACTTCAAGAGGTGAAACCAAGATACTCCGATATGTGGATGCTTACGATGAGGTTAAAACTGGAGTTTCTTTGAGACAAGCGGCAGATATCCATGGTATTAACTAAGTATGTCTCAAAAAGGTAAAGCAAAGAAGAAAGCTAACACATCACCTGCATCATCAGAAGAAGAAGAATAATATTACTTGGTTTGCCTAGAAGCCTGATCATATAGTAGATCAGATAAACAATGGGTACACTATGGACCTGTCGTCTTTGGTCAGACATTGATGATACAGACATTAATATATCATCTGTCATAACTGCAGTGAATCCGATTAAATATTATAATTATGGGAAATAATGTCATGTTTAAAATATTACATTGTGTTTGTAATTTTAGTTTTTGTTCATATTTTCATTAAATTAAATAGATAATACCTACGATGTGACTTCAAAAATCAAAATGTCATAGGCTGATTGAAAATACTGTTTAAAATGTTTCAAATGATGCCATATTAACCTTAACCAACTTGTAAGTACTTAATAGTGATTTATAAGCAATAAAAGTGATGGAAACACATGCACTGTGCTTTATTTGAGTGTGTTACAATTGACTTCATCACTGTTACAACCGCCCTGGTATGGGGGTCAGTTGTAACAGTAGCCGACATTTCAGTTAGTTGTAACTGTCTGAAAACTATTGGCTCTAACTATCTGATTGTTATGTCTTTTTGAAGACAAATATTTACAGATATATTTCAAACGTTTAGTATGTTGTTAGGACCATAAATGTCAAGTGTACGAACGATTAACGCAAAATTGTTACAACCGTACCCAGTCTACCCTACTGTAAGTCAACCATGAAACGTTGTCGCTTGTGTCTCGATCTCTCGATCCTTTGTTGCTGGTCTCATCAAATTACATGTTTTACAGTCATGTTTTGTTTGAAAAAATAGCTCGTTCTCTACAAATAGTAATTGAAGCGTCAAGCGCCGAGCGCTACCATTCTGATTCGATCTGTGTTCGCCTCAGTTTTCAGTCGTGTTCGTAATTATTTGACGTAATCGCTGCGACCTGCGACGCGTGGCGTCATCGGAACAATGCCATGTGGGCACGTAGCGAGCGCGCAGAAGACAATGTGCAGAGGTACAGGTTAAGTTCTAGGGCGTATTCCACGGAGAAATACTATAGATTTACAGTTCCAACCCCAACCAACCTTGATATATTTTAGCACATACGACATCTACATACAAATCCAGTGACATAATGTTTGTTCGTATTAATAATCTCTTCACTGAGTAACCCGATATTCACTAAAGTTGGCATTTGTATATAATTTAGCCGAACTTAAGAGATAAGATACTATTATTTTGATTAAGTCTCAATAATTTATAATTAACAGTACACTGAAGCTGATGTTAAGTTTACATATAAAACATGTATTGCGATGTTAAAACAATGAAAAACGTACATAATGTACCGACTCTACATTAATGGGATGAAGGTGAATAGGTCCCTGTTTTTGGGCTTTGTTTTTATTTTGTTGCTAATAGACTGCAGGCCCGTGAACAAAATGTATGAGTCATCTGATACAGCAGGAGACCTATGTAGGATGATAGAAGGGTATAAAGTAATGAGATTGAGCACTATGCCGTTACTTGTAAGCTGTCCAACTGAGTGCAGTTGAAGAGGGGGGGTTCTAAGCCTCGATCATTTCTCCTTGTCGCATGATTTTTGTACGGCATTGCGAAATAACGTATTAGAAGAGGTATTGAAACTGCATGGAACCAAAGCCGAACATAATCAAATGACCAAACTTACTCTGTAAATCGTCGGAAAATCATGATTTTTTTTCACAAACTAACAATAAGAATTTTAAAATTTATAATTTTTATAGTTTCAATACCTCTTCTAATCTATTATTCCGCAACGCCGTATAAAAATCATGCGACAGCGAGTAATGATCGAGGTTTATAACCCCCCCTCTTCAACAGCACTCAGTTGGACAGCTTACAAGTGACGGCATAGTGCTCAATCTTATTACTTTATACCCTTCTATCATCCTACATAGGTCTCCTGCTGTATCAGATGACCCATAAATTTTGTTCACGGGCCTGCGGTCTGTAATCAATTATTTCTCTGTTCTCTACTCTGTGTCATAACATTTAACGGTGACACGAAATGCGGTTGATAAGCGTTGTATTGAGAACTCTTTGTTAGCCGCCAGCTGCAAGGATTACGTATATTTAATAGAACAAGTAAGGTCTGTTTCGTCTGCTTGATTTGATCTTGTAAACAAGGTGTAATTAGGGTAAGGCTGGATCAAAGTCCAAGAAACTCCTTATACTTATTAGTTTTAAGCAATTTTTCAACTCCCCCTGCTCTCTGCTGCTCTTGAATCAAGCAATCTTTTATCTCCTGTATTTTTTTTAATAATGAGTGACGAGACGAACAGAACCTGTGCCTGATGGTAAACAACATGCCTGCCACATAACAGCACAGTGACACGCAGCTATTGGAACATGAAGAGTCCAAATCATTAGCAAGCACTGCACTGCGCTCATCACTCAGAGATCTAAGATGTTATATCTCTGTAATTTCTCTGGAAACATTGCCCTTCAAACTGGAACACAATAATGTTTGCACATTACTGCTTGGAGGTAGAATAACTGGTGTGAATAACAAGGTGTGTTACTTCCCCAGGCAGACTCTGCTAGGAGTCCTGCCACTACTCAATTGAAGCATAGGTCTGGTTGCAAATGGAGTGCGGACTTTGGAGTGGTAGATCGTGTAGATTTGGATCGAAGTATGAGTCCATCAGGGAAGAGCCTTCAAGAAGAATGGTTGGTGTACCAGAATTGAAGGAAAATTCAGAACCAGTCAGTCTTAATAGGAGGCTAGTGATGATGATTACGTTCAATTAATTTTTATTGGACATAAATTACGCATGGCATGATGCCTAGTAATTCCGTAGAATCAGGTATCTACAGACTGTTTACATAGAGTTTAAAATGTTACAATTGCGGTGTTTTCCAAGAATTAACTTTGTCCTTGGCTGCCTAAATAGAATACGTTACACACATCGTTACGCGAAATAATAAATGTACAGGCCTATTACAACATATTTATTACTTGTTGTATTTTAAAATTTTAATATATAATATAACTAGTGGCCCGTTCCGGCTTCGCTCGGATATTATCACATAAAACCCATTAATCGAAATAAAAACTATCCTATCTTTTAAGTTGGATCAATCTACACACGGTGTCCAAATTTGGTTAAAATCGGCTAAGTAGTTTAGGAGTCCATCGCGGACAAACATCGTGACAGGAGATTTATATATATTAAGATTAAAATATTATAAAATTACTAGCGGCCCGCCCCGGCTTCGCCCGTGGTACATATATATAACCTACACCGTTCAAGGATTACGAACATATGAAAGAACGGTGAACATTTTTTTAAATCGGTCCAGTAGTTCCCGAGATTAGCGTGTTCAAACTATATATATCCTATAGGCTACTTTTGATCCCCAAATTAGCGTGATGTTTACTGGGTCAGAAGTGACACCTGTAGACATCTGGCGGGGATAACTAATTAAATGACGATTGATCAGTTTTCGACCAGAGAGGAAAAATTATTAAATTACTATAATGGCTATCAAAAAATAAGGGTTGATCGTAGAAGGGTGAAAATTGAGTATTGTATGTATTTTTGTATGTTGTATCATAAAAAAATAGAAATTGAAAATTTTGTCTAAAAAATAAAAAAATAAATTTAGGGGTGGACTACCCCTAACATTTAGGGGGATGAAAAATAGATGTTGGCCGATTCTCATAGATACCGGATAAGCACAAAAAATTTCATCAAAATCGGTCAAGCCGTTTCGGAGGAGTATGGCAACGAAAACTGTGACACGAGAATTTTATATATTAGATAAATGCTTATTAATTTATAAGCAAATTTTAATTTTTTATTGATATTTAAATAACCAATAATAGCTACGACCACTGTATGATGGTTCCCTCTGAATTATGATCTACCAAACAAGAAAGAATCTTCAAAATAAATTCCCCTATTGGCGGAGGTATCGCGTATCATACGAGTACATACCAAAAAAAACATATCAACGAGTTGAGACCTTCCTGCTTTTCTTAGAGTCGATGAAATGTTTAATGTTATTATTATTATTATTTAAGCCCACACATTGTCGCATTGCTGAGCAAAGGCTCTCTCCCTTCCCTCCACTATTCCCGGTTCAGAGCAACTTTCTTCAAACCTTCCCTAAAAGTAACAAGTGCGGTCCGCCATCTCATCCTGGGTCCCCGGCTGGTCGTTAATATTGTAGGAGCCAATAAAAAAACAAAATTGACAAAACCTCAAAAACAAAGTACTTACCAATTGGTCCAACCTTATCGGTAAGAGAGACCGCTTCCAGGCAAGCGTAGAATGGAAAAAAGAAGAATAGGAAGCAGAAATCACCTGTTCAGGAAGGTCTAAGTATATTTTTTGAGACATTTTTATCGGAATACAGATTTCAAATCTACAATTACTATAATTCAAAACTAGATTAACAAACGATGTACAGGAGTACTAAGAATTAAAGCTTCCTGTTTAAATTTGCAGGAAAAATGTATTAAATTTTTCCTGTTTTCACTATTGTATACGCATTGGTATTATTAATTATACTTAAGTACACATAATAAACAAATGGGTTATTTATTTACCTATTCATACTATGCGGCGTAAAAATTATCAAGAACGCTTTTCCTCGATCGCTCTGTATAATATTAGTGAATATGATAACAGCAATTATTTTTTTATTCGTTGTTTGAACTTTAGTTGCTCGTTCGAACGTGATCGTTTCAAATCAAATGGGATCAAAATAATATTTAAATAAAATTTATTTTTATATACATACTAGATGCCCGCCCCGGCTTCGCCCGTGGTATATTATATAGCACTCATCGGGATCCCGTACAAATCCAACGGTGAAAGAATGACTGAAATCGGTTCACTCATTCCTGAGAATATCGATTTCAAACAAAAAACCTCTTCAGCTACCTGCTGATACGCCACCTGTCGGAAATTGGTCGTACCAACGAAGACTTAGAATTTTTTTTTAGCAAAGGTTTATATTCAATGCACAGCCTACTGAAATTCAATGACGCAATCTTTGACACATGCTGTCATGTGTCATGTCAAAGCACGAAACGTAAGAAAACTCTCAAAAGGGGAATATTTTTTCCCGATTTTGTTACATTCTTGTTTCATGCTCCGCTTCAATTAATAGTAGAGTTATTTTCTATAGCCTAAAGCCTTCCTCGATAAATGGACTATCCAATAGAAAAAGAATCTTTCAATACGTTCAAACAAACAAACAAACAAATTCTTCAGCTTTATAATATTAGTATAGATAATATATGTTTATCTCTTTCAAACACAAACTATAGAGACTTGGATAACATTAGATGCAATGATAAAATAAAGCCTACTTTTTTGCTGGAAAAATAAGGCGATCTGTAGCTACGCGGGTGGAACCACGGGAAGCACAGGTATCGAACCCACAACGTACAGTTCTGCAAACAGACTTAGGTACTACCAACCGAGTTACAAGCCAGTCAAACGTAGTAGAGACGCATCCTTGCGCGCCACACATATTTCCCCAAACAAAACATGTTTCAATTATTCTTATTGGAATATCAGAGAGCGGGTCCAGCCGGGGACGCAAGAACGATAGGTATTTGCTTACCGGCCGCCCACGGAGCGACTCTTAGCTAAACTGGGCACAGTGACGTCATGCCGGGATACAAAGCCTCAACCGAAAAGTCAGATCGCGATCCTAGCAGGGACAAATGAATCGATTGGAGTTGATTCGTGGAAATTTACACGCTGACGGTTAGGAATACCAATTTACATGCAGTAATTTTTATGAAGTTTGAAAAAGTAAAAAAACCGGACAAGTGCGAGTGGGACTCGCGCACGAAGGGTCCCGTACCATTATCTGTAACTTAATCTTGCAAGTTACGGACGGTTTACTTAACTCAATTTTAATCAGGCCATGATTGTAAAAAAAACAAGTTTTTTGTATGGGAGCCTCTTGTTGTATGGGAGCCCGCCCCCCCTTCTTCATCACACTTATTTATGTAATGTTTAGGTGTATACGTTTAGGCTAAGTTTGCCATTGGCAGATAAAATTGCTAATTTCATTAATTGTATGTAAACTGTGAATAATTTGTCGGCAGCAGAGGCTTGTAACCAAATGCTACAGGTTCTTGTTCTAGAAAAAATATGATTGCAAGTTTTTATCTGTGAAGCTCTATCACCCCGTACGTAGACGTAGGGGTAGGGTATACATAAAATTCGCCATTCTGAAAGCACTTTAGTGAGCAAACCTGTCATCTTCCGTAAGTAGGTCGCTCTCGAGCCATTTAGAAAAGTTTCGCGTCCATGTCGCGTCTCCAACAAAGAAGTATTCAGTATTGACCACTCGGGGCGCAGAGACACAGAAAGCGGTATCGGAGCGAAAGGGATAGGCGCAGTCCGAGGGGGGATGGGGGAGTCACAGGAGTCATGAATAAGCATAAACAATCTACTAAATGTTCCCACTGCTGGGACTCAGGGCCTTCTCTCACAAGGAGAGAGTCGAGGCCACCACGCTGGCCTAGTGGGGGTTGGCGGATGACACATGGCTTCGAAAGATTCTAGAAAAGGAAAACAACTAAAATAATTGCAACTACGCAAGTAATACCGGGTGTTACTACTAAAGTATTTTATACTCGACATGCGGTATTTTATCAATTTGAGACTGTGATCGCTCCTGTAAAGGAATGTGTTGTACATTGTACCAATGTAAAGAAGCGTTTTCAAGACACAAATAGATACGTCAAGAATGATAGTTCTCAACAATTAATTTATCAACAAATGATATTAGTTTGATTCGATGAGCGTTATGCATCCGTTCCCAGGTGGATTCCGTGTCCATTGTGGCAGTATCCTTGGCTGCTGGGAATTAAGACGCCTGACGCCTGACGTTTGCTAGACATACATTCTTTGCACCTCATTGTAGTGGTACAGTACTATTTTCTTATCTGTGGTACAGTGGTAGGATTCGTTTGTCGAATACTTCTGGGGATATACCACATTTTAGCGTTGGTCTCAGCTACTGATCTTATACTTAATCTAATTCCACTTACATATTATATCAGCTATCTGGCTCCCATAGTACAAGCTTCGCATACTTTGGGCCTAGATGGTGTTGTGTGTGAAATGTCTACTATCACCACCATCGATAGAAGGCAATGGATGTGCCCTGAGCACCTTGACATTGATAATAAACTGCTACTCGAAAAAAAAATTTGGTTGTTGACAACGAATAGGAATAGTGAAAACGTCCGGCGTTCACCGCTTCCTGCAACCGACTAGAACGGAAAGAGTGAGCTCACTCTTCCCAACGATGACATAATCCCGTGTGCCTGAAGTTTAGAAGGGCACACCTATTGGACCACCACTTATCATTTTGTCTATGTAACTGTTCGGAAGTTAAGAAGGGGTTTAAATGTTGATGTTCCCAAGAGCTGGTTGAAGAGTTTTGATGCCACTTTTGTTACACGTTCAGCTAGATAATAGAATGCGTTGGTTGAGTGGGTATTTTCTGATGGATTTAAGTGTTTTGAAGTCTAGAGTGAATTTGTTTCTTCTAGGTCAGCGAGCTGGATTTTATAGGATTTCACATATACCTACACCAGATTAGGCAGAAAACTTGTACTAAGCTAAAAGAAATCTGCTACACTTACCATAACGACAACAATCCTAAAATCTCGAATTGTGAATCCCACCGTGTCAGCTTAAAAAGTTGTCTGCGTAATCCAGCAGCTTTAGCTTTTCGACATACATGTGATATGATATCTTCATGACACATACCGATGTCCTCACGATGTTTTTCTTTACTGTCAATGCCAGTAGTGATGACAAGCTAGAACACCCATATTAGGAAAAAATTGGTTGCCTGTAAAGTCGGTATACGGGCGAAAGTTTTACGTGACAACGACTTTGAGTGGTAAAATAATTTTACGGAAGGGACGCGTGCCTTTCACTTTTTATGTCTGTCTCTCTCGCTCTTAGGCGGGCTAACCATGCCCGAGTGGAAGGGACGCGTGCCTCTCACTCGCTCTCGTTGTGAGCGCATAACGTGAGCGGAGCGTAACGCAGTTTCTTGAAGTGTCACCCGGCAAACCAATTTATAAGACGTAGTCACGTCAAAATATCGCACCTAAATACGATCTCTGACCAAGAGCGGATCCAGGGAAGGTCATGGGGGTCATGATTTCCTCGCCCGACCGCCTCGGGCTGTGTCCAAAATCTAGTTAGACCATTAATCAAAACACAAGCTCCTATCGGACGGGGTCTTGTGTCTTGACTACGACCATGTGACCCCCCCCCCCCCTGGCGTCAAATCTGGAACCACCTCTCACAAGGTGCGATTCCAAATTTGAAATGTGGATGACGTATGTAAAAACTCCAAAAACGTTTTCTTACATGTCTGTGTCTGACATGTAAGAACAATGTTTTTCTAAACCATTGAAGCCAGCTGTGACACTCCTACATCTGCTCTGTGGTATAGTAACTTTCATCGTTTGTGAGAAGTCACAAAAGAAATAAAATCCATGAGACAAAATTGAGGTTTTGGAAGGTTTTATAAAACAGCGGTTGGTAACAACGAGAAAAGTCTGAAAAAAATGATAGTAAGCTGACCCATTTATACTTTCTGTGTCACCCTGGACACGGGGCTCTCGCGTCACAGTTGATGAGTGGAGCCGCTATCGTATTATCCTACTAATATTATTAATTACAATGTTTGAATGTATGTTGGTCGCTCACAGCAGAAGACAAGAGAGGTCTACGCCCAACAGTGGACGATAATTAGATAGGCTCAGGTCGGTAGGTGCGTGGTCCTCCTGAAGTGCCTCCGTAGAGCACCCCCATTGTGGTCGTTCCTTGATTTTCCAACTAACGACAGCCTAAGTCGAGCCCGTACCGTCTGGAATGCCCTTGCGCCATCTCGCCCGATGTTAAGCGACGATGCGGTCTACGCTGGAAGGTGCTTACCTAAATAACACCGATTCACTCTCGATTTGAAGACATCAGGATTGTAACCATCAGGAAAAACCCGCTCAAGCAACGCATTCTTCAGTGCAGACGTTCTAATCACAAAAGTAGAGTCAGTCTTCGTTCGAATCTTTCGAACGTAAACCATGAAACGATGTCGCTTTTTCGAGCTACAAACAGTCCGATAGTAAAATGTTTATGGTGGTATTAGATCATGCAGATCAGTTACATACTCTCCGAAGTGCATCCCATAAAACATGCCCGAGTGGAAGGGACGCGTGCCTCTCACTCGCTCTCGTTGTGAGCGCATAACGTGAGCGGAGCGTAACGCAGTTTCTTGAAGTGTCACCCGGCAAACCAATTTATAAGACGTTGTCACGTCAAAAGCGATAAGCTATCAATTTTACGACGATGTGGTCGTCGTCGTCATCGTGAGAGATCTTTGATAGTTGGTCTGAGTGCGAGGCGAGGTATATATGTAGTAGGTACTGGTTAACTACTAATGTATGTAAGTGAATATGGTAAATATTTTAAATGCTTTCAGCTTCTATGTGCTTCAATTATGTTTTCACATATGCTCTACATATGTATATGAGTGTGTATCATTTGCCCAAAACTCTAAAAAATAGGTGAAAAGGGAACTGAGGCCAGTTGCCAGTTGTCATGGCCCCTTCATTAAAAAAATATGTGTGAATATCCACTAATGTACGTCCGAGAAGTGAATACTTCTTCTCTTTATTCCTCGAGTTAAGTTTAGATACTTCAACCATATACTTAATAGATAGGTACCTACCTACCTAACATCTTCAACGCAAGAAGTATTAAACTGAAGATAGTTACTATGTTTACTGATATCTTGACTAGCTAACTTCAGGGTGGCGGTATTTCGTGACGGCGTGTGGAAACATTGTAAAAATTGTCCTCTCTTTAAATAAATAAACGGGGTAACTCTTGTTTGATATAGTCAGTCCAGTGCTACTCAAGTTTCGATCGCGTAAGGCGATCTTTTCCAAAGAGAGTGCGCGCGCGTGTTCGCAGCTCGCTTAGCATTGACGCATGACGCGAATACGCGCACGCACTTATCCTTGAAAAAGATCGCCGTACGCGATCGAAACTTGAGTCGCACTGGACTGACTATATCAAACATGAGTTACCCGTGTATTTATTTAAAATATGTAATAAGTAATAACCACGTAAGTTTTCATACTAAAATTACTCTCATTAATAATTTCCCCTATTGCACTAAAAGATGTATAACTTCAATGAACAAAACTATAGCTACACAATTTCGTCAAAAGACTTGAAATGTGGCGCGGACTCCACACGAGGATCCTAACTAATATTTTTATCTTTCAAACATATGCCGGTCAAACACGGACCTAAATAAATAGAGTTTCCTACGTCCTGTTTCGTTTGCCTAACTATTGTCTGAGCAAACTTTTCTCTTGCTTGGCTAGATTACTTGTTTACTGTGGTCATTAGGCACGGAATACTCAGCTAATTTTAATTTCTTCAGAGAAATTACTGGACAGAGAGATGAATCATCTTATCTATTCTCTGTCTGTTTGAATAAGACTTGCTAAAATATACACATGTATATTTAATAGGTACTCGTATTTTACATTAAAGTACATACCTAGTTTCTTGTATTATTTTGTATTTTTTACATTTAATTATATTTTTTACAATGTCACAATGATAACCTAAGAGTGACCAGGGGTCGAATAGAAACAGTTAAATTTAACACTAACTTATACTTAGTTATTTTTCGTTCTCAAACAATATTAATTACCAGTAGATTGTTTTTTATGGATGTAGAGTATCTTTAGAAAAAAAATACTGCTTTTGGTTTCGGAACGTAAGAAAAAAACACAATATAAAAATGGCTGCCATTTTACAAAGGTTGCAGACATGCAGACTAATTTGTCGATGTAATTGATTATAGAACAGCGTAGGCTATTAAATATCGTTTGTCTTATCCTATACAGACTGTGTATAACAGAAGAGCCCAGTGCCGTGCTGGGCAAAGATTTAGACTCTTTGTGTTAAATGTCTTGTACGGCGCTCAATTTGGTAGTAATGTTAGATTCTTTATTGTGACACAAAAAACTTAAATATTACAGTATAAGTCTTATGAACTAGTGTCACAAATGGCGGCCTTATTGCTTAGAGCAATCTCTTCCAGGCAACCAGCTTAAAGGAAATTCGCCTACATACATGATTAGACGAAGCGAGGTGACGTTTTTCTAATACTACAAATTAAATAATATAACATAAAACAAATTAATACATAATTTACAAATGTGGATGATTCCACAGGCCTTACAAAGGTAAGAGTTTAGATAAATTAATTATAGATCTAATAAAGAGTTCAGAACATATACCTAGGTAAATACAAATACTAACAGTTATAAACCTATAGTATCCTCGAAATACAAAATTATGACCAATTAGTATCTAGTTACCTACTTAACAATAATGTTGAGATTGCTAAGTATTTTTTTCCTGTGCCTAAGGATTACTAGTCTGTAACTAACTTGTAGGTAAGAGCAATGTTTCCATATCGGGTTTCCGAGGTTGTCCCCAATTTATCCCCGCTTATCGCGACGGCCTCGATTCCTATGATTTAGAGCTGTCTAGCCGCTAGGCATAGGGTTTAAATTAGGGTATTTGTATTGGGAGCACGGGGGCAATCATCCGCCCTGAGACTCGGCTCGTTCGGGCCTTATTTTTTGTGATTATTTAAAGGACTAGTCTTAACAAAAGTGTTTTACAACGAAAACTACACTGTAAACCTAACCACGTGTTTTAAGCTACACATTATAGGTTTACACTTAACCACCATCTCATCTGATGTTTTGCTACGACGCGGTCTACGATGGTATGTGCTACTACTGTCAGTCATTATATTCTATGGAACTGAAGCTATAACCTATAACTATCTTACTAATATTGCGATATTACTATAGTTACGCGAAAGTAAGTTTGTTTCTTACAATTTACCGCGAAAACTACTTAACCGACCATCATGAAACTTTGTACACATACTCTTGGAGATATTAGAAATAGCATAGGCTACTTTTAATCCCGTGAAAATAACGGGATCGAATACTGTGCGGGTGAAACCGCGGAGAAATGCTAGTAAGTACTAAATATAATTAAATTAACTACATCAGTATTATGAAAATAAATTATTTGGTCTCTCTTACAAGCTTTACTTTGCTTAGTATAGTAATGTTAACTAATAATTTTATTATTTATTATCGTCGACGTGCGCTTTATAGTTTTCTATCGTTCTTGTTTTGTTTTAAATAGCATTGTCGTATCTTTTTATGCGGTAGGAAGGCCAATGTGACAGTCGGACGACAAGTTCTGCAGAAACCTTGAGCCAAATAGGAACAACATAATACTGATAGGACGCGGTGAAGTGGAACAAGTGAAAAGGGAAATTGAATCGTGAAAGGACGCGGTTTGGAACCTCGGCCGCGGCGCGACCCGCCGACACAATGCTGGGGAATCCTACAGAACATAACCACAGTAGCACGTGTTCCGCCATAGATAATGCCCGACCAAAGAATAAATTATCCTTCTCCCTAGTAATACAGTTCATCACGTCATAATCATAGCGTCTGAACGGCCTGGTGGAAATTTGTTTATAATATGTAAATTTTTAGTTTCATTCGTTCAATCATTTGCTATAGTCTTACCTATAGGTATTTAAAATTTCTCGTATCACGAAATTTGTGTTTGAACTCTTCCTAGGTAACGCTTGACCGAGCTTACAAAAAATAGTGATGGGACGAACAATACTCGTATTACCTAAGCGCACTCGTTTAATCTGGATATCTTTATACGAAACGTGAGCTGGCATCTTGCAGGGCAGGTGTGTTTTAGCCTTGTAGGTGCTTTAGGCTTTGACGATACCCTGTGGTACTTGATAAGGTGAGGCCAAAGGTACGTCGTTTAATATATAAAAAAATAGCAGTCATAGGAACTGCCGATAGAAGTGAAAACTTATAAACTCAGAATTTGATAGTTTACTTTGGAAACCACGTAGGTGAAACCAGACGGCGTGGCCATGAGCATGGCCAATGGCCAAGGTCTAGAGTTAACCGAAGATTTCTTATCATTGCCGAGCGTGACGCTAGAATTCAATTCAAAGCCCAGGAAAAATCTGAATGTGGCGCGCCAAAAGAAGTTTTCACTTTAAAAAATACTCTACTCTACTCTACCGACACACTCCACAACATCAGCATATCGGGGACACGAACTCGCAAGACTTTTCCCTGGCAAAACGATCACTACGCGACTACAGAAAGGTTAACATTAAAAAGCATAAACATTCTTGTATTACTTTACCTTACTGCCGTTACAATATATAGTCGTCGCTGCATTGTGACTCAGGGCACGGCGCGTCACGACGAAACCGCGGCTGATACCGCTCCGAATATAACACCCACATGGCATACGAGTATACTCCGCAATACCTCCATATTTATGGCCTGCACGGTATTATTTCCCCTGCTTTTATGAGTGCGGGGCACGTCAGAATTCTTCTAAGAAAGGGACCTTGATCTTGATGGCATTGGAGACGGGAATTCCGTGGCACCGAGCGTGGATATCATACGCTTTGTGTGGAAGTTCTATTCAACAACTGCCATCAAAGGTGAACAGGAATAATGGATTAGCGATCAATCTAAATAGTAGAGGGTACGATAATACCTACTGTATAAGCAGCATCTCAAATCATTATTGTTCAATTTGGTTCAAAGAAAAACCCCTGTCATGAGGTGTACAGGACGCAAAAATAGTTATTAATATTAAGACATGTGCCTGATGGTAAGCAACACGCCTTTTCATTACAGCACAGCGACACGCATATCGTAGAACCATGCAGAGTCCAAATCATTACTACGTAAATCATTAATCAGCACTACGCTTGTCACCCAGAGATATAAGATCATTTATCTCTATGCTCTGTAATTCCTCTGGAAGCATTTCCAGACCCTTCCACCCTTCAAAACGGACTTCACTTCACATTACTGCTTAGCGGTAAAATAACTGGCAAAAGTGTGGTAGGTAGGTACTTTCCTATTTGTCATTTCAATTTTATTTTTCTGTCTGGTAATTCGTTTTTGAATATAGAATTACGTTGACCAATCACAGAGCATGTCATGGGCACGGGATCGACTAAATTGACCAGCTAGATAGACCCCACACAATGTGCGAAAATGAATGCAAAACGTACAATAATTAGGTAAATAAATGGGGTTATTATTTTATGTCATCATATTGTCGACCCAAATCTCTTTCGCCAACCCTACTTGGCCAGCGTGGTGGATTATGTCTTTGATTCTCTCCTTACGAGAGAAGGCGCCGAATCAATTGAACAAGCAGTGGAATATTTAGTAGGCTGCTCAAGGAAAACACTCATAGCAAAAGGAACAAGTTTGTAATTAATACTTACTTAGTGTACGATCGGAGTGAAGCCGAGGCTGCGACAAGTGGAGTATAAATGAAGCCCTAAGCTCCGAATCTCGGCCGGCCTTGGCCCGCTCCCGCCCGGGAAAAACCAGTTGTCGAAGTTCAGTTCACGGCCACTAGGCCTCTGTGATATATTTCCATGTATTTCCAGAGATTCGATAGACAAAAGATCGTTGGCAACAATTCCTGGCGTAATCGATATTTAGAGTTACGTAGAAACTTGGTTTGCTGAGAGCACAGAGTAGAGGACGCTTGCTTTGTGGCTGAGAGCGGCCTACTACCTACGAGTACTATATACTCACTAGCAGCGGTAGGACGCCTCACAGTCCACCTGGGAAAGCACGATAATTATTTTTTAGTTGTTCTATGGACAAACACTAATGTGCAAACTGTGTTCGAGTTTAAATAACAACTTTTCCAGAAAAAAATATGTAGTAAGATATTGATTTATGTATAATTTAACGTCAACCTAGAAAAGATATCACTTTTTCGAGCTGCGAGCAGTCAGATAGAAAAAAGGGTAAAGCGGTATTAGATCATGCAGATCAGTTGCACATTCTCCGAAATGCAACCGATAAGCTTACAACTTTGCGGCGATGGTCATAACTTTGAATTGAAGTCCTTTTCGAGCAAGGTTGTCGTTGCCTATGAGCTTTTTGGCACCTCTCTGTGGTATAGCAATACTTAGCTTACACGATTAAACTTAGGCAAATTTAATCTTCACACACTTCCATCCACAAATCCACATCCACATTTCGCAAATTCAGTTCTACAGAAAACACTTCTGAAAAAACATTAAGACAAAACCCAACAACTGCAAAATATAACGAACGAATTTACATAAATACACACTTATCTCTAAACATCTTTTACCACGTTTGTATGGAAATCAAATGATTGTATACAAACAGACCTACAAACTCCGCTTCATGCTGGCTAAACGATGATACTAAAAATATTGTATCGACTAGAATAGATAATGTGATTGTGGCGACCCTTTATAGCGGAACTTCTTGGTTGGTACCACCAAGGTCGCGGAGACAGACGGAAGCGTGGCTACAGGCGGTACTGTCGTGTCGAGCTGACGACGCGGCGATACAATTTAACTTTTCGATTACGCAGAAAAACTGATTTAGGTACACAAAAAATGGCAGTCATTGGGACTGCTGATAGAAGTGAAAAGACTGGATTTATGTCCGTGATTTTGGGGCTGGCTACATAGGTTTGGGCTGGACCACCATCTCGCCTGATGTAAAGCGATGATGCGGTCTGTAATATTTTTTCTGGATTTATCATTTGGTCTAGCATCTGTTACGGAGACCTTTATCAATCTGAATAGGTTGCTAGCCTTTCGATTGAAGTAGAGAAAGGGAAAATGAACAACGCACAATGGCGCAATTATGAGGCTAAATGCGCAAAAGCTCAGTTAAACTAACTATCATTTGCAGCAAGGTATACGACCGCAGGGGCTGAAGCAGAGGATTAATGTGTAGCGTATTATTGGAGGTGCCTATGTCCAGCAGTGGACGAGAAGATATGGACTGATAATCTATGTATATAAAAGAAAGCCGTGGTAGTTACACCATTTATAACTCAAGAAAGGCTGACCCGATTTGGCTGAAAATTTGCGAGGAGGTAGCTCAGGACCAGGAAAAGGACATAGGATAATTTTTATTTTTATCACGTTCCCGTGGGATGTCAAAAAACGAGAAACGACGAATATCCCGTTCGACCGCGTTCCCGTGTGACGTGACTTAAAACGTAAACGACAGCTAAACGTCATTTCACCGTCGTCATGTCAACGGTGACATCACCGAATGGAAGCCAAAAGAAAAAGTTGAAGTTGAAGAACCTTTGCTAATCTTTGTTTCTAAATCTGAATTGATGAGACCAATTTCCGACAGATGGCGTAGCAGGTAGCTGAAAAGGTTTTTTTTTGTTTGAAAAATACGATATTTTCAGGAATGTCTGAACGAATTTCAGTCATTCTTTCACCGTTGTATATGTACGGGATCCTGATGAGTGCTATATAATGTACCACGGGCGAAGCCGGGCGGACATCTAGTAATAAATAAATATATGTGGATAATTCACACACAACATCTGATCCCAAACTAAACATAGCTTGTAAGTACTATGTCGGCCAAATAGCTATATAATATAAATAGATAATGAAGATGATGTCAAAATTAGTCAATTTTTTTGGTCGCGGAAGACAAACGTTTTCAATATGGCGGTAGATCTTATTGTTCTCGAGTTTGATAAATTACAGAGCGGAATCTAATTACAAAGTTAAATAAGTAATTAAGTTGAAAAACAACGCCGGTGATCTCTCAAGGTCAAGTTGTCGAGTCGACGGATTGCCTGAGATCGCTCTTCGACTTCAGAAGAGATCTTTTTTTTGAATTCTGGCGAGGTTATGAGACATTCTCTATGGAGCCAAATTAAGATGCTCTGGTTTTCTCAGAATGTTGGCTTAACGTGAATTTTTAACAATCTGCGATATAAATAGCAAACTGTAAACTTTTATGGCAAGAATCTAGAGAGAATCTATTTTGGTTACGGGTGACATAAACAGGGTGAATAAGACTGGGAGTTTGAAATATCAACCCACTAGAGTTTAGACCACGCAAAGCCTGCATGTCTTCGGTTCACCTATTCTAATAGTCGCCGAACAACCTATCAAAAATACCCGCAGACATGGATCACGCCCGGATTGTTGAAATGCATGCGACATAGAGACAACACTTAAAACTGACGAAATTTGGAGTTTTGGAGTAATTTTATAAATTAGATTTATAATTTCATCCCTGATGTTTGGAAGCAATAGCAAAAACTCTCTTTATTTGGAACCAACAGATAACGGTGGTGAAATAATGGGCATTATCCAGAATCTCAAGACGCACAGTGCCCCTGGATTTGACAAATTTACGCCTCTACTACTTAAGTACGCTAAGCAATCGCTGGTGCAACCGCTGACTCATATTTGCAATCTTGGCTTGGCATCGGGTACCTTTCGGATTGCTGGAAAACAGCTATAATAATTCCAGTACATAAATCTGGTGACAAAATGGACCCCACAACAACAGAGCCGATTGCATTGTAGTATTGTTTCAGTTTGAGAAAAACTGGTGAATCACAGAGCTTGTTAACTTTGTAAAATACAACTTACTCAGCAAAATCAATCGAAAATTTTATTTACATTAACTGTTTTTCTTGGCTGGATTTACTTGATTGCAACGTGTTATTGATAGTTATATTCTTCTTACATTAATCGTATATGCGCCACTATAATCAATGCTGAAATAATCATAATTTTAACTCGCTTGTTGATGTGGAACAACTTACAGATATGTAAAGTTTCAATCGTTTGAAATCTTTTCAAAGCATACACTGCCATCACTTAATTGCATAAATAACGCTACTATAACTCACACAAACACATATCATGTAATACAGTCATACATACTTACTTCTCACACAAAACTCACATATTTATTACTGGTGTTGCGTGCCTTCTGGGTTGGATCTTAGTCACAGACAAAATTTGGTTACCGGGAATATTTTCAAATCTGGAAATGTTATTAGATACGATGAAATGCTTCAAAATGGTGCGTTACTATTCGAAATCAGAGTAAAACATCTTTTGTTTCTAATATGTATTTATGAAATGGTTAATTTCGAGGTTTATGTTTAGACGAAAATCTCCAGGTAACGGAACAATCAGAACTATGAAGATGCATAATATTAGTTCAACTAATCTTTAACGCTGATGAGGATGAGTGTGAGTTTGACAGTGGCCTCTCAGCTCCCTGAGGATAAAATGTGGAGGGAGTTGTGTACGTCAAAAACTGTTTTCCTACGAACCAATATTTGAGGAGGCAAACTGTCTTGTAGTTACTGTGGGTAAACTATTGAAAATATCGCGTTAATAGACTCCAGCTGGCAAAGATATGAAAGTTTTAACAATAGTTTAGAGAAGTCTTTCGGCATTTTGGTTACGGGAAATTCCTTGAAGAACCTCCAGCCAAAAACAATGCTTCCTACCAGGCTCTTATGGCTTAACAGTAGCAGAAACACTAGAAGCAGTAGACCACGAAGATAGGAAAAAGGTTTATCAGTAATGAGATTGGGGTTGACTTGGAATTCCCAAAGCGGCGCAATATTTAGCTCAACCCTGTTTACGCTGTTTATAAATGATATGCCGCGGTTTAGCCTAAACATTGACAAATTGCAAACTAAATATGCTACGCTGATGATACTGTTGCCATTTTTATGCGAAAAGACTGGGAGTCTGTCGCCAGGGTTGCGGAATCTGGCATGAATAGTACCCTTTCACGATGGCTTGACATAAACCTCCTCACGCTCAATGTTGGAAAATCTAACTTTATTGCATTTCATATTACAGCAGCTACGGAACAAACATTAACAAACTTACCTTTTGAACGACAACTGCTCCTATAACACAATGGATAGAGTTTGTGCTGTTAAATACTTACTGCTGGTATAATTATTGATGAGAACCTGACATTTCGCATACATCTCATACATCTCAGGAGAGTTCAGTTTTAGAAAAAGATGCTTTATGTGGTGAGAATGCTAAGAGCCATCCGCACATGACAATGTTAAAGACTTGTCTGACAAATCACTCTGTCAATCTCTATTTTACATACTGCATAGGCGTCTGGGAGGTGCAGCAAAATCTTGGTTCACCAGTTACTTAACGATGGACCACATATAGAGCACAGTAAAGAGCCTTTCTTAAAGTCATGTTAGGCAAACCACGCATGGTACTCCACAGATAAGCTCTACGAAGAGGCAGTTCGTCAGTCCTTAGAGTTCGTCAACTTTTCATTATGCGTGCTGTTGCCAAAAGTGCCACTGCTTATCTTCTGGCATGGAACAGAGCAGACACAATCGTTCACGAGATGCTTTATGTGGTGAGAATTAAGAGCCACCTTCAATGTTAAAAATTGTCTACAAAACTGTCAATCTTTTGCTGCCCGTCTACCTCTATATGTCCATACTTTTTACATACAATTCAGTCTGTAACTTTTCTAATTGAGATCACTGCTTATCTTCTGGTATGGATATACTTTTCCGAAAATTAATGTCTACCTCAAATGTCCATATTTTTACATTTAATCTAATTGAGATCGGCTATACTTTTCCTGAATGCAAACCAAAACTGTTTAAATGGCTGGCTTGCAGCTTTCCAGTGACCAAATTGAAAGACTCGTCACCCATACCGAGATGATTCGTAAAGAGATATTCCACCGACTAATTCATTTTCTCAACATCCATAGATCAATCATAAAACACTCTCCCTCAAATACATACGCACAAACACTTATGTAGTGTAGTTCTGTAAGTCTACATCCGGATAAGTAAACTCACGCATCCTTTATATTGTCTATCTAAGATGCTAAAATTATCCAAATTATTAAATTATTCAATTCAATGTATGTGATATTTGAAGATCCTGAATCATCAGAGCACTTGATTAATTAATCACTCCTATTTGCCGGTATCATACTTTGATTTAAACCGAGTGATGTACTTATATTTATTGTGCCGATTTAATTTAATTGCAATTCCAATTTAATTGATAATATGTGAACCCTGTTATTATTATATTACGTACCTATTCAAATTGTATTTTTTTTTTCATTATTTAATTTAATTATTACTAACAGCTGTATTGAAATTAATTTGTTTTTATGTTTTTGATAAGTTACTTACTTACGCCTAAAATAAGCTAAGGTCTACTCATTTAAGTTTATTTTCATTACTGTCGACTTTACTCTGTGAGCGCTAACTCTGCATTCCGAGTACAATGTAATATCTGATTGTTATTACCGGGTGCCCAAGATACAGGCCTAGCCTAGTTTGGGACCCACCGGACAAACTGCCGAGCTACAATTGGGTTCAAAATGTATAAAATGTGCTTTAATTTAAGGATAACAATAATGTAATTTTGTTTTTGGTAATAAATGACTTATCTTATCTTATCTTATCTTAGCTTTTATCGCAGGCCTGGGGACCGAATTTCAGTGATCGTGCATCTATCTCTTTCTTATGTTCACAAGAAAGAGGGATGGAAGACCGTAACGCCGTCCGCCCCACTCGGTCATTCGACTTTGAATCTTATTTGTATTAGCTTTACAGACTAAATGCTCTTAGCAGTGTTGCCAACTTAACGGATTTCCCGTTATATCTTTTATGGTAAACAATAAATGGTCACTCTTCAAAATAAAAGCAATTCCGAAAAATATAAAAATGCATGTAACATGCAATAGCTTTACCGCGGCAGTCCCCGAGTGCCACACTTCTTTTTTTAACTTTTATAGGTATACACTTGACCGCTATTTCGCCTGATGTTAAGCGACGATGCGGTCTACGATGGAACGTGTTTACCTAGAAGAAACCGATTCACTCTCGATTTGAAGACACAAAGATTGTAACCATCGGGAAAAAACCCACTTAGGCAACGTATTCCACAGCCTAGACATTCTTATCACAAAAGTAGAGTCAAATCTCTTCGTTCGTGTCTTCGGAACATCAACCATGAAACGATGTCGCTTTATCTAATATAAATAGCATATTGACGTATTGCCGGTCTGAGTAGTATGTAACTCTGTGAAGTAAATGTAGAGTCAAATTTACATATAGAGATTTACTACGATAACATGACCCGCCCCTCCAGAATTCAAAACGTTTGAAAGTATTTGTGAAAGAATGTACAACGCACCACCACGCATGTGTGCGTACTGCTACTGCAGACGAATAATTACAACTACATACAAACTCTTTCGTAAGGATGTGACTACACATATTAAAACAGTAATTTGGAGGGGGCGGGCCATGTCATCGTAGTAAATCTCTACTGCATAATACTATATCATATTACATGGTGCATAGTATCATAAATAAGTATTTAATGATAGGAACTGTTTGCGAGTCCGCCTGGGTCCGTTTACTAGTTTATCTACCGTCAATCAAGGAGATGCAAATATTACTGTGATCCATTTTGATGCGCAATGTTTCCACTTTCGCGGGAAATTAGAGAGGAATGAGAAAAAAACATCTTTTTTTTTAATGACGAGCTGACGAGCGCAGCACAGTGTACAGTTCTAGGTAGAGTTTTGATATCTTCATATTTAAATTATAAATGATATTTAAATGACTGGCATTGTGCTGTGATGAGAAGCTGTATTGTTTACCATCAAGAGTACACCTTGCTCGGCTCGTTACTCTAATTCATGGAAAATCAATCCATCAGTGCTTAGAAACACTTATCAACTGCAACTGGAAGGGGATGACGTGATGTAGGCGTGCTATAGATAGGTATATTTCAGAGCCGAGACCAGACGCTCGGCCGTGTGACGTCACGGAGCGAGTGACGCGTCGGCGGTGACGTCACGCGGTAATTACCCCGATAGCCGCGGGGAGTCTGCAAGGAGGAACATGCGCACTACGCGTCTATACTCCACGAACTTGATGTATGTGACTCTGTGATTTTATCATGATTGAATCAGATTTACGGCTGGTCTAGAAGTTACGGCTGGTCTAGTTGGGAGAACGGCGACTGCCGATCCGGAGACCCGGGTTCGAATCCCACCACGCGCGCCACCGTCTTTTCGAAGTCATGCGCGTAATGCCGCTAACTTAAAAACGGTGAAGGAAAACATCGTGAGGAAACCGACATGTACCTAGAATCTTTCGAGGTCATGTGTCATCCACCAACCCGCACTTGGCCAGCGTGGTGGATTATGGCCTTAACTCTCTCCTTGCGACAGAAGGCCCCGAGTCCCAGCAGTGGGAACATTTAGTGGGCTGCTTATGCTTATGAATCAGATTAAGTTTAGAATAATAAATAATAATTATTTCCATCCAGAATTCTATAATACAGATCATAGTATCACTAATGTTGAAAACGTAGGTACAACAATAAATTATCATCAGTGTTGTGATCATTAGGCGGTAGACCTTATCGTACTAATATCATAAATGCCGAAGTTTGGATATGTATGAACAGCTGACATTAGCTACTGAATATTTAGAAACGAGAGAGCGCCATCAAAACTAAGACAGGCTGGATAGCTGACATTTGGAATAGTTAGAATGTAGACTGGGATAACATACAGGCTACTCCGTATCCCGAAAAAAATAATAGAAATCCGAGTTTTTCGGGAATAAACTTCTTTTAAAATCAATATTTTCCTCGCGCACGTAAGTTGAGTTCAATTACTACTCGTAATTTAAGTATATTTCGTTATAGTTATAAATAATAATATAAATAACTATAACGAAAATAAACATAAATAAATATTGGTGGACATTTTACACACAAACCATCTGACCCCAAACTATGCAAAGCTTGTACTATGGTGGCCAGATAGCTGATATAATACTTATATAGTCATTCTATTTCCACTAATAAACACTATAATATAAAATATCAAAGTAATTAAGAAATTACATTTAACGACATCAGTTACGTATAAATTAAAAAGTAGATAAGAAATTGTTCTTACACTGATATAATTGACTCTTAACTGTCTGATGTTGAAATATTATTAATAAATGTAATCGTAAATATGCACATTAAGTAGAACTTTTTACACAATAATTAATTTGAAGTCAGAAAAGCGAAACTAAGATTATCGGGAATCGGGTCTCGTCGTAGCAGCGGGAATCTACGTAGCAAGTAGCTGTAACCCGTCTACCGTCGCTACACGTCTCGTAGCAATATGTGATGCGCCGCGTAGCTTATTAAAAAGTTGATGTGTTTTTACCCAATTACGTAAATGACGGCGTAAAAGTTAATGTCTTTCGTATGGGTGTAGCATCTTACTAGTCTTACTAATATTATAAAACGGAATGTTTGTTGCTCAATCACGTCGCAACGGCTACACAGATCGGGTTGAAATATCAAGCATAGTTATATTATCATCTAGAATTACACAGGCTCATTTTTAATTCAAAACAGTACGGGGGACAAGTTGCTAGTACAACAATAATTCTAGAATGTGATTTTAGAGAACAACCATTGTTATATAGCAGGATATAGCACATCAATTCCGGCTCAATAAATAATATTTTAATCTTAGAAATGCTTTGGTCAAAATATATGAAATACACCTATTGTACATTTCTATAAACATTATTGTGCTGTATTCTGCTATCAGGCCCAAGGAGAGCGTCATAATTTATAGGTTGCACCACATGGCACGAGCGAGGAGACATTCTATTTCCATAAAAATAGTATCTAGCTGCACTATCGAGGGTGCGGGTTGAAGGTCAACCTTGCTCGGTATCCCGTGATCCAAGGGCGAGCGATCACACGCTCCAACTTTTTACATTAAAGTTTCAGCCGACGTATTGAGGACATTGTAAGTTTGGGCGAACTGTAATTATAATTACTATACGTACTTAATGTTATATAGTACTTAAGGGTGGTAATGGATGCTTGGGTGGTTATGAGTCTGGGTGTTTTTGAAGTGAAACTTCTTTTAACGCGCCATAGATATATGTTTCGTGGGCTGTGAATTGAATTCTAGCGTCACGCTCGAGAATGATAAGAAATCTTCGGGTGGACTCAGGACCACGGCCATTGGACAGATAGGTACTTCCATACCAAGCTAATAAAACCGTGATACAAAAATTGGCAGTCGGGACTGTCGATAGAAGGGAATACTTATAACTCAGAATTTGATAGCTTACTTTGGAAACTACGCGGGTGAAACCGGAGGGCGTGGGCTTGAGGATGGTCATCTAGAAATGGTGACGCATTTCTAGATGGCCAATGGCCATGGTCCCGCGTTTAGCCGAAGATTTCTTTTCATTCCCGACCGTGACGTTAGAATTCAATTTACAACCCGCGAAAAATCTGTTTAATGCGCGCCAAAAAAGTTTTCACTTCAAAAAAAATAGCCACTCTCTACTGCTAAGCTTTCTGTATTTTGGTCTTATTCATTAAGTACAAAGAAGAGTGTATCTATGTATCGATGTCTCTCTCTTCTTCTCATTTTTTCTTTCCTTTTCTGTTTTCCCTTACTGTTCGGAGCTTACGGCTAGTTTTTTTTGGCGTAACTATTTTTTTATCATTGGAAGAAGGCGCGCGTGTAGTGGGATTCGCCGGAACGCCACCCCCTCCAGTGTTAATCCGAAATTAGGAGGCCTAACTAACTGAACCACAGCTCCAGGCGCGGTCCCAACCTCGAATTTCAGAGGGGATCGTCAGTACGAAGCCTCAGATTTGGAGGGAGGTCACCAGTAGGAATACAATAAATTGAGTAAAAATACTTTACTAGTAGCGCCCCACGATTTTACCCGCGTAGTTCGCGTTTCAGTGATTTTCCCGCGTTAAAAATATTATATGTACTTTCTGATATATTTTTTTAGATTTTTAGTTTAACGCAGCAACGAAACATGGGCTAACTAAATACGGAAAACGACAGGTCTACCGCACTAACTATCTTGCTTTCTGCTATGCTGTGATTTATGATGTCATCGCCCAATTGGTAAATGCCGATGAAAGCAGACAACTACAACCAACCGCCTTCCCGTATACTGCGGAACTGAAAGCAGGTGTAGTTGTCTGCTTTCATTGGCGTTGCCAAATCGGCCGATCACGTCACAAATCAAAGCATACCAGAAAGCAGGATAGTTAGAGCGGTAGACCTGGCGTTTTACGTAGGTATTTAGTAAGCCCATGTTTTGGTATGATTCGGATTATTGCGTAGAAGCAAGCAATTAAGCTCGCCTAGCTTAAAGCCGTCCTACCACCGCGTCTGTTCAAAGCGCAGGAAAAGAAATACTGTTGTAACAAGTCGATACAACACTATCTATAGGCGTAGTATATAACGAGGCGCGTCACGCGACGCCTAATGACCTGCCGAAGTTCAATGCCGGCGCTCAATTTTGGCTAAATTCAACCCTTGAGGATTACTGCAGTTCAGGACAAACGTTACGACCGACCTGAAATAGGTTGTTTTTCTTTTTTTGTTTTTCTAATCTTCTTCTTCTTTCAAATTACGTTTCACGTTGTTTGCCCGCAATGGGCTACTAAACCATTTTAATCAAACTTGCACACCGTGTGCAATTTGATTCAACTATAAAGATAGGATAGTCTATCTAGTTCTTAGTATTCTAGTCTATATAGTTTTATAAGTATCACAATATCCGAGCGAAGCTGGAACGGGCCGCTATAGTAGTACCTAATCAACAAGGTCCATTTATCAGACTGATCCATTCAGTTCTAGTTTGAAGGGCAATATTTTCAGAAAAATTACAGGTAGGAGACAAATGATCTTAAATCTACTATGATAATGATCTGTAGTGTAACTGTTATCGAAACTGTGTCGAATAGTTGACAAATCAGGGAGCGGTCATAAATATTGTGGCGAACTGTACCTACCTATTTAATTAATAAAAGGACGTGACCTAATAAAGGGAAAGTACAAGGCCGGCGGCGAGCGAGCATCCTCAACCGCTCGTTACTCGTACGTACCTAGCGGCGCACCACGATCAACTATGGGGTTTTCAAATCAGATTCTGTTTATTGCCAAAACATAGGTATTGATTACAGGTCTAAAATAATACATTCAAGCAGGGTGTCACTATATTCGTACCCATATAGGGCGTGCATAACTACCAGTAGTGCCAAGCGGTAGTGTCATAGAAAAAACGAAAAAAAATGTAATTATAATTTATAAAGCAGCGCCCCGCGGTGTTACCTGTGTAGTTCCCGTTATTTTGCCGGGATAAAAGTAGCCTATGTATTGTTCCAGACTATAATCTACCTATATTCCAAATTTCAGCCCGATCCGTTCATACGTTACGGCGTGATTGAGCAACAAACATCCAAATATCCACACATCCATACATTTACAATATCAGTAGAATTATATCGGGTGTATAGACAGCATTTATACAAGCTTTCTTATTCTGGGAGTGTATGTATAGTATTGTGTGATTAATGTGAATGTCCATAAAACATATTTAGCGAAAAAATCAATCAAATATTATACATTACGTACAACAATAACCTGTTAATCCGCAATGGGCCGGCGCGGCATGGTGGATTGTGTGTCTCTATTTGTAATAAAAGGCCGAGTCCCAGCAGTGGGAACACAAAAAGGCTTGCATATGCTTAATAAATAAAACATTTTGTAGTAAAAATCTCATTTATTCCATACTTTTAGAAATTACAATAAAAATAGAAGGGCACCTCAATCGCCAACTTATGAAGTTGTCTCAAACAACAAAAGCGACCCATATATATGTACAAAGCACAATACTCAATCATACACAGACATATTTCAAACAACTTTGTCAGTTTGTACATACCTAATTTAACAGAAATCTTCCCGCGATTTTCTCCGCGTAGAATAATAAACTCTGCATTTTAAAATACACCAGTATGCTATTCAGGCTATCGTGATTTTTTTGCTACATTCAATAATGTGAAGTATAGTTTTTAATCTTTCGCGATTTGAACTCATATTGTGAACATTCATCATCATCCACAGCTTTCTTTATCCCACTGCTGGGTATAGGCCGCTCTCGTATAATGCCATCTTCGTCGGTCCTGTGCCAATCGAGCCCAGGCTCGACCAGCGATAAAAACGATATCGTCAAACATTGATTGATTGATATGATTGTAAACACTACACAGGGCGTTTTTGCGATCCGCCGAATCTGTAATTGCGATTTAGTTACCTCGACGTTTAGGCAGCGTTAATGGCCGTGGTCATGACAAGACTAACCACGTGTCTTTCCTGACCACGACAGATACTAGCAACAAATAATTGTTTCCAAAAGATAATCTGATTGCAATAAGAATTTAAGAGTGAAATTAGTAAAAGTGTGTCCCGCACACTCTAACGAACCTGAGTCGATGATGTGAAGTCGAATGATATCAATAATGAAATACAGACATACATACACACACATTTTGTTTAAGATTTATATTTTGTGAGTAAACCGCAACCTCTTCATCTTAGTCACAACATATCGAACAGTAAATAGGTATTCTACGTCTATTATGACGTCATTCATAAAACTAATTAATGACTTATTAAAAAAAACATGGAAATACTTTTTAATGTTAGTTTAAATGTTATTTTTTTATATTTCAATATTTTTAATACTGGTTACGGAGTGCAGTTTTATCAAGTAGAAAAGAGACAAGAAAATATTGTAAATTAAACATTGTTCGGAATTTCAGATCATTGTGAGCCATGATTGCACTTTACTTAAAATTTATCAGTTTATTGGCTTGAATTAAATGCTTGGAATACTGCGTTCAATATTCCTGTGGACCGATTTAAATTAAAACATAATTAAATATTTTATATCTGAACTTATAAAAATACGTTAGTACCTGATTAACAAAAATATAACATACAAAATACGTCTCATAAAAACTTAGTTTAAAACGTTATTTTATCTAAAATCTATGTTAAACGCGACTTATATCAAAGCTTAAGAATATTAAAAACTTTTTACATAAAAATAAAAAGGCGGAATGTCGACCTTTTACTTCGTATCTATATTGAGGTGGGAGCCAGTTTGGTTCCCGTTTTGGAAACCAATTTATGTACATAGGATATGTAATGCAGAAAGTCAACCGAAAGGGGCATCTTCTACTTTTTTTTTATAGAATTGAGTCGTGGATTTTTACTTTGTAACTCTACATTCCGGTTTGGTGGAAAAATACTAAGAGATGTAGGCCATATTGAAACCTACGATGACTCTTATTATGGAATCTGATGTCGCCGCGTCTCAAGAACATGTTTGTATAAAAAATGATGTTTTTATTTGATTTCAGGGTTAACCAAATGCGGATTAAACAAATGCTTCATAATGTCGCGTAGAACGTGTCCCTTCCAGCGTACAGGCGTTCTGTGCAGACCAGTACAAATGAAGAGGACAGTAAAATAAAGAATTTGTTTTCTTCCCTAGATGTTTGTATGATCATATCTTTAAACCTAATTATAAACTACACAGCTTCGTTGTAAAAATCTACACGAAATCGTCAAAGATAGAAGATATTTGACCACTCACCTGGGTGGGACATCTCCGATGCCTACATACATCACCTGTTAAAGCTAAAAAAGGTTACCGAAATTAATCATTTACACAAGGATTTAACGTTGATTTGCACTATAATAATGTTTACCTGACCTATACCTAAAAAAAAGATGGCGACACAATTAACCTGATCAACTACATTCGTATACAGCTTAGCAAAGACAAAAAAAATATAAAGGTACAAGTTTTGAAAATTCATTGAGTAATGACAATTATTTGAGTTTAAAGAATAAAGAACGACAGATCAATATTCACCGATATAAATAGATGTGCGAAAACAAACGTCAAAAAAATGGTAATAACATTGGCGTTTGTTTATCAAATTTCTCCTACAAAATGAAACATCAACACAACCTGTGACGCGATCGAACACTACTTCACACAGATTTGAAAACGCCTAAATTTTAACTTTTATCTTTGGCTTCTGTAAGCAGCTTATCCGCAACTTCGCAAGTGTCTTGTATTTGGTTAGTGGCACATTTATCTCCAGGTTCGTTCGGTGTGAATGCAGTGAAAAATAGCGGTTGTGCAATAGACTCCTTTGATAGTAAGTAGTATCTAACTACTGGAAGAAATATTTTATTATCACATGTAAATGCAATTACTACAAATGAAATTGCGTCACAGCTATTTTCGAGATTTTGGTTTTGACATTGACAACTATTAGTTTTATTTCAATGCTTTTTTGCTAAGCTATACAAGAGCAGTGATGATTGGTCAGCATAACCACCAACACCCACTTTTACCGTTCATACACATCAGGTAAGGACGACCGATGTTAGATACATTACAAAAGTCATCAATCAAGATTCCTCATCCTCATCTGGAGCTCGAACCTCCTGTTGGTCCGGACGCCCTTGATCACGGTCCTGTTCTCGTCTCTCGTCTTGTTCCTCTTCTCCGTGAAGGACTTCTCCCTCATGACAGTTTGCTTGGCCGCTTCCCTGGCGGAGGTGGCCCCGGCAAGCGACGGCAACGAAACGACCGTCGCTTGCCGTTTCAATCCGCGCAACTCTTTCAACGGCCGCGTGAAGTCTTTTTTAACTGATTTCTTTTTGCTGGACAGCATTTGGCTGTTGTCTCCGTCATTTTTAGTCACGTTGAACGGATTGACGTCGCAGTTCAGCTTGAACCCGAAGCGCGAGTAGCCGGGGTTTAGGGACCGCAGCGTGGGCACCGATTTCACCGGAGTGTCCAGCTTTTTTGCATCTTTTGACCGTTTCTCGACGTCTTTAGAGTCTGGTTTGTCTGGGTTCGAAGATTTGTCTTCAGATGGTTTTGTTTCGGCGGCGTCTGTGAACAGATAATGTTAATGTGATTCAATTTTACATTTTTACTATTTTCAACCTATTGTGTATTACTGTGACGTGTATAATCAAATAAGCCGCCCCGAGTGGTTTTCGGTAAAACGTGCCATAACAGTGGCGGGTTTACCACGTTGGGTAGTCATGGCCATCTGATACACCAGGTTAGACCTGACTTGAAAATCCTAGTCAGGCGTTTCTCTGCTTTTTAATGTGAACTTTTTATCTTAGATAGATAGATTAACTCAATACTAAATGCAATAATAACCACAATAAATGCACTTATTTTAAAAATAAACAAAAGACACTTAAATCAAAACAAAATAGCAAAGTAGCAATTGTCGACATTATCACTTAAAGCGATCTGTTTCATGCAACCATAGGATGGAATGAGAGATTCGAGAATATGGAGGAGGGGAAGGTAAAGAAAAAGGTAAAATCTTAGAGGTAGAAGCCGTGGTGGTCTACTGGCTAGAACGATGCATTCATTATTTATTTATTCATCATCATATTACTTTGTCATCGATTCATATACGATAGTAAGATCGTAGGTTCAAATACATAAATATGCAGATCAGCCATGTACTAGTTTGCCTGTAGAAATCTACAGAGGTAGCAGAAATAGTTACAATTGGGACGGTGACTGGGCCAAAAATATACAATTCTAATTAATACATCAATAGATTCTGGAACGTGTTTTTGTTTTTCAATTTATTTAAAAACCGACAAGGATATAGATCACCAAACTCCCAGAGTGTGAAGTTGTGACGTCACACATTGTGATGTACAATGAAGTGACGTCACTAGAAACTTCTGAGCTCTGTATCTTTTCTTATAGTCACCATGCCTATTCCCGTAGATAAATAGAAGATTTATAATTATGTACTTTATTGAAGAACAGAACATTTTGTTGACATTGAAAAGTAAACAAAACGTGATGCATATTATTTTTATTATTATTTATAACTGTAATAAGGTATAAGCATAATTCGTTTTACTTTATCGCGAATACATGATAATAGTTTATTTGTATATTGTCTAGTAGATAAAGTTACCTATTTACTAGTTGTGTAAGGCATTTGGTAGATTTAAATATCTGGCTGGCCAGAGTACCCTGATTCTCAATCCAATAGGATTGATGTCGACACGTCTCTCAAGTCTTATCCGTTTTCGAATGAGCAGGAGAACGATTGGCATTCCGAATTTGAGTCGTTCGATTGCCTGCAGTCTAGCGATTCTGAACCTAGTCGGATTGATCCGACACCGAATCTCATCTCTCGGTCTTTGGTCTTAGTCTTATCAGCTTAGAATGAGAGATTTGCCATTGGCCATTTAGAAATGCGTGTGCATTTCCCAGATGGCCATGCTCATGCTCATTCGGTTTCAACCGCGTAGTTTCTAAAGTAAGCTTTCAAATTCTGAGTTATAAATTTTCACTTCTATCGGCAGTTCCTATGACTGCCAATTTTTTTATTACTTATTCTACCGCCAAGTAGGAATGTGCTAACATTATTGTGATCCGGTTTGAAGGGCGATGTTTCCAGTGAAATTACAGGGCTAAGAGATTAAACCTTTTAAATTTTGAACAAATAAATTATCTTTTATCTTTTATCTTTTAGCTCTGGGTGACGAGCGCAGTGCAGTACTAGGTAGGGATTTTGACTCTTCCCGTTCAAATAGTTACTGTGCTGTTATGGGCAGGCGTGTTACTTACCACCAGGCTTCTGTCCTGCTCGTCTCGCCACTCTGTGCACGAAAATACCTTAACTGTTCTATGGATAATTCAAATGTGCTTAATGTAAGTAGTTAGTTATGTGTTATGTATGTAGCGCAGTATAGTGTCATTCTCTCATTATAGTTTAGTTTTGTCAATAAAGTCCGTTAAAAAAATGTTTAATGGTACAATCTCTCTCGCTCGCTCTCGCTCTCTGATCGTTGACACGGTACAATCTGCTCTTATCATTTTCGTCATTGTAGTGTAACTTTGGAGGCACAGCTGCAAAAAAGTGTTGGCTCGTGAAGTGTGGATCGTCCTGCATCGCATGGAAGATAAATCTCGCCAGAAACTCCGGTAACCACTCAAAAATCACATCACTTAACTACAAGTTTTGATTTTGAACAACTTTTCTACCTTACTTTGGATTTTAAATAAGCAAGATTTTCTGGCTGTGAGTAAACAAACCGTACATCAGACACTGTCTGTGTCACATATCACAACGCCTGACCTTGACTTTGACATACACGCCGATAAACAAAACATTTTTTTTGTTTGTGTCATTTGGGTGTTGCCACTTATCAGGCAGTTTTTCCACCGAGTGGAATTGAGTTGGAAACTATTTGGAAGTTTTTTTTCTGTCTGTTGAAACGGAAGTGCAGTACACTATAATCCACCAAGATGCCGTTGAAACGCACACCACCACCGTCAGCAAATGCGTCTCCTCGCTGTCAACCTTCGTAACGCCCATGCAACACAGTTGCTCTGAAACGAACGTCTCGGAAATAGGGCTCGAAGCTGGGCTGAGCGCGGCTTCATCTGCGAGTAATATAAGCGAAATCTCCGCGGCCAGTAAATTATTGTTAAAGAAAATCCTACAGCCAAACGGAAACGTTCAGAAACCACCGACCGGAGCACCGACAAAATAGAACTAAGTAAATTTGAATTCCTGAACATGTTGGAGTCGCTCCAACATGAACAAAACGTGAAGTTTGAGATGATTCTTAGTTCTTTACAAGAATTGAAAGTCTCGATGGATTTCATCTCGAATAAATATGATGAAGCAATAAAACGGATAGAGGTTTTGGAGGCAGACAAAAGTAAGGATAAAAAGTACATTTTGGAACTAGAAACTAAGCTGGAAAAATGGACCGTAATACTGTAGCACCAGCATCGAGATCAGAAACATCCCAATTAACAACAAGGAAACTAACCAAGACCTCATAAATACCGTGAAAATGTAGCCCTCTTTCTCAAGACGCCTCTTCAGGACACGGAAATAAAGAACATCTTCAGAATTAACTCGAAAGCCGCAGTTAAGCCAATTGTAGTGGATTTTACAACCATCCCAAAGTGCGAAAAGTTTATAAATTCGTACAAACAACACACCAAAGCGCACGGTGGCAATCGGTTAAACACTAACGACATAAACATCGAAGGAGCTAAAACACCAGTATACATTTCGGAGTACCTCACTCAACAGGAAAGGAAGCTGCTTTACTTGGCTCGAGATTTCTCGAGAACCCATGGCTATAGGTTTTGCTGGACATCATCAGGCCGTGTTTATTTACGCAAAGTGGAAGGCTCACCCCATATTCACATTGGCACTAAGGAAGACCTCGATAAACTTCTGGGTAAATGACTAGCTACTCCAATACCAAGTATTTTCCAAACGAATTTGTCTCACCTTATTTTATCATCTAATTTTATGCTAACTTTAACTCATAAGCGGAATATTTTCAATTATTTAAAACAAAACTCACTATCACATACATATTATAACAGAACAAACGCACACAGTATCAATGAAACTGCACAAAAATATTCATACAAATCTCAGTCACACCTAAACAAATGCACACAAAACATTAAAATCAATCACTTACATTCCAAAAAGCTACTAAACTATAAAATAATGATTATTTACTCTAACATACTCCCTATTAGTCTTTCAACGACATTTGATCGAGATTTCATTGAAGGAAATCAGGTACATTAATCCGCGCCACTTAGTTAATTCATCGTATAATTATGGATAACACAATTCACGAATTGGCTAAAAATATAGATGAAATAGCTCCGTCTGTTTCGTTAGTCTGTGAACCGGAAGAGTGTGCATCTCTCATTGCAGGCAGTCATCGCACCCTAAACATTATCAGTCAGAATATCAGAAGCATTTCTTGCAACTTCGATCACTTCGCCACCCATTTACAAAGACTCGCTGTTGTTCCTGATATACTGATCTTCAGTGAGTGCTGGCTATCACGCAATAGATACCTTCCACAATTGGACGACTATACTTCTGCATCTTCTACCCATTTATACAATCAAAACGATGGTCTAGTCGTTTACACTAGGAATGGCTACAACATGCATATAGTTGAACCGCATTTCGCAGAAGCAAATTGTATTGTTATAACACTGGAACAGAACATTGCAGTTATAGCCATATATCGTCCACCTGAATTCAAAAACGTCAGTAACTTCATTGACTCTTTGGATAATGTCCTAACATCACTAGATCATTTTCAATCAATAATAATCATGGGCGATATTAACCTTAATATCTTAAAAGAATCAACTGATAGACAAGTCGACAAATACCTTAATATGTTGGCAACACATGGACTACTGGCCGCACACTCCTTTCCAACATGTGGTAATAGCTGCCTCGACCAGGTTTTACTAAAAACCAGGCTTTCTTCCAAAACCCTTGTAGTACGCAGCTCTATAACTGATCATTACACATTGCTCTTTTCATTGGTCGTGAAGAATACTACTACCAAATTAAAAAGTAATAATTTCAAAAAAATTAACCATTCTGAGCTTAATGCCCAATTGCTGAAAATAGATTTCAATCCTATACTAGACTCTAACGATTGCGATACTGCAACAAACACTTTCATAAAAATAGTCTCAGATGCAATCGTGTCAAACACCTCAATTGTAAAAAAACCTAAGCGTAAAATTCCAATTAAACCCTGGATTACACCTGGTTTAATACGTTGCATGAGGAATAGAGACAGGTTGCACTCAAAAATTAGAAATAACCCGGATGATTTGATAGCAAAGTTATCTACACCAGGTATCGAAACTTCCTCACACAACTCTTACGAAGGTTAAAAATACAGTTTCAACGTTATGAAATAGAATCAGCAAAGAACGGTAAAGAGATATGGGATGCAATAAACAAGATAGGAAATCGTAAACCTGCTAAAAGTCACTCAAACGAACTCGGTTCCATCTCATCGAATACCCTAGATGCTGCAAACAAGATCAATCATTATTTCGTTAACGTGGGCAAAAAACTAGCTCTTAAGTTACAGGACAAACATAACTTATTTGACACAGAATTTGTCAGTGTGTCTTGTAATTCTGCATCAATTCCACCTTTACATTCTTTTTCCTTGATGGACACAGATATTTCCGAGGTTGTAGCTATAATAAATTCGCTAAAATCCACAAACACAGCAGGCTTAGACCACATTTCTTCAAAAATAATAAAAGAAAACAAAACTATTTTTGCTGGATTACTAACTCATATTTGCAACCTGTCTCTGAACTCGGGTCGATTTCCGGAAGCTTTCAAAACTGCGCTCATTATACCAATACATAAAACTGGTGCTAAAGACGTCATTAGCAACTACCGGCCAATTTCAATACTGCCAGTATTTTCTAAAATACTCGAGCGTATTATGAATACCAGATTATCAAAATATTTAGAAGAGTGTAAACTATTATCAGATCGGCAGTTTGGGTTTCGCAAAATAGGTCGACCTGTGATGCAGTTTTTGAGCTGACTAGCCATGTGTCGGAAGTGTTGGACTCTGGGGATAAGTGCCTTGCCATATACTTAGATATAGCAAAAGCATTTGACACGATACCGTCGGATATTCTTATCAAAAAGTTAGAATCCCTCGGCATTCGCGGTATGCAGCTACAGCTATTTAGTGACTATCTTTCCAACCGAACTCAGTGTGTCAAAATTGGGGATACTCTTAGTACCCCAGAAACCATAAGCTATGGTGTGCCACAAGGCAGCATCGTTGGACCTACTCTGTTTCTAGGATACATAAATGAACTCTGCAATCTGTCACTTATCAATGGAAAAATATTTACGTTCGCTGACGACACGGCTGTCATATTTCATGGAAAAACATGGGATGAGGTTTTTTACCTTGCACAAATAGGGTTCAATAAGATAAACCTACTGTTACATAAACACATATTAAGTCTCAACGCAGAAAAACTAACATAATGACTTTTTCCATAAGAAATCACACTCAACCTCCTTCACATTTAAGTTTGATCGCCCACTCTTTTGAATCATATCTGTGTTTAGAAAACAATTGTAGGTGTAATAAATTAGAACGAGTGAGTAGGATTCGGTATTTAGGTGTCATTGTCGATAATAATCTTAGTTTCCAAGCGCACATAAGTGCACTGTCTGGTAGAATTCGTAAGCTAATCGCAGTTTTAAGAACATAAGGCACGTAGCAGATAAAAACTTTTTAAAACTGTTTACCTAACTCTCTGTCAGTCTCTTCTGATTTATTGTATCGAAGCTTGGGAGGTGCCGCAAAAACTCATTTAGCTACTTTAGAGAAAGCTCAACGAGCAATTTTGAAGGTCAGCCACTTTTACCTTTCAGATATCCAACCACAGAGCTCTACAGGGTTACGGGTGTACTTACAGTGAGACAGCTATTCATACTCCGTATTATTTTAAGACAACACAAGCACTCTCATCCTATTAATGAGCAGAACCTCGACAATAACCTTACAAAACGGCGTAGAGACATAGTATTTGTAGTACCCCGATGCAAAACTTACTTCAGGCAAAGATTTTCCCCTTTGTCAGTCACTATTTGTACAACAAACTATCAGAAATCAAGGAACTGCACACACTTAATCTACACGAACTTAAAAAACTGTAACTAATGTACTACTAAAATTAACATACTGCGAAACTGAGAATCTATTCTCAGTCATAAAACTAAGTTAGAGTAAATGTCACACAAACGCATACTCGCGCACATACAAACACACCCTCACTTACAACACCCCTCTCACTTGCACACACACAAACACACACACACACACACACATACACCCTCACACACACACATACACACACACTCGTCTATCTTATTATTTTAATATTTTTTTTTCTCTATTTGATTGTTATGCTTAAAAGTAACTACAAAACGTAAATTAATGTAAATAGTCTAATTAGATTCAGCACATTGTTTAGGAATTAAACCGTTATCAGAGCTTATTTAGAGAGAGCGCAGACCTTTGAAGTACAAGCTACAAGCTTAGTTCGGAGGTCTGAAGCTCGTCAACTTAATGTTCAATGTTTATAAGTTGTTATTTTGTATTTACCAATGTACTTGTATAAGCTATTTAACGTTAAGTGCGATTGTATTCATTAATTTGTTGACAATAAATATTCTTATATTCTTATATTCTATTCTAATCTTTTAATAATGTAAATGTTTGAAATCGGCTGTTTTTATGGCATACGTTATCAATTAAATAAGCCAAAAATATGAGTGTGATAAGAATCAAAACATTGGTCGGATGTTTGCGGCAGATAGGCCGATAACGATCGTCATCGCTTTCGCGGCATTCGCTCACGAGGACCAAATGCTGCTCACTGCGCCACTTCATAATGGCAAATACGAACTTATAACATGGTCTGGTATAATTTGACCCCAGATGTTGCTGCACTCGACGCAAATTGTAGGTCTATCGAGATTTGTCAACGTTTATAATAGAACCACAACCTTTCTGATAAAATCCGTTTTGTGATAAAAGTGTATTGCGATAATAATTCAATTTTCTTAAAGTTGTATTAGTCAATTGACTGGCTGCCAGGAGGGCGCCGCACGTCGACACACAGGCCGCGAGCCTAGCTCGACGGTAGTTGACATATTTATACTTACCAAATGCTAGCAACTTTTAGTTGTAATATTTCTGTGTGTATTTTTAACCCCCGACCAAAAAAAGGGGTGTTATAAGTTTGACGTCGATGTCTGTCTGTCTGTCTGTGGCACCGTAGAGCTCAAACGGATAGGCCGATTTCGATGCGGTTTTTTTAATTTGGTGCGGACATCCGCAATCGATATTAACCAAACATAGCTAAGAATGTTCTTAGCTATGTTTGGTTAATATCGATTCAAAACGACCGCCTCCACAAAATGGCGGACAAAATATTTCTTTACAACCTACCTCAATATGGGTATCAAATGAAAGCGCTTGACTAGTAGAATACTATACATTATAAAAAAATCTAATCCAAGATGGCCACCACCACAAAATGGCGAATTATACTATTTTTTTCACTACTACCTCAATATGGCTATCAAACGAAATGGCTTGACTAGTAGAATACATTGCACTATAACAAATTTCAAATCCAAGATGGCCGCTTCCACAACATGGCGAAATACATTTCTTTTTTCACAACTCCCTTATTATGGGTATCAAATGAAAGGGCTTGACTTGTAGAATGTCGTACAGATAACAAATCTAAGGTAGTCGGGGGTTTACCAAAATTTTTAATTTTGTTCTTGTCATTTAAGTCGTAGTGCGTCCAAGAGTCATATATTAACGACGACAAATAAGGAAAACACGTATATTTTTTTGTAGTAAAAAGCTAAGTGACGGGAACAGTGATGACAAGCAACACGCCTGCCCACAACAGCACTACCTAGTACTACACTGTGCTCATCATCCATAGATATAAGATGATTTATTTTTTCATGTTCCAATAGCTGCATGTCGCTGTGCTGTTATGTGGCAGGCATGTTGCTTACCATCAGGCACATGTCCTGCTCGTCTCGTCACTCTTTATTTACAAAAAAACTGTCCTGTCATTTCTCTGGAAACATTGCCCTCCAAACCGGAAAACAGTAATGTTAGCACATTAGGTACTGCTTGACGGTAGAATAACTGGCAAGGGTATTAGCAATATATGAGTAGCTTCCCCTTCGCAGAATCGCAACATGTTATACTGGAAATTAATGTTTGGTTAATGGCCAACGCGAATACGGTCCCTTCGGTACAATTATAACGTAACTGTTTCGGCAATTGCGAAATATAGGTTTCATATTGTGTATTTCTAATGTACTGGAACGTTGGCTCTCGTTCGCCCGAGGCTGGATTTTGACCCCACGGCAATGGCAATCATCTATTACCTCCTTTGTCAATATTACGTTATCAGTTTGATCGCGCTATTAAAAAGATTATGCTTTGAATCACGCGATTTGGGTTATTTCCACGAGCAGTAGTGTGCCTCGTGACGGGTTAATGAAACTGTAACTGAATTATCTTCAGGGTCGGAAACTAACGTACCCCTAAGTTTGGAGGTTTGAGGAAATTATCTAGTTACATGTTTTACATATATATTATTTATGGAACTTTATGTTCTCGACAGTTCCTCTTTCGGAGGCAAAATATAGCAACATGACAGGTCTTAGTTTCGTGGTTGTCTTCAAATCCATCTTTGCAAACTGACAATAGTCAAAATTCTTTTCACATCTCCTGCTCGACAAAGACCAATTATATGTCATGAAACGTCAAAACAAAGCAAGTGATTGTGACCTTTAAAATGCAGATGTAAGTAATATTGAGAAGATTCCTAGGGATTAATATGATTTGAATTTGAAACGTTAAAATTCGTATGAAAATTCTTACCCAAAGAGTTTAAAAAAAAGTTCGAGTTTAAGAACTTTTTTTTCCAAATATCGAACTGGCCACCAACACAGCCACAGAAACAAAACACAAAAAAAAGAAAACATAATAAGGCGCCATTAAGTCGAATTTTGTTAGTTTTGAACTTTAATTCTTAAAAAACACCAAAATGTCTTCAAGCGATAGTGAATTGACCCCGGAGTTCATCAAATTGGACGCTTTAGGGATTATTAATAATCTACTTCCGGAAAAATCGAAAGATAAACATCTAAAAGCTTATTTTACATAGCCTTTTCTTAATTGTCTCGCAGAAGATATGAAAAGTAGAGTATTCACCTCTGAAGTAAAAAACTGTCTTGTGTCATAGGCGGTTTGGATCCCTCGCTTCACTCGGAACACTATAACTCCCTCGCTTTGTTGACTAGACTAGTTGACTAGAGTCTCTCGCTGCGCTCAGGATCCAATATGACGCCCATGACATAAGACAGTGCTTTACTCCCTTGGTGAATAATCTACTATTATTCAAACATAATAAAATTTACACGCCAATGAGATTACGTCATGGAGGTATCCTGGTAATTAGTTAAATGTCGACCTAATTGACGCCGTTTGGGTTTCATTTCAGCACGGTGTTGCCACCTTTGAGAGTGAGAAGCTGCTTCGCAAAGGGCACATTGCTAGAACGAACGCAGGCCGATGAAGGAGGTGAATCTCGTGACCAGTGCCAGATCGGCCATTTCAGCGCTGGATCAGAAAACACGGAGGCCGAACTGGATGAGTCGGGCACCGACTCCCAGAAGTGGAAAGAGGTAGAAGATTACTTTTTTATTTATTTAATTTTGCCGCTCCACTGAGTCCAGGTCCGTGACCTTTGTCATCACAATTATCTTTTCTTTTTACATATTTCTTGGATTAGGAGCAGACTACATCCATACATAGACTCCCAAAAAGCCGAACAGGGGAACCAGAGGACTATGTCTACAAATGGACAACCAAAAAGTCACGATATTCATGATCCTGGTAACTAGAGTTACAAATGACATCTTACCTTTAGGGCTTCGTTCCAGTACGGTGACGCTGCCAGTGGGCGTAAGAAGCTGCTTCGCGCGCCGAGCCTTCCTCTCCTGGCACTGATCCAGCGACTCCATCTTGGCGAACTCGCGTTTGTGCAGCGCAGCGAAGTTGGGCAGTTTGGTGCGAGATATCTTGGCTTCTGGTTTCTTGGGGGTGGCCTTCTTCGATGGCGTGACAGGGTCGGGGAGTTTCCCTGTGGGCGAATACCATAAGCTTAAAGCTTAAATATGGTAAGCAAAACGGCTGCCCACAACACCAGTGACACACAGCCATTGGAACAAGAAGTGTCTAAATCAATACCGAGTGCAGTTCACGGGACTCATCACCAAGAGATTTAAGATGACCCCTGAAACATTGAAACACCTACACTAAAGGGCGATGTACCAGCTGGGGGCTTCTTCTGATAACTGTGCATTTTTGAAGTGAAAAATTCTTTTGGCGCGTCACAGATAGATTTCGTGGGCTGTGAATTCAATTCTAGCGTCACGCTCGGGAATGATAAGAAATCTTCGGGTAAACTCGGAACCATGGTCATTGGCCATCTCGAAATGCGTCAGCATTTCCCATTGCTCATGGCCACGCGTTCGCAGTTCCACGGTTTTTTTTTTTTAAATAAAGAGTGACGAGACGATGGTAAGCAACATGCCTGACACATAACAGCACAGTGACACGCAGCTATTGGAACATGAAGAGTCCAAATCATTACCTAGCACTGCACTGCGCTCGTCACCCAGAGATCTAAGATCTTATATCTCTAAGCCCTGTAATTTCTCTGGAAACATTGCCCTTCAAACCGGAACACAGTAATGTTTGCACATTACTGCTTGGCGGTAGAATAACTGGCAAAGGTGTGGTACTTCCCCAAGCGGACTCTGCCAAGAGTCCTACCACTACTAACCCGCGTCTTGTCCAAAGTAAGCTATCAAATTCTGAGTTCTAAGTTTTCACTTCTATCAGCAGTTCCTATGACTGACAATTTTTTTTGTCTAACATATTGCATAAGTTCGTAAAAATTTAAGCAAGGAGCAATTATGTGGGAGTGATTATGTTCGCATTATCGCTCGAATGCGTCACACACGTGTCGCGCTATCTGCGGCTAATCCGTGTTTATTTACAATCAGCGGACAATCACGCTGACGACACGATTCATTTTAGACTGGTTGTTAGGCTTGAATAGGTCGTTGCATCATTTTTTTTTTATATAGTTGTAAGGGATGAGCAATATGGTAAATAACACGGCTGCCTCGAACAGCCCACACTGCCGCGCATACATTTGAACATGAAGAGCTTTTTGTCTGTATGTCTGTTTGTTTGTACCTACCTACCAGCTAATTTCTGTTTAATTATTTTAAACCTATAATTTTAACAGGACTTTCACTGACAGATAGCTGTAGTTATGCCATGTAATCTATGTTACTATTGTTTTAGACAATAAAAAATGTGTTTTGCGAAACCAAAATAAATATAGCATGCTATAGTTTAAATACTGCTGAACATTCAACACACATCAGAAATAAACTTCTTTATTTGCCATAATCATCTAACACTACTACAAAAGCAAAGCTAGTACCATCGCCCACGGATTTACCCGCGATGAAAAGTATGTAGAGCAAGCCAGCGAGGACTATTAGTAACTGCCTGGACCTGAAGGGACGCCTGCGCTCGACGCCCTGGGTCCGCCCTGCCGCGCTCCGCCCTCTACCCTGACCCCTGACGCCGCTATAATATAACTTTGTTCCAAATTTCAACCCGAGGCGCCGTACAAGTATTACGTAAGCAGATTTATTGCAATTATTCCCCCCCCCCCCTTATCATCAAAAGTAAGCAAAGAGCAATTACCCCCCCCCCCCATGCTTACGTAAACATTGGTACCTAATCCTCCGAAAATACGTTCCGTTTTCAAGTCTAGATAATGTGTGAGTTGCCATCTGTGTAAAAACATCAATTACTTTTGCTGACGTAATCGCTACCGCCCGTGCAAAAATAAGCAAAACGCATACCCCCCCCCTATAGTGCTTTCGTAATACTTGAACGACCCCCGATCCGTTGATCCGACGTGATTGAGCATCAAACATACATACTTTCGTATTTATACTATTAGTAGGATATGAGCGATACTGTGGCTTCTACAATATTATATTTAGTCTCAAGTCGAGACTTAACAGACTAAAGTAATTAGTAATTCCAGGAGCAGCAATAACCGCGATACGCTATCAGACGCTGCTGTTATCTGTTGGCTATCTGTCGATAATGGATTGCCGGTTACACGCGACCGTCGACGCTCGTACGAGATTCAGGGCTCAGGAGAACATCGACTTAGCGCTAGAAGACAGTTCCACTCAAAAGGCCCACTCAATGATCCCACACTTGGGACTCCGGGTTTCTGTTGCTAGAAGGGTCAAGGTTGTAATGCACCACGCTGGCCCTGCGCGAGTTGGTAAATGACGGATGACTCATGACCTCGAAAGATTCTTAGAACACGCCTCTTTTCTCTTGATGTTTTCCTTCATATTTTTACAAGTCACAAGACCGTGCGACAAGTGCGTGCGTTTTAAATTAGTTGTCCACTTAGGTTATCGACTCAACCCAGGGGGAGGTCATGACTCCCGTGATCCACCTCTGGATAGGAGGAGTTCAGCTCCAGAGCCTACTCCACTGACTCCAGAGTCAGTGGAGTTCGTGACTGGTGACATTCTGGTGCGCAATATGTTTTAAGACCACCACAACGGGGCACACCCCATCAGTAGATCATAGCACCTCTCCACACACGTCCCCCTGACGTACGTAACTGTCGAGCCTTCCCAAGAGATCTTCTCCTGGCCGAACCGGCAAGTGACGAAGGCGATAAAGAGCCCCAACATAAAGTGAGCACCGCAAACGCAGCCACTTCATCGAAGCTTAATGGGCCCAAATTCCGGGACCCAAACTACCCTTGGGCCAGTGTGCCCAGGAGCCCAACCCCAGCAAAGATGTTCGCCTCGAGGCTTACTCCTGACCTCCTCCGCCCGCTAGGAAGAAAGAACAAGAACAATAAGGGTAGATGTGTTCATCATAATAAGAAAAAGAAGCAGAAGTGTACAGAATGAACCCCAAGATTAAACACCAAAAGAAAATGTGGAAGAGAAATAAAACAAGGTCAGATGACATAAGGATGGCAGCGGGATCCCTATGGCTCCGAGCAGCTAGAGCTGTGAATGGAAAAGGCTGGAGGAGGCCTATGTGTCAGCAGGACACGCTAATAGACATGGTTAACTTATGTGATATGTAACTTAAAATTTTAAAATTGTAATGAGCAATAAAGGCTTTTGTATTGTGTAGTGTACCTGTAGCGCTAAACGTGCGGGGCCGCGCCGGGCGGGACAGGGAGTGCGCCCCGTCGGCGAGCCGGTTCCGCTTGGCGCGCGCCTCCTCGGCGTCGCTGTGCGTGTAGGAGCGCTTGCGCCCCGCCGACCGGCGCCCCGACTCGCCTTCTGTAATACATTTAGGTAACTCTTATAAATTGACTTCAAAAACTGCTGTGGGTCGATATGGAACTCCTGTAATAAGCTGAGGGTCACATTCTATTCATTAGTATGAACAACTTTCATTACAGTCCACTAATGCTCTAAAATCGCAAAAAAATGACAACTGTTTTTGTTGTGGTCATCTACAATAAGCTGAAAAAATATCTTTTTACAACAAACCCTGAAATTAAAATGAATTTAAGTTTGTAATGAAGCAATATTTCTTTTTTAATTTCAGGGTTTGTCATAAAAATATTTTTTTTCAGCTTATTATAGCTGTTTCTAGGTGTAGGTATGTAGGTACAGGAGATAGATTCCCTATCATACATATATAACTTACCATCTTCAAAGACGAAGCTCTTATTGGATCCCTTCAAGTTGGACTTGATGACCTTCCTCCGCTGCTGCTCCACCACCACAGGGTTGTTGACGGGGCTGCAGAACATGACCCTAGTAGTGCGAGGCGCGGGCTCCGCCAGAGATGACCTGCGACTCTTCTCCAGAGACCTTGTCACATTCAACATGTGCTTGCTCACACTATGGCTAGGGAACGGAGTACACCCTGGAGACGGCAACGACATCTTCCTAGTCGGAGTTCTTGGTGCAACAACTTGAGGCTCATTTTCAGATTCTTTAGTGAACGTCCCTTCACGTATCAATGGAGTTGTGGGAACTTTTAAACTAATAGGTTCTCTTTCTAATGGACTTGTGAGTTTAGTCTTGGATTCATCAGTTTTTGAAGTACGTTTTGCTGTGTTTATTCGAGATTCGTCTAAAGAACTCTCTATCAATACAGGGGTCGTGTTCATAATGTTATCTTTAGAGTCATCACTGGTGATGCTAATTCGAGACACTTCAGACTTATCTAAAGTTATGTTTGAGTTGTCCGAACTGATGAGAGAACATTTTGAGTTTTTGTCAAAAGTTATGTCAAGGTTTTTATCTTTATCAAACGTAGAATTCAGATTTTTATCGTTTTCTAAGGTCAAATTCAGATTTTTGTCTTTTTCAAAGGTTGTATTCAATTTTTCATTCTTATCAAATGTGCTGTTTAATACTGTTGATTGTTTTTGTGTTTGTGTCGATTTTCTTTTATTCTTACTAGAAATCTCACTCTCAGATTGATCTTCAGTAGAAATATCTTTTTCAAGTGTGGCATTTCTTAAGGAAGATCTTCTAGTGTTTGAAGTGCCACTGTCTATTTCCTTTTCATAAGTTGTATTTATTATAGCAGATTTACGTGACACATTTTCAATAACTGGGTTATCTTTTTCAAATGTTGTATTTAAAACAGGGGTTTCTTTATCAAAAACATTTGTGAGTTGAATAGGCTCTGATTCAGTTTTTTCATAGGTTGAATTAAGGTTGGATTGTGGAGTTGACATTTTAGATATGGAAGTTGATTCATCATGTTTAATGGTATTTATATCAGACAAGTATTCACTGCCGATCTTTGGACTTCCTGTTTTTTCATATGTAGTATTTATTAGAGCCTTTATAGCAGACTTTCTTCGCTCTAAATCTTCCAAATCAAATGTTGAGTTTTTAATACCATCTTCTGAAATTTTATCAGCACTTTTCTTAGGAGCAGTGCTTCTAATGCTAGACTTACGTTTTTTAGAACTATTAGTCAAGGTGGCATCAAGTTCTTCATTCTCAAGTTCAGTACAAGCAGCGGTTGTGTCTGAATCTATAATACTTGATTTACGTTTACGAAATACTTTTAAATCGTTTTGGGGTTGATTTTCTGAAATTTCAATATTGCTTTGTCTATTAGTGGACCGCGTTTGTCGGTTTGATGGTTTGTCTTCAATTTCACCATTTATCAAAGTGGTTTCTGATAGTGTTACATGATTTGAGTGAACTGGAGACATGGTCCTAGTTTCATTGTCACCTGTATGCTTCAGAGGGCTGCCAGCAGCACTATGGAATGAGTCAGTAGACACATTACCTTTGTTGTCTTTTTCTCCATTTTGTGGTACAATGTCTTCAACAACCATAGAACCAGACCTTTTGTTTTTTTTAACTTTCTTTTTAGATTTTTTCTTTGAAGCCAACTCTATTGCCTCCTCCAGTTTAGATTTCCTTTTCTTCTTATCTTTCTTGGGGTTTGTTGTTTCAATAATCACCTCTTCAACCTGGTTAAGGTTTTCTTGCGCACTTTCAACATCTTCAGCAAATTTACGTGTCCTACGCGTTATTCTTATTGGTTTCAATGTCTCAATATGTGTATCCGAGTTCTCTGTTGAAGAAGCAATGTTATTCTGCTCTCTGAGGGCATTTTTACGCAACAAACGTGTTGGTTTAGCTCCTTCAGCCTTGCTGTCCACCGCGTCAGATGCCACTTCATCATCAGTGGGATAACTCACGTAATTCGAACGTTTTTTCGCCTTCATTGCACTCACACTTAACACTTGAACGTTTTCTTTACAACGTCTGCTTTTCGACTTGTTCTCGCTTTGAGCCACATGATCTACGTCTGCTTTTTGTGGGTTCTCGTGAAATGACGAGTGAATTCCTAAAACAGAAGAAAATTTATGAAGAACGCTCAACATAAAACTGTGTTTTGGATGTGAGCAAATCTTAATGATTTACGCAACTTTATCTTCATCAATACTTACTTTTGCCTGATCTAGTAGACATGGTAAATAAAATTCAATCTGATAATAGTCATGAATCACGTTTATGTAATGTTTATTTTTGTTTTCCGAGCGAAAATACAATCGTCCGTTTTTTAACGTTTACAATATTTTAAATTTGTTTGACGTTGAACTTGAAGTTGGCTTATTGACTTTATTGCAGTGCTGCCAGTCAGGTCTTGTCAGAAATAACCTGAACTATAAAAAATGTCCATAAACATTTTAAATAATAAGTAACCTTTCATATTTTTATTTACTGGAAGTAACTAATTATTTATTTATATTGATCCTATACAAATTGATGCATTTAGAATGAGGCGTTTTCCGACGAAACAAAAAAAATGGTTCGATAAAAACGATGATAGGAGACGCTTGTAGGTTTTAGATTGCGATGTCAATGTCAAAAGCCACTGAGCCACATAGTGAGGATCACTGGGAACGTTGAACTTAGCTCGCATACCTGTGCCGAACTAGTTCGCTTCTATCTTTCGTTCGTTCGGTCTTTTTCAAATATTTTAGAAGACAGTATTGCAATTATTTAATTCGCACTACGCTCCAATATTTAGCGCTTAATGCCTATCGCAATTTTTAACCTAAACATTTGCGCTCTCTTCTAACGCGTAACTCTGTCGCTGTCTGGCGCGGAATGATGCGCATCGAAAGGGTTGTCGACATATTATCTAATAAAAAAAAAATTGGTTGCCTGTAAAGTCGGTATACGGTATACGGGCGAAAGTTTTACGTGACAACGACTTTGAGTGGTAAAATAATTTTACGGAAGGGACGCGTGCCTTTCACTTTTTATGTCTGTCTCTCTCGCTCTTAGGCGGGCTAACCATGCCCGAGTGGACAGGACGCGTGCCTCTCACTCGCTCTCGTTGTGAGCGCATAACGTGAGCGGAGCGTAACGCAGTTTCTTGAAGTGTCACCCGGCAAACCAATTTATAAGACGTTGTCACGTCAAAATTAAATTAACCTTTCGTTATGTAGGTAGTCAGCATTGTAGCTCAGATTATATATTTTAGTTATTTACTTCGTAACGCGCAAGACAGCTAGAAGAGGCCGTAACATGGGGTCGGACACATTGAAATTAAAACAATAAAAGTATACCTACTTTGAATGTTTTTATTCTACTTGATCGTCTAAATGCTGTTTGATAAATATGTAACATATTTTAATGTACTTACCTACACTAATACATACAACCAGCTTCGATTACAAGCTATTTTATAATGTCCCGTACTTTTTGTACGGTTAGCAGAAAAAATATAAAAAATAATGGTATATTTTGTACAACTAGGAAAAAATGATAATTCTTTGTTTTTTGACTCGTGCATCCATATACAGCACAATATATGGCGACGTAATTTTGCGCGGGAAACGTGTTGCGCGAGCGCTCAGACGTGCGTTCGAAACATCAATATAACATTTGTGTAACATAATCGAATAATGCCATGTTTCACAAAAGCACCTTCAACACATCTATAAAAATATTTAATAGCCTACCAACATACATTAAATCTATAACCTCAAACAGTATTTTCAAAAACTTGGAAGAATATTATACATTTACTGCAGCTAATCACAGTAAAAATAAGTATTTAGAAGACTAATATAACTGTAATTTGTTATTGATGTTTTTACCTATTTTGTAAAATGTCACTAAGCTTTAATTTAATAATTTGTTTTTGTGAAGGTCATCATCATCATCATCATCAGCCGCAAGACGTCCACTGCTGAACATAGGCCTCCCCCCCCTAGATTTCCACAACGAACGATCCTGCGCAACCTGCAACCAGCGGTTTCCAGCGACCTTTATGAGGTCATCTGTCCATCTAGTGGGAGGCCGTCCAACACTGCGTCTTCCGGTACGTGGTCGCCACTCGAGAACCTTTCTTCCCCATCGGTTGTCGGTTCTGCGAGCGATGTGGCCTGCCCATTGCCACTTCAGCTTGCTTACTCTTTGAGCTATGTCGGCCACTTTCGTTCTTTTGCGAATATCCTCATTACGGATTCTGTCGCGCAAAGAGACTCCGAGCATAGCCCTCTCCATAGCTCGCTGTGTGACTTTGAGCTTCGTTATGAGGCCCACAGTTAAAGACCACGTCTCAGTTCCATAAGCCATCACTGGCAACACGCACTGGTTAAAGACTTTCGTCTTTAGGCATTGGGGTATTCTGGACTCAAAGATGTGCCGAAGTTTCCCGAACGCTGCCCATCCGAGTTGGATTCTTCGCTGGACCTCTTTGTCGAAGTTGGATCTACCTAATTGGATCTTTTAACCCAGGTAGACGTATTCGTCAACAACTTCGAGTGTGGTATTCCCAACAATAACCGGTACAGGTGAGATATGAACATTTGACATGACTTTCGTCTTGTCCATATTCATCCTCAAACCTACCTGTTGGGATACTCTACTGAGGTCCCTGAGCATAGCACCGAGGTCCTCCAGCGACTCCGCCACAATGACTATGTCGTCGGCAAACCGAAGGTGAGTGATGCATTCGCCGTTGATATTGATGCCATATCCGTTCCAGTCCAGTAGCTTAAAAACATCTTCCAGCGCGGCAGTGAACAGTTTCGGAGATATAACATCTTCCTGTCTCACGCCTTTCTGTAGCTGGATATGTTTTGTGCACTGGTCCTGTAATCGGACAGACATTGTGGCTTTACTGTAGATACACTTCAACACTTCGATATAGCGATAATCAATGCGGCATCGCTGGAGAGACTGAAGCACTGCCCAGGTCTCGATGGAATCGAAGGCTTTCTCATAGTCCACATACGCTATACATAGTGGCCGATTATACTCCTCGGTTTTCTGTATAATCTGCCGAAGCGTATGGGTGTGGTCTATGGTACTATAAGCCTTTTCGGAAACCGGCTTGTTCGGGTGGCTGGAAGTCGTCAAACCTGCGTGCGAGACGATTTATTTGTGAAGGTGTTTAATAGATAATAAGTAAAGTACCTGTGTACTCACTAAGTACCTATGTACTCACTTAACTATTACCTACCTTACTATCACCTTCTTAATTATAAGGTTATTACTATTATATGTTGCACGTCCGTTAGGACAAACTGTTGATACTAAACTTCTATAACACCATCAATGTACACGGTTTTAAGCAATAAAATTTATTTCTATTGCTATTACAACCACCTGGCACTTGTTCCGTGCGAGGAACGGTCTAGCTGTAGGCTAAAATCGCGCGACCTTGAGCGAGTGAGGATGCACTGCCCTGAGTCCCAGCAGTGGGAACATTTAGTAACTAATGTCCCAACACTATTCCTTTTTTATTTATTCTTGGCCATGGATACTATTCCTTCAGCCACAGATAAATATTTTTGTATCAGTGTTGCCATTTATATGTTGGAATCTTCCTTTTACTTGTTTTTGAAATTTTTTCTTCGAGTATTTGGGGCTTATAGAAGGTAAACAAACCAAATATATCAGCTGAGCTGAGAAGCAAATTTAATCTAAAATAAGTAATGTGTTTGGGAAACCTCCAAAATTTGTAGTTGTCGCAAATAATTTAGATTTACACTTTTTCCCTGAACATTGGGAGGGGCTTCATAGCAATTACACTTTTGAGAGTCTATGGTAGAGACCGATTTTTTTGAATCCACACTATCGCCATCTAGTGCGTACGTTAGAACAATTTTTGTCTCGTCGGAAAACGGCTCATTGATATGATTGATATGCAGTTGTCGTACGCCTAAAAGCATCGATATAATTAAAGAAACGAAGATGAGGTATGCTATAATCTAAAGACAACGTAACGTGGCGAAAATTTGTTTGAAAAATTTGAAAACTGAATTGTCAGCGAACGTGCACAATTGTCAGCGAACCTACACAAGTCCTTGTTGCGACTGAGACTAAATCAGGAGACGTCACCTGATTTTGCATCGCCATAGTAGAAGCGCGTTTGATGCTTCTGTCGTTTTAAGAGTTCGATGCCTAAAAGCAAACTTTTCATTAATTAGAGTAACCAAAGCAGTTAAAAAATTACTTAAAAAGTTAGAAAAGTAATATCTTCTGGCAAGACTGCTTTTTTGGTTTGCTACGCTTTTTTTTAATTCACAGAGTATGCTTAGTGCGTGATTGGGAATGGGATGGGCATAGAGTAGATCAAACAATTTTCCGTTTTCTTCATTCATTCCCAAAGGTCTCTAGACGCCCGAATATGGTTCGTGACAAACCACGAACTAATCGATGTGGCGCTTTACAACATACGCTCGAACGGTCCGATCGTGCTTTAATTGCTCTAAGCTCTCAGAGCGTTAAAATGTTCTGCGCTAGACCACCTATTGCATCAAAAATGTACTAAATTTACAGCAGTGATAGTTGTCAAAATTAAGTCGAATTAATAATAATTATTATAAAGTTCACCACACCATTGTCCACGCGCTCGAAGATGATTCTTGACATCTTGACGCAAACCAAACTCAAGCTGGTTAAAGAATATTAGTATGACCGTAAAGATTATAAAATGATTGTCCTCCTCAACGTAATTTATCAGTTCGTTTCGTTTGTGCTAAATTGAAGAACTTGATTACAAATAAAGCGATTTTACAGAGCGACACTATTTCTTTCGCATAATGACTTTTGAGACTACTGCTATTAACTGGTGTGGCGTTTCCGAAATTTCGAAACGAACTAGAAAAAACTAAAACAAACCGGCCAAGTGCAAGTGGGACATGCGCACGAAGGGTTCCGTACCATTATCTGTAACGAGAACATACAACTAAATATTCTGTGAATAGTTAAAGCGACTACTTGTCCCCGTTATTAGTATCGAGCAAGAAACGGTAAAAAATCAAGTTTGTTGTATGGGAACCGCCATAAATATTTTTTTATTTCTTACTTTTAGTAATCGTTGTTATAGCGGAAATAAAAATACACCATAATTATGTGAAAATGTCAACTGTCTAGCTTCTAGCTATCACCTATATTCTTGAGATCTTGAGATACAGTCACTGTTGCCAGATTGGGGAGATTTCCCCCAAATTTGGGGGGTTTTAACAGCCAAGGAGGGAAATTTGGGGGGACAAAATGTTTGGGGGATTTACGGGGGAAAAATTACTTGTGGGGAAATTGGGGATTTTTCATTGCCGAGTTTTGCAGTTTTTAGCGAATACGGCACTTATCCAAGTGAACTTAGTACAAAAATTTAACCGCATTTTTTTATGGGAACTTGTCGAAACACTTTATGGAGTAATAGAAGCTATTTCTGAAATAGCGTTATATTGTGTTTAATGAGTTAGGAAATGTTTATCAATTTTGGGGGTTTTTTTCTTGAAACCCGGTTATTTGGGGGGATTTTGAGAACATTTTGGAAAGAAATTGAGGTGGTCGTCAGCGTAAAATTATGTTTTAGGGGTAAACCAATGTATAATTTACTTTGGAGGCTTTTTTCCAGAAAATCCGTTTTTTGGGGGGATTTCGAGAACATTTTGGGGGAAAATTGAGATGGGCTTCTGACAACACTGGATACAGTCTGCCAGACTGAGTCTGGTGATTGGTGATAGACGGACTGACAGACGAACGGACAGTGATGTATCAGTAATAGGTTCCCGTTTCTACTTTTTGGGTAGTTCGGTAGTTGGGTACGGAACTCTAAAATGAATTAAATGAACGTGTGGTGCTCGAACCATATTCGTTTGTTTGTTCGTAGTATTAATGTCTTCTTGTCAATGCCGTCATCCGTGAACAAAAACAAAAACTAATAAACCAATCCCAATTTCAAGTAAAACATTTTCTTCAAAACGTTCAAAACTTCCAAGAAAGTTGATGTGAAGTCTCATATTCCGCAGGGAAGTAGTAGTGACATTCTTTTAGCTGTGATTGTGAAGATGTAAGGTACAGATATTCGAAAACAAGTGGTTTCCAAGAGACGGGTGTAATAGCTGAACGGGCCGTTAAAAAATATAGTGACTCACGGATACACAATGAAAGGGCTGGTCTTTGTGGTTACGGTGGCGTTGAGCTTCACGGGGCGGAGCGCCGGCGACCGTGGCGAATACGTAGGTTGCTACCGGCTAAACAGCGAGAACGTGCTCAACACTCACACCGGCCAGTCCGTCGATGTCTGCCTCGCGGCTTGCGAACAGGTCTACTTCAAATATGCTATTATCGGCAACGAGTCTACCTGTTTCTGCGGCAACACGGCCGGCATGCTCCAACTGGACCTGAACTCGTGTAACACTCCCTGTCCCAAGAACGAAACGCAAATGTGCGGCGGCGACGCGGCTGCCAGCGTCTACGACACTGAAGTCACCGCCCCGGGCGCTCCTGCCTCGATCGAGATCTACAATATCACTGAAACTACAGTCAGAGTGCGATGGATTATGCCCGATGCTCACTCCTTTATCTCTGGGTATGTCATAAGAGCGACAATTGTCAAAACTTACTCAGACCTAGTCATTATACCTTTAGAATGGAGAGTCTCAAATGATACATATCAAACAGAGCTGTTGAATTTACAGCCCGGGTCATTGTATAACATCAGTGTAGCTGCTATAAATGTTGATGAAGAAGGACCGAATATTACAATAAGTGCAGAGACTATAATAGGCACTCCAGACCCTACACCACCCGACATTACCATCACAGAGAGGCATGGAGACAGAATGGTTGTTCATATTCCTGAGGCAAAAAATGTAAATGGACCTGTATCAATGTATAGAATCGTAGTGTCTATAGAGCTGTATCAACAAGGATATATTATAGACACATTGGGGAATTACACCTATGCCACTGAACAACGTCTTCCATATTACATCACAGCTGAACTAGATCCAGATGACATACAAAATGATTTCATTATAGGAGATCGAAGCACTTACAATGGCTTTTATAATGCTCCATTACCTCTCACCAATGATATTGATGTCTCATTGGGCATAGTCAGTGAGAAAAACAATGTACGGAAAATACGATATGCAGAGTCCACAAAGAAAATCATTCTCAACATTAATGAACCGGAAGAAGTGTCTCCTCTGATGTTGGCCCTCGGAGCCGGGATTGCAATAGGAGTCGTTCTGCTTCTTATTGGAATTGGAGCAATTATTGTTTTGAGAAAAAGGATTCACATGGCTAGGATGCAGCGAGGCTCACAGTCAATGCCATTGAGCCTCAGCGAGCCCTGCATCGAAATAGAGAACTCTGGGTTTATTCAAGATGAAGATGAAAGAGTAGACTATTACAGTAACTTGAAAAGAAAACTCTGGAATATACCAAGGAATTTTCTAGACATAGATATTTCATGTGTGGTCGGTCTCGGGAGCTATGGGAAATTCACCAGAGGAAAAGTGCAGCAACATGGGGCACAAACCCCTGGTCTGGTGCAGGTTATATCGGACCGGGAACTTGAGCGACCTGACAAGAAACTGATGCTGCAAGAACTGGATCTACTCATCAGATCTAATGAACATGAAAACGTAATATCATTAATTGGCATCTGCGAGACGAACACTACATTATTTGTGGTATTGGAGGATATGAAAATGAGCTTAAAAGAAATGCTGCTGCAGAGCCGGCACCGGGACTTGCAGAACAACAAGTTCTGCCTGCTCACGGAGAACAGGTTGCTGCAGATCTGCGTGGACGTGGCGAGAGGCGTGGAGTACCTGCACAGCAAGAAGTTGATACACAAAAGACTGAGTTGTCGCAATATTATAATAGGAGAGAACGGCGCCGCTAAAGTTGCCGGGTTCGGTCTCGCCCACATGCGGCCCCTCCACGAGACTCCCGACTACACGAGGTGGACTTCTCACGAAATGTTACGTCAGACGCGATATAATCCTAAAGCAGACGTTTGGTCCTTCGGGTGCTTGATGTGGGAAGTGTTCACGGTAGGAGCGACGCCTTACTCTCACAGCACCAATAAAGATGTGGCGGGGAGGATACTCCGAGGCATGCGGCCCTCTCAACCTTCTTATGTAGGAGATGAGCTGTTCCAGCTATGTCTCCAGTGCTGGCAGGTGGACCCCGATGAGCGGCCGACCTTTTCGTCCCTCCTGCATGAGCTTCAACCCTTTGCTGAGGCTCCGGGAACCAGAAGTTTAAGCTTTACGCATTACAATGGCTTTGACTTCGAACCTTATATACCACAATATGAAATAGTTTCTTAGTAAACTAACTACACTGTAGGACTATAATCAAAGTAGTATACTAATTTTTTAAGGTTCAAAATACATCCAAAGATCTGATAATCATAAATTAATGCCAATTTTAAAATTATGTGCCTAATAAATTACTTGAGTCTATAGAGACAATAAAAGATTAAATCATGATTAATCCGAGGCACTTACATTGCATGGATTAACTGTAAGATCAAACATCAGAACACGATTCTCACCAAATTTTAAGGGTTATGCATTAAAATTGAGCTGGAGAAGACTCACCACATTATAAATTTGCTAAGTTTGCTTTTCTTAATAGTATGTTTTTACTATCAGACCAAATATGCAAAACATGTGCTGTTTCATTAATTTATTTGGCTGATTTAACATTTTAGTGCTGACTGTAGTTAAAATTTCCATAATTTTTAGTACACTATTTTTTTTCACTTCTAGTATAACGCAATTTTACGTCACTTGAAAAATCTTACTTGTCGATATTATTTACGATTCCAAAACAAGGTTACACGAAAAATCGAAAATTTGGTGAACATTGGGATCTATTTAAAAAACTTCACTTACACATTCCATACTTAATTACTTAATAAAGGCAGCTTAGATCCTACACTAAAAAGACCTAGCTTAGCTATTAATAGGTTACCTATCATTCATGTGAGTAGTCATAGCTTTATACTTAGTTCTAAGCGGCAACTAACTCCCAGAATATGGCCGATGTCATATCTAACATATTATCTACTATCTAGGTGTTGCAAACCTCACAGATTCTTCAATTAGCATCTACCCACATGTAACGGGTTTTGTTCCAAGACAAATTTAGGTATTGCAACTTTAGATGTGCATTTGATTAGCTCATAAAGACTAACTTTAAAGTAGATAATGTTTATTTTGTTGCAATAGTCGAATAACGTGGCGATTTTAACTTAGCTTTAACTTAGGTTATTTTTACTCATTTTGTAGAATTCTAAATTGATATTAAATCATGACATATTTTTAAATAAATACCTTTGTAATGAATTAGGTGGCGTTCAACTATTACGTAACGCGATTTGAGGGGGATGTTTTGTAAAACGTAACAGTGCATCATGGAAATATTTTTTTTATTAAAAGTAATTAATAAATTAAAATCTCCTAGGCTGGCGACTTGCGTGTTGAGTTTTAGGTAATATTAATGGATACATCCATTACGGATTACGAAACATTTAGGAAGAATTAATGCAACGAAAACTAACTATGTGTTACAAAGGGGGCAGGAGGGGTATAAAATCTTTAAAAATTGTGTCATAAAATACGTGAACGCCCCCAGCCAGGGTTGCTCAGAACAAATGGATGTTTTACTCCTTAAATAATTTTGAGAATGGCACAAACCACATGAACCTACATTTTTGTTTAGTCTACAATAAAGGCCTACACTTCAGTGTAGACTAAGGGAGCATTTTAAAATAATAAGGATGAAAGTCATTGGTGTCGTTAACTGTATTATACGACCCAAAAGGCAATTGGATGTGCCATCCCAAACTTCAGGCGCAAGGAATTATGTAATCGTCGGGAAGAGTGAGCTCACTCTTCCTGTTCCAGTCGGTCTCCACACGGAATCGCTCTTTGTACATTTAAAAGGACAGACTCTAGATTGGTATTCCGTGCCGGAATCGTTTCCCAGGTCCATCACGGGTCGCGGGGATTGCGTACCTACCTATATGAAATCTGCTAAGAATAAAGATCAACAGTGCTGAAGAAGATATAATATACTCAGTAGTGGGTTGAAATAGTCTGAAAATAAATAGATAAATAAACTCATTTATTATGACAAACAAATAAAAAATATTAATTTTAAATATTAATATAAATATTATTAAATATTACAGTAAAAAACTTATGAACTGGCATCTCAATAATACGAAACAACTGATTTACTTTCGCGATTTCAGTGTTGTTGTTCCAAAGTAAATCTTATTCTAAATTGTGATTTAAATACAATCTTCCCAGTGTATGTAGTGTGAGTACATTCTGAGTAGTCCTGGAAATAGTTCTATTACAAATTTTACTAAATTCGAGTCCTGAGCTGTGTACAACAGATCTCAAAATATCTTGGCAATACTAATGTTTTTATGACAAAATGTATCTTAGGAGTAAAAATAATGTAGTTACCTAGTAATAAGTTTCAGTGTCTGTATATTATGTTTATATTTTTGTAATTTATTTACCTGATTAATGGTCTGATAAAAATTAACTCCGTCCAATATTATTTTGTATCTTTTGTACTTACTGTATGTTTAAATATACCTACATATTATTATCACGTTAAGTGACTTTTTATGTAATAAATGCATAACATAAGCAACACCGATATATTTTACTTATTCTCTGTGAAATAAGTGCCTAAAAGGCATTATCCTGGTATATGCTTTATTTACCAAATACATTAGGGTGCGAAGGGACTAGAGGCAGCATCGCCCGAGACACGCACGACTCGCCCTGTTGCCGCAAGTGGGTAGGCACGCGCCTTAGGCCAAGAGTGCGGCGGGTGAGGCGTGCCTCGCGCGAGGGTGCCGCGGCGCAAGGCTTTCGTGTTCGGGTTTTTGACTGTAGTCAAAGGCACAAAGACAAAAAAAAATGGATGTGATTTGAGCTTGAGTTTTCGTTCGACGCCATGGTTTGTTGTACGTGTGAACTTGACCAGTAGTTTAATTCGCCGTCCAGGCGAATCTCTTCGTCATGTTATTTCCGGTTGTTCGCATCTTGCTAACGGCAACTAGCAACTTGCTCTTCGACACGGCCTTGTCGAGTCCGAGGTGCCGTACTATAAGTACGCACCTCTGCCAGTACTACTGGGACCGTTTTATCATCACGGACAGGACTATTGTCGCCAATAAGCCTGATATCGTGCTGGTAGACCGGTCTCAGCGCAGGGCTATGATCGTCGATATCAGCGTACCACATGACGAGAACCTCGTGAAAGCCGAGAAGGACAAGCTTAGCAAGTACCTTGACTTGGCTCATGAGGTTACCGCCATGTGGGATGTTGATTCGACGATCATAGTCCCAATAGTCGTGTCTGCAAACGGCCTTATAGCGAAAAGTCTCGACCAACATCTCAAGAGACTTTCGCTAGACGGTTGGGTTAGGGGCCAGATCCAGAAGGCAGTCATCCTCGACACAGCGCGCATCGTCAGGAGGTTCCTCTCTCTGCAGCCCTAACCACCGGTAGCTTGGGCCCTGCCCCGCTGCTGGCGGCAAACTAGGTTTAGGTTTTTATAATGTTTTTATGTTGTTTTTTTATACAATTATTTATATTGTAAAAAACTAAATTTAAGAACCATGAATAAATGACTGAATATTTTTTTTTAATAATTATTATTTATTACAGTATTTAAATAGAATAAAATATGTACCGATTTTAATTTTGTTATTTTTAAGGTAGGTTATGAAGAAATATTTTGTCCGCCATTTTGTGGAGGCGGCCATCTTGAATCGATATTAACCAAACATAGCTAAGAACATCCGCACGGATATTAACCTTCAAAAAAAAAAACCGCATCGCAATCGGCCCATCCGTTTGAGCTCTACGGTGCCACAGACAGACATCGACGTCAAACTTATAACACGTCCCCTTTTTGGTCGGGGGTTAAAAAGGTAATTCATATAATTATTCCTAGCCAACGAATGCTTGGCACGAGTAGCAGAGGTGCATCGACGAGTCTGTTCTATAGTGCGCAAGCAACAGTAACAAACATGCTTACAGGTGTGGAGCAGACTCACCGCATTATACATTTGCTATTTGCTAAGTTCGCTTTTCTTATATTTGACTCTCTGACCAAATATGCAAAACATGTGCTGATTGCAGTTAAAATTTCCATAATAGGGCGTTTTCAAGATGCAAAAAGACCCGTCAAAGACAGTTCCCAATTTCACCATTTGTGGCGCCAATGTTTTATTTTGTTAGAGAAATTTCACAAAAACAAACAGTGGTCGGCAAAATTTAGAACTATTTTTGACAAGTCATTTTGCATCTGGAAAACTCATCATTAGTATCAATACATATGTTTTTAAGTGACGGGATGAACGGGACATGTGGCTGATGGTAAGCAACATACCTGCCAAAAACAGCACAGCGTCCCGCAGCTATTAGGACATGAAGAGTCCAAATGCTGCACTGCACTGCGCTCGTCACACAGATATAAGATGATTTCTATCTCTAGCTCTGTAATTTCTTCGGCAATATGACCGCCATCTCGCCTGATGTTAAGCGACGATGCGGTCTACGATGAAGCGTGGTTGCCTTGAAGATAGGTTCCGATTCACTCTCGATTTGAAGACAGCAAGATTATAAACATTGGGAAAAATCCACTCGGGCAGCTCATTCCACAGGTTAGGCGATCTTGTCACAAAAGTAGAGTCAAACATCTCCGTTTTTGTCTTTGGAACACCAACCATGAAACGATGTCGCTTTCTCGAGCTACGAGTTGTCCGATAGAAAAAAGGGCAAGATGATATTATATCACATTGCTACTTGGCGGTTTAATCACTGGCAAAGGTGTGTTCAAAGACAATACCCAGGGTGTTTTACATCCCCAGGCGGAGTCTGAAAAGAGTACTACCCATTGAACCCTTTTCTTAATTATTCCACGTTTAGGGCCGTCCGGCACCCCACCTAGGACCTATGGATAGGCCTTCGAGGTGACGCACCTTTGATTTCCGGTCACTACGTCACTACAGCTAAATGCGGGGGTGCTAACTGCTAACGCCCCTCGCGAGGCGGGTCCAAAAGAGCAGTGACAAGGGTCAAGGTCTCCCGCCTAACGAAAACTGTCTTAGCTTAGACGTCACCCTCCCTTTTCTTTTCGCTTGAAATGATAAAGACAGCAATATAAGCAAAGCCATAGCCGATTTAGGCAGGCGGTAGAAGAGAGGGTCGTTGACGGGAATGAAACAGTGACCCCGCGATCCCTGGCGATCGCGATGATTACCCCTGGCCATGCAGGAGAAACCTGTGGGGTTTTAGTCGGTAGGGGCTCCATGTCTGTCGTTGCCGCTCGCCATGCTGTCGAGCCCGACCTACCTCATCATGAGCCTGCATGGTGAGATACATACATTTATTTCCCCCACATAAAAAAGAATTAAAATATATTTGGTCAACTTTGCACAAAATTTTCCGATCCAATTTTTTTTATAAGGATCACTTACTGAGCATAAAATCACACACTTTAGGACAAAAAGGCATGGAAACTATTATTGTACAAATAGAATTTCGTATTTTTTGTTTCCACTAAACTTTTTTGTAAGCCTTAACGTTTACGATTTATGGCCCATTTAATTAACATTTCAAGAGTTATCGGACGCGATAGTAAAATCTTCTTTTGATTTACTGCTTAGAAAGTGGTCTTGTGGTCTTAAACTTAAAAAAAATTGGATTGGTTTAGTGCAAAGTTTAAATTTTATTTCTACTGGCCTAAGATAGACAGCATGCGAATAAACAAAAAAAACATTAGACGTTTACAAAATTTTACATAATTCCACTTATTCTGTTTAGGTAGGTACTTATGCATGACTCCTGAGATGCAAGGTGACCAGTAGCGCTAATTAAAACAACAGGATGCATTTTCTCGCATTTATTCAATGTTAATAATATAGACAATGTTCAAGGTACCTTTTAATTGGTTTTCGAGCTTTATAACACTAAGACATATTAACCATCCGTTTTACCTCTTATCGTTTAACATTGCAAAATAACACTTCATTAAAAATCAATCTGACGATACAACTAACTAAACAGTTATAAACATTGACTAAAATATATCGAATTTAAAATTCAAAACATATTTTTAACATTTCTTTTTTCAATTCAACTTAATTTTAAAATTATAACCTCGTCACATAAACATCGCAGACCCGTTTACAATAAACAAAATAACAAAAAAAAAATATTACTCATAAAAATAAATTTCCACGAATGAATCGTCCCGAGCGAGCGTCGCCGGCGCGCCGGCGAGCGTTCCCTCTATACTTATAATACGCAACAAGTTATAATTCAATAGAATTAGTATAACATATCAATGTCAACATGTGTAAAGGTCAACGTCGCGAGACTCTCCGTCGCTGTTCGCGGCAGGCGGGGCGGGCGCGGCGCGGCGCACTCGATATAATGACGATACAATTTATGTTACAATATTAATAATCCCTACTTCTGGGACGCGTTCGTGACGATGTCAATATGCGCGAGTTGATTCCTCAGTCTTTAATAAATTGATGACAATGAGCAAGGAGAGAAACGTAAATGAAACAATGCTATGCAATTATATACAGATAGTGAGCGGCCGCGCCGCGCGCGTGGTGATGTCTTAATGTTGAGTTCGACTCGAACGCACAGCCATTTTCCTAAACACAGTATCGAACCTTACTCTAGCCTAGCGCACCCGGCGGCTGCCACCTTCTCGTGTATACCGACTAACACCTATCACCTATAGTAATTACAATAAACCACTCTATCAACAAATTCAACAACATTTAGCTATTAAAATTAAAGGAGATGAGAGGGGCGCGGGCCGCGGGGCCCGGTCGCTTCCGGCGCTACGTTAACTCTAAGGAAATGACGAACTACGACTATCTACAGTGAATGAAGTGAAGTTTGACACAACCAGTCCGCGGGCGGGGCGGGCGGGCGGCCCAGGGTTGCCAAACGCACGAGGTTCCTTGTACCAATACGAGATTTGGGTTATTTTTGGGATGTACGAGGACAATATAACTTTTATACGATATTATGCTAATATGGCCATTGCCATTTAGTAATATTTTATCTGGTTGAAAAATCTCATCTTCGGGTTGTGTCTCAATGGACGAGCTATGAAAGCCAAAATACGAGATTTTTATTTACATCTGTAAAAGAAAATTTCTTGTACGGTTGGCAACTCTGCCGCGGCCGCGCTCAGTCTCGCAGACGCGGCGCGCGCGCGCGCACGTGCGCGCTGCTCGCCGCTCCGCGCGACTCGCCGGACGCTGCTTATCATCTCGCACGCGATACTACTCGGATCATAATACCGCGCTAAAATTAATTTGTCATCACGATAATATACTCTCAAATATTGTAACAACTTCAGTATAACAACATTAACATTTCCAGTATTTTTAAAATTATCTATACATACCCATAATATTGTTATTATTTAAGACAAATTTTAACTAGCTAGAATTCCATGTTAACTATTATAAACGGTCGATCGTTCTGCGCATCTGGACCGTTAAAAATGTTTTGCTACATCTGAATGGAAGAACAGATATTTGGTAACTATGATAGACTTTTGCATGAGAAACGCATGCATCGGAGCGTAAATGTAAGGAAGCTATAGGTTTTCTAGTCAAAGCGGACCGGGCGTCCGATGCGCAGAGCGTCCGACGGACGATAGAGGCGAGTAGTGTTAGCGAGAGATAAAGAAACCGTAGAGACTAAGATATCGGAAACTATCAGACTACCCCCCAGAGCACGCCCTCCGCGATGCCGATTGTTCCGGTGACCGACACTATTCCGTTTTAATTGACGTTTTCACTTACACGTAGCGACTAACCGAGTTTAGTTCCGATAAAATTGAGCTTGTAAAATCGACGTTCAGGCGTCTGCATACAGCACGCGCCGACACTGCGCTCGTCACTCTCGCGATCGACCGACGTGACAGCCGACGGCCACATTGGTGTCCGTCATAAAAACGATCGCTCGCGTGAACAATTACTTTACAGGATTGTAATGTGTGTGTACAATTGCAACGCAGAATACGTACAATATTACGCTGGACTTTTTGAAAATTGTACTTAACTTAAGAGTTTACATCGTAGTCGGTGAAAACATGAATTTATTTTGTTTATAAATATCAACAGCTTTATTTTTTTCTTGTGACCGACATTTAATAAAACAGTTATTACATTATAAACTCAATAATGTACTTCGTAAAACCATATATAAATAAAATCTAACAATGTAACAATTGAATCTTCGTATTTTAAACACATTATTTACGACGTCATTTCATATTCCGAGTGAATCCATCGCGACAGTGACCAACCATCATCAAACTTTAATTGACAAGAGACGATATCTGTACCTACCCCCCAAATATACATAGTAGATGAGAGAAAAATTCGAAAAACACCAGAGAAATCGAACAGCGATACCTATACACTTTAAAGATTGAATATACATTAATAACTAGCTACTCGTTTGAATGCACTACATCTGCGAATCGTTACCTACATAACACACGTATATAGACGTAGCAACAATATCATCACTTAACTATCGACATATCGTTGGACTGTTGGAAACACTAGGGCCGGCGCAGCGCCGCTGTTCGCGTCGCCTGCGCAGGCTCATACAACAATAGAATTGTTAACATTACTCCGCGACACGGGTCCGCCGTTCCAGAGAACGCGACGCCGCTTGTCCGCGACCAAAAACTCAATTCCGTTATCTTAAACAACTATCGTACATTATCTCCTTTAAGCCGATTCATATTACATTATTATGATTACTGTTTCTTTTGTACTTCATTCCTTTAGATAAGTATTCGACCGCCTTCGCGTTATCGGTTCAAGTTTGAAATGTATCGCCCGTTTAGGACGAACTTGTAAATTGGCGCCCAAACGTGTGGCAGAATGTTCGTTTCGAAGGAGGTGAAGACGGGCTATCATTCCGCGCTGCGGCGGCTATCTACAACGATGGCACTTCTGAGGTAAACGAACACAACTTAAACCTATATCCGTGGCAGGAAGCGCCTTCCTCTACGCTACTGACGACACCAGTACCTTGACATGTCGCGTGTACTGTACTGTACCTACGGAGACAACACAAAGAGGCTGGTTACAATACGGCGCGTTCAAAAAATAACCTTTCCCTTTAGATAATTATCCCGTAACTGTAAATAAGAATATCATCATTATATTGTCATCTCGAATAATATATAGAAATCTGCTTTAAAACGTTTAAAATATGTAATCCTCTACATTTTGGACATGCATTATCATTTAAATTGTACTTACATCGTAAGATAAATTTAGACCGTCTGAATGACAAACGCGACGACAGCAGACCGTCGCTAAACAATAACAAAAGAACAATATTTAAATTTATAAATGTATAAAAAAAATAAAGATTCTTTACCGAGAGAAAACAGGAATGACCGGCAGCGAGCCGGCGTCAACGAAGATAAAACGAAACGTCTACGTGCATAGAACAACAAAATTAACCTATTGTACTTCACAATATTACATTAATTTCAATTTATTATCCATGTCAAACAACAAAGCAACTTTGGTTATGATAGCATTTGGCTCCCAGGCGTTGCTCAGACCGGTCGCTCTACGATCTATTAGCACTAACGATGTCATACTAACTAAAAACAATAACTTATCAATGGTAACATTTACAATGAAATCAAAACGTATGCTGTGACGAATAATATACAAAAATAAAATGTGCATGGAATAGGAATTTCCGTGATAGGACATATCACAATCGTAGCTTTGTCTTCAACGAGGCCGCCCGCTGGGCGGGAGAGCCGGCCGGACAACTTAACGTAGCGATAATAATTATGCTCAACACTATACAGGCGTCAAAACAATATACATAAATCTATAATATAATTCGCTATTGTAAATAGTCGACTATGGGTCGATACGCGTCGCGCGGCCATTGCACCGTCCCGGCACCATTCAAACTCTACTACATCTATACATATCTTAGTTTATAAGTCATAGTTATATTTAGTTAACAAGTCTTAAAGAGAACGTAGTATGTGACGCAAGACTTTCATTTCACTAACGTGACTCAAAAGTACATGGGCCAGGATCAGAAGACGCCATGGTAACATCAAAAATACAACTGAGACATGTATACATATACTACAAAACAACAGTTTTATTATTTGAGTGCAAAACAAGGACGCAATATACTTGAAAAGTAACTTCCAGTGAGTGAGTGGTAGCGTGCGGTACGCGCGGCGCGTGTCGAGAGCTGCGTACCTAACGTTCTCCGCGACAAACAAAACTACGTAACCTAGGGTCAGGTAACTCGCGCCACTTCGCTGCGGATGACTAGAGCCGCGGGACGGGCCGCGGTACGGGAGGGGGGGACGCGATCACATACATTATTGCACTCCTACACAGCCGTAAATGAACCCTAAACGAAGGCTCAAAGAATTATGTACTTGTAAATCACGCGTCTAGTTTCTAGACAGGGACACTTGTATTTTTTTTTGTAGTTCATTTAAGGCCGTGTCTTCGACTCGGTATTTACAATTTTGTATCTGTCACATTTGATACACTCTAATATATTTATAATAGGGTTCAATTTTGACAGCTTCAAGTTGTATTACTCGAGTTACACCGATCGTAATCGGTGCTATAAGTTCGGGCGGGCAGCGGTGTCCCCGCGGTGCGAGGCGACTTAACCTCGAATTCGAATGCTTACAACAATCGGAAATAAATCAGCAACATTAAAATTAAATACTTAAACCACCATAAGAACTGCCTCGTGTAAACCGACAGCGAATAAGAAATAGTAATCTTTAAAAATATATTCAATTCATTGACAATCTTTCTCTGTGGTGTGTCATTGCAGTATGGCGAGCTCCTACATTATCTAATTGACAGAGACAAATTATGGGAAGGACTATAGGTGTTCTTAATATTTACCTGTTACGTTAAGAACACTGCAGACCCCGAAGCCTGCAGACGCCAAAATTCCATACGGTCTCGTTTACGTGTCAGCATTCGAGTTCGACGCTAAGCAACCTCTAGCAACATTCGACCTTGTAGCTGTTCGTGTGGGTCCGAAATCGCGTGGGTCCTACTGCATGAGTGTGTTGATGGCGTTGTGCCTGGTGCGCTTGAGCTCCTCCTCCTGTATCTTCTGCTCGATGAGGTAGTGCGCGCTCGAGATGGCCGTGTGGGAGCCCGTGATGGTGACGATCCGGTTGCGCGTCCCCGGAGCGAACGTGCCCTTCTTCGAGATCTGGATGTTGGCGCCCGACATCTGCTGGATCTCCACCAGGCTGCGTCCGCCGGGACCTGAAGCCACAACCGATACAACTCTCAACTAACGCAGTCACTAGGTTTTAATGTATTGTAAAGAGTGATGAGAGAAACAGTACATGTCTGATGGTAAGAAAAACGCCTGCCCATAATAGTACAGTGTCACATTTGGAAAATGAAGAGTCCAAATCATTACTCACTTAATCATTATTACTTACTCATCCTAAGTTTGCAGGGCTTTGCCCTATTATTAGGGAGTAAGTTTACTCTATTATTAACCTGTGTCAATGTTTATTTTACATTCTATTCACGTAAGTTAAGTGTACCTCTTTTTATGAATAAACTTTTTATTATTATTATTATTCACTCATTTATTCATGTTTCTTAAGTCTAAGTTTTTACAATATTTATATAAAATAACATAAAACATTATAAAAACCTAAACCTAGTTTGCCGCCAGCAGCGGGGCAGGGCCCAGGCTACCGGTGGTTAGGGCTGCAGACTGAGGAACCTCCTGACGATGCGTGCTGTGTCAAGGATGACCGCCTTCTGCATCTGACCCTTGATCCAACCGTCTAGCGAAAGTCTCTTGAGATGTTGGTCGAGACTTTTCGCTACAAGGCCGTTTGCCGACACGACTATGGATCGTGGAATCAACATCCCACATGGCGGTAACCTCGTGAGCCAAGTCAAGGTACTTGCTAAGCTTGTCCTTCTCAGCTTTCCAGGTTCTCCAGGTATGGTGATATCGACGATCGACGCTGAGACCCGGGATAGTCCTGTCCCGGTCCCAGTAGAGCAACGCACGACCATTCTCGAGAACTGGCAGAGGTGCGTACTTATAGTACGGCACCTTTTCAATTAACAGTCACTAGGTTTTAACATGACGAAGAAAGTATTGTAAAGAGTGATGAAATTGAACAAAACCCTCGGTAAATATCTGATGGTAGGACCCGATAGAAAACGCCTGCATAATAACGAACAATGAAACAGTGTCATATTTGAAAATGAAGAGTCTGACGGACATTTCTGTCCAGGGCGTCGAAGTCCATCTCAGTATGCCAAAGGAGTATATCATTACCTGTTGAAGCGCCAGAAGAGATATACGCGCTCCTTCACCGATTTCTTAATGTCATCTGCTGATATACCCAAGGACTGTGACATACCGAGATATTTGTAGGTCTCGTCTTCGAGAGAGAGAGTTATAGTCTCGGAAAGTTGTAAAATTCTCTGAATTTACTACTTTGCCTCGCTTGTATAGGCTTGACCGCACACTTGTTCACACCGAACTCCATCTTGATGGCGTTACTTATGAGATATAACCTTTCTTCAGCAGAGTGCTGAGATACTTTGAGTGCGTTGGTCATCCAGAGATATACGATAATTTACTGCTAAATAAATATACATTATTCTAAATATAAATTTCTCTGGAAACATTGTTCTTCGAGTCGAAACACAATAATGTTACACATTACTGCTTGACAGTAGAATAACTAACAAAGGTGTGGTACTGTCCCAGATGGACTCTGCAAAGAACTATCAGTACAAGGTCTTTTTCACAGTTCCGGGGCCTTGATCAATTCTTTATCTTTATAATATGGAATGACGGGACAAGAAAGACATGTACCTGATGGGAAAGCACCATTATTTAACAAAAAAATTAGCCTTTACTTAATATTTCGACTGCAGAATAAAACAATAAATGATAATTCACTTTGACAACTTTAGCGCCCACATGGCTGTTTCAGAGACCTTAATCTAGAATTGACGAATTGAAAGAGAATGACGAGAGATGTGACATGATGTAAAGAGATAGTGTACTGACCGAGGATAGCGCCAACGATGACCTCGGCGATCTCGACGTTCTTGGAGTCCTTGGCGCCCTGGTCGGCCGGCGTTGGGCTCTTGGAGAGCGGCAGCAGGCCGGCCGAGGGGAAGGGCGCCACGCCACCCGCCACGCCGCCCATGCCGCCCGCCGACAGCGAGATCGGCGCCACCGCCGCTGCGGGCCCAAGCGCCTCGAATGCAACCTCCGCACGCTCACCCCCACCCCGACCCTAGCCCGGCCCCGGCGCTAGTCGCGGCGCTACAGTACAACGGTTCGCGCTGTCGCCGAGAGGACACGGTGTTAGCGGGCGCGCCGACCCACAGCGCTGCCGCTCCCACTTCCCGCCCCACTACGGGTCCCTGGGGTGATGCTAGTGCACGCTGACCTCACTCTAATACCCTCACCATAAACACATAATTTGCAAATTACATCTACCCAAATATCGTATCTAGTTACAGCCCGTGTCCTATCGATGTGTGACAGATACACCCTCACCGACCGACAAATAAACTAACTACATCTTAAATTATAGATTAATTAAAACATTAAATGTGCAATTAATAATAAGTGAATTATTTAAATAAATATAATATATTAATTTTTTAGTCAAATTAGTTGTATACCCTGTTTATAAATTTAGTCAATTTATTGTATCACTAATGTGTTAGGATTATTTTCGGGTTAATTTATATCACAAATTGTCTCGAACTTTCGATAAAGCTATTTAAAAAATTAAGATTTTTTTAAAAGTGAACTTGCATCAGTGTGTGCCAAGTAAGCATCTACATAATATATGGATAGGTAAATCGAATAAAACATATTTTAAAACTATCAGAGCCCAAATTTAGAGACCGTTCAAAGAATATGCACTACAAAAGTTACAGATACGATAAGTGCATGCACTAAAAGAGTAGTAACTAGAACGTAGCACCAGCATAACCCATTCGACTCGTGTTTACGCAATATTTAAAACTTTAAAAATCTGGTAGCGCTGTGTTGCGGACTTGGAAAAAATAAAGATGGAGGGAAAGAACAACTTATTGTTTTTAAATTTAGAATTTATGTGTTTTTTTTAATGCCAATTGGGTTTAGCAAAAATCTTTTTGGTATTGCCTTTGCATGTGCTCCTCTAGGTACCGACTAGCGCGCTTGTGTGCTATCATCTTTTCGATCTCACCTACGAGGGATCCGTGTTGGAGGTATTCTGTGGACCAATAAGTTGTTCCTTCTTTATATTGGTTTTATGTTATGCTCTGGGCGACTGTGCTCCTCAAACCACGCTCGCTATTAACCTTCGATGAAGCCAAATTAGATGCGATGGAAAGCATTTCATTACCAAAAAATCTTGATATATCTGGAGCTGTTCACAAATACTGAACAAATCTATTTCAGTACCAAGAATCACTACAAAAAAACTTATTTGTTTAAGGAGAGTTTAGCCATGAATATGTTTGTCACCCTCATTGTTTTGACAATAGGTTTACTCTTGACAACCCTCTTGCTTGATGTCAAGCGACGATGCGGACGTATAATATTAATAGTGTCAGCATGTGCATTGTTTATAAAACACCTGTACTTGAAAGTTTTCGAAGTAGATTAATAATTTAAAAGTGAGTAGAAAATATTAAGTAAAAAGATTCAAATAATTTGGCTTCATAGACGATTTATAATGTATTAAAATCGGGATAATCCCCCCACAGCATAAGTCTGTTATGTATTGCCGACAGGTGGTATGGTAAAGCGATGTAGAAAGAATTTTGTCAAAAACGGTTTACGCAACAAAATAATACTCGACAGTTAGAGCCAATCATGTTAATCGAGTTTAGGCAATACAACACGTCGACACTAATACTATACATGCAAATATAGATCTTATAACATCAGTAAATAGATTCACAATCTAGTTGTATGTTGACCGAGTTATATTTCAAAAATCGAATCAAGATACAACAGTCGTTGCAGGCGAGATGTTCCACAAAATTGAAAACAAGGCACTTTCTCAATTCACAATGCAAACGCGATCTTGCACCAAAGCGTCACTATCGGTGCATTCCGGAACTATTAAATATTCAAATTTTCCTTATAGAAAAATATAGGACTTACTCAAGTACAATCCTCATTTTTATTTTGAAAAAACAACACGGTCATTAGAATGTAAAATACAGGGTTAGGTTGAACAGCTTTGTTAAACCGAAAGAAGCGCTTTGTGCACATCATTACGAATAATTTTACTACAATATGGTCTACCCTCAAATCCTGAAAAATTACAATCAGCTGTGGCGTACATACTGTCGAGTCCTAAAAGATTTTTCGGACGCAACAGCTGATATTTGTTTCTCGATTAGGGTTGGCCCAACTACGCAACTTGTTCGCAACGATATAAAGCAAGCTCCTTTCAGTTTGGTACAGCTGCTCTGCACAACCCTGTCATGAAGTACATAGTTATCCACGACAGCCAAATTAGGGACAGAGTAATGAGAAGCAGATAGCGAAGAAATTTAGAATTTTGTCTGTAGGTACTGTACAAGCCACGATGAATGGAGAGGTAGTGACGACCGTCCCGGGTCGCGTTCCTACTGAAGTACTCATCCGTGCGCGGATAACATTACAGCGCTGCTGTTGTGTTATCCGCGGATACGGATGCCGATGGTTGCACGACCTTCACTGGGTTAGTTTGTACCATAAGTGGAGCCATTACATGGCAATAAAAATTTTAAATAACCGACATGAAATAAATATTTTGATATTAGAACTATCAAAATGCATTCATTTCTTTGAATTCATCAGTTCTTATATTTCTTACTATATATTTATTTACTTGTGTCACAATAAAGAATTGTCTATCTATTTAAAATAACAAAGAATGAAATCATTTACAATCTAAATGAGCATTATAATATCCATTTTTTACTATTACTTGATTATTCAAGTGAATTCGAGAACGGTATAGATTAGCAATTAAATACTTTTTTAAATTAAGATGTACACACTTAACGTCAACGTTTGTCGGGACCGCTAGTAGAATATAAGAACTCATGATTTAATGAAAGTACTGTTCATAAAATATGTATATCAAAAAATAAATAGGATGGTACAACTACCCCAGTAAGGGCTCGGGCGACCGGGTAAGAAGTAAGTGCGCGAGTGAGAGTGCAGGCCGAGTTAGGTGTAAACAGCTACGACGACTAAAGTTAGACCGTATCTCCAACACTGAAGGCACAAATTAGACGACCATGTCTCTTCTACCATGTTTACAGGTCCGCTAACAGTATGGACACCGACGCGGCGGCAATAATACTACGTACAACTATTTTGCAGTTCAAGTTTAAATACGAAGTGAGAAAGTATTCGTCACATAAAAAAAGGTATGCAAAATTAGTATTCAAATCCGGTAGAGTCATTATTATAGTTTTTAATATATTTCTGTAGCCTTTTTTTACTTTCTCGTTACAAGTGAATACTAAGACCATTTTTAAATTCCATCAAATTTCAAAAATTTTGATCACAACTGTCATCAGAGGTCTAACCGTTCCATTACAAACATTTACTCAAGTTTTACGCCCGTAAACTGATGCACTTTTGAGTGAAAACAAATCTGAACAGAAATACTCGACGTTAGCAACAGCATACAACTAAAACGAGCACATATTGCGATTAACTAAATAAATAAATTACAGTTCTGCAATACGGAGTAAGACCAGACAACGGAGAAGATTGTTTAGAAATTTTGTAGCATAAATAATAATTTTACTCAAAAAGTTATATAATATTTCCTGAAAAAAAATACGAAAATGAACGTTTTTTTTTAGAGAATTGTGGTCGTAGGTAATAAATAAGTACATAATATAATGTTTGTAGGTAATACATAAACGGATATATAATTATGTTTGTAGGTAATAAATAAGTATATAATATAAACCATTACGTTCTTTTTATAAATTTATTTTTCTTCCTACAACGAATCGTATTCAAAATGCACATATATACATTAGATATGCCAAGGCTAGTTCTCAATTTTGCCATAGGTGGCGCCAATGTTTCATTTTACAACTTGTGAAATGAACATTGGCGCCATCTATAGCAAAATTGAGAACTATCTTTGACAGGTATAATTATTTGCATGTTGTAACGACGTATGGTATTGTGTAGTGATTGATATAGGCGTTGCGCCGTAGTGTCCATACTGCCAGCTGTACCGATGTCGACTAGAGGAAGCGAGCCTGGGGCAGGCGATTTAGCCAGCGAGTGACGTAGCGTGGTACCTACCTACAGTCTCACTAGCGCCGACTTTCGAAACGCGACCGATATGTAGCCCGTTCGTACCTACGCCACGTGTGCCGGCGGCCACAGTGGACAATTAATGCAATTATAAATACCAATCATGACGTCAGCGTTCAATTAAACAATGTCAAATTAAAAAAAAAAACAGTTGGTTTACGATCCAATTCGCTGACATCGAAAATACAATGAGACTGACCAATTTTAGAATTTATTCGATCGTTTCAGATAAAAATATAGTTTCCGGCAAACATCTTAACATACACAGTAGTACAATTTTGACGATATTGATAGTGGTAGTTGACAAACAAACGCGGGAGACCGCGCGAGGCGAGAGAACATGTTGTTCAAGATGTTTGTCGGTTAACTATGTACGTAGAACAAAGACGACAATAATTACACATTCCAGTGATCTAATATCTTCAATTTTCAAGTGAATATATTCATAAAAGTACTGAATATACTCTAGTACAGAATAGTTTAGTCTGCAAGGTCTTTATTTGCATAATTTATAGAACGAATTTTACTATTGAGTGAATAAACATACAAATATCAACCTTATATTCAAGAGAAACAAAACCCGTTGACTTGTGTCACGAGTTATTTGAATCGATTATAACAGCGTCTTTGTTCGAATACACAGTAAATAATAACGGGAATTTACTACTAGTGCGAGCTTTCATCGAGATTTCGTTATCAACTTAGAATCAACTTAGTAAGAAGTATCAAATAATTTTGTGACCAAATTTTAGTAAAATTGTTGTTCTTTTTTTTTAAAAAGCTTGCATTAGCAGCTGCAACTTACACCCTCATAAATTGGTGTAAATATTTAGAACGCACTCGAAAACTTTACTTGCTATCCCCTATAAATAGTTTTAAATAAAATCCTAATCAAAAAGTTATTGCACGAGCTGTTACTAAAACGTTAACAATATTGATGCGGATAGTTTTACCCATCAAAATTAACTCATTCTATTTCTTATGATTTCTAAATATCAAATTAAATTTACCCTCTGTATCAGATCAGATAATTGTAAGGAAAGGATTTTTTTTGAGCTTTCGATATAAATTTTGTGAAAAAAGTTGCGATTTTTAATGGGTAATCTACCCATTTAATAAATTGCACCTTTTTATGACACCTTGTACAATATGCACAAAAAGACATATTTCTGTTAGGTTTTTAAAATATAGATAAAACATGTTTTAGGGAATGTAAAGTTTTCGAGGCTGCGTCATGTCCTCACGTCCTTACGTGACCTCAGATGATCTCTCCACATCCATCTCCCCGAAGCGGCGGAGAGTTAACCATTTGCTCTCAATTAGCCATTTGATTATCGTATATGTTACAATGAAGGGAAAACTTGAGTTTAGCTTTTCTGAGAAGTTAGAACTTATCAATGGTAAGTCACACTCAATCTGCAGTTGGCAACCGTGGAATTCTACAGCGAAATTATCCAGGAAATCGGAGACAGAGAGAGAGGTGTGTTGAGGACAGGTACTCACTGAGAACCATTTTGGGTTTGAGGCATTTTGGGGCTTGAGTAACTGAGCTATGTAGAAGCTAGCAGCCAAGTGAAATCCGAACCGGAGTTTTGGCAACTCCAACGACCTAACTCGAAAGACGTGCGACATGGGAGAGCAGGTATGTAGGTACTGAGTTCCACTTTAAAGGGACTCTAATATAAATGAGTTATGGAGAGACTTTACCATTAGGGATATACGGACAAGACAAGGGGTTAGGACTCTTTGATGCTCCTCTCCTATCGACAGGCAATGATCGAGTTATTTTATCGAGGGAACAGCAGAGGCTCTTTGAGATGGAGGTGTTGGTCGGTACCTACTCGCCGAGTTCCACCTGGCGTAGGTATCTGATCAAGGGAAGAGTGGAGTGGAGGAAGACACGTAAGTTGCAGGTTGGTCGCACATACGCCGACAAATCAAGGAATCAGAGTTCTTAAATGCTGCTATCGACAGCAAACGATCAAGTAATCTGACGGAAAGACTGGATCGGAAGAACCTGAGGTGTAGGTGTCGGTACTCACCGAGTCCCACCAGGCTAAGCTATGTGACCAAGGGAAGAATGGAGTGGAGGAACGCGCGGTTGGTCGGCCAGTACTCACCGAGTCCAACCTGGCCGATGGGCCCGAAGACGGCGGACGAGTCCTGCGGCGGCGGCAGCGGGAAGTAGGCGGCGGACAGCGGCGGCGCGGGCAGCGGCGCCGGCAGCGCCAGCCCCAGCACGCCGTGCTTCACCAGCAGCGTCAGCGCCGCGCTGATCTCGCTGATGCCGCCCTCGCTGTACCCTGCCTGCCGCAGCGCCACCTGCGGGCCAGAGCGCACTCACATCAACGTACTGTTAGAGTGGCAGGTTCTAAGGGTAAAAATAGTGCGTGGAGTCCCTCCGCGCGGTCAGGTCAAAGACGAAAATAGACGATAATGCGAAAAAGATGAGCTCCTAAATAGCATTAGCCCAGGGCCCCCTAAACGCACGGTCCGGCCCTGGTAAGGACTGCCGATAGAATGAAAACTAATAACTCGCAATTTGATAGCTCTCTAAGGAAACTAGGCGGGTGTAACCGGAGGGCGTGACCATGGCCATCCAGATCATCCGAGTTTACTCGAAGATTTCTTTCACTTACTAACATGACGTTTGAGTTTAATTCACAGCCCCCGGGAAATCTGTATGTGATAGATAGATAACTCTTTATTGTGACACAAAAACAGAAATATAACAGTAGAACAGCACCACAAATGGCGGCCTATTTTGCGGCGTTAGAGCAATCTCTTCCAAGCAACCAGTTTAAAGTAAATTCACCTACAAACATGTATGTGGTGCGTGAAAAGAAGTTTCCACTTCAAAATAGATTAAAAATGAAGCTATGTTTGGTGTGCGTGTGTGTGTGTGTGTTAGGTTACCTTGATGTGGTCGAGCGTGTGCTGCGTGATGGGCGCCGGCTGCTGCGCGCCCGGCGGCGCCAGCGACAGCGTGAGCGACAGCGCGCCCAGCCCGGCCGCGGCCGCCGCGCCGTTCACCAGCACCTGCCCCACCGGGCCCACGGCGCCGCCCAGCGCGTGCGTCTGCGGGCGGGACCAGCTCTACACCGCGCTCGCGCGAGCGAGGGACGGGCAACACCACGCATCACCACCATGTCATGTCGTCAACACCAGACACAACGCGAGTTGGTACGACCAGGACCAGATTTAGGGGAGGGTAGGGGTGTTGGGTATTTCAACGTACGAAACAGACAAGATGACAGCCCCCGGCCCAGAGGCCTCCACACCTCTAAATCCGGCCCTGGGTGCGACGACCGGCAACACCTGATGCATCACTCGAGCGGACCAAGGAGCGATACGAGTGCCCCGCGACATCCTAACAAATACACACATCGCTACTAATATCCCGAGAGCTGACATTCTTGGGGAGGTACGTGCGGCAAGCAGAAAACTTGTTACATACCTGTCTTATACCCGGAGCTACAGATCTGGAGGAACGAAACCTCCGTGTTGGGTATAACAGGTTAATAGGAGATGTATGTGGCAAGTTTTCAGCTTGCCTCGAATACCGACCGGCCAAAAATCTGTGCCAGTTTTCAGAATATAACAAGTTTTTGTATCTCACGAAGCGACATGAGCTTCACTTTTTGTCACTATGTTCACAAACCGGCTGTGAACGTTTGCGTGACCGCAGGCGCTCTCAGTACCGCCCGAGACGCGGGCAAAGGTATTCGTTTTTTCGAGCATGGGCAATAGGGAATATGCATGTAGTTTAAATTGACTTGATTTTTTTTTCGTAGAATCCTTAATGTCCCGCGATTATGCCAAAACAATTATTATATTATTTAGTTAGTTATTAATTATAAAAAATATTATTTAAAAAGTGCAAAATAGGCGCGGGAAATTCAAGTTTGCGAAACGCATCATTATCTGTGGAAACCAAATGTGACGTCACATGACATGTTTTCTGCTTTAACGGTGTCGATATTCGTACTGAGCTAGTAGTGTTAGAGAGAAAAGTCGTGTTCTCCATCGTTTGATTAGCTAGCACAACTCAAAAATCGGTACAATGTAACTGCAACACTTGTAGTAAACAAACACAGGTCGTGGCCTGTGACGTCATGCAGGCGCGGGAAAGATGGCGACGTTTAAACTGGACAAATTATATCGATATTTTAAATATTATTTTAAAAATCAATTTGTACATTTACAAGAGTATTTATATTTTTTATTGTGTTATAATAATGTAAAAAGTGAATTAAAAATATAAACAAAATGCATGCATATTCCCTATTGGGCATACGGTATTTGTTTTCACTTGATTTCTATACTTGTTTGTATTCGTCCATGTCGTTTTGCGTACGGTATATCTGTCGCCGTAAGATTGAAATTACCGTCAGTTTATAATAAAACGCGTGATTATAGATCTGCGGTAGGTTAGGCTACTAAAGTCGCTAGATTATGAACTGACGGCATTTACGACAATACGGTGACATATCCATACCGTACCTCAGTTTTGTGTTTCAAATACTAAAACTTGTTCGTAACGATGCGTACATCTTCATTCAAATAATCGAATGTTACCCTCCATCCCGGCACATTTCTGTTACAGTTTAAACATCAAACATCCAGGATACATCGCATATACAACAGCAAACACCGAACATTGATGTCACAATACATCAGCTAACATTTAAAATATACTTATCTTCCAGCCATCAAACAAGAACCAAACTGTGGGTATGAAATGCAACAAATATACGTATACAATGACTAAACGCACAAAGAGTAATACTACGAACTATATACTCTACTGTACGAGTAAATACAAAATCGTTATTGCTGTTTTCACTGAGATAACACAATACAGAATAATTTGAGATAATGTTATCCCGTTTTAAATCGATGGGATACATTAGTATCCCATCAATCATATCTACATATATTTAGGATTTTTATATTTTTCATTACTTAGAATGAATGAAGGATCCAAAAATGACACCTTGTAATTGCAATAGAATAATTTTCTTCGCGATTTAGAAAAGTAACAAAATATTCAAATATCGTTTCTAAATACATACCCTCTTCACTTTTAAGGTTTTCTGAGTATTGTTTTATTTCTCCGAAGAAGATTGAATTTATAAAACAGGGGAGAAACCCTTTCCGTTAGATCAAACATAAAATAGGTACATATAAATTCTCAAGATTTGAGAAATGTTTCGGAAAACAGCTAAAGAAAACTAACATAACATCACATTCAAAACTACACCGTACGAGTTTGATTTTTGTTTGCTGGCCAAATTGTATTAGATGTTAAATTAGAATAAACATACGTATATAATACAGCGGTACATAGACATATATACATAGAGTTAGGATTACATCACACTGGCTAGTTGCGAGCGAGTCAAAAGCGAACCGAACTAGAAAGGAACACGCAGCTTTTTTACCGCGAAAAACTTACTAAGTTTAGTCTGTGTTTTTTTATTTCGTTTATAGCGCCTTCACAGGCAATCATACAGCAGTGAACTCATCTATTGATGATCGAATTGTATTGAAAAGTTTATTTGACCAATTATGAGTCACGTCATTCGAAGATAATATTTCATCGAATGGAATGACTCTTATAATAATGATCGGGCTTCAATCAAAAGTTTGTTTGATCATCTGTTCTGGAATGTTCAAAACGCGGATTATTCTTACTAATGTGTCCTTTGCGTGTCCGTCTCCAGTAGACAATGTAGGAAAAGTCGCGCCTCCGCTAGCATGTACGAAATACATCCGCTACTGATGCTGCTCTAATGTTCTATAGGTACATTTGCTAGCGTTTATTGAACGTTAACGGAGACTATAATATTACTATGGTACTACTACTTTAGCGAAAGTAATCTTCACTCACTTCATAACGTAAGTTTCACTTTATAATCGCTCGCAATTTGCCAAAACGATAGCAGCATACAGCTTGGCAAAAAACTGGAGATAACTATGGCACATCCACTCTTAAATAATAAACTTTTGAAATATAGGTACGTCGTATTATGCCAATTTTGTAATTAAATAACTATAAATTCAACATTGTTTTCGTTACTACACTGTATTAGGTTGTGAAAGAACCACGTACTACGGACAGATAAAGAGAGATCTAAGTGATAAATCCGCCAATTAAAATGCTTAAAATAACATGATAATTGTAATTTCTAGCTTGTTTATGGACTTTGAATAGTAGCAGCCAATTATACTTTTATACTTAGATTCGGAAGTTTTTACCACAAATGGTACAAAGATATGGAACAAAAGTTTACACAAAGAGGGGCAGTCGTTGCTTTCGAACATCTGCATCAGAGATACTGCCGACGTTGTTAGGTGTTTAATTTTTTCTTGTCGAAGTTCATTGGAATTTAATTCCGGTTACTTAGTACCCACAGAAGTGACGACAATTTCAATGGTATAATAATTGTGGATACAAGTTTGATGGATACGTCTGTTAGTTGACATGTACAGTTTTGTGTCAAGCTGTAGGCGTCCGCAGAGGCTCGAGGAACGCAGTGCACTCCGACACGCCCGCAAGTGTCTCCGCGCACTTGGCTTCCGCGCTGACGAGCTGACGAGCTGACGAGCTGACGAGCTGACGAGCTGACGAGCTGACGAGCTGACGAGCTGACGAGCTCACGAGACGCAACACGCACAAGTATTGCTGCTATTTTCAAACGATGGGTTGTCCCTCTTCTATCTTACATATTAATTGACTTGCCTTCAAACAACCTTTTAGCAAAGATGTATTGTCCTATCTATCTCTTCACCATCTAGGTAATTGTCTACTATGTCAACTTCAAAGATTTTATAAAGATGGATTATCTTATCTATTTCATCTTCATCTAATTATGAATTAGGAATTTCACTCAAGCAACCTTTTAACAATGATGAATGTCCCATATCCATTCTCTTTTTTATTATCTTTTACGACTTTTATCTTTTGTATTTTACAATGAGGAATAGTTTTACGCTTAAAATCAATTTCAACAACGAGTAGACACAATTTAAATGACGTCAGGTTTTGTTCATATGTGACATATTTAAAAATAATCCAGTTGACTTCTAGCTCCCCATCTAACGCTACCTTCGTAGCCCGACTGTACACCGAGCCGGTACTAAGCCCACACTATCTGTAATCGCACAGTAAAGCGAGCTAATTTCCTGCCTACATACATAAATTAATCCCAGCCACTGCGAGCCTTCGTTAATATTCACGCTGAGAAAATACGTAATATATTCATGACATCAGGGTTAAAATTATAAATGCCCTACCGATCTATACTAACATAAAGAGAGAAAACATACTTTGTATGTCTGTTTATGTGTTTGTTTGTTATGTGATAATCTCTGTCAGTTATTCTGCCAATATTACAAATGCGAAAGTTTAGATGTTTGTTGCTCTATCACGTCGGAACGGCTAAACAGATCGGAATGAAATTTTGAACCAGGCGCGGTCCCAGCCTCAAATTTTGGAGGGGGTCACCAGTACGCAGTCTAAAATTTGGGGGGGGGGGGTCATCAGTAGGAAAACCATAAATCGCGCATGTTTGATTAGTTTGGAATAACACAGAATACTTATCGCGGGATTCACGAGAACGGGAACTATGCGGGTAAAACCTGCGGGACATAACTAGTATCAGTATAAGAACATATTTTGTAAGTCTTGTTTATAAGTTTACTAGTAGGATAACCTGTATCTTATTAATGTTTGTTTGTTTGTTACTAAGTCAAAACTGCTGAAGAGATCTATGAAGAGATTATGATTATTATCTCGGGAAAAAAATGAGATCAGAAAATAGACTAATGAAACCCCAGAATGCCACTACTATCCTACATTATTCATAATTTAATCGAAATATTTGACAGGTAACAAAATTTTCTTTTTTCGCGTGTTAGAGTTAGTTTTGAAACTGTACTTGAAATTTTTATGTACTCTTTAATTCAATAAGTACATACATCAAATAAATAACATAATAGAGTCACTAGTAAATAAGTAAAGCGTGGGCCGCAGCTAGTACGTTCCAAGCAAGACACAGTGTGCGATCACCAGCCAACCAACAGGATGTGAGAACACTTCACCGAACCGCTACACGATAGTACGACGTGTTTCGTTAGCGGCAACTATTGCTCGAGCTGTGGCCACGCAATAGAGCACTGGGTCAAGGATAATCGACGATTGACGAACGATTATGTTTTTTTTATTTAATCTATACTAATATTATAAAGCTGAAGAGTTTGTTTGTTTGTTTGCTTGAACGCTAGGATCTCGGGAAGTACTGGTCCGAATTGAAAGATTATTTTTCTATTGGATAGTCCATTTATCGAGGAAGGCTTTAGGCTATAGAAAATAACTCTACTATTAATTGAAGCGGAGCATGAAACAAGAATGTAACAAAATCGGGAAAAAATATTCCCCTTTTGAGAGTTTTCGTACGTTTCGTGCTTTGACATGACACATGACAGCATGTGTCAAAGATTGCGTCATTGAATTTCAGTAATCTGTGCCTTGAATATAAACCTTTGCTAAATTTTTTTTCTAAATCTGAGTTGGAACGACCAATTTCCGACAGGTGGCGTAGCAGGTTGTTGAAGAGGTTTTTTGTTTGAAATCGATATTATCAGGAATGAGTGAACCGATTTCAGTCATTCTTTCACCGTTGGATATGTACGGGACCCCGATGAGTGCTATATAATATACCACGGGCGAAGCCGGGGCGGGCATCTAGTTCTATATAAAATCAAAGTTGAAGTTGTTCGTACAATGATAAGTTTGAGGTTTTTAAGGTTCCGTAAAACGTAAAACCCTTATAGATTCGTCTTGTCTGTCTGTCTGTCCGTCCGTACGTCACAGTCACTGTTTGCACTGTTAAAACTAGGTAAGTAGATGTATTCTGTGTACCGCATAAAGATTTTTACGAAAAAATTTAAAAACAATAAATTTTGGGGGTGCCCCTTACTTCTTAAAACTGAAACTCAAAAAAAAAATTACTAAGTCATAAATTCACTATTGTAAAACATCAACCAAAGTTACACCAAACCACAAGAACTTTTGTAATATGTTACTTGCTGCTACGGAACCCCTTATGGGCGAGTCCGACTCCCACTTAGCCGCTTTTATTTGGTGATGTGTGAGGAATGTCCACCAATTTATTTACACAAGTAAATAAATTGGTATTGGTAGTATTTATTTACTAGAAGCACTCTGCGGTTTCACCTGCGTAGTTTCCTTTTAAGGAATCTGTATTAGTATTTTCCCGGAATTAAAAGTATCCTATGTGTTATTCCAAACTACTATCTATCTGTGAAACCCATTCCAACTCGATCTGTAGCGGTATTCCGAGCTGATTGAGGAAAAGATTTCCAAACACCTATTTATTCATATTTCCCCACCTTTGTAAGTCAAACCGGCGTAACAACAGTTATTATTTACACGTAGGCAATTTTGATCGCATAAAAAAACACAGGAATATGTCTAACTTTACGTTTTAGTTAGTTATTCTAGATTGTATTCTATCTCTATACCAAATTTAATCCAAATCAATTCAGTAGTATTTGTACGAAAGTGTAACAAACACACAAACTTTTGCATGTATATACGAGGACGGTGCTCTGATTGCCAATTGATTATACCAATAATAATATAATAAAAAAATGGAGGCGTATTTTTTAAATTTCGATAGAAATTATAATAGATGCAGTGTATGACGAGATGGAGTGCTCTCTATTTTGTATCGTTGAAAGATTACACCTAACAAAGAAAGTGGCCATGCTACCAGTGCCAGACACAAAATACGAACAACACCGTACACGACAAAAGCTGCTAAGCTACCTAAATACACCTACGATACGTCCATACCTACATACTACATAGTACATACATCCAGTCCCTACAAGTCTATTAAACACTGGTAGTGGTAGTTAAGTACAGATAAATTACATTCTATGCTCTATATAGACTTGGATTTTCTCTCAAAAAAACTCTTCAAGAAACTTATAGCTGCGAGTTTAGGACACCGATGAAATATGTAACTTACAGTAACCCTTGTTCAACTATAGTAATAAATATCCATCCTACCCTCTCCGAGCACGGAAACCGAGGGTAGTAAAGTTATGATTTTTCGAGAAAGGTTTATTTAATTTTTAATCTAGGGAAAAGGTAAGCTATTCCCTCGGCGAAATAACCTGTAAAACCTTTTTTTTTATAGTATAGAGTGAGAGTGATAGAGTGTAAGCAATATACAAGCAGTTACACGCAGCTAGCAGAACATGAATAGTCTAAATCATTACCTAGCACTGCACTGCGCTCTGCAACGAGATATATCTATACCCTGTAATTTCACCGGAAACATTGCCCTTCAAACCGAAAGACAGTAATGGTTGCACATTAACGTTAAAGTGACTGTCAAAGCTGTAATACTTCCCCAAGCGTCCTACCACTACCAAAATGTAAGTACAATACATAAACTTTAGTGAAAATCGGCGTCTTCAGCGCTTGTCCAAAGTTTGGTAGCTAGTAGAGGTCAACTAAGACTTACTGCCATAACTCTGTTTTGAATAAGGCTTGGCAGTTCCCCAGGCGTACTCTGCAAAGAGTCCTACCTCTACATAAGACTAAAGGTCACATTGAAGGTTTCGATACAGCGAAGCGGAGAAGTGGCCGTCCGTTCCCGGCAGCGCGGAAGCGTCGATACAAGGCAGGTGGTATATTAGAGAGAGGAGCGTGTCCGAGCGTGTCACCTCTGTCACCTCAGAGTTGGGCACCGCGTACGGGGAGCCGGTGGGGTTGTAGTTGGCCACCGGGCCGGCCACGTCCGCGTACGACACGTTGGGGCACGAGCCCGACTGCGGGTCGTCCACCACCTTCTGCAGGATCATCACGCACGCCTTCTTGTTGTTCTCCTTTTCGCCTGGAACACGGGAAACACACATGTAGCACAATTGGGGTGATGCCCGGCTCAACAATATACCATTCTAAATAGTCCGTCAGGTGACTATGGCAAAATATGGGCACCTTTTTGTTTAACTCAATTATTAAAAATCGACAAACATGTAGATCATGAAACTTTTGGGGTGTGACGTCACCTCTACATAAATATCGTATAAAGACGTGACGTCACTTAGAACTTCAAGGACTATATCTTCGTCATTTTTTGTTTGCGAAGTAGAAGAAGATAAATTACGTACCGATATATTATTTTTTTAATAATCTGACTGACTTATTTTTTTTAGTCACCATGCCTAATAAGAACTAATCACGAAGTAATAAAATAATTCTATTCAGTTTCTATCTGTGTATTGTCAACGTCAGAAACAAGAGGTACGTTCTTTCTTCATCTCCCGAGACAGCAGCAGGCAAGTTGGTCGTCAAAGGCAGTATTCGCGTTAAAAGAAATAAACTTCAATTCAAGACTACACGGTAGATGAAGGCGTCGGAAATATCATCACCGAAATCTATCCAGTGTCCTAGATAATAACTAAACGCGCATAAATTAAAGCTTGCCCAGCAGCTGGCAAGCAAGTGTTTGCTCTGAGCTCTGATGGAGCGACACGTTAATCTAAAAAGACGTAAACTATGAGCTTATTCCACTAATCCTGCTTGTTGAATAAGAAGTGCTATGCCCTCTTTGTACGATCCTGAAAATCTTTACAAAATCACAGATGACAATTTTTTTTTATTTCAAAGTCTTTTAAGCTATATCACAATTGTTCACTAAATTACTATTATTAATTATGGGTGTTTGCCATTGTTATATAGTGCAAAGTACCCGATATTTTAAAGCAGCATTATGGCACCGCGTTCACAGGAAACCCCGTAATAACCGTAGCAAATACTCCGCAATTTATAAAACTAGTTTAACGGAACTTGTCTATTACTATACCGTTTTCACTAACACAACATCTTTTCAAAATTAAGCTTATATTGATCCTATTTGAGCTCAATAATGGATAACGGGGCGGGTCCTGGCATTACATAACCACGTATTTAATCCCCTTACATTAGCGTTGTCTCCATCATTCCGCCCGAGATTATCCTCGTTTATTTGCACGGTCGCCACGTTTTAAGCATCCCCAAACAAAGCGGCAGGAGAGCGCGTGCGTATCTAAACAGTGGAATGTGCCACCCGGGATAAAACTCCCACCTCGTAACAATAACCCTAAACACTCGAACCTAATTGCGGTTTGCATCCTCCGAGCCCGCATTCGTGTAATTACGTGCTATCTAATCGCAGATTTAAATATTGACGTGCTGCCAAAGCGACGACCGAAATGTAGGTCGATGCAGATTTTCTGTAATTACTTGTATCTTTGTAGGGATGCTCTGATGGTACTGTGAGCATCAGCGCACTATGAAATAAACCAATGTCCGTGGTTTGGATTATTAACATTGTATGCAGTAGGGCAGGGTTGCTTAGGGCTTCGGCCACGACCTCGTCGCCCGGACGCCCTGGGTCATGGTAGACTATTAATAAATCAAGTAGTGTTTCTTGCCAAAAAGTAAAGTTTGCATGACCCACATGGAATCTTCAATCATCGTTACTAGGTAGCCAGTTATTTAAAACAAAACATATGTAGTTATCAGTTTTAGAAGAATTGAGAGGGAAACGAATCATGTGTTAGGCATAACAACTCTAATATTTATAGACCTTTTCTTGACGTGATTCGATCCCAGCCATGTATAGCAAGTGTCAACAAAAACAACCGTAGAACGTCTAGTCTACTCGAAAATCTTTACCACCGATGGAGAAGCTCCGTTTCTGAAGTGAAGGTCCAGCTCCTCCCTGTAGCAGACTGTAGAAAGAGCCAGTCTATTTAGTAAACGTCTAACTGTAGAAGGTTCTAGTCATCTTCAGCATCAGCCGCAAGACGTCCACTGCTAAACATAGGTCTCCTCCTAGATTTCTACAACGAACGGTCTTGCGCAACCTGCAACCAGCGGTTTCCAGCGACCTTTGTGAGGTCATCTGTCCATCTAGCTCTAGATCTAGAAGATTCTAGTATACCCGAAGATTCTTACCAACGTTACTGCAGAGATAACACCTTTACGGCTACCGCCCAGCTCTTTGAATAAGCTGTGGAACATAGACTACTAAGATTTGTACACCAGTAAAATTGAACGTTTCGTTTCGAACCTTGGAGATATCTAAACCAAAAACGCTACAGAGGCGCCCAACCGTAGGACGTTCCACCAGCTGTTCAACTGTGGAAGATTAGCGTACTAGAAGGTCCTCAGTCCTTACCCACGACGGTGATGCACCGCTCCTGAAGGGAGAGCTCCTTGGCCTTCTGCGAGATCTGGACGTAGCTGCCGCTCTGCTCCTTAATCTGCTTGATGTAGTTGCCGCCCTTGCCGATGATCATGCCCGCTGTCGAGTTCGGCACCAGGATCTTTACCTGGAAACGCCATAAAAAAACGTTTACTATTTTTCTCATAGCTTCAATTGGAACCCTATGGATCATACGTCGAGAATGATTATGATATATTGATATTAATATTATTTGAAAGGTTTACTTTGGAGTTTTGTAAATGTAGATTAATTTATCTTGAAAAATAACCAATTTCTGCATGCTAGAACTCATCAGGACCTAGTGGTTCTACTAACAACTCCCGAACATTAATGTAGCTCAGTTCCATAAACAATATTTTGTGAAATTTAAAATTTTGACCGTAGTTTCCATGTACATCTTGGAACACTGTAAATTTGTACGTAGAAATCCCCAATTTTTCACAAAACTGATAGATAGACGAAATTACCCAACTAGATCAAACCACAAACACAATCTAAATTTGCCGTATTCAAAATTAACATTGCATAGCTCGGGTCCTAACTCAATGTCAGTTAAAATCTATAACAAATTGCCATATGAAATAAAAGAAATCGATTCTGATGAAAAGTTTATCAAAACGTTAAAAAAATATACTACTTGTAAAAGCTTACTACACAATAGAAGAATACCTTACTGACAAATCAATTATCGAGTAAGTCGATCCGCTCCGCATGCCATTAATTATGACATTAATTATATTGCCACACCCAATCAGGGTCATTATGGGAACTATTTCATACTACTCTATGTTTAAATAACACCATCAAATGTACCATAATGTTAGCAATAAAATGATTGAAAAAAAACAGCTAACATCACAAAAACTCTGCAACGTACGTACACAAATACCAACAGTAAATAAAAATGATATTACATAAATAAATGGCACGAAATAGTTTATTTATTTTTTGCACAGAGATACACCGACCTAAAACGTAAGTTTTAGTCAGGAAAATGTAGGACACTTTGCGTAACTATACCTAAAAACAAGCTAAGGAAAAAAACATTTTACAATTATCCCGAAGTCATTTTAATGGGAAGTTCCGATAAGCTAAAAGTATTCGTCAATTGTTCCGTATTAACATTGAATTAAAGACAATTTTGCTGCGAAATTTGCATAAATCCCCAAACGTTGAATTCGATTTTACTTTTTTTAACTATCGATGACAAATCAGACGTCTACTTTGTAAATTACTGAGATAATGATGTCATTGAGAAGTGACTGTGACCACACCGACACACCCATGGCACCGCGTTGAAATACCTGTCTGTTTTACAAGCGATAATTAGAAACAATTTATTAGTTGTCGAGATTATTTTGTACTAAGTCAAGGAGACAGCCTGTCTGAGATGATATACGGTAATCGTTACGTGTGGACACCGACTAAACTATAAAAATCGTCCCAAAAAGATGTTAAAAGTTTTTGCATTCTGGGCATTATCAGAACATCAGATGATGACTGATGATGATGGCAACATACATGCCCATAACAGCACTGAGTCACGTAGCTATTGGAACATGAAGAGTCAAAATAATTACCTAAGCTGTGCAATGCACTGCGTCAGTCAAGACAAGAAATACATTAAAAAATTTTTTTTATTAATAAATATAATACTACGAGTCTATGGGAACAATGAATTTTACAAGATTTTCCATAACCAAAAAGTGTCGCACCTTTGCCAGTTATTCTACCGCTAAGCAATAATGTGCAAACATCACTGTGTTACGGTTTGAAGGGCAATGTTTCCAGTGAAATTACAGGGCATAGAGATAAAGCATCTTATATCTCTGGGTGACGAGCGCAGTGCAGTACTAGGTAGTGATGTGGACTCTTCACGTCCCAATAGCTGAGTGCCACGGTGCTGGTATGGGCAGGCTTGTTGTTTACCATCAGGCCCGTCTTCAGCTCGTCTCGTTACCCTTTACTACAAAAAAGTACTCCAAAAAGCTAAAGAAAAAAGTGGATAGATGTACCTAGTAAGTAGATATAGGTAAGAGGCACACCAAAGTACCCTGCCGAGCAAAATTTTCAGTTCTAATACATAGTTACAAGAAATCCTAGTTGTTTCGTCATTTTCCGAGTGTGTCAAAGTCACACATAGCCCAGTTGGCATAGCCATTAGCACATTAGTACTGTGTTATTGATATTTGTGTACGACACAATTAGTTCAATGCCGAGTACAGAACTCCTCGGGGGATCAACGGCGAGCGACATTGAGAATGTATAATTACTTATGGTATTTATAGTTTAGGCACGTATTAAAGATTATTGTTTTCATTTACGAGTTACCTTTCGAAGTTACTGATGATGAAGTGATATATGTGATTTTAACCGACTTCGTTTTAGCGACATCGTTTCATGGTTGATGTTCCAAAAACACGAACGAAGAGATTTGACTCCACGTTTGTGATAAGAACGCCTAGGTTGTGGAAAGCGTTGCCTGAGTGGGTTTTCCCCGATGGTTACAATCTTGGTGTCTTCGAATCGAGAGTGAATCGGTTTCTTCTAGGTAAGCAAGCTCCATCGTAGATCGCATCATCGCTTAACATCAGGCGAGATGGCGGTCAAGTGCGAACCTATTACAGTTTATAAAAACTGACTTCGTCGACTCTTCTCTCTTCTCGACGTCTTGCATCGCCGACTGATGAGCGCATACTACGAGTAATATCCGTTTCTAAAGCCAATCATTTTTTGTTTGCTTAAATTTACATGTCGAATACAAATATGAACGACTAGTAATAGATATAACAATGTTGGTTATTCGTTGCTCAATCATGCAGGAATGACTGAACCAATCGGGTTAAAAATGTTAACATATTATAGTATAAATGTCTATATGTAAGGACAATTTTTATCGCGATACAATTTACGGGAACTACGCGGATAAAACCGCAGAGCAACGCTAGTAATTAAAATAAAACGCTTTCTCTCAAGTTCTTCAAGAATAATTCAAATTTAAGGAAAGGAGATTCCTAGAGAACATTTTAAAATTAAGGATGTATTCAAAATGGGTTATAATAGGCCTCATACAATTATCTCCATCCTTCGGTTGTCTAGAAGAGACCGCTTTTAGCGATAAAGCCGCTATTTGCTTTACTAACTTTAAGAATGCACCTATTTGTTTACTTATTTTTTTGGCCCATACAAAGTTTCTATATACTACTTACCTCTTTAATTTTATCAATAGATTATTTACGTCCGTGGTAGATATCAGAATCTAATGAAGAAAAAAATCACATTTATAACAAACTTTAATTACGTAATTTGATTTAATTCATTCATAAATCATGAATTAACTAACTAAGGTCCTCCGAACAAAGGATCCCTAATTAGTAATTATGAGATAGAAAACAAGCCACTTCGAGTGGCATGGCATGGCAATGGCATGAAATGGCATAAATATCTTATTAAGTCCTGAATAATTTGCTTAATGTTGATCAGCTCTCTTTTGCGTTCCCTGTTGTCGACTTGCTGCCTTCTATCAAGAAGCGAATCAAGGCCATAATTCACCCCACTGGGCAAGTGCGGGTTGGCGGAGCACGCATGTCATCGAAAGATATTGGAAAATACCGATTTTCTCATGATGTGTCTTTCACAAGAGACGAGACGCAAACAATGCATCTGATGGTTAGTAACACGGATATGCCATAACAGTTCAGCACGCTACATTTATTTGAATATAAAGGTTTCAAATCTAATATCTGCTAAGCACTGCACCGCGCCCGTCATCCCGAGATTTAAGAGAACCTATCTCTTCACTACGATATACGGAAGACGGCAGGCAGTGGATGGAGATATAGCTGAGAATAGGGCTGAGTGGCGAGCCATGGGAGAGGCCTATGTCCAGCAGTGGACTAAGATAGGCTGATGATCTCTTTACTCTGTACTTTCTCTAGAAACATTGCATTTCAACTGTTTCACCTTAACCGCTGGACGGTAGAATAACTGGCAAAGATACTTCCTCAGCGTACTCTGCAAAGAGTCCTCCTACCCAGGCACGGTCCCAGATTGGGGGGGGTCACCAGTAGAAATACAATAAATCGAGTAAAAAATACTTTACTATAAGATAAAATCTTGGGGTGCTGCTAGTAAAGCTCGTAGTAGTACTAGTACCCGCGTAGCTCCCGTTCTAGTTGTTTTCCCGCGTCAAACAAAATAGTCTATGTACTATTAGATATTTAAATTTTTATTTTAACGTATTCAATTTTTGGGGGGTCATGTCCTGTGGGAGGTCACAGGGGACATGACCCCCCTCGGACCGCGCATGCTCCTACCACTAAAGTTTTCCATTCGTAACATTATGAAAATGCTGGCAACATTACCGAGTCGAAAGACAAAGACAACTTAATACAGTTTGGTTCGTTTCAGATAACCAGAACCAAATTAAAAATTAATATTGCCTCGGCAAAGGGAATAAATTGTGAGGGTGGCCTTTACTTCCCTAACAGGCAAATGAGGTCCTGCCCTACTAACCCCCAACTAAATCGGCTTTGGTTTTGATATCTACGTCTCTATAATTTCAAGCAAAAAGAAAAGACAAAGTAATATCAAAGCTAAATATTACATTGACTAAATTTAGTAACAGCTGAATTCAGTGAAGTGTAATTGCATTCAGTAAGTTCAGAATTACTAAATTCAGAAGCCGGGATTGCTTGCTTATTTTTTTAATTTTTTTAACTAGAATAGGTTCGCACTTGACCACCATCTCGCCTGATGTTAAGCGATGATGCGGTCTACGATGGAGCGTGCTTACCTAGAAGAAACCGATTCACTCTCGATTTGAAGACACCAAGATTGTAACCATCGGGGAAAACCCACTCAGGCAACGCATTCCACAACCTAGACGTTCTTATCACAAATGTGGAGTCAAATCGCTTCGTTCGTGTTTTTGGAACATCAACCATGAAACGATGTCGCCCTTTTGTGGAACGAGAAGTCCGATAGAAGAAAGGGCAAGGTGGAATTAGATCATGCAGATCAGTTGCACACTCTCCGAAGTGTATCCGATAAAATACCGATAAGCTAGCAATTTTGCGGCGATGATCAAGACTTTGAAGTCTTTTACGCACAAGAGTGTCATTGCCTATGAGTCTTTTGACGCGTCTCTCAATCGATTCCAGAGTCTCCAGCCTATACTTAGCCGATCCATCCCAAAGGTGCGAACAGTACTCCATACAGGAGCGAATCTAACTATATAACTTGCTTAGTTGTTAGTAATGATCTTGAGTAATAATTTAAAAACTATGTCTTTTTTTTTGCTAAATTAATGGCTTAACTTACGTATTGGCTTGACTGTGAGTATGTTAAGTAGCTATGACATAAATAAATAAATAAATGCTTGCTTCTGAATTTAGTCACAAAATTTAGCCAAATTTATTTTAGTTATACATTGCTGTGGTCGTGCACTTTTCGTTAGGCGGTACCTCGGACGGCGGACCCTCTGTAATGACTCGTCTCGTCATTATCAGTTCACTGACTGGCCTTGTGGTTTAGTGGGTAGTAACTCTGCCTGCGATGCCGAGGGTTGTAGGTTCGATCCGCACCCAGTGCAAATATTTGTGTGATGTGTCTGGGTGTTTCATGTTTAATAAGTATGTATTTACAACTATATAAGTATTATATCAGCTATCTGGTCGCCATAGTACAAGCTTTGCTTAGTTTGAGGTCAGATGGTGTTGTGTGTGAATTATCCACCAATATTTATTTCTTTATTTATTCAGCCTTGCTCCCATTTAAATAGGTCATTCCGCTTTCCTGGACTCTGATCGTAGACGACTAATGTCTAATTAATAATTCTGATTAATACGTTCATTTGTTTGGTGATGGAGTGACGAAGTATTCGAATAACTGACTGAAATTCTGCTCCGCTCGGTTCACTGCTCAAAGAAGCCGCGGTGGTCTAACCAATGGTTTGAAGGGAAATGTTTTCAGTCAAATTGCAGGGCATAGAGATAAAACATTTTAGTATTAAAATTAACGTGGTTGTTACACATATTTAATTGGATAACGGGACACTCACGTATATACGGTCGGTTGATCCGACTCGAGTTTCGGCCGCGTCCGGCGGCCGAAACGGGCCGCCGTCGCGCGCGTGCATTCTCCTTGGAAAAGGCCGCCGGACGAAACTCGAGTCGGATTGACCGACCGTGCCCTGTTGTCCAATTAAATCTATACTATAAAGCTGAGTGTCTAGGATCCGTTATCCAATGAAATATTAATATGATGTCCAATCGAGGAACCACGTTAATTTTAATACTAAAAATGTTTTATCTCTATGCCCTGCAATTTGACTGGAAACATTTCCCTTCAAACCATTGGTTAGACCACCGCGGCTTCTTTGAGCAGTGAACCGCGCGGAGCAGAATTTCAGTCAGTCCAACCGTATATACGTGAGTGTCCCGTTATCCAATTAAATATGAGATAAAACATGTCTGGGTGACGAGCACAGTGCAGTACTAGGTATTGATTTGGACTTGTTCCAATAGCTGCGTGTCACTGTGCTGTTATGGGCAGGTACGTTGCTTACCATCAGGTACTTATACTGCTCATCTCGTCACTCGATGCTACAGAAAAAACACTAGTCCTAGAAACATACGATTCACAATCGTGATTAAATTGTTTATCAACAACTATCAAATAAAACCTACGACCGGTCGAGTCTCGCATGCATTGCAAGTGTAATGGATTATGGCCTTGACTCTCTGCTCGCGAGAGAAGGCACCGAGTCTTAGGAATGGAAACAATTAGTGGGCCGCTAATACTACGCTGTATCTGGGACGCAACTTCACTAGGTGTTTATGGCCAATCAAAAATAAACTTATGTGCTGTATTTGAAATAAGGAACCTGTGCATCCCATAAATGATTGAAATCCGAAAAACCATTATTCAATCCAGACTGCAATGTAACGGCATGCATATTGCATTATGCACATCAGTTTCCCTAATCGCACGTCCTTATCTGAAGCATATCGTGACAATCCATCGTGTAGTATCAACATACTCACACACGCAGCACGTCCAATGTTATATGGACTTTGTAACACGTCGCTGCTACCTCGGTAATCGACTACCACTTTATTTTCGCATCGTTAGTTCAAGTTTCGATCACAGAAGATATAAGTTTGTGGACACACACGAACTAATCACGTCTCTATATTACACAACACATGCGCATTTATGTATATTATTATCACACACACAGTTGTAGATATATCGGCGACCTTGTAGAGTCTTTATTAACACTTACAAGTATTATGGATCTACTAATATGCCATAGACTTAGGAAAACTAGATGGAGTAATGAAGATGTAGTGGTATAATGAAGAGTTAAAAAAAAAAGATTAATAACATCAATCAATCACATTGTTAAGACTTTAAAATAGATGGACTTTTGGATGAAAGGTTTTAAATTAGGTTGTATGTTTTTTTGTTTGTATGTATATAGACGATAGCTCCAATAATTGTGAATCGATTTTCATGATTATTTTTGTTTGGTAGAAAAGAGTTCAGAGGGGGTCATATATTTTTTATCGAAATCGGTGAGTCGATTTTTTAAATATCAACAAAAAATTAAAATTTGCGTAAAATTATTTGGACTACGCGACGTAGTCATAGTTTCGTTCAGTTTAGTTCATTATTTTTTATTATCTTTATACCTTTATTTTCTACGCATCATCATCACATGAAAACGTTAGTCATGAAATGTGTTCTTCACGAGAAATTTATGTATTTTCACACATAGAGTGGAATCAGTAATATTGGTGTGCCAATGTAGTACAAAATCTCACTACTGACGTTTACCGCGAATTGGCGTGGTCTACCGCTCCGCGTCGTCTGTGGCTAACGTGTGTACATCGTAGATCGGTATGCATATTGATTTGCGTACCGAAGCGAGGAATTTGAGGTGAAGGCGATGGTTTACACGGACCACACCGACACGTCGGCACATCGGCACATTGGCACTCCATCGCGCGCGGTATTTCTACGCGGAACACTCACGCAAAACATACAACAACATTTTTTAGAAAGTACAAGGCCAACTGCTTACAAATTACTTTAAATTAGCTTAGAACAAACTCGAAAACGTCATAGTTCATATGGTCTTATTTGATCTCTTCAATTATATTCGAAAACATAGTAGTTCCCCGACAAACAGCTTTCCTCACGATGTTTTCCTTCACTCTAAGTTTCTAAGTTTGCGTTATCACGCACGTGATTAGCAAAAGACAATGGTCGCATGGGATTCAAACTAGGGACTAGGGGCTCCGGATCGGTCGTCGCCGTTCTCAAGACCAGACCAGCCGTAACTTCCATTAGTTAGAAGTAAATATACATACATTAGTGAACCAAAATAACACACAATTATGTTGTCGACGTTAATTACGTATCCAAGAGCAGCAGTTAAGACCCGAATACGCGTCTTAATTTGAAAAAAGTTATCACGGAAGCGAATAAGTATAACGTACCTAAACTTGGTCCGAGCGTGACGATTGAAAAAGTGGTAGACCTTACATTGTAGATCTAATTATAATAAACAGAGTACGAGTACTTGAAATCACGATTATGACAGACGAGATATATGGCAATGTGTTCGATAAGATAACGTAGAATATTGCATCTAACGCGCTGGGCGTCTTATCTATTTACACTGGACTGGAAGACTGTCTTAAAATCTAGAGTACATTAGTTTCATCTAGGTTATCGTGCTCTCTCGCAAGGACATAGAGTCAAGGCCATAATCTACCAAGCTAACCAATCCGGATTGGCAGACACGTCGAATTTCGTCGAATAATATCTTATTGCAATAAAGACATTATACTCGTATAATGCTTGACAGTTTTCTGTACAATAATTATTGTAATACAGTAAAGTAGTAGTTTCAAACTTTGAAAATGTATACAATTTGTATGCTCTTTCTTTTGTTTTTATTTTTTATTAATTGACGTGTAAATTGTACATTTATGAATAAAGTACTTTGACTTTGACTTCAAAATACAGCGGCATTCCAACTTACGATATCACCATTGTGAACTCGTGATGTCCGAGTCACTGCGGCCACCACGGCTTGCTTTATATTGCTGTCAGTTTATTTTCGGTCGAAGATAAAGAAACTGCAATGTGCAATACATTGCTATTTTATATAGGTGTCAGTGGCGTTGGCAACTACGCTACCGTTATCCTATCTTGCAGGCGCGTTCCTAAGGTAAGCCCCGGTTACAGTGACATAACCCAAACTTTCAAGCAGCGACCGCGCCTGCTATCTTGTTGCCGTAAACTTATGATTTATCGGAATATCTAACTATAATCTAACTGTGTCAGGTCTACTCGCGCTCCTCAGGAATATCACAAAACTGTTTGTCTTCCACGAATTCGATTACAAGTTAGTTGTAATTAGTAACGGAGTTCCCGTGTTTGTGTTGGACGCTGCGAACTTCGCGCGCTTAACGCTTCTTGGATAAAATAACACTTTTACGAATTTCGGTTGAAATTCGAGGAAGTTATGTCAATGATGTTATCAGAGCAGCTTCCACTGCCGTATTAATTCAAGCGTTACACATTTTCAGGATGAAAATAGCCTGTGTAGCGTAACGGTAACTCAGGGGTGCGTTCAAGTTTTAGGTACGTAAGGAAATTTTTAAAGATTTTATAATAAAGTTTTATTTTGACGTGACAACGTCTTATAAATTGGTTTGCCGGGTGATACTTCAAGAAACTGCGTTACGCTCCGCTCACGTTATGCGCTCACAACGAGAGCGAGTGAGAGGCACGCGTCCCTTCCACTCGGGCATGGTTAGCCCGCCTAAGACTCCTAAGAGCGAGAGAGACAGACATAAAAAGTGAAAGGCACGCGTCCCTTCCGTAAAATTATTTTACCACTCAAAGTCGTTGTCACGTAAAACTTTCGCCCGTATACCGACTTTACAGGCATCCAATTTTTTTTTTTAGTTTAATGAACGTTCCCGTAACAGCTGATACAATTAAATATTTCGTACTTTCGTCTTGCAGATCCTGTAATTAAGGATCATAATCCGATATCCAATCACTATTCCGGAGTACATCATTTTTTAATGAATTCCGGGAATCGTTAAGGTTGGACCAGGAGCTAACGGTAACCGCGGTAATTGGTCGAGCGTCTCGTTAGCGCTGAAACATTCTGACGTCACAACCCAGTTCCTCTCGCAGTAAGTATTATAATTAGAAGCAGTAACGAGAGTCCCCCAGGCGAGGGCGAGGGAACGAAGCCGCCCTGAAACTAATACTACTCGCCCTACAAGTTTGCGTCACACAAGGTATCCCAGAAAGGGTGCCTAATGCCTAACCCGGCACTAATAAGTTACGGCTGGTCTAACGAGTGCCAATGCAAAGCGTTCCTGTTCCACGCGCACCACTGTATGTTCGAAGTCATGCGCGTAATGCCGCTAACTTTAAAACGGTGAAGGAAATACATCGTGAGGAAACATGATTGTCGGAGAAGATTTAGCTCGTCAAAGACAAATGAAGTCTCCCAATCTGCCACTATGGTCCAAACTTCTACTTGGTTAGGGGGGACCTGCGTTCCAGTAGTGGGGGCTCTATAGTTCGAGGGACGCTTAAATCTATTATTTTTTATTATTGTTATTATATATAATTAGAAATATATAAAATTAGAAGATATGGCGCTCAAACGTCAGCCGAGGACTGATTTTATTTACTACTAGATGTCCGCCCCGGCGTTGCCCGTGGTACATTATATAGTACTCATCAGGATCCCGTACATATACAACGGTGAAAAAACGACTGAAATCGGTTCAGTCATTCCTGAGAATATCGCTTTCAAACAAAACACCTCTTCAGCTACCTGCTACGCCACCTGTCGGAAATTGGTTGTACCAACTCAGATTTAGAAAAAAAATTGATTAGCAAAGGTTTTATATTCAAGAGGTATGTAATCTGTGATATTCAATGACGCAATCTTAGACACATGCTGTCATGTGTCATGTCAAAGCACAAAACGTACGAAAACTCTCAATAAGGAATATTTTTTCCCGATTTTGTTACATTCTTGATTCATGCTGCGCTTCTATTAATAGTAGCGTTATTTTCTATAGCCTTCCTCGATAAATGAACTATCCAATAGAAAAAAAAAGTCAAGTCGGTATACGGGCGAAAGTTTTACGTGACAACGACTTTGAGTGGTAAAATAATTTTACGGAAGGGACGCGTGCCTTTCACTTTTTATGTCTGTCTCTCTCGCTCTTAGGCGGGCTAACCATGCCCGAGTGGAAGGGACGCGTGCCTCTCACTCGCTCTCGTTGTGAGCGCATAACGTGAGCGGAGCGTAACGAAGTTTCTTGAAGTGTCACCCGGCAAACCAATTTATAAGACATTGTCACGTCAAAAGGATCTTTCAATCCGGACCAGTACTTCCCGAGATCCTAGCGTTCAAACAAACAAACAAACTCTTCAGCTTTATAATATTAGTATAGATTTAAAAGTTCGTTTAAATTAGCGAGTATAGTGACAGTCTTCCTGTTCGGTGAGCCCTGCGCAACCCTGGCCAAGTTTGCCGTGCGAATTCAGCTCCAAGTTTCCTAAAGAAACCTTACATTTGTGTAGAAGGTTAAGGAGAAATAACATCTCAACGTGCGGACGAGTATTATTGAAAGTTTCTTATTGTGTTACTACTCGCAGCGCCCCGAGGTTTTACCCGCGTATTTTTTTTATAAATGAAGAGTGACGAGACGAGCAGGGCATGTGCCTGATGGTAAGCAACATGTCTGCCACATAACAGCAGTGACACGCAGCTATTGGAACATGAAGGAGTGCAAATCATTACCTAGCCACTGCACCGCGCTCGTCACCCAGAGATCTAAGATGTTATATCTCTAAGCTCTGTAATTTCATTGGAAACATTGAATTAAATTGAGTATTTCCCGCTCCCGTTGTATTCCTGTAGCTTATATGCTACAATGTGTTCTAAATTTCAACCCTATCCGATCAGCCGTTCCAATATAAATGTGTACATACAAAAGATATTATTGTTTATGTAACATCGCGAACTTGGTCGTTGAGTGTGGGCGGAATTCAGGTATACAGGTGAGGTAAATTTTGAGTTTAGCTAAGCCATAGTTCGGTAGGCACAAAAGACCAACTGAGACTAACAAACTGCTATTGGCCTTTTTATAAAAAAAAACTTAGCGACAGCGATAATTTTCCGTATTAGTGAAATACCTAGATTCCAACATAGGAAGCAATACTTCCAGAACGTATGTAGCATAAGCAGCACACATGTTCCCAATGTTGGGACTCGGGAGTTTTACTCACAGGGAGAGAAAGAGTCAGGTCATAATTCACCACGCTGGCCAAATGTGGGTTGGAGGATGACACATGACCTCAATAGATTCTAGGAACATGTCGGTTTCCTCACTATATTTTAATGTACCGTTTTTCCACACGCAAAGGGTAAATACGGGACCCTATTACTGAGACTTCGCTGTCCGTCCGTCCGTCTGACACCAGGCTTTATGTATCTCAAGAACGGTAATAGCTAGACAGTCTAAAATTTTCACAGATGACGTTTTTATATTACTACAACAAATACAAAAAAAAAATTAAGGGGTATCTAAGGACTATACAAGCCGTAACTTAATTCTTAACTAACTTGTTCACTTTAATTTTCTGTATTACTCAAATACCTAGACTCAAACGAACGGCCGTCCCTCCCAAAACTTACGTAATCTCAATCAATTACAATTCTTCAGAAACCAGCGCAAATAACCGGGCAGCGAGTCGTTCGCACCAATTAAGTTCCAGCAAGCCTTTTCGGCAATTACTGGGGGCCGTCAAAAACACAATACCGAATTACAATGAGGACCGCCCCGACCCACTGCGCCACTTCCACTGGATACTGTGTGCGGGGGCAGGGGTAGCTAACTGGGGGTTAGCTAACTCGACAGCCCTTACACCCCTTGTGGCCTAGGGTCACAGGAGGGCTTTCAGTTTTATGGCCCTAGCCCACAAGCGCCTAAATCGTCTTCATTGTCCGAAATTTCGGCCGACCTACGCTTATAAAACAACTCGCTGACTGGGTAAACTTTTGTTCTTAGGGGTTTCCAACAGGCGACTTGTCGTAAAATTGCAGTCCATTTCGACTAAAAACTATTCAAGATAGCATATTTTTATCTTCTTATAATCGATACAAAACCAAACATAAAGATATTTGTCTTCAAAACAGTTGTGTTATGAAGGGACATAGAAATTCGAACACAATGAATTTAGCAGTAAATTTATATTTAGGCATTAATGTCAAGGACTTAAAATGAGGAAAATCATATACACCTATCGAAACTAACATAATGTTCACCACTATACAGACGTTTCATAAAACACCCATAAAAACTCGCAATAAAATCGTCCACAAAAGAGCACAGTAATGACCAGTTCGCGAAAGGATGCCCACTATTTTAGAAGCCCTACAACTCTATTATTTGTCGATTTGGGTCAAACCACCGCCTACTGGCCGTTAGGTAAGTGGTAAGTACTTTCCGACTACTTCAGTGTTAGAGTCCGTGCAACTGAAGCCAAAATTATCGAACTTGTTCACTTAAGCAACGGGTTTAATTTCATGATTGTGGAATACGATAGCCTAGGGGGTAAATCAGCTATTTTTGTAGGGGTAACAAAGGACCTATTAGTAAAGGCCGATTGTAACACTAGTTTTAATGTTTTTCTTATACTGTATTGTTTTGTTTCAGTGTGTACAATAAAGAGTATCTATCTATTCATTAGGATTGTTGAATGAAAAATACAAAAAAAAAAAGTTATAGAGTAGCCGTTCGTCGGTTCGCCATGTTGCAAGCGTGCGCCGAGTTGAGGGATGCGGATGAGGTGGGGTAAAATGAGTATGCCTTATAACTCTCAGGGATATGGAATAAGTCGGGAACCACGCCGATAGCGACATAATCATCGACGGTCATAAGTGGTACGGAGTTTAGATCAGTTCCCATAGGATAAGGATAATAATGGTGAACATTTCTTACACAACACCATCTATAAAATTACAGGGAATAGAGACGGATCATCTTATATATCTGGGTGACGAGCGCAGTGCAGTGCCAGATAATGATTTGTACTGTTCATGTACCAATAGCTGCGTATCACTGTGCGATAGGCCGACGTGTTGCTCACCATCAGGCACAAGTCCTGTTTGTCTTATCACTCTATGCTAATATAGCTCCAAACTAAGCAAAGCTTGTAATGTGGGAGCCAGATAACACAGAGCAGCCCTAGCGCAGTGGGCGGGAGGGGTCCGGGCGGCACGCTATTTGCATGGAAATCAACACTTTACAAAATCCCAGAGCTGGCCAACGATTTCGTATGTTCACAGTCGGGCTGCGCTCCGTTTCCGCCGCGACCACCCTCCGCCGAACTTCGCTTACTTTAGTTATTGTTATCGTCGTGGAGTGGGGAATTGCAAACGGAATTGTTTTATCATGTCCGTAATAGAGTTTTTTATAGGTTTTGTGGGTAAATAAAGGGGAGGGTCCGCGGAGATACCAGAAAAGAAAACTACTTCAAATGTCAAGTCGGTTCGTCGAGTTTCATGTCGCTATGCATTATGTATAGACCCGGTGCTCTCGTAAGGTGGCTCTGAAGGGAACGCTTGTTGATATTGCTGACAGTTCATTCCAGTAGCAATGGTGCGTTGAACTCACGTTCGAAAACAAGATTTCCTTACTTTACTACTAGATCTATGTTGTATGAAAAATTACCACCAAAATCTGTTAATTTATAATTATCTAGAGCAACAAATGAATACTCGTAATAAATATTGGCCCACGTTCCTGAAAAAACAGTAACAATCCCCAAACTAAGCAAAGCTTTTATCTACTGCGGAAGCCAGCAATGTAGCTGATTTAATATTTATATGTTTGGAAACACATACGAGTATTCTGATACTATTTGAAGGGTTTAAATGTCCTGGAAGGTAATCCAACCAAAGTCTGCGAGCTGCGAGTAGAGTAATCTATGAACTAAGCCACGGAGCTAGTCAAGGAATCCATTAAACCATTCTATAGGTTATTGTGAGCAAATTTATCTAGTTCCAAGTAACGGTGATGTGACGTAAACTTGAATTATAAAGTGAGTCATTACGAGTGAGACATACTATTTCTAAGTTTATATACTAGCAATACCCCACGGTTTCACTAGTATAGTCCCGATCCTGTTATTTTCCCAGGATACAAATTACCCTATGTTCTTTCCAGACTATCAATCAATGTACTAAATTGCATCCAAAACTCTTCAGTAGTTTCTACGTGAAAGATTAACAAACATATCAGCAAACTTTCGCGCTTATATTAGTAAGGAAGTAAGGATAACGTCTCGAGGAGTCGATAACGGCTTATCAACGGCCGCCGGCGTCTTCCGCCGCACCGGCGCGGCGCGGGCGCACCGCTCGCGCTGTCCGCAGATCATTGTTTAGGAATTTCAACATTTTATTAAAATTTTCCGAAACAATTGAACTGGTGTTTGCTTAAAATTTACACACTTGTAGACTTTGTGTACGTTATGCAAAACGTTAAGCGACACAACTTAACTTTAGATGTACATACGAGTACGGGACATACGGCAGTTGTACTATGAGAGTTTATACTGCCTACTGAAAGTTGAGCTAGCGCAAAACGCACAGGGCTATTAACCTAAACATCTAACTATACTTAAGGCACATGTGTGTTGTAAATATTTACCGATATTGATGCGTTATTTTTGACGTGACAACGTCTTATAAATTGGTTTGCCGGGTGACACTTCAAGAAACTGCGTTACGCTCCGCTCACGTTATGCGCTCACAACGAGAGCGAGTGAGAGGCACGCGTCCCTTCCACTCGGGCATGGTTAGCCCGCCTAAGAGCGAGAGAGACAGACATAAAAAGTGAAAGGCACGCGTCCCTTCCGTAAAATTATTTTACCATTCAAAGTCGTTGTCACGTAAAACTTTCGCCCGTATACCGTACCGACTTTACAGGCAACCAATTCTTTGTTTAACTACGATGATCGTGGTTATTTTCTATAATGTGTAAATAAATCCCTAGCACTGGTAACAAAGTCAATTCGTGTGGTGACCAAGGAAGTAGGGCTGCAATCGTTTAAACATACAACAACAACGGACACAAATTCCGAACCCAGGATAGTCCTTCAAAATCGGCATATCTCAGGAGCCGTAGTTAAAAACTATCAAAGACGATAAAATCAAAAGAAGGAGATCCGGACCGATGACTCCCCCACAGCGGAGGCTCGTGCCCCGTAGGTATATTGTAAGAGAAAGAGTGTAACCTGCTTGTCCCTGTCTTGTGGCATCTTGGTGTCGACGCCCTCGGGGAAGGGCTTCACCAGCTCCGGCTTCTCCTTGATCTTCTCCATGATGAAGTCCAGCACCACCATGATGCCCTCCACCGACCCCGTGATGAGGCACGCGCGCTCCGTCGTACCTGTGGCCAATACAGACAACTGTTAGAAAGATACTCGTACCATATATGAAATAGTTAGGACCAGTTTGTTTTATCCGCCCACTTTTTTTAGGGACCTATGACACTTGGTCTCAAGCTGCCTACCGATTTATACACCCAATGCAGACTGCTGAGCTTGGAAGCCTTGTCTCACGAAAAGAGAATATTAATAACACTATCGTATTAATCCAGAGTCCCCACTGCTGGGGCACAGGTCTTCGCCACATGGGTGTAGGCAACAGTCCACCACGATTGCCAAGTTAGATTTACTGTTTAAAGTAAATCCTACTAATTGCGACCGTTTGTTTGAATGGGCTGGTTATAAGAAAGTTTATTACATTTTCTTCTAGAAGTAGTGAATGGATCAGGATGAAATTTGATAAAATGCCAGGTATCATGTATTCCGACACAAGGTGATCAATGAGTAAAACACGTATATTTTCTAGTTTAAGTTGGGTTTCCGAGACTAGCTGCGATACTGCGTACGTACATTAAGATAATATTATACCGGTGTGCTTAGTGTTTTATTTACTGATTAGTTAATATCATCGCAGGCCAATACACGCGGCGATTGAAATATACTGGCTTTAACTCGAGCCATTCTCTCATTATGAGAGAAAGCCCCGAGTCCCAGCAGTAGGAACATAAAGCAGGCTAAGGTTGTTTATTTTACTTGTATTTTAAATAATTGTCTGTTGTTTCAAACTACTATAATGTTGTTTGTGAATGAGAAAGGATCTTTCCGAAAAATACAATTTTTTAAATTTCATACAATCCTTCGAGTTTCTAACATTATTTAATATTTTTTTTGGTGATTGAAAATCTCGAACCTCCAGATTCGAGGCATTGTTTTACTTAACTTCAAACTAAGCGAGACCTTATGCTAATTCATTATTTCACACGACATACTTTGTTGAAAGGTCAATTTATTCGTTTGTAATAAGGTATATCAAGATTAAAGCATTTGCATTACAAATTAAACACGTGGGAAATAAAAATATTCATATGAGCATATTTTTTTTTCTATATTGCGAAATTATATTATATTATACACTGACATTACCTATCTATGAAATGTATCACGTTTACCAATTAAGTTCTTTGAAGTTAAACTTCAAAAGGCTTAGTTACGATTTCGTAATCAGAAAAGTTTTAAGTAAAGTCGTGCGTGGCGTTCAAATAGATCAAACAATTTGTATGTTACTTTAAAATGTAATATTTATGGGCTGACCACAACCTCGCTAGATGGTAAGCAATGATGGAGTCTATAATATAACGCATGCTGACCCAGTAGACACTTACTCACTCTGACTCACATCTAGTATATCAGCATTCAGCATATTATTAGAATGTAAGTATTTACGATTACATATACAGTGTTATATCAACGGTCTGGATTCTGCAAGCTTTGCTTTGTTTGGGGCTAGAAACTGGTGTGTTTGGGGCGTACGAAAAATATCGACGATATTAATTAATTTGTTACTCTAGATGCTTTAGATCAGCCATACTCAATCTTATTTTATAGGGGCCACAAACACGTTTCAGGCAAGGCGTCGAGGGTCGCAAGCGCTAATACAATTATTGAAACGTAATTCCAAGTAACCTACTTTATTTATGAACAAAATAAGTTTTAAGAATAATAATTACTATTCTCCCATTGTATGATGAGCGCAAAATTAAAAAAAATTCAGATGGCCCAATAACAAAGGACAAGCGGGCCGCAGGTTGAGTACAGACGTTTTAGACCTACTAGTATAGTGTCATTGATCTGTATATCTATCAAACTACCAGACATAATATTGCTTGGTGGGAAAGAAAAAACGAGTCAAAGCGAAATACACTACCAATACCATAGTTAATACGTCAGAGAAACACCATCCGACATAATAGGGTAATTCGCAGTCAAAATCGCCGAAATAAAAGGAAGCGTTAAAGTACGCCAGCAGGCGAGGCCGGGTGTGCGTAAATAAGAATGCCATAACAGAAATGGGAAACATTTAGTGTAAATTCCGTTGCGGGCCGGCGCGAACCGGGACCCTTCTATAAAACAAACTGAATATTGCGTTCCGGGCCTCGGACGGCGCGTACTTGGTGCCGGAATGTACTGGGTGCACACTCACCGTGCTTCATACGAGACTGTTACATTGTTACTTACATTTAACAGAGAATATTTTTTTTTTAAGTGACGAGACGAGCAGGTAATGTGCCTGATGGTAAGCAACATACCTGCCACATGCAACAGCACAGTGACACGCAGCTATTCGAACATGAAGAGTCCAAATCATTACCTAGCACTGCACTGCGCTCGTCACCTAGAGATCTAAGATGTTATATCTCTAAGCCCTGTAATTTCTCTGGAATCATTGCCCTTCAAACCGGAATGTTTGCACATTACTGCTTGCTAATATACCACTCATAAGCTACAGCTGGTCTAGTCGGGAGAACGGCCAATCCGGAGTTCCGGGTTCAAACCCCACACGCACCACTGTCCATTCGAAGTCATGTGTGTAATGCCGCTAGCTTAAAACGGCGAAGGAAAACATCGTGAGGAAACCGACATGTACCCTAGAACCTTTCGAAGTCATGTGTCATCCACCAACCTGCAGGGGGAACATTTACTAAGCTGTTGATGATTTAGGTGAACCACTCACGTCTTTGTAGTCAATTTTGAAACAGAATATACTACTAATACTATAAATGCGTAAGTTTGAAGTTGTGGTGCCACCACCAGCGTGGTGGACTATGGTCTTGACTCTCACGTGAAATTAACGGGAAAGGGCACTACGCGGGTGAAACCGCGGGGCATAGCTAGTGATGATATAATTCGCCTAGATTCAAATCGAGACTGAAGCTACTGTATTTAAACAGTAGGTCTACTACGAAGTCCTATAAACGATATATCGGGCGAAGTTATGGACGTTTTATGCCACGAAACGCAATCGGTCGGTAGATCTGATCGGGCGTTTCGTTCATCCCGACCGACACTGATTTGACAGTTTTTGTGTCATCAACCGACCGATTGTGTTTCGTGGTTTAAGCCGTCCATAACTTCGGCCGATATATCGTTTATCAGACTTCGTAGTAGACCTGCAGACTTCATCTCAGACCATCGTGTTGGAGCATCAGACGAGAGACGAGAAAAACAAGCAAGTTAGACGATAACCTGACAAGCCTATAATAGTAGCGCTCAACCACTCTATCTAGAAAAATCTAGAACAATTAAAATCCAAATCACTGTCCGTTCATGGCACCTAAAGATGTGGCACAGAAAGATTATTTTAGATAGATAGACACTCTTTATTGCGACAGAAACAAATTAAAATATTACAAATAAACACTTAATTAACTAGTGCCACAAGTGGCGGCAGTTATTGCGGAGAGCAATATCTTCCAGGCAACCAGGATAAAGGAAAATAGCCTACTTATACTCGTAGGCGGGGTAAGCGACATTAATTTAATAATACTACTACATATTTATAACTATACAAAATAATAAATATTAACCTATTTTGTTGTTATTTTAAGGAATACATCGTCCTTCCAAGCGCAATTCTGTTTGGTTGAACTGTTACAATTACTTCTTGACGCGAAAGTAACGGGCACCCGTGCGATACCCCCCCCTCCCCCCTGGGGGACGTCTCACAGTTTTTCGTACAAAATATATGGAACTTACAAATGAAGAAGATGGCACAAAAAAAACAAAAGAACGAGACAATGGGGGAACGATAGTAAGAGCAGAATTTATTTATTTTGCAATATATGACGGGTCAGCCAGTGGTCGATAAATCAGCAAAACGCCAATATTAGGAAACTGTTTGGCTCACTAAAATTGTTTTGTGTTTGTGTTTTGCATCATCCATAGCCTTCTCTTTACCAGTATTTTTTTAATAAGATAATTAGATGACGTTGCGTACTACCTCGCTGTCTTATAGACAGTGTGTTTAGTAGAGGTAAAGTTGACAAAAAATAAACAATTTATAGTCGAGTACCGGAGCTAAATGTAAATGAAGTCGGGTTTTGTTTTCTCGGAGTAAATTAAATTATTATATTAGTTTACCGCTATTCTCTCGTTCTTTTGGTTTTTATTTAATTTGCCATCCGCAACGTACAATGTAGTAAAATAGTGAAATAGTAATGCTATATCTGGTGTGCTCAGTAAAACGTTTCTGCCTATCTATTAATCTAGAGGAATGCAGAGGTGTCACACAGACGGACAATAATTCAGGGGATCGCGACGGCAGGTTCAAAGGAGCGCAGTTTGATCGCTTCAGCGAGCCGTCACTCTCCGAGCGACCTTCCGCGCCCGCGCTGTGTCTCTCCGATCACGATACCATCACAGCTCAGGGGCTGTATTCACCGTAACCAAGTAACAGCAAAACGCAAACAGACAAACACATCAATCAATTGATAATTGATGGATCATTAGGATCATGTCGCTGGTTATGGTTTTTTGGTTTCTAGTCATTAAAAATACAGCCTCAAAGTTTCTAACTCCTTGCCGATATTTTTTCGACAAAATAACAACAGTATTTAATTGCAAATCGTACCAGAATTAAAGAACATCATTTGATTTGGATATGACTCATGCTGTTTTCAAAATAGGACGCAATGCGCTAGTTGCACTAATTACGCGATATGTAACGTGGTTATACTCGTGTTATGAACGAGTATGATAGCTCATCGATGTCAGAGCGCACAGCGTTTATCGAGCGCACACTGCGGACATTACTGGTATGTGGTATCAATGCGCGAATGACAGCTCACTGTTACTGGATTCATCAGATGTACGCAGCGCTGTGCGAGTATTTTATGTGACGTAGATGCTACCATTTCCGCAGAGAATGCAATTTCCGCAACGGAGCAATGTTCCACGCGTGTGTTGCCAGGGAACGGCCCGGCTCCGCATCTTTATCTGAGCGCTGCGTGACGATGTCCTATTCATTGGCCGGGAGCGTGCCGGCGCCGCGGGCCCGGGCCCGGTCGATACTCCCCAATCTGTGCCCTCACTGAGAACTTTGACGGTTAACGATACGAAATTTCGTTTCCTTTGGTTGTGTAGAGTTTACGACACTGCTGCTGTTTCCTAAAGAAACATAATATGTTGAGAAACGTGTGCAGTGGCAGAGTCCGCCTGGAGAAGCACCACATCTTTGGCAGTTATTATATCGCCAAGCAATAAAGTGCCAATATTGTAGCGGTTTGTAGGGCAATGTTTTCAGGAAAAATATAGGGCGGAGAGAGATAAATCATGTTATATGTACGAGAATATTAATATTATCTAAATTACGAGCGCAATGGACATACAGGCTTTGTAAGTACAAAGAGTGGTTGTTGCTCATTTTGCTCTATAAGGAAATCTAAAAATTTAAGATAAATATCTAAATCTAATCTAGCTTCAATCTAAATATCTTTTCAATATCTAGGCTTCAAAAAGATAATTTGTAATCCTTTCCAATCAATACCGGTTGTCTCCAAACATCAAGTTGTTAATAATTGCCCTGAATTATTAACTTCCAAGGCTCATCATAACAAGTATGTGTTTACGACTATGTAAGTATTATATCAGCTATCTCGCTCCCAACAAGCATTGCTTAGTTTGGAGTCAGGTGGTGTTGTGTGTGAATTGTCCACCAATTTTTATGACAGCACATTGTAGGTCATGTAAACCTAGCAGCTAACATTTCAGGCTAGCGGCCAGAACGCAATGCGGCACTGCGCAGTGCTCTAAAACGGGCGTGTTAGCTCAATACATATTCTTTAAAGCGCTAAACTGTTACGAGCAATCCTTACACCGTACTCGAGGTGGAACAGCTGATTTTGCAAAGCGATTCTAAAAGTTGTAGTTACTGAACTGTTTCGTAATGGTCAATACAGCGCGTCGAGTTCTTCCTGAGTTCCTTACACAATATTACTATTGTACTTGCCATATTGCTTTTGCTCAAACAAAGTTTATTATTATTATTTCTTGTAAAATCTTTTCTATACCAATGAGCCGTAATGGGTAAAAGGCGCAAATTGTCAGACTTGTTTATATTGTTAACAGTATACAAAGCTCCGATTACGATGGAGATCCTTCGTTTATAATAGGTTCCGTTGAATTTTCATACCACCGGTCTGCAGACTGAGGCGTAGATTGCTTCGGACTTGAGGGGTCCGTTTCGAGCGATCTAGTTAATTAACTAATTTGACGTTATTTACAGAGAAACGTTTGCATCGTCGCAGGATTCGGTAATCAGCGACTTGCGAGCGATCGGGCGCGAGTCCTCGTCAGAATCGGGACAGAAATAGACAAGGCGCGCGCTGCCATTCCCTGGGACGAATCTATACATATCGAGTGCATCACTGAATTTGCATTGATGACATGCAGAAATTTGTACTCATATAGATCGTTACTAATCTTCATCGGACACAATAAGACGAGCCAATTCAAAAACATGACATAGTAAAAACGTAAACCCAGAACTGACATTCAAGTGTTACATTTAAATATCTGCCCGATGGAGGATCAGACTATATCAAATACCTCAGCGTAGTTTAACACCAGCCTTTTGACGGCCTAACCAAAACGGATAAGGCTTTGCTCTTGCTTTAATTCCAAACGGAAACAAAGAGAGCATTATCAAATAATGTTTATAATGTATCTACAGGACTTAATCACGATTTAATTCATTGTTTAAATACCTCGACGTTTCGGCAGCGTTACAACCGTTATATGTGTTCAAATCGCGAAAGTTTAAAAACAATAGCATTATCAAAGTCGAGACCATTTTAGCAGACCCTCAGGCGAGATAGAGATCAACCACAATCCTATCAAAGGTAGAATTTGATCCGAGATATTTCGTGCATAAAACAGCTGCTGAATCTAACAGGTATAAGTACATCCGTTACCGTATCTCATTGACATTCTTCATTCGTGATATTTTTTACTATTAATACACATTTTTACAGACTGCTGTGAGGATGGTCTACAATCATTTAAAAAAGTTCTTTTTTTCTTCCTTTTTAGGGTTCCGTAGCCAAATGGCAAAATACGGGACCCATATAGATTCATCGTGTCTGTCTAGTAAGTAGTTTTATTTTAATACGTCATAAATTGACTATTGTTAAAACACTCATTAAAGTAACAACGAAGTACAAGAACTTTTGTGTTATGTTACTTACTGCTACGGAAGCCTTCATGTGAGCCCGACTCGCACTTGACCACTTTTATTTACTACTGTTTCAAGACAACTTCACCGTTTATATGATTTCTTGACATCTCTACCGTCGCCGTATCCACCTTTATTTTACTGCTAAAGCTATAGTTTGCTAAATGCTAAACCATTCACAACATTATTTCTACAAAAATCGACACACGCTGGTCTCACTGTAATTCGCCATACGTATGCTGCTCGCATCCAACTTCGGTCTGTAATACGTAAGGAGGATATCGCAAAGTCTATAGGCATAGTAAAACTTCGAGGCACAAAATGAATTGACAAGGAAAATTCTACGTTTCCCCCCAAGGCGTCGCTTTCGCAGGGCTTCCCGAGATGTTCGAAAGGCGGAAACCAGAAGTTCCTTATCAAAGCCATATGAAAATACATTGTTGTTTAACAAAACGGATTCGCGAAGTTGTAAGCACATTTATCCTAAGTTGTAAATGCCCGAATGCAACTTTAATCGTTGGTTTATTCGTTTTGTTCTTAGTTCTCAATTCCATAATGTCCCTGGGGCAAGTTATTTGTGTAACTTCCTCCCCGTAACAAGTTTGTCACAAATCCAACAAATGAACACATTAAGCCACTTTCAGAATTCCATTTGGAAGGTTTCGTGTGAATTAATGAAGTAATTAAGTTAAGGAAAGTTCGCGTCAGGAATGGAAACTTTTGGATCTTGATCTACTTCAAGATTATATTCAGTCCACTTGAATATTCACAAGTCTGCTTCAGTTATTCCGCTCGTAAAACGTTTTACATTATCATTCGAGTCGTCAATAAAATATATTTGTCATTGAACTATGGAATCGGACAGCATTGCCCTAGCAACGTCACTTCGAGCCCTCGCTTCACCGCCCAGTCGAAGCCCTGCATTATTCATACCTTCCTCGTGTCCATCTCGGACTGTCTCGGCCCAACGAATAATGAAATAAACTCGATTCAATGTAACAAGAGTACAAAAACCAGCAATTAATTCTTACATGCCTTTACCGCCATAGCCGCTATAGAACGGGTTTGACATCTTCGAGCGAATGGAGTGAAATTATGCAATCACGACACTCATGCGACCGGTCCTATTGAGTAACTCCCTTGACCTTGACGAAGCCGCATGGCAGCCGCGAAAGTGACACTTGTCGGCAACGCTATAGAGACTAGAATCGCGCAAAAACAGGTCATTACCGTTTGGTATTAGTCCAATGCTAATAATTGGGAACAGTGGGCCAAAGCGCTTAGAAATAGGCGGAGAGTCATCGCGGTTAAATCTGACGCCTGAATTGGTTCATGCGTTTGTGTTGGCGTGTTGCGCGGCCATTTAGGAGAGTCTCCGTCTTTGTCGGAGAACGTGTAGTCGGGGCGACTGTGGTAATTGTTCAGGTTACATCGGTGGGCGCAAGGCCGTGGAGAGATTACTGCTATTATCCAATTACGCGTGCTATTGAGTTATGTACTCGCAGAGGCGCTGTTTGCTTTGAAATTACGAGGCGCAAATATGGAGTTATAGGAGTCGTCGGTAACCCAATTAGCGTTAACCTACTTACGAGTTTCTTCGCTCAGAACACTCGTTCACTTATCCCGTTTACGCTTTGACGTTGTCGCGCGGAAACATTATGTTACTTTATAAAAGAACTCATTTCGTAAAGCCGCTGTAAACGCATAAACGATCTTTTAGTGAAAAACGAGGTAGTTTCATTTTCAGGTAACATAATTTTACAGTTTTTCGTAAAGTCAAAAAATATACTAACACGTTTCCGAAAGCCATGTTAACTCTATAATCCAATATTTACCTTCAATTACGAGCCACTCAACAATGAATTTAGCAGAAAACAGACGTTCGACTCCGTAAGCCGGTTGGAGATGACGTCACCGATATGTCAGGCCTACACGCGTACCCCAATGCCAAACCGAGGCATAAATGAGATTCCATTTCATATTCATAAGGCCTGAGACGGGGACTCATATCCGTATGAACCTTATCGATTCGATCGTATAAATAACTTTTAAGAAACGTTTACGAGAAAAACTAATGACTTTTATAGTTTTTGACGTGACAACGTCTTATAAATTGGTTTGCCGGGTGACACTTCAAGAAACTGCGTTACGCTCCGCTCACGTTATGCGCTCACAACGAGAGCGAGTGAGAGGCAGGCGTCCCTTCCACTCGGGCATGGTTAGCCCGCCTAAGAGCGAGAGAGACAGACATAAAAAGTGAAAGGCACGCGTCCCTTCCGTAAAATTATTTTACCACTCAAAGTCGTTGTCACGTAAAACTTTCGCCCGTATACCGACTTTACAGGCAACCAATTTTTATTTTTATAGGTTTACACTTGACCGTCATCTCGCCTGATGTTAAGCGACGATGCGATCTACGATGGAGCGTGTTTACCTGGAATAAACCGATTCACTCTTGATTTAAAGACACCAAGATTGTAACTAAGTTTAGTCTATAGACGAAAATGTTAGTACTTACCAGGCTAATACCGTGTTTTTCGGGTCTTAGGGTTTCTTATATTTAACTTATCTTATAAATATACGTAAAAAAGTAAAAGGCAAAAATGAATAGTTTAACCGCTATTTGTCTGTTGTTAACTAATATCCCGGCCTAGGATGTAACGCCTAGAAAGTGTCTATTTACTCTAGATTCCCACAGTTAACTGTGGAAACACAGAATAAGCACAAACAGCCCACTAAATGTTCCCACCGCTGGGACACGGGGCCTTCTCTCTCAAGAAGAGAGTCAATGCCATAATCCACCACGCTGACCCAGTGCCGACACATGACCTCGAAAGATTCAAGGTAAGTAGGTACATATCGTTTTCCTCACGATATTTTCCTTCGCCGTTTTAAGTTAGCGACAACATAGGTTAACTCGATTCTGTGTGGAAACACATAATCTATACTAATATTATAAAGAGGAAAGATTTGTATTTTTGTATTTTTGTATGGCACGAATAAACTCAAAAACTACTGGACCGATTTCAAAAATTCTTTTGCCAATAGAAAGCTACATTATCACTGAGTAACATAGGCTATGTTTATTACAAAAAAAAATGAGATATCTACGGAATTTTTTACTAAAACCAACGCAAGGTATAAAAAAACAGTCATAAAATGGCTTTCATCGCATACGCTGCGGAAAGTACTAATGATAGACCAAAACAATGTTCTACAATTTTATAGAGCGTATTAAAATCTACAAAAAACCTCGCGAGACCATATGTCTAACTACAGTAATTACCTCGCAACAACTACTTTTTACATTTTAAAAGTAAGTAAAATGCCTATCAAATTCAGACCATGTTATCAACACATTTGTATTAATTTTATCCAAATAAATTATTTCTTATTCAAGACTCTTTAATGCCTATTGATTACTTTTTGAATTATTGAAGTCGGACATTCCATTCAAAAGATTTAACGAAATTAAAATATCAATCCTATCAAAATGCGAGGCGCGCGGCGCAACAGCGATAGAGGGACACCGAGGCACGGGGAGAGGTGTTCGCAGCTATGAAATAGGTAGTACCTACGAGTAGCCGCGCGCGCGTCTACTAATTCGCGTGGTCGCCTCGCTACGTAGGTAGTGGACGCAAATGATACTAAATATTAAACAATTTTCGTAACACTTTTTATGTTCCTATCAAAATGTTCTTTTCAGAACTACTTTTGTATAAGTTTATTCTACCTTTACTGTTATTGTTCAAGTTTTCTCGCACTTTCTACACAGTATTACATTAAATTTATTCCATTTTGGTTTCCTCACGATGTTTTCTTTTACTGTTTTAAATTGGAGGCATTACGGACATGCCTTCGAAAAATAGTGATGCGCGTGTAATTTGAGCTGGGGATAGGATACGATATAGGTCATCCCCAAAGGTCCCTTTATTCTACCTACTAAAGTAGAATAAAACGGAGCATTAAGGACTACGATGAAATCTAGCTGTGTCAATAGATTCAATAAGCAGCCCACTAAATATTCCTACTACTGGGACTCGGGGCCCTCTCTCGCAAGGAGAGAGTCAAGTCCATAATCCACCACGCTGGCCCAGTGCGGGTTGGTGGATGACACATGACCTCAAAAGATTCTAAGTACATGGCGATTTCTTCACGATGTTTTTCTTCACCGTTTTAAGTTAGCGGTATTACGCATATTACTCCGAAAAGACAGTGGTGCCTGTTGCACGTGGGATTAAAACCGGGGCTCCAGATCGGCCGCCGCCGTTCTCCCGACTAGACCAGCCGTAACTATTTAGTACGTATTTAGAACTAATAGACTTTAGTACCTACATAAAACATTGCACAACCATAAACTACGTCGTAGGTGGTATTAGCAGATTTTAACACTAAATTACAACAATTAAATATTTACTAATTTAATTTTTGATTTGATGCGTAAAAGTAAAAGGGGAATAACAACGACGCCAGACACGTCTAAAGTTTTAGGACTAATGATAATATACCATAACAACTAACGCATAACAGTTTTCGCATAATTTTTGCTACCGTATATAGCATAAACATAACTTAGCATAATGTTTAAAGGCACATATTGAGAGAAGCATCACAATACCTAAACATAACAATTGGTCCTATAAACCTCTCGCTACGGCGACGACCTCGCTTGGCTCGCTCCTCTCAGGACCTCCCTTGAGCTTCTGGCTCCCGCATTTTAAAAAAAAAAAAAGTAAATAGGCAAAAACATGCGTTTTAAATGATAAACAGATGATTGGGATTGTTTGTTTTGTCTTATGTCCTAAGCATGGCAATTCTGCCAAGAGTGTGTTAAAATTTGTAAGTCTAATAATTTTGTTTTATACTTATTTTCCATAATACCCGTGCGAAGCCGGGGCGGGCTGCTAGTGTAAAATATGCGTAGACAGTTTTAGGCAGGGTATTTCTACTTCCCTTACATAGTCGTGTGGTATAAGAAATCGCCTAACATGAATGAAACATTCTCGCTCGATTATAACACTCGATTAAAATAATCGCATAATCATAAGTGCGTTATCGATTCCATCGAATAAAATGTTGCAGGAACGTGGAATACTCAGCGGTCAAGCGCAAGTGACTAGAGCAACGATGAATAATAATTTTAGCAAAGCGCGAATTACGTAGCCGCACCTAGGGTTCCGTCATTAGAAAAGCGTTGTCTTTTGTTGTGTTTTGATTGTTACTCGTATTTTTTGTACCCGGTAACCTGACATTTCACGGACCAATTTTCTGTGTTTGTTACGTTATTTCAGCTACAAGAGGAACATGTTTATTCTTACAACTATGTTATTAAATAAATTGCCACCTTTGTCCCGTGTATCTACTATTTTCAGGCCATATTTTAAATCCACTTTTTTTTCTAAATATTCCAAACACAAAACCATGATTTTTGGAATATTAAAAGTTCACTATTATTTATTTATTGAAGTGAAAACTTATTTTAGCTGCGTTGAGCACTCTTTGGTGGGGGAATATCTTATGGGGTCGCGTCACTAACATGCGGAATAGCTGTATACCTGTAGCGATTTTAGCAGTGGTAGGACTCTTAGCAGTCCGCCTGGGGGAGGTACCCTACCTTTGCCAGTTATTCTACTGCCAAACAGTAAAGGGGTTGTGTTTTACGGGGTACACATTACTGTGTTCCGGTTTGAAGGGCAATGTTTCCAGAGAAATTACGGGGCTTAGAGATATAATATCTTACATCTCTGGGTGAGGAGCGCAGTGCAGTGCTAGGCAATGATTTCGACTCTTCATGTTCCAATAGCTGCGTGTCACTGGGCTGTTATGTGGCAGGCATGTTGCTTACCATTAGGCACATGTCCTGCTCGTCTCGTCACTCTGTAGTATATACGTGACGTATTGTGCAACTAAGTTTTCACTTCTATAGTCTTCCTTTGTTTACTTATACTAACTAGTTTCTATGACAGTCTTTTTACAAAAAAAGCACCTGTAAACAATCGCTCAAGACAGCAGCAGCGAAATAGTTTCACGACATTATGACGTCTTTTAGTTTTGAACAAGGGATCCCCAAAGCAGCCGATCCCCATTTTGTGCGAGCCAAGAAACGAATGATAAACCGTTTGCTTAAATATTAATGAAGCCGGGTCGAGTGTCGAACGTGGATTGTGGTTTCGCGTAGTGGGGCACGATTCACGATGACCTATAAGCAAAACACGTGTATTTGCCGGTATAACTTCACCCTAACTCTCTAATAATGTTATCGTAAGTTTTTTTTTACATCAATGCATTTTTTTTAAACTAAAAACTTGTTTTTGCGCACCGCATACAGATGGTTTCGTAGGCTGTAAGTGAAGCTGACCCGTCATGCTCTGAAGCGAAAGGCTCGATCAGGTGAACTCGGACAACCGAGTGTACCCGAACGAGAAAGAGAGTTGGCTGCTGCTGCTTTTTAATGCCGTATCTGTGTGCTGTGTTTACTACAATATTTAATTTATACGTAAATATTACATAGTTTTAATAGTCATTTCTTTTAGTTTTCACGTCTGCCGTGCGGTCTTAATCTTAAGCACACACTTTTTTTTATTTTTAATAATGAAAATAAAGGCGGGATCTACGTGGGTAGGACTGCGGGGCGCTGAAATGATTTAATGTAGACAACTGTGTACAGATTACAATGCTTCAAATTTATCCCAGTATTCAGAGACAGTTCTGCCCTGGCGGACATACAAAAAGTTCAACTTAGCCTATCTTTAAACAGTTAATTATAAGTAATAGGTACAAATATCTAGCTGTTAGTTTAACTATAGCAGTGGAACAGTCATTCGCGGCAGTACGTGGGTAAAATCTTGGGGGGCTACTAGTAAAGTATTTTTTGCTCGATTTATTGTATTTCTACTTATGACCCCCCCAAAACCTGAGGCTGCGTACTGGTGGCCCCCTCCAAAATTCGAGGCTGGGACCGCGCCTGGGAACAGTGAGGGGGAGAGCGCACGTGTGGCGCTAACGACGCGGGTCCGTGCCGCGACACCATGCACCGCTGCGTCACCGGTGACGTCAGCACACGACACGTGGAGCGAAGCCAAGTCAGCTAGAGCCCAATTAGCCCAAATAACACTCCCGCTTCATCGACTCGCTAACACGCCTGTACAGGGTCTCGCATAACGCGGGTCCTGAGCTAAAAGCGACGTGTCTAAAATCATTGTGTTTCTAGCTTATAATACAATGATTGATTTTGGAACGAAGTTCCTTATCGCGCTTTGTGAAAGGGGGCTAGACGGAAAAAATTCTTACGAAAAGTTGTCACGACACTTTTTGCTATTGTAAGCTGTGCGGCGTCGCATGTTTCTCTGTCTGTCTCTCTCTCTCTCTTATAGAAAGCAAGCCAGATATTCTCATTTCTATTTCGCATTGAACAGTGTGGTGTCGCAACGATTATTTTTGTTGAGTGTATACAGGTTTTTTGTAAATAATAAATAATAATTCCTTCACTAATTAATCGAAAGGAACTTCGTTCCATCCGGGTGTCCCTTGACACCTCTCAAGTTTTTTTTTACATCGTAAGGAGTGAAGGGACGAGTAGGACATGTACCTGATGATAAACAACACGCCATAACAACACAGTATCACGCAACTATTGCAACATGAAGAGCCCAAATCATTACCTGGCACTGTACTGCGCTCATAACCCAGAGACAAGATGTTTTATCTATATAATACTTAACTACAAACATTACCCTTCCAACTGAAACAGAAATGTTTTCACATTACTACTTGACGATAGAATAACTGGCAAACGTGTGGTACACTTTCCAAGGAGGACTCTGCAAAGAGTCGTTATCCCTACTAATATAATATAGCAGTTTTGCGTCACCCTGAATACCTGGCCTTCTGTAGCGCATCCTGCGTTGCCAAAATTGTATTTGGCATGCGTTCCCGGCGCTCTTTACATACCTTCACCATAACTATGTCAAAGAATTATCAAACAGGGGGGACGGGTCGGTGTCCCATCAGTTTCCCGTCTGCGGAATTATGCGGCCGGGTAGGGTTTATTACGTGGTCCTCTCGGCGGATAGGGTATTTTGTTTATGTGACATATTTTATTCAATATCGTTACATATAGAATTTTCGTGTGGCGTTCTTACACGAGGAAATCCTAAAATACAGCAGGTCTACTACAAAGTCCGATAAACGATATATCGGCCGAAGTTATGGACGTTTTATACCACGAAACACAATCGGTCGGTTGATGACACAAAAACTGACAAATCAGCGTCGGTCGGAATGAACGACGATCAGATCAATCGACCGATTGTGTTTCGTGGTATGAAACGTCCATAACTTCGGCCGATATATCGTTTATCGGACTTCGTAGTAGACCTGCTGATCGTTTAATTAAATTTCACACACTGTGTGCAATTTGATCCAATTTGAGAGTTATTTGCGATTGATTTAGTTCCGTAACTAACTCGTAGTAACGTCGCAAATAAATGCTCATAATCTCGGTTCATTTCAGTTTCGTTCGCTTTGTAAATACAAGTTGGCCAGTGACGACAACAGATTTCTAAACCTGAAGTCGTAGGTTCGATTCTAGTTCGATTAATATTTCATACTATCGATTATTTTCACCGACTTCAAAACAAGAGGAAGTTCTTAATTAGGTTGTATTTTTTTTTGTATGTATGTCACACGATAGCTCCGACAAATGTGTTTTTGATGCTTCTTTTTTGTTTGGTAGATCCCAGAATAATAACGACAAGATTTGTAGAATGTGACTCGGAATCTTTCAATTTTGTCAGTATTTTTTCGTGTGTTAAAACTTAAAACTGTAATACAACAATAACAGATTTATATAGTTTCCCGTCTATCTTTAAACAGACTAACTTTAAATAAATAAATAAATAAATATTGGTGGACAATCCACACACAACACCATCTGACCCCAAACTAAGCAAAGCTTGTGTGATGGCAGCCAGATAGCTGATATAATACTTATATAGTTTTTAAATACATACTTATTATACATAGAAACACCCAGACTCGAAACTCAAACTTTGACTCGATCCAAAGTTATAACTCCTATGTATCTGATTTGATCCAGGGCTTATGGGACTAAGTACCTAATCCAGGTCCCAGCGCTCTGGAGGAGACGTTTTACGAGAACGAGAGCTCGTCTGCGGAATTATAGCTGTCACCTCAACTTTACAACCAGGGCTCAAAACTTCGCCTCTTTGACGCAACGTCACTGCGCCATTCTCTAAAGGAATATAATATTACCTTATCACAAAACCAGGCTTAAGCTCAATTCGTCTCTCATAGAATTCGTTTGACACAACTGTTCCGGTTTGAAGGGCAATTTTTCCAGAGAAATTACAGGGCTTAGAGATATAAGATCTTAGATCTCTGGGTGACGAACGCAGTGCAGTGCTAGGTAATGATTTGGAATCTTCATGTTCCAATAGCTGCGTGTCACTGTGCTGTTATGTGTCAGGCATGTTGCTTACCATCAGGCACATGACCTGATCGTCTCGTCACTCTTTATTCATTTTCGTTTGATGTTCTTTCTGTCTTTTGAAGTCAGGTCAATCACTGACTGAAAAACGGTGAAAACATCGTGAGGAATCACACGTCATCCACCAACCCGCACTGGGCAGCGTGGACCTTAACCTTCTCCTTGGCAAGCAACGACGCGGGATTGGATGCAGCACGCTTACCTATAGAACCTGAATACACAAATCAGATCAGGTTCGGAGACAAAACTCTCCTCCGTCGTAATCTAAATTGGAAGTGAACGAAAAAAAAAATTATTGTCGCTCTTGCGAATGCATAGGCCAAATTATTAAAATAGGGATGTTAACACTAATCACAAATTAATGTTTAATGTTGATTTTATGATAGTTTGTATTAATAAAATATTGAAAAACACATTATTATAATTCAGTATTACCTAATAAATTTGTTATAAATGATTTTAAATGCTATTGAATCGGCTTGTGAGTTTCCTATTCCATCCAATCTATCCAATCCAAATATTTTACCTCGGCCAAAATACACAAGAAGAAGATTTAAATGTACCGCGCGAAACGTGCAAACCGTGCGAACCCCGCTCGGAGGAGCGCGCCGCAGCGACAGCGGCCAATCACGGGCGTCGCTCGTTCACTATTCTTCTATCAAGTCAGCGCGCGTGTGCAACTGTGCCAAAATTCAAAAACAATTCAAAACCTTATCAAATCTCAGAAACTTTATCAAATACTTTATGTTGTGAATCTAAATAACCATATACTAACATAATATAACTCAATAATAAGCGTGAAGTGTGTGTGGAGATCAATCCACAATTCAGTGCCGGCCGGCATGTTAGCGGTTCCAGAGGAGGCCGAGGTACCCAACACTCACTTATTTCCTCCCTAACTCACAAGCCCCGGTAAAGAATTAGTAATTCACCAAAATCAAAATTCTTTGACGTGGTGTCTGACCAGCTATATTTTTAATCTGTTGTCACGTGACTGGAAACACCAATATGAATTATTACGTCACTAGTCGCAAAACAAGCTACGGAAAACTGACTAAACTATTTACTTTTCTGGATTTTTATTATAGTTTGCGATCTTAGCGACGACGATTTTGATTGTTTGTATTCAAGTAATGATAAGAAAACCATAAACTGGACATACAGTCAGGAATCGCGACCAATGTTTTGCGACTAGTGCCGTCATGTCAATCGTTAGTGTTTTAGCGGCAAAATTCAAAATTAGTCTAATATTGCATATTTACTCAACGAAAATACAAATATTTTGAAATAAAATGTTATTTATTACGGTAAACATGCGACTATCTTCAAAATAAAAGCAGTTCCGAAAAATTGTTAACATCCCATCCCTATTGTACCAGTCGCGATCGACGCGGAACCTTTTTTGCTAGATGTCGATTTTACAAAGTTTTGAACGTCAGTACGCTCTGGCATGCGGCGTGACGCAGCGTACCCGCAGCGTGACGTCACGGCGCCCTGCCCTTCTACGGGCTAACTAAACCGGCTTTGTATTTGCTGTCGCCGTCTCTATAATTGCAAGCGAAAAGAAATGAGAGAACGATAGCAGAGCTACAGTTTTAGTTAGGCCGTAGTAGACGGTTCTGGGCGCTGCCGATCCTGGATGCAGCCATGACCGGTCCAACTGTTTAAAAGATAAGTGCCCTGAGGTGATGTTCATATTGGAGTCTCTGATCACATTTTATTCACATTCAATATATGAACAAAATTACGAGAATATTGAAAAAAACTGCACTCATATGTCTCGTGACTATCTAGTGAACAATTAGGTATCCGATTTAAAAAGATGAGAGCAAAGGAAACAGCATCAAATGGCAGAATTTATGCAAACACAGATACACAAACAACTAGTCCAACCAACAGTCTCACACCTTTAAGTGATAGATCTAATTGTGTGATTTGTATTAAATGCACCTCTTTTCTCTTTTCATATACCTATAGTCAGATTTGTATTTCTCATAGTTTTATTACTTTTTGTATTTCTGTAATGGATATGCCTGGTACCCACGACACAGGTTGCCCTAGTGTGGGTACCAGTGTACACATGATTAGATACTTTTTCTGAACATATTATGTGAGTACCTAAGCTATATTGTTTTAAGTAATGTATTTAAACTGAATAAATAAATTTCAAAAAAAAATCCTATTTCAAGTTTTAGTGGGCTGTGATTCGTCCAACGATGCGCGAGTACGATATCAACCAACAGGGCGAAGCGGCTAGAAAATTAAAGCTTTTCTATTGGTCCAAATTTCACCGTAGCCACGTATTTTGTGCCGTGTACACACTCCGCCTAATACGATATCATTTGTTCAATAATCCTTATTATTTTTAGAATACTTAGATAAATTTAGGCATTTTAACCCAATTCTGATAACTGTTGCAAAGTAACAACGTTATGTACAAGGTAATTTCGCAATGTTTTTTTTTTAGTTTAAGGTACCTATTACAGTTAGCCATTACTGCCTTCCCCAAGGCTTCGTTATTCAAACTTTAATAACAGTAACAATCAAAGAACATAAACTTTCTAGTTATCAAAGAGGCAACAGAAACCAAACAAAGTTCAGTAAGTAGGCACCATTGTGCGGCGGCCGTCGCGTGCCGAGCTCGTACTAACTATTGTTATGTACACGTTTCAAGGGTAAAGTGTAAATTCAATAATTACAATAGAAACTGAACGCTAGTTCGAGAAGGGAACAATATGACAACAAACAGAGATTTCCTCGTAAGGCAAGGCCGACGGCGGCGTGACGAGCACTACTTACTCAACTAGGCAATAGACCACGAAAACATCACGATGTGAACCGTGCTTCACTTGCTACCATCTCTAATAAGTCTGGAATGTCGCCGAAAGATAACTAACTTCTCGGGTTTTTTTTATCGGATACACTTCGGAGAGTTTGCAACCGATCTGCATGATCTAATACCAATTTGAAATTTTTTATCGGAATGTTTGGAGCTTTGAAAAGCGACATCGTTTCATGGTTGTCGTTCCAGAGACTCGAACGAAGCGGTTTGACTCTACGTCTGTGACACAAACGCCTGTGAAAAGCGTTGTCTGTGGGGTTATCCCGATGGTTACAATCTTTGTCTTCAAATCGAGAGTGAATCGGTTTCTTCTAGGTAAGCACGTTCCATCCTAGACGGGTCTACCGCCTTCTTTCTTTTTAACCCCCGACAAAAAAAGGGGTGTTATAAGTTTGACGTCGATGTCTGTCTGTCTGTCGGTCTGTCTGTCTGTCTGTCTGTCTGTCTGTGTGTGTGTCTGTCTGTGGCACCGTAGAGCTCAAACGGATGGGCCGATTTCGATGCGGTTTTTTTTATTTGAAAGTTAATATCCGTGCGGGTGTTCTTAGCTATGTTTGGTTAATATCGATTCAAAATGGCCGCCTCCACAAAATGGCGGACAAAATATTTCTTCACAACCTACCTCAATATGGGTATTAAATGAAAGGGCTTGACTAGTAGAATACTAAACGCTATAACAAATTTCAAATCCAAGATGGCCGCCACCACAAAATGGCGAATTATATAATATTTTCACTACTACCTCAATATGGGTATCAAATGAAAGGGCTTGATTAGTAGAATACTTTGCACTATGACAAATTTCAAATCCAAGATGGCCGCTCCCACAAAATGGCGAATTACATTTCCTTTTTCACAATTCCCTTAATATGGGTATCAAATGAAAGGGCTTGACTAGTAGAATGTTGTACAGATAACAAATCTAAGGTAGTCGGGGGTTATTCAAAATTTTTAATTTTGTTCTTGTTCTCTTTTCTTTCCGCTTGAAATGATAGAGACAGCAATAGCAAAGCGAAAGCCGATTTATTCAAGCGGTAGATGTGCCGATCGTCGCTTAACATCAGGCGAGATGGCCGTCAAGTATAAACGTATAATAGTTTAAAAACATCACAATGCAAACCGTGCTTTACTCGCTACTTAATGCCGAATGCTGGGTATTTTTAGGTCAAGGTTGGTTGAAGTTTGAAAAGCGCATTCTGCGAATGACAGCCGTTGACAAGAGCTCTCGTGGCCTGGACACTTTTAGAACTGAGGCAATATTTTACTAACTCCGAGACATCTCGATGGTTCTTGGGAAGGCTGAAGTGGACTCGGTTTCTTCATGCTAGCCAACATTTGATGCAATTGAGGAGTGTTAAAATTCAGCAAGCTTTTTGGTTGACTTATGGAGGAGTAGAAAAACAAATAATCTTTAGCATAAGCGGGACGAAAAATTCCCATTTCTTTGCAACACAGATAAGTCTTCAGCAAAAGGTAATTGTTGCCCAATTATCCAACTAATATTACAAATGAGATCAGGGTGATACTTAGCGCATACTACATACATAAAAACTACGTACCTGCCAAGGGGCTAAGGAGAGGAGCATCTTTGGCGTCAAAATCATCGACAAAGTAAAAAAATCAGACACACAACCAAAGTGATAGACGCATTACAACACGCGCAACGTTTGAAGTGAAAATGGGCAGGACATTTCGGCCGTTCTTCAGAATCAAATGGCCTAAACGAGTAACAAAATGGACAGGTCCACGAAACAGAAGCAAAATAAAAAGAGACAGACCAAAAGCTCGCTGGATAGACGACATAATTCAACTGGCAGGAAGAGACTAGGTGAAAACGGCTAATACAGGGAAAAGGGAGCAACTGGAGGAGGCCTATACACCCGTAAGGGGGGCCATGACAAATCGACCCGAAATACCAACTTGCTAAATTTAATTTTAAGCTATTGCATAGCTTTTATCGCGGGCCTGGGGACCGAATTTTAGTGATCGTGCATCTCTTTCTTATGTTCATGTTCACAAGAAAGAGGGATGGAAGACCGTAACGCCGTCCTCCCCACTCGGTCATTCGACTTTGAATCTTATTTGTATTAGCTTTACAGACTAAATGCTCTTAGCTGTCGATGACTGACTAGATTGTATACTTCTCTGCATTTTTTTTTATGGTAAACAAATGTCACTCTTCAAAATAAAAGCAATTCCGAAAAATTGGTAACATGCCTATTGCTTACGTTGATAAAAATGCATGCAACATGCAATAGCTTTACCGCGGCAGTCCCCGAGTGGCACACTTCTTTTTATATAGTATTTGTTAATGTCATGGAAATATAAAAGGCTTTTTATTATTTACTTGTGTACATAAAAACATTGATAGAAAATAGTCTATGATAACGCGAATTACGCGGGTTAAACTATACCATACTACTATACATCTCGGACGCCAGTAGTATAGGTACTCTTACATCTCCGGGATCCACTATCAACAGGAAAATGTATACCCATTTTCTTGGTGATAGTTTCGGTAGGCACATAAATGTTACTTGATATTCTCATCACGCACCTTGATAAAAGAACCACGTGTATGAATAATTGTTATTTCTATATTAGTTTTTCGCCGCATGTGTCGGATGGCACCGCAAGACCGGCACGCACGATTATCGCACCCGCGTCGAAACGCAATCGAAAAACTTGGATAAGTCGTAACAGTTTTTATTAAGTTTCTATTTCATAATGGTTGCGTGACCGAGTGTAATCCCCGCGCCGACTGCGGCGTTCCGCTGAATCGCTGGAGTTTTGATTGGAATGCTATCTAAGCACCCAACACTTCTATCCACGGTTTAATTAAATATTGAACTCCATAGGAAACACAAGCAAAAGTTTCCCCTTTTACTCATAAACATCTATTAAGCTAATTTAAGTTGAAATGTATTTTATATGTTGGAATGGCAAAAGGATAGCCTAGAATGAGCCAGTTCCACTTTCGATATACATACATAATATATGTAAGAACATCTATCTGTGGAATGTATTGATGATCGTGTACATATTTCCTCATACATAAAATCTTCAAAGTGAAAAGGTTTGCTCAAAGTAACCGTTTCATTGTAGATTACATCGTCGCTAAAGTCATTAAAAAGGGATGTGGAAGTTTTGTGTAGATTGTAGTAGAAAGGGTGTAAAACTGGCAACCTATAATTACTCGATACAAGCTGTCACTGTGGGCCCTTGAAACAATATCAAACTTGGCGACCCGATCCCACATAGGCTCGAGATATTCGTACACGGGGGAATCTAATGTATAAGAGAGAGAGTATGTTTGCCAGTGCAGACGTTAAAGTAATTCCCAACGTATTTAACAGTCAAGGATAACTTTGTGACGAAAACGGCGATTTCCAAACTTCTTCCGAGAAAATATGTCGTCCTTCAACCCGCACTCGGTCAGGGTGGTTAATGATTACGATGTTACGTATAGTCAAATACACAAAAGAGTGGATAATTGAAATTGGATCCATATGGGTACTTAGCTTACTTTTAATTTTAAAACTACAGTTATTTTCTGGACTCAAAATTGTTTTTAGCAAGACAATATGAATTTTGACAATATCACTCTTTTGTGACTATTGATGATGTATAATTAATACAGTTAACATTGACATTTAAATTTTTGATATTTAAAGTAATATTTCATTCATAAAACGTATAAAGGGTCGGAATTTGTGAAACTTTGTCCAACATTTCCGTAACTTCAGCGAAACTAATCTCATTTGTAAAACACACAACAGTTATACCGATAGTAGTGTCTCCACGGATCGAAGTTCAACTTGATAAGTTTCACAGGTTGTTAGACTTCACTAAGCCATAAGTCATAATTTCGTATTCACAAAGAGGAAAATACAGATATAATGGATTGTCTTTTTTTCTCGTTTCGCAGAATGAGACTGCGTAAAATAACTTTTAATATAAAAACCAGTTACGGTTCAAATGTCAAAGGGAAGCATCGTTTATGGAGGTCACAGAATACTTCGTAGGTTTGGGCAAAATCAGGTGAGCCGCTGTCATTCTATTATATCTGATGAAACTGTACCCACCGGGAGAGGCGAGATGGTCAAAGTTTTTTATTCACAAATATGCAATTAACAAGTCAATTAGAGGAAAGAAGAAAATAAAGAGCATACAAACAGTAATAAACATTTTGAAAGTTCAAAATGAACATTCTAATGCACGACAATGATTATCGTGGTCTTAGAGATCAGGTTCTTTTACACTCAGTTTACTTCACTAGTGAACATTTCTTTAGCTCGTTTGAGCACTCGGCACTCTTTGATTGAGGAAAATCTGAAGGGTTCCGTCACCGACACGCCAAAGTCGAGCGGCTGCGGCGGCGTAGCTCCGCACGGATGGTTTTTACAAATATAATAACAAAATTCTAAATTTTCACATCTAGCGGCCGTTTCTATAACTGTCAATTATTTAAACTTCTTTTAGATAAAAACCTTGATGGTAAGCGAATAGCGGTATACGATGAAATTCATATTTTATTAAGCTGGGAAGTTTTTTTGTTTATACGCTCCATCCTCAAGAATTGCCAGGGGATATCAAAAAATCTAAACGTAACTGATATTGCGGGTGGGCCCGTGGGGCACGGGTAGTTTACTTATGGAATGCACAGTCGGTTTTATTATTTCTTTCTAGAAAGATCTACGCGGGTAGTACTTGTAGTACTTGTAGTGGTAGGACTCTTCGCAGAGTCCGCCTGGGGAAGTACCACACCTATGCCAGTTCCATTCTACCGCCAAGCAGTAATGTGCAAACATAACTGTGTTCCGGTTTGAAGGGCAATGTTTCCAGAGAAATGACAGGGCTTAGAGATATAAGATCTTAGATCTCTGAGTGACGAGCGCAGTGCAGTGCTAGGTAAGGATTTGGACTCTTCATGTTCCAAAAGCTGCGTGTCATTGTGCTGTTATGTGTCAGGCATGTTGCTTACCATCAGGCACATGTCCTGATCGTCTCGTCACTCTTTATATAAAAAAAATAATAATAATATTCCAGTGTTTATTTAATAAAAGTGGAGCCAAAGTTGAATTTTCGTTGCCGCTACGCAGAATCTTAATCAGAATCAGACTTCTAAAGACTGATTAATCCAATATTGACATTGGAAGCAATTAATCTATATCAGCAGAAGGTTTCAGACAAAATAACTAACTAATTATAATGAATTTCATTTAGTTAGTGATCTCAAAGGATAGACCAAAGGTCGTTTTGGAAAACAACGGCACTGGGCGTGCCTTTGATATATGAGTTTTGTTTTTGGAACGAAGTTCCTTATCGCGCGTTGTGAAAGGGGGCTAGACGGAAAAAATTCTTACGAAAAGTTGTCACGACACTTTTTGCTATTGTAAGCTGTGCGGCGTCGCATGTTTTCTCTGTCTGTCTCTCTCTCTTATAGAAAGCAAGCCAGATATTTTCATTTTATTTCGCATTGAACAGTGTGGTGTCGCGACGATTATTTTTGTTGAGTGTATGCAGGTTTTTTGTAAATAATAAAAAATAATAATAATTCCTTCACTAATTAATCGAAAGGAACTTTGTTCCATCCGGGTGTCCCTTGACACCTCTCAAGTTTTTTTTTTGCTTCAAAGAGTGATAATATTAATAATTAATAGTGGTAAGGGAAGTACCACACCTTTGCCAGTTATTTTACCGCCAAGCAGTAAAGTGCAAACATTACTGTGTTCCGGTTTGAAGGGCAATGTTTCCAAAGAAATTACAGGTCTTAGAATTAATAAATCTTGAACTCTGGGTGACGAACGCAATGCAGTGCTAGGTAATGATTTGGACAATTGTAATTAAAAGACAAGTTGTATTATTTTTTGCAGCAATAAACTTTTATTATTAGATATATTAGATAGACTATTGACGTTTCAATAGCTGCGTGTCGCTGTGCTGTTATGTGGCATGCATTATTGCTTACCATCAGGCACATGTCATGCTCGTCTCGTCACTCGTCAGTATAAAAAAAATAGTAGGAAGTAGGATTGCACTTGTAGTTAGATATTACGTACAAGTTATTGTTAGTTGTAAATCGTGCCATAAACGTTACTAGACGAGTGATATTTAAATTCCATTAGGTCACGATACACCAAAACACTTACTGATATCAAATCTCGATAGACAAAAAGAAGTAAAGTGCTAAAACCTATTACCGAAATTAAAAATAAAACCGTACGACCACAAGATAGTCAGACACGATATACGCGAGGCGCCAAATAACAATAAAAAGAAGTGGATTGGCGGAAACCAAATACATGTTTAGAATTAGAATTTAAATGGACGAACAAATTACATGGTAATGAATTAGATTGGATCCATAGTATCTTTTAGGTTACCTTGCCTCTATTTAGGGTCACAATAACTATGTGTAGCTTGACACAGTACTCATATTTAGACTAGTTGCCTCTGGAGGTCCCGTAATTCGCTTCGATGGCTTGTCACGCAAGGAGAACTCCATAATCCACACCGCTGGCCTAGTGCTGATTGGTGGACGACATACGACCTCGAAAGATTCCAGGCACATGTCGTTTACCTCACATGTTGTTTTCCTTCACCGTTTTTAAGATAGCAAGCATTGACTGCGAAAATACAGTGGGTCGCGTGGGATTGGAGCCTGGGGCTCTGGCTCGGCAGTCTCCCGACTAGACCAGCCTCATCTCTTCCTACCCTCATACCACATATTATTTATTCTGAATCCGGGCGCGTGTCCCCCGCATCAACAGGTCCGGCCCGGGTTGTTTGAATTTTTAACGAGCTCACGGCTGAGGTTTGTTTGTTACTTCACCTACGATTTTCACAAATTAAATGTTATCCGAATGTTGGAACACACGCGTACGTAATTGGATTTATGTTTCGAGTGTTTGATGTCGTTTTCATGAAAGCGTGTACAGCTCTGCAAAAATAATATTTAAAAGAATAGCAATTGTAGATGCAGCAGCACTTTGTTCCCACAACTGGGACTTAGAACCTCCTCTTAGTAAAGAAATAAGTCATAATGCATCCATAATGTAATATCAAATTAACAACTTTTCACCAAGTTCAAATGAAAGTACATACGGTACCTCATTGAGGACATATAACTAAAGTATATGTACTCAATGCGGTACCTAGGTCTAAAAAAAACTATTTTTGTCTGTCTGTTTGTTCCGGCGAATCTCCGAAACGCCATGACTGATTAATACGTGGCTTTCTCTATTAGATAGCTGCCGTTCTAATGCATAACTTGGGCTACTCGTATTTGAGGAATATAAACAGGGTTCCGCGAAAAAAAACAAAAGACCACCAGAGGCACAGCTAGTTTTTATATTATTCTGTGTTGGGAGGTTGGGACACCCGCTCAGGTAATTGTATTTATGTTTGATTCTCGAATTTGGTATTCATGAACGTGTCCGCTTATTTTTCTCGTATCCGATGATCGAGAGTGTTTGTTTTGGTTGTAAACGAGTTTGCTTCTGTTTGCTTCACCAAACGACGGGAAAATGTTATCTTTGATTCTTTCAATCATATCCACGAGACGGGAACGAAGCGGGAAATTGATGAAAGCTACCACTGAAAGTTAACATCAAAGTCAAAGTTCTTTATTGACAAATGTACAATTTACACGTCAATTTTATAAAAAAAACAAAATAAGAGCATACAAGCACTGAGTAAAGTCAAGATAATTAGTTATGTTACATTGTTTTTACTAAAATTCAACAATTTAAGTGAAATATAAAAAAAAAATGTTAATTAGTAATCATATTCTGGACTGAAATTTTTTAGGCAACCCATTTGCAATATATCTGTTGACATATTAAATCTATAATATAAAAATGAATCGCAAAATGTGTTGGTAAGCGCATAACTCAACAACGCCTCGGCCGATTTGACCAATTCTTTTTTTTTAAATGTTCGTTGAAGTCCAAGGATGGTTTTTACGGCGAGAAAAATTCAAATAATTGCTGGGAAAATCTTAAACCAGCCCTTTTCCTTTTCCCATACAAACGATTCGTAATAATAATTCAATTTGAACTTTATTACTATACCATAAAGTTCAAGTGTCAGTGGTGTTAGTGGAGAGGTTCCAGAAAGGGAAAACAATTGAGTGACGTTCTGACGTAAGCATCGTATTATATTGATGTCGATATTTATATGATGGTAAAATGTCACTTGAAATATAAACGTATCTTTGATGTGCATCTATACTAATATTATAAAGCTAAAGAAGTTATTTGTTTGAACGCGCTAATCTAGGGAACTACTGGACCGATTTAAATAATCTTTCACCATTCTTTCATTCGTACATAATCATATGCTATAGGTTATATATATGTACCACGGGCGAAGCCGGGGCGGGCCGCTAGTTACATATAAAACACTTTTCATCCAATAATCAGCTCGGTGAAGGTCGTTGTATAGCGGGATCTCCTACTAGTATTTTGACGTTACAATTAAGTACGAGTACAAGGTTCACGGTATGGCGTTCGCTATTGAAACAAACAAACAGCTAACAGCGCTTCCTACGGCGCAGTTAGCTTATCGTATAAATCACGGCTCACTTTGAACTCAATTAAGCTAATTACCAAGAATAACCGCGCGACGTAATGGGCCAAGTAATTGCATCAAAATGCTAGATATTTTTCGGTCCTATACTCGTCTATAATTGCATTGGAATTTGTGGGACTATTTTATTTAGTGTAGACTGACGAACAGGACATGCGCCTGATGGTAAGCAAGATGCCTGCCCATAACAGCACAATGACACGCTATTGGAACATAAAGAGTCCAAATTATCACCAAGCACTGCACTGCGCTCGTTACCCAGAGATATAAGGTTTTTTACCTCCATGCCCTGAAATTTCACTGGAAATTTTACCCTTCACAGTACTGCTTTGTACAAGGAACTTTGTGGAACACAGTGATGATTTCTCACTACTGCTTTGTAGAATGATTGGCAAAGGTGTGGTACTTCCTCAGGTGGACTCTTCAAAGAGTTCGAGTTAAAGAGTTGGGACTGGTAAGTAATGTAACCAACAATATTTGCATTTTAAATTTATTTCTCTAAATTTTGGACGCAATAAAATTTGTAATATTCGAAGGGACAAGTCACCCAGTTGAAGCTTTGCCATTTCCGCGGCGGTAACAAAAACCCCAAGACATAATAGAGCGTTATTCTCGCGCGGTGACATCACCAGCGATGATGCAAGCTGACTGGCAGACCTTGGCGCAGCATTGGAAGATTGCATCCCTACTGCCGCCGCGCCGGCCGCCTAGGCTGCACGCGGGGGCGGGACTCCACTGCGTGATTACTAACAACTATATTTCTCTATATTATAAGACTCCAAAACACCCAAATTATTATCAATCTTGATGTCTTCAAATCGAGAGTGAATCGGTTTTTTCTAGGCAAGCACGCTCCATCTTAGACCGCATTGTCGCTTAACATCAGGCGAGATGGCGGTCAAGTGTAAACCTACTTAAGTTAAAAAAAAAATGTTACAAAAAGCTGTTGGTCTAGTCGGGAGAACGGCAACTGAAGATCCAGAGCGCCACGTTCGAATCCCACGCGCACCAATGTGTTTTCTATACCGCTAACTTAAAAGAGTGGTGGATTATGAACTTGACTCTCTCCTTGCGAGAAAAGGCCCCGAGTCACAGCAATAGATTTGGCATTTAGTGCGCTGCTTATGGTCTGCGCAAAATCCCATACGAATTGTCGATGATTCATGCTAGACCCACATAATTGCATATTATATTGGCTTCTCTTATATATTTAAGACAACACAAGCACTCTCATCCTATTAATGAGCAGAACCTCGACAATAACCTTACAAAACGGCGTAGAGACATAGTATTTGTAGTACCCCGATGCAAAACTTACTTCAGGCAAAGATTTTCCCCCTTTGTCAGTCACTATTTGTACAACAAACTATCAGAAATCAAGGAACTGCACACACTTAATCTACACGAACTTAAAAAAACTGTAACTAATGTACTACTAAAATTAACATACTGCGAAACTGAGAATCTATTCTCAGTCATAAAACTAAGTTAGAGTAAAATGTCACACAAACGCATACTGCGCACATACAAACACACCCTCACTTACAACACCCACTCTCACTTCACACACAACACACACACACACACACACACACATACACCCTCACACGCACACACATACACACACACACTCTCGTCTATCTTATTATTTTATTTTTATTTTTCTCTATTTGATTGTTATGCTTAAAAGTAACTACAAAACGTAAATTAATGTAAATAGTCAATTAGATTCAGCACATTGTTTAGGAATTAAACCGTTATCAGAGCTTATTTAGGGAGAGCGCAGACCTTTGAAGTACAAGCTACAAGCTTAGTTCGGAGGTCTGAAGCTCGTCAACTTAATGTTCAATGTTTATAAGTTGTTATTTTGTATTTACCAATGTACTTGTATAAGCTATTTAACGTTAAGTGCGATTGTATTCATTAATTTGTTGAAAATAAATATTCTTCTTCTTCTATTACTAAATTAAAAGTTGAAGTCTAAGTTAAGTAAATTACATTATGTTGGGCGGCAGGCGGGACCCATTTGTTAATTATTTTTAATCGTAAGAAAATGTATGGGTTCCTCCTGTTAGTTTTCCTATCCTCTTGTTCATCCCAAGGTTGCCTAGAAATCTCAAAAAAATCGAAAAAGAAGAAATCGCCTTCAGCGATAGGGGCGCCAGCGGTTTCACTAGTTTTACTGTGTTCCTATGTTGTATATTATGTACACAGATTTCTAAACAGATGAAACCTTCGTGAAAGACACTGTGAGGCCAGTAGTTAGTAATGTATGCGTGACAGCTCTCACCGACGTTGTCAAATTACTCACGTTGGTGTGGGTGTAATGTTCCCAGTCTTAAGAAAAAAATCCCACTATTGTTGTCTTAGCTTCGGAAATCTTCGCGTATAATAAACACATACTTATTCTAATGTTAAAATAATTTATTATTCGTACAGAAAATTCTGAATAAAAAGACAACGCCGAATTATAACAGTACAAGTCATGTGTGTGTTTATTTTGAGTATTCTATCGGAGCTTCTTGTAAAATTTTGAATATTATGCTTGACAAAAGGTGGCAACTACATTTAATATCGGTGAACACAGGAGGTGCAGAGAATTTTTGTCAACTGATTTGATGTTGGGGGGGCCAGATCATTCAATTTGTTTACTATCTAATCTTTGTCTGGACTCGTGTCGCAAACGAAAGTTCACCTTTTTAAAAATGTTGATACAAACCAACGAAAACCGTCTAAGAGTTTTTGTAAATAAGTTGAACATTATTCACATCGCCACCCAAAGTTCCGTCGTCCAAGTACCAAACGTTTAAATTGGACTGGAGACGTTAAATGATAGACCGAATGCCCAGGGCGAAGGTCGCATGGCCGAAGGTTCACCAAGTTGATAGCCAACGGAAGATAGCATAGGCTTGTTTTGATATTTTTGTGGGTCCGCCATAACTTTGCCAAAGAAAATTGTAGAGGACAAGAATTTTATTCTTCACTTCGGACAACGGGGCTCCACGATTAACTAAATTAAAGGCGTTTTTGACGCCCACCTTTAACAGCCCTCTCCCCAATTTTGGACAAAGAAAGTCAAGACAGAATGAACAGCAGCCTCACGTTCACCCAAAGAACCAAAATCAAGTTTGTTGGGACAGGGAGCTCGAAAGTGCAACGTTTTATACCTACAACCCCCCACCTTGGCAGCAAGGCCAGTATATGTGGTGCCAACAGCGATTGGCCTGATCTCAACATCTTTTTTGGGTAAGTATGTACGCACAAATTAGCACCGTATAAAAATTCGACAATGTCACTACTGACTCGACCAGATAACATGAGGTTAATTAAAACGATTAGATCTCGTCTACTTTCAAAAGAACTCGTCTACTTTTTAAGCTCTACTATACCTACTTACAAGTATTAAAAACTTGCTTCATAACTATAGTTTTCATCAACAATATTAGTATTTTTATAAACACTAGTAATGACGTGGATTTGTGCTAGGCATCGATTCACATTAAATTAAAAAAATACGATTATAAAAATAGGGTTTAAAATAGAATAATAATACCTACTTAAGTACATACATAATTTGGTCTACGAGTATTTTCAAAAAAAATCATAATCTATATTTTACCTTAACTTTAGGGAAAATAATTTCAGTTTAGTATAGCAACACTAACCAATTTTCGTTGAGGTGTTGTGTTTCTATTCATCAATCGAAATGAAATCGCCTAAATTATATAAATAGCAGTAAAAATATTCAAATTTTCCTATGAAATTATATTCCTCTTTCCTTTTCTTATTTTTGGGAACAATGTTTGCAATGTTTGAAGACACAAGACGGCATAATCTTAAACAAAACTTAAAATCACACGGAACTCCCGTACGAGACGGAAGTCCGTTTCGTACTGACTGGAGTTTGTATTTGCTTTAGCGTTTGATATTTGCTTTCTGGACCTAAGGATCTGTGTTCCGAACGTTCCATCTGCCTTTTGTTTTAGAAATCTGTGATTATGTAATTTTAAGTTGTGAACAATAAAGAATTTTCATTCATTCATTCCAGTTTTCATTCATTCATTAGAAAATGCTAGAGAAGACAGCTGTATCCACTTTTTATAATTGTACCGTTCAAAGTATAAATACGTGTATGTATTTAGATACGAGTAGGTTGTGTTTTTACGCCCAATGAACTTTATTTAGAATCTGTATGTGTAAATGATTCAGAACCATAAATGAAAAAAAAATTACCTACATTGCAATAGACGATGAAATCAGAGAGAATAGGTAAAGAACTCAATAGTTCCGTAATCGCAGGGAAAAAACTATTGACCTACAGCAATAACAATAGATTCAGTGAGCGTCCTTCCAGGCCGGGAATGTCGTGGACTGTTCGCTTTTAAACCTGGATTAGCAGCGCTCGTCATCGTACCAATGATTGCTCGTTACGTTTCCCAGTTAACGTGATTCACGGCCGAGTGCACTCATCTTTCGTTGGCACTTGTTGATACTTTGTTCCTGATTACTAATTAGTAAATTCGGTGTGTCGGGGACACGCGTGGATTTCCGTGAGTTCGCATGTCAGAGCCAAAACACAAAGATTTTTGCATGAGTATATATTAAAAAAAAGGCCGTAGCCTTCTTAAAATAAATTATCAGACCAGAGGTTGTCAAATGAAAAAGTTAAAGAGACGGCATTGTTCCTTCCTTAACCTTAAGTAAATTGGCAATCAACTGTAAACCTATATTCAAGAAATAAAACTATCCAACTGGTGGTAGTTTCTAAGAAATAAATACAAAAAGACAATCTCTCAAACTTTGTACATTCATACAGATATATTATTTTATTTATCCCAGTTATCAAACTTTTATTTAAATGGTAGAACTCGAATAATAACAAAATTTTAAAGACGAGACTTGAGAAAACTTGAATTATGGACAGATTTAACTTTAACAAAAAAAAAAGAGATATAATCAAATACTATGAACGACACGTTACAACACCAATATATTTGACGCTAACACCTATTAACTAAACTCATAATGAGAGCCGCTAAACAAACATTTATTTTGTCTACCCAACAATATACGCCACCGTTCGTAGATTTATCAACGGTCACTTCTTTCACAATTCCAGCACTAATCTCAATATTATTTATCATTGGCGTGTCCGACATTAATCACCTCTGTAAAACTCGGGGAAAAAACCTATAGAAAACATTTTCTTCTCTTGAAAGTAGATTTATCTAGAAGTGAGTTAGAATATCTGGGCGATAGTTATTTATCTTATGGGTTTCGGTTTATTTTCTCAACAATCGTAAACGATATAATTACAAGTAGGTACGAGAATCTATAGTCGCGTTTGAAATCATGTTGAAAGGGTAAATTGTTTTCAAAAGTTTACATCTATAACTTTTTTAATTCAAATGTTTTTTGCCGGCACGATATAAAGTCTTGGATACACCAAGTCAATGCAAATGAAGTCAGATTAATTGACGTGTAAATTACATATTTATGAATAAAGAACTTCGACTCAGTCAATAACTTTTTTTCAAAGATAGAGATACAGAAGATGGGACGATCAAAACGTGCCTTTGATGGTAAACGACAGCGGCTACACACAACAGTTTATATAAAAGCTATTTTAACAAGATGAAATCACTGTCTAAAGTCTAAACATACAAATTCGCGCTGAGACCGCGACAGGCACTTGACTCTATAGAACTGTATGGGCGCCAGTTCGCGCTGAGACCGCGACACATGTCTCGCGACACGTGTCTCGGTCTCCTGTCGCGGTCGCGGCGCGAACTGGCGCCCATACAATTCCGTAGTGTCAAGTGCCTTTCGCGGTCTCCGGTCGCATTCTCGCGTCGCGGTCTCGTGTCGCGGTCTCCGGGCGAACCGCTACCGTAACACTGCTCTCATCACTCGGATATTGTAACATGATTTATTGTATTGCAGTGTAATTTCTCAACACACAATACGTGTTTGTACATTATCGCTTAGCGGTAGAATAACTTGCAAAGGGAAAGATACGCAAGTCGTTCTATCCTTACGTGTCAGATGTTCCGCGTCTTTGAAAACTCTTTTTTTTTTTAACTTAAATAGGTTCGCACTTGACCACCATCTCGCCTGATGTTAAGTGACGATGGACCGTGCTTACCTAGAAGAAACCGATTCACTCTTTCATAATTCGAACATCGAATAGATAGTCATTCTGCCAACAACAGTTTCTTCACTCTTATAATAATGAAATCATTAAATGAAGAGTGAATAGGTCCTAGGTCACTGAGAAGTGCGGACAACCTCACACTAGATATCCCTCAACACAGTACTTCTTTTTACTCCTCTTCCTTCACTGTGAGGGCTGTCAAGTTGTGGAATGAGCTGCCGTTGGAAATAAAGCGTGCCCTGTCGCTGGATGTCTTCAAGCTTCGAATTAAAGAATTTTATTTAAATATTTAGATGTCATGAATTATAATCTGGTATGTGAAAGTTTTGGTACTTATTTATTTATTATTTTAAGTCTACGTAGGTATAATATACCTATTATGTAATATATATTTATATATATTTTAAATGTATGTAAATTAGTAAGTGTATTTCTTATATTATTCTTAGGTTGTTTAACTAGTCCTACAATTTTATCTCATTAGAATATACTAAGGCCGCATTTTTGTCTATATTATCCTATCCGTGCATGGGTGCCTGGAAGAGATCGCTTTAAGCGATAAGGCCGCCAATTAAAATGTCTAGCATAAGATTTTCGTAAGTTCCTGTTGTAAATTTGTGTTTTGTGTGTGTTTTTATTGTATGTGGCTTTTAATAAAGAGTTTTTTTATCTTATCTTATCTTATCTTAGGTCTTCTTCTGGGCAGGCATGTCGCCGTTTAGACCTTATCTATACCCTGTATTACTTGGTAAGACGAGATCAAATGTAAAATTGCAATCACCGCCAGTTTACATTATAACGTGATTGTAAACCCACGGTCTTGAGTCTTCAGATATATAATATAATAATCGAATATAGAAACTGAAATGTTAGTATCACATTTTGTCAAACTTTACGGGACTTTCTCCGTAGCAGTAGGTATCTCAAGACACCTTTAGTCGTTAGTACACTACCCAGTGTTTTGTTAGTTGTTGTTTAGAAAACGACTCTTAAATCGTCTTGTTTAGTCTCACTTTCTTGCAATAAAGATTCTAAATATTGTACGATTACCTCAAATGACGTGTATGTGAAAATATATCTAAGAGCCAATTTCACAAGTTTCAAACTAAAACTTTAGTTTTCAAAGTTTATAATGAGTTTATGGATTATGGACAAGGTTTAACAAAATAATACGGAATATTGTCTTGAAAGGTCTCAAACATGAAACTATGATGACTAAAATGGCTTTTATAATGCTCTATTTTGAAATGACTAAATAGCAATCCCTACAAGTAAGCCCTAGAGTTAATTTCATCCGTTCAAAGTAAACATTAAAAAAGAAGCGAAAGATTTTGATGTGCATTTTAATTAGCCTGTTTCTTGGCCGTAAACCTCTTTGTGTGATCGGCATATAATGTTATTATAATATGTTCTCTCTTTATATACGTCCATCTTAATATATGTTCTCTCTTTCACTCGCCTTTCTTTTTATCCCTTTTTACTTTTTTTTTTTTTCTTTTCTATTTTAGATTTTTAATTTGAACGGATGAAACTGACTCTAAGGCCAGTCCCCTTAGTTTACGATGTGTCTCTTCAATCCGTAGATTTTCTCGAATGAATAAATTCCCGAATAACGATCGGCCGCAACTCCGCGATGTACGACTATTTATACCGGAGCGCTACGTTCGCACGGTGCGTGTTTTATGAAGTAAAAATTATTTACGTCCACTTTATACATTTGTTTTTAGACGTCAATGACCTGAAATAAGAATTTTGATGTAGCGAACTAGATGGGAAATTTTAGAATGAGAAAAATATTTTAATATCTATAAATTTATATTATCTATAAATCTATCAACTTCTGAAGCCATGGTGGTTCGCTTTCTCAAATGTGAGGTCATAGATACGAACCTATGAATACTTTTGTTATACTTAATTCGTTTGACGCGCTTGGCAAAATGATGAGAGTGAAATACGATTGTGTAATTTAATTTACTCATTCTCATTCAAAGTGAAATAACAGCTTGGTGTATACAGATGTCCATCAACAAGGTTCAAGAGTAGAGCTGCCATCAGTTAATACTTCCCCAGATTTGTCCTAGTTTGCGAAGTCATACGTTTAGGCGGGTTTTTTCAAAAGCGTCTATTTAACGCAGACGACGTTATCCAGATATCGACAAAATAGCAAGTTTAATAATTTTGTTAACGTCCAGCCCAGAATCGCAGTTTCTCAGCGAATGTTTGCCATGTAGCGATTACTACTCGTATTATTGTGATTTGTAGTTAGCCCTGAACTGTCTTTATTTATCCCTTCATCATCTGATTCCACTACAGGTATGGATAGATGAGCTCATTACTAAAATGAAAACAGGTTTATTATTGAGTTAGTTCTCTTTAGTTCTCTCATAATCTTATACATATATATATATATATGTATAAGATTATGAGATATATAAAATAGATATATAAAATTCTCGTGTCACAGTTTTTGTTGCCATACTCCTCCGAAACGGCTTGACCGATTTTGATGAATTTTTTTGTACTTATCCGGTATCTATGAGAATCGGCCAACATCTATTTTTCATCCCCTAAATGTTGGGGTAGTCCACCCCAAAATTTTTTATTTTATTTTTAGACAAAATTTTAATTTCTATTATTTTATGATACAACATACAAAAATACAAACAATGCTCAATTTTTACCATTCTACGATCAACCCTTATTTTTTAATAGCCATTTTAGTAATTTAATCATTTTTCCTCTCCGGTCGAAAACTGATCAATCGTCATTTAATTAGTCATCCCCGCCAGTTGTCTACAGGTGTCACTTCTGACCCAGTAAACAGCACGATAATTTGGGGATCAAAAGTAGTCTATAGCATATATATAGTTAGTACACGGTAATCTCGGGAACTATCGGACCGATTTAAAAAAATCATTCACCGTTCTTTCATATGTACGTAATCCTTGAATGATGTAGGTTATATATATGTACCACGGGCGAAGCCGGGGCGGGCCGCTAGTATATATATATATATCTATGTATATAGAATCTGAATCTCGGAAACGGCTCCAACGATTTTCATGAAATTATGTATACAGGGGGTTTCGGGGACGATAAATCGATCTAGCCAGGTATTATTTTTAAAAAACGCCGTTTTATGCGCGTTTTTAGACAATGAAAAACTGTTACATAAAGATTAGAATGCGATGGTAAATTTCGCGACGGTGCGCGACAGTATATTAGCTCAGTCGGGAAGATGGGTGGTTGAAATATGGTAGGTCCGGGTTCGAATCCAACCGGCCGCGTTCTTTTTTCAAGTACATTTTTTTTTTGAAAATCAGTATGCATCTAAGTAACCGAGCAAAGCTCGGTCAACAAAGTACTTTTACTTTAAGCCCGCTAAAAAAATAACCGACGTTTGATCATAGAGCATGCTACTTGATGCACGGGTAGGAAGAGGATTGCTTGGCACCAAATAGCAATCTGTACATTTGCTTATGAGTATGTTTAAAACAACCATGCTTATAGCAAATGTAGTTGCAGATCATGTGAGTTTTAAGCAAACCTATGAGCACGCCTTTTTCGAGCTCGCCTGTCTATTTAAGAGTAAAATTCCGAAGCCAGGTCCGCAGATACGTAGAGTTCAAGGAGGACGATATATGGTACGTTACCTCCCGCAACTCCCAAATTGCCGAACGTCGTATCGTAATTGGATTGTATCGTTCTCGTCGTGTGCCGCGATCGTTACCCCCAAATTGTAAATCGATCGATTATACTCGCACGAATATATTATTGCTTTACGCGTTTTGCTCATTGCCAGCTTTACATTCGGAGCTTTGTTGACCGACTATCATATTCCATTATAGTTAATCGTATGTTCAAATAGTTGATACGGATCAAACTTCGAGCAAAATTAACCGGTGATGCCTTTAAAGCGCGAAAGCGCGGAGGAGCGGAGGTTTTGGAGCTATGAATAGAGAGCTCAAAATCCACCAGCCCTTCAACTAACTAACTAAATCGGCTATTGCAGTCTCTAGGTATAATATCAAGCGAAAAGAAAAAAAAAGAGAGAACAGTATCAAAGCTAATACCGTTTCCCTTGAGGCGGCGATTCGCGCCGCGACCGCGACCGGAGACCGCGACAAGTGTCTCAAAGCTATAACGTCAAGTCCCTGTCACGGTCTCGGGTCGCGCCGCGAACCATCGCCTTTAGGCGGTAGACCCCCAGACCAGAGCTAAGTTGGTTACTAATAGACACAGAAGCAAAAGCTGGTAAAGACGTCACTGCACGATTTTAATCTGCTAGTCTCACTGAAGCTGGTCGATGGTTTCATCGTCGGCCGCAGTTGGCGCGCATCCCGTGTGGATGCAGCCTACTGCTCTAATTAGAGCAACGCCGATGTCAACTCACGCTCGCGCGAGGAGCGACGCATATCCATATTAAACCAACGCCAGACCCTTGACACGGTTCTATTTTGTCATTTTGCGTAATTCCACGCCTGGTTTCCACTGCGAGAGGAACAGAAAAGGTATTAGAAATAAAATTAAATCTAAAGGGACAGCGTAAGTGGCATCAATCATAAATGAATAGCTGTGTAACACTGTGCTCTTATGAGCTAGCAGCGTCTAGCTCATATAAAAATGCTGCATCATTAGTGTAGGTATTTTACTCAGACAATCGAGCAGTTTTCTCACTCGTAGTGGAACACAAGCTTCATCTGAATTGCGCGTATCTGCGTAGTATTGAGCAAAACGTAAACATGACAATATACTCTCAGCCATTCGATGTACATAAGTATACCTATCTACCTGGCAGCCGCAGCGGGCGTAGGTATATTTAGTTAGTAAGTATATGTTTATTATGTTAGTGGGGCCTTTTGCCTACTGCTGCTGCCAAACCCATCAAATGTCATAGGCCCCCCTTAAAAGTCTACTAATGGCCCAGAGTGTATCCGTACTCTGGATCGGATGACATCGAATATCAAAGCACAAGGATTTGAGTTATGCCGTTATGCAGTCAACAGACCGCCCTTAGATCACCCGATTCACCTCACTGATAATTTCAAAAGAAAATAAATAGAAAAAAGGAAAAAGACTAATTTAGTCCCGGCGATAGACCCCGGATCACAGATTGTCTTCGCGGCGCAGAAGTAGAATACTCGTATGTAATGAATCACATAATTCAATTTAAAGCTGCCACTCTGAGTAAGCGGCGCTGCCAAAACAATAACTCTCTACCTACTTGGAATATACCTATACAAATTATTACAAATCTGTTTTCTGTATCACGAGCAATTTGCAGTATGAAACAGACAAATTTTTCGTGGGGTATGAATTGAATTTTAGCGTCACCCTCGAGAATGATAAGAAATCTTCGTGTAAACACAGGACCATAGCCATTGGCCCTCCAGAAATGCGTCAGCATTGTAGATGTCACGCCCTCCGGTTTCACCTGCGTAGTTTCCAAAGTAAGTATCAAATTCAGAGTTATAAGTGTTCACTTCTATCGACAGCGACAGTTCCTATGACTGCCAATTTTTTGTCACAGACTCCATGCCTGCCCACATTTTGTCAACAATTAAAGCTGAACGATGGTAAGAAGTAGCAGCACATGGTAGGTATTTAGCTTGAACCGCTTGTAGCACTTATTTTCAGATAAGTACTTTTTTTTTTCTAAGATTGATAGAATTGCGCTTGACCGCCATCTCGCCTGATGTTTAACGGTTAACTATGCAGCCTACCATAGAACGTGCTTGCCTAGAACAAACGGATTCACTCTCGACTTGAAACATCATATTGTACTTAACCATCGGGAACATCCTACAAAGCAAAAAATTCCATACAAATATACAAATACAAATACAAAAATCTTTATTGCTGTTTGCAGGTAAGATAAGATGATACAAAACATTTTAAAAGTTGCCCCATACAAACTGGCCTCTGCGAGAGGCATGCAATATGTCTAGCAAGACAATTTGTTAGTCTTAATTTATAAATAAAAAAAATTAAATAATAGTCAGCTGATTAAAGTCTTCTTCTTCCTCATCTTCTATTAATTTCTGGTTTTTATTTATGTCATCTGATTCTTCATCTCCATGGTTTAGGCGTTTTTATTACGTTATACTTTACTTCAACATTACTTTGATATATCACGGCAATGAGTACCGTTGCATCTTGCATCTATTATACCACGTCCCCTAATCGTTTGGATCAGGTCGCTCAAAGTTTTTATTTTTATTAAATCAGTGATAGGAGAGCATCATTAGCTAACATGCCTATCTCTTTCAGTGTTAAAATAACAAATTCTGGATAATTGTTTGTTAAACTCATATTATCTTTCACTATCCATTATCTTTATGTTCTTGAATTTCGTGTCGGAACAAAATTCCAATTTAAAATAACAATAAGTCATTAACAAATGCTCAAGGCCCGGCACTCGTCGCGCGCTAGGGCTGCCAAGTCGATCAACTATCCGCAATTTGTCATACAGCCCGCACCTACTGGCCCAGATTTATCGCAATTCGGAAATTGTGGGCGAAAAAAGTACGTTTGCTGAACGAAAAATTCTCTTTCATGCGGTCGTGATGTGAATACGACGAGGCCGTGCGTATTTAAATACAGCCCGCAATATTCAGAGCTTTTACTATAGTATTTCTTTCCCCGTCACATATTCTACAGTTACGAAAAACATTTTTGAAATAAACATTTATGATCCCCTGGTAGAAATCGGGCCCTTCTCTCAAAACGAGAATGTCAAGATCATAAAACACTTCATTGGCCAATTGCATAGCGAATGACACTTACCCTCGTCAAATGTCTTCCTTCAAATTACTAGATCAATTTTTATGATTTTTGCGTTTTTGTATATCTCATCGTCCGGAATAGGATAATAAGTATCAAGATATTAGAGTAAGATCCCAGACCGACCGATCTAAGGGGCTAGTCATCCTCTAAACTCATAATCTCGTACATAAATGTTTTTATGTACCTTCTGGACCGCATTTCTCAAAATTGGCCGTCTAAGCAAGTTAGCGGGTAAGCATGTGTTCTTAGTACGTACTAACTCTACTCAATCGTCCACATTTCGTTCATCAGAAAATACGTGACGTCTGGCGGCTCTGGGTTCTTGGACTATATGATATCCATCAATAGATAATATCTGTGAAAACACACATTCAACCGTCGCAATCCTAAGTGTACTGTATGCCGGTGTGCCTGTGTAATGAGGTAGAACAAAGTTCGCCGAGCCAGCTCTAGTCGCAAATAGAATCTACGCAACAGAAACCTTATCGCAACTCTATCCCTAGTGATGTGACGCAACCGCAGACGCAAGCAAGTTATCGATAGAGCCGTCACGTTGAGGGGACCGCGCGCGTCACCGACCTAAATGTCAAACCGATTTGATGACCGCAAATTGTTATTTCCACATCAATTGTTTACAGTTGTGACTTAATAACCACAAAGTTATTATAGCAAACAGTTCAGGCGTCTCATTTTTGAAAACTATATACTTGTTAAATCTATTCTAATACTACTATTACTATAAATGCAAAGTCTTGATCATCGCCGCAAAATCGCTAGCTTATCGGTTTTTTATCGGATACACTTCGGAGAGTATCCAATACCACCTTGCCCTTTCTTCTATAGGACTATGACTCCACGTTTGTGATAATCGTCTAGGTTGTGGAATGCGTTACCTGAGTGGGTTTTTCCCGATGGTTACAATCTTGGTGTCTTCAAATCAAGAGTGAATCTGTTTCCTCTAGGTAAGCACGCTCTATCGTAGATCGCATCATCGTTTAACAACAGGCGAGATGTTGGTCAAATGCGAAACTATTATACATAGTAAAAAAAAAATGCGAAAGTTTGTAAGAATTAAAGGATGTTAATTACTCAAAAACCACTGAAGGGATCTGGATAACATTTGGTGCATAGATATATAAATAATATAGACATAGATAGATATAGACAAAAATATTTTTGTTGTGTCTGTTTTTAGTGTGTAACTAACCTACACACTCACACTGTAGTCTATTTTTATCCCGGAAAATGTCGAGATCAGGAAGTACGCGGGGGAAACCGCGGGTTTCTGCTAGTTGGATCCATTCTGTTACTTGTTTGGGAGCCTTCTTTTTTATTCTTGTACCCATGGTATAGAAATAGATTTGATTTTTTACTAGTATTTATTTGCCTGCCAAAATATAACTAAGAACTTACTTAGATAAGTTCGTTCAGTGAGCCGTAGAGGCCAACTGCTATAGGTCTTATAGAAAGAAGCTTAACAAAGGTAGCTCCATTGTGTCTTAAGGATGTTCACGGCGATAGCAATGTCGAATGAGCCCGCAGGTAAACCCGAATGCACAACCAATTAGAATTGCAAGTAGAAATAATATTTTTGGCAATAGCGCCAACGTTTCCACGAATAAGTTAAAAATATTTTTATAATCTTGCGAAACGTAAACATAAGACTTCGAGTTATTACTCTTTTCCTTTGATAAAAGACGAATTGGCATGAAAAATACTTTCGGGCGAGTTAAAGCTACGGTTGTTATTGATCGAAGGAGCCTTTTGTCATTTGAGGACGTGGAAGTTTGGGTTTCATTTACCAATTCTTTAGCCTTATGCCGCCACTTCACATGGTTATTTGTTATTAGGTTAGCGTATGTGTCCTTTGTGCTATTATCATTAAGTAGGTTATATGTATTTACTGTGTCATGTACAACAAACTTTGTTGAAGCATTGGGTGTTTACTACACTAATTTATAATCTTCCTATGAATAACACAAACGCTACATTTTACCCTGGAAAAATAACTTAGACGAGATTTTTTTTTAAATTTAGAGTGACGAGGCGAGCTGGACATGTGTGTGGTAAGCAAAATGCCAGCCACATAACAGCACAGTGACACGCAGCTATTGGAACATGAAGAGTCCAAATAAT